>CM077646.1:73755214-74355214 GCA_039707465.1 Rhabdophis nuchalis
TGATGTGGAAGTTGGGTGTAATAAACACAGAAAAAGAGAGAGAAGAAACTGGCCTGGAAGACGGCCAGTAGAAAATTCACTTGGTAGTTTAAGGGCTGAGGACTTAAGGACTACCATTAGAACAGCATACAAGGACTAAGAACTAAAGCTATGAGGCTTAACTAGCTAAGACTATGAGGATCCAGATTGTTGGGAGCAATACGATCACTCTATAAACCACTTAGAGAAGGCTGTAAAACACTATGAAGGGCAGGGGTGGTATTCAGTAGGTTCTGACCAGTTCTAGAGAACCGGTAGCATAAATTTTGAGTAGTTCTGAGAAATAAATGAAATGAAAATACCATTTCATTTCATTTATTCAATTTATACCCCGCCCTTCTCCAAACGGACTCAGGGCGGCGCACAGGAATATTAAAAATACATACAAAACCATATCAAAACTTTAAAAAACTTATTCAATAAAATCCTGTGCTAAAACCAAATTAAAAATCCCCGAATTTAAAACTATCTAAAAGTCAGTTATGGAGGTTACGCTAGACCATCTTTGACTGGGCATGCCTCCACCTATTCTCTGTCTCCTGAGTCCCAGCTGATCAGGATAAAATGGGGATTTTACAGAAACCTTCCCCTGGAGTGGGGAGGGAATAGAGATTTTACAGTATCCTTACCCTGCTTCGCTCACCAAGCCATGCCACCAAGCCATGCCCACAGAACTAGTAGTAAAAAAAATTGAATCCTACCACTAATGAAGGGGTATATAAGTTTTGAATTTTTTGGAGTTTTATTGAGGTTTTTATACCGCCTACTCCCGAAGGACTCAGGGCGGTGTACAGCCAGAATAAAAACAAATATACAAAAGTTTAAAAAGCTTTTAAAAAACATATTAAACCTTGGCCGAAATGTGGGAAAAAAACCAAACTAACCCTGATTAAAATTAATAAAAATTTGAGTTTAAAAATCATGCTTTATGCCAGCCCGGCTTGTTGGAAGAAAAAGGTTTTGAGACCACGGCGGAAGGTGCGTAAGTCAGGGATAGTTCTTAATTCCAGGGGCAATTTGTTCCAGAGGACAGGTGCTCCCACAGAGAAGGCTCTCCCCCTGGGTGTCACCAGTCAACATTGTCTAGCCGACGGCACCATGAGGAGACCCTCTCTATGGGAGCGTACGGGCTGGTGGGAGGCTCTCGGTGGCAGAAGGCGATCTCGTAAGTACCCCAGTCCTAAGCCATGTAGCACTTTAAAGATAGTAACCAACACCTTGAATCGCACCCAGAAAACCACCGGAAGCCAGTGCAGCTCGCGCAGAAGAGGTGTTACATGGGAGTGTTGCGTTGCTCCCATAATTACCCGTGCGGCCACATTCTGGACCAGTTGAAGCCTCCGGGTGCTCTTCAAGGGGAGCCCCATGTAGAGAGCATTGCAGTAGTCCAGACGGGAAGAGACAAGGGTGTTGGTGACTGTGCGTAGGGCATTCCGATCTAGGAAGGGAGGCAATATGTCTAATTGCGATTGCTATTTACTAACCACACAACATGACTATGTTGAATGTTTAAGGCATTTCTGATAGCTTATTGTTTGATCTTCTATTTTCTTTGAACAGGGTCTTTCTTCTTTAGTGGCTGGTGAACATTTTTGGAATTTTGAGAATATGGGCACTTTTACAAAACATTTATTTTTTAGAAGCAAACTGAAAGATTGACTGACTTCCTGGGCCTATCATTATTTTTGCTTCCACCTTATGTTTTTCCCCAACCCAGCAGATAGACATATCTGTAAGCATCTGTGATGTTTTATGCAAGACTATAATGTGCTTTTGTGGAACCTGTAGCCCCTTCCAAGAATTAATTACATGGATATCTACCAACTATCCTGGCTCCATCCTTCCAGGAAATGCTTGGGTTGCTAACCACTTCCTCTTTCAAAGAGTGAAGGAAACAGAGGCATTTATAGGGTGTACATGTGTCAAAAATTCAGGGGGGCATGTGTTTCACAACTGCCTAATACAGTGGTTCTCAACCTTCCCAATGCCGTGACCCTTTAATACAGTTCCTCATGTTGTGGTGACCCCCAACCATAAAATTGGTGTCTCGGCTCCTAAGACCATTGAAACTATGTGTTTTCCGATCGATTTAGGCAACCCCTGTGAAAGGGTAGTTCGACCCCCAAAGGGGTCGTGACCCACAGGTTGAGAACCACTGGCCTAATAGAAGCCTCACCACTTTTTTACATCCTTCTTGACCCCACCATGCAGATATTTGTGAAGAACGAATGAAAAAGGTCTCTCCTTGACCTGATACCAACTAATATGGAAGATTTAACTGAAGAATCAACTATCAACTAGGTAGTATTAACTATCTAGATATTAAGGGAAAATAAAGCTGAATACAACTGAATGTGCCTCTTATACTTCAAAAAAGTGGCTCTTAATAAACTTAGAGCAATGATGTTTAAAATTCTGTAGCATGGAAAGATAATGGGAACAAGATATGAAGTTGATCAAAGTTTGTGAAAAAGGAGAGACTAAAAGCAGACTTGCAAGCAATTCCAATGAGAAAGAAGGTATGGGCAGAAAAAGCAGCAGAGTGGTAAACAACAAGATTAGTAGAGCTCTCAACAAGCCCAAAAAGATACATGTTGAAACTAGAGGGGATAAAAAAAGGAGAATCATTGTGAAAATAATACAGATAGATAGCCCAGAATTATAAAGATTGTGCCAGTAAAGCAAAAGCTCAAAATAAGCTGAGCTTGGCAAAAGATGCTAAGAACAACAAAAAGGGCTTTTTCAGTTATATTCAAAATAAAAGGAAGAAAAATTAGGTTACCAATTAATTGATAAAGAAAGGGCAGAGGCATTCAATTCCTATTCTGTGCCAGCCTTCTCTATCCCAAAAGTCTGTTTCACCTGGGAAATGGGAAAAATAAGATGAAAGGGCAGGATTGCAGTCTGAGACTGATAAGAACTTGTTCAGGGAATACCTATTTCCTATGAATAGGAATAAATCTTCAGATCCAGATGAACTGCATTCTGGGTTACTTCGGTACCCTTGTTTAGCATCTTGCAAAGGAGAATAATGTGCCAGATGACTAGAGAAGGGTAAATATCTTTATCTTTTGAGAAAAAGGAAAGGGGGTTCCAGGGAACAATGGACTCACCTTTCTGACACTGTTCCCTGGCAAGATTTTGAAGTAAAACATAGTGACCAGAGGTGGTATTCAGCCAGTTTGGACCGGTTTGAGAAAAACCAGTTCAGACTGGTTTGGACCGGTTCGGTTCCAGACAGCAGAAATTTTGAGTAGTTCGGTGAACCGGCAAACACCACCTCTGGTTGGCCCTGCCCCTCCTGCCCCCATCCTTCGCTGTCCTATATTCCCTTGGTTTTTAGCTCAGCTGATTTGCGCAGCAGAGGGAATTGCTGTGCCTCAGCTGAGCAAAAACACAGCTCAGCTCACCAGTGCTGTCACTCAGGACGGTCTTTGAGTGCTGCGCACGTGTGCGAAGTGCTTTCTCATAGAACCAGTAGGAAAAGATTTGGAATCCCACCACTGATAATGACTAATCTAGAAGTATCATAACAGCGGAGTATTATCAGAAGTCACCAGAGATTTGTCAAAATCAAATCTTGCCCGACTAAGTTTATCTTATTGATTAGGTTACATGGTTAGCAGAATGGAGGAATATTGTAAATGTAATATACCTTTTGTTCAAAGTACTGGACACTGTTATCCAGTTTGGCATCCGGTTCCCATGTTAGCCCGATCAGATGTCAAAAGAAGCTCATAGAAGTCAAACTTAAATCTAAGGGCAGCTTCCAATTATAATCTGAAGACACTGGCATGAATAAAGACATTTCTCTAATACTGGAGGCAATCTATTTATGGAAAATGTTCTAGAGAGATTATTGCCACAATGCTTATTTATATTCTGTTTTAAAAGAACAGTGGAAGGATTACCGCTAAGAAATAAAGGCAATGACATAAGTAAAATAGAATTATGAAGTACAAATATTAGAAAAAGAAGTATATTAATGTTTAGGCCAAAATTCACAAAATGCAGAAGGTCCTTTTAAGGAAAAGACACAGCTGAAAGATCACAACCTGTGCCTATGCATGATTACTCAGAAGTAAACGCTACAGAAGTCCCATCAGTTTACTTCAATGAAATATCTGTATAGAGGAGAGAAAGACATTCTTCCTTTCTGATGGGGGTGTGGGGTGTTTCTGATTAAAACAAAAAAGGTTTCCAAAATCAAAAATAAATAAATCATACCATCTTTTCCTATTGGTTAGCCAATAAAAGAATATATGCAGCTCAAGACTGAATTATGGAGTCCTTGATTCTCTCTGAGCTTGGCTGTTTGCTTTGTAGAGATTTATTACCCAACTAGGTAACATTATTAGTTTGAGGGTGGGGGTTTGCTTCCATAAGGAAATGAAAGAGCTTTAGGTTTTGTAGATTTCTGCCAATGTATAGTGTATCCCTTTCTATTCTTCACAAATTGTTTCCCGTTTTGTCTTTTAGACCACCAATGAACAATTCTGCCTTCCCTTTTACAATACAATACAATACAATACAATACAATAGCAGAGTTGGAAGGGACCTTGTAGGTCTTCTAGTCCAACCCCCTGCATGGGCAGGAACCCTATACCATTTCAGACAAATGGCTGTCTAACATCTTTTTAAAGACTTCCAGGGTTGGGAATGCCAACAATTTCCATGCCAACAATTCAATATTTAGATATAAGAGTTCATATGTACCTGAAATCTTCTCATTTCCAGGCTAAACAGTTCCTCATAATATTTTCCAGTCCCCTTGGTTGTCTTTCTTGCCCTCCTCTCTATGCTCTATATCAGTGTCCTTCCTAAAACCCACTCTCCAAAACTAGATGCATTATTCTAGGTTGATCTGACCAATGTAGTCCTTTGAGTTTGATGCACAGAGAGATAGCATAGATAGAAACAATTACTGCTGCAAAGTGGGCGGGTTGGGAGAAAACCAGAAATTGGTCCAATTTCAAAGGTGCACAGCCAAAGAAAGGTTGATTTACCTCTTCAAGCTAGCTGTTATTGTGAAGAGTTGATGCAGAAGCAATAAAAAATATGCGCCGAGGAAAGAGAGGAAAAGATCTACCCATTTGCAACCTGGTTTTTGTATATCTTCCCTTCAATCCTTTCATCTATATAAATAAAAATGTAACTATGAGTTTGTTCAAAACCGCTAATCTCAGAAACTACTGCACCAATTGGCACCAAATTAATACACAACGTTCCTTTCCAGTACAGCACCAATGATACCTACAGATTGTGTGGATGGCACACTGGTGCCAGGTACACGCCACACAAATGTAAAACTGCAGCTCTTCTGCATGTTTCCCTCACTTGCTCACTCACCCCCCTCCCATTTGCGCCCCGCTGGTTGCTTTTCAGCTCAGGTCACTTGCACAAGCAGTGTAGGGGTCTGCGTCATATCCGCGATGGTCGCCTCCTCAGCAGCCTCTTCTCCTCTGCCGCCACTCCCCCTCCACCAACTCCCACCACCACAAGGCCGCTGCCAAGTCAGCGGCCTCTCTCCTTGCCCCCGACACCCGCGTCACCAACTCCCCCCACAAGGCCGCTGCTGAGTCAGTAGCCTCTCTGCTGCCACCCCCCCTCTGCCAACTCCCCCTCCACAAGGCCGCTGCCAAGTCAGCGACCTCTCTCTCCTCTCTCTCTCTCTAGGTAGGTAGGTAGGTAGGTAAGTAGGTAGGTAGGTAGAGGGATAGAGGGAGAAATACAGTAGGTAGGTAGATAGGTAGAGGGATAGAGGGAGGGGAGGAGAAATACAGTAGGTAGGTAGGTAGGTAGGTAAGTAGGTAGGTAGGTAGAGTAAGAGAGGGAGGGGAGGGAGAGGGAGGGGAAACTGAGGCAGAGAAGAAAGGGGGTCACTGAGAGGGTCTGTGAGGGGAAACGTTTTCATTTAACCAAACTTGGCCACAGCAACGTGTGGCGGGTACAGCTAGTCATTAATATCCATGCAAGACTATAATGTGCTTTTTTGCAGGCACATTTGATGCTGCTTCATAACATCAGTTGGTTCCCACGTATGGTACAATTTCTGAGAACCCCAGGAGGACCTCCAAATTGCACACCAACTCTGATGGAGGTGTAGCGCTCCCTGGTAAATTGAGGGGTGTCCCGGACTCCCTTCTCCTGTTTGAGAAGGAAGTGCAGCAGTGGCTATGGGAACTTTTGCCCAAATTCATCTTGATTGCTATTACTGGATTGGCAGGTGATGCTCCAAGTCACTGATGCCCTAATCGGTTTTTGGTTGGATTGCTGCAACGTGTTGTACGTGTATCTGCTCCTAAGGATCATCCAGAAGTTACAATTTGTCCAGAATCCAATGGCATGCACAGTTTTTCCTCCATGTTTTTTTGTTTATTTGTTTGTTTGTCTCACACTGCTGCTGTCTGAATTGTGCTTGTTTCAACTTCCCATTTCTTTCCATGTGCAATTTAAAGACTGGTTATCATTTTTAAAGCTGGAACAACATGGGCTCGGGGTATTTGTGGGACTGCCTCTCTCTGATGGTATCACCACATTAGATATGGTGGCCACCTGTAATATTTATGTTTATGTTTATTACGAATAAGGAAAATGACTTTAATGAAGATATTGTAAGAGATGACTAGGCCTAGTCAAACACACCATCAGTTTGGAGTCATTACTCTCCCATAAAAAACCTAAGTCCACCCCCCACCATGATTTCCATTGACTTACTTAGCGCCAATTTGCCTTGACCATTAGCCAGCAACTGATAAAGTTCCAGGAGCTTATTGAGACTCCTTCCCCCAATTATATGTCCCCCTATAACTAAAGAACTTTTGAAGGAAATCTATTGTTCACTACTGCTTCTTCCCTGCTCTTCACCACCTCAAATTACTAAAAACAATTGCTCAGCTTTAATGGCAAAGCCAAGTGACAAGGAGAGAAGTAAGTGGGAGAAGAAGAGAAGGACAGATTAATGGGAAGGTCAATGGGCTTCAGGAAAGATCAGGAGAAAGGTAACATAGCGATCATCCTGGAGAGAAGATCAGTCCCAACAAGCCATGTTTTGTCAAAACAATGGTGTGTGTTTGATGCCACAACAGAAACTCTGCCTCTTACATGCTTGCAAATACAAAAAGGATTACATGTGTTCTATTAGGTTCATACTTTGGCTACCCATTCTTGCAGTACCCATTGCCCCTGGCCATTGTCCTGCTGTATGGGCTGACTAGAAAGGTTCATTCATAAGAGGATAAGAAAATATCAGAGCGGGTACACAAACGAGGCAAAACATTATGGCCTTATGAATGTAGCGAGAAATATTTCGACTGGTGGTCCCATCTCCAAAGAAAAACTATCTCCCATAACCTCTTTCTTAATATTGTCTGTGCTCATTACCTTTGTAGCTGACGAGGAAGGGTTATCCTGGGTTTTATGGTCATCATTCAATAGCAGGCCACTACCTCTGTGTTTGACCATGTCACCTTGACTTTGCAGCTTTACATCTAGATAATGGATTTCTTCAAACTCCATTAATTTCCATGTATACTTCATTCTCTTTTCTTTTAGTCTGCTTCTTTGGTCAACAAAAGCATAAAATAAGGATTTGAATTACAATGGAAGGGGATATTAGCTTCGGTTTTCAATAGGAGAGAACAAAAATAATTTGGATAAAATCTAGAAAGGGGAGACAGGACTCTCCATACATTTCTCCGTGCATTTCTCCAAAAATTTAGGCCCTTATAAATTCATAAATGTAACAGCAAATTTACATTCAATTAATAATAGAATCTGGATTTCACAAACAGATGCTACTGCAGATAGTTCAATTCTCATACAACTCTATGTATATCTCCTGATACAGACAGTTCAGAATGTGAACAGCAGATATGGTCCTCCACGTCCAGGATTTTAAAAAGTAGCATATCCAGCACATATGCATGTCAAAGATAAAATTCTCAGCTGGCTAGAAATGGAATTTTGAAATTCTCCCATCAAATGTATGGCTCCAGAAACTGTGTAGAAGTTCTCTCTGAACATTGCTTGGGAGAAGACAATTTCTTCAACAATTTCTCCATTGCAGGACACTTGCTCGGTATCAGTAGTGCAACTGCAAAAGCTTAATGAGAGAAGTTGTACCTGATAGGAATTAAGTCAAGTTCAAAAAACCAGAGAAACTGAAGATCTCATGAAAGATTGTTGAATAACTGGATATTCACACACATACTCGATGCCACTTAAAGAGGTTGTCCAAAAGTCAGAGATTTCTCCCTTCAAATCCTAATCTGGTCCCAGAAAAGCAGAAGGAGGGACATGGTGGCCACATTCCAACGTTCTGTTACTTAACTGATTTTTGAGACAGTAAATACCTAAGGAACCATGTCACCAATAGGATTGGCCCACCCCACCCCATGCTGGCAGAAGGGGAATGCTGCAGACCCTGTTGGGCAAGGAATTCTGGCTGGCGAGGTCCAGGTGAGGAGCCTTTCTGCCATGGCTCCCGGCAGAAACCTTGGAACCTTGCATCCCTCCAGGTAAGATATGCCCCCCCCCCCCTTTGAGGTGGCCTGGGGTCCTGATGGGATTGTGCTTTGGAGATGGTTAGTAGAGTATAGGAAGATTCTAACTTCAGCCCATTTGTATTTTGCTTCCTTCCTCGGCCATCTTTGTTAATTTTAATGCTAATACTTATTGCTTTAATATTTTAATGCTTTGTCTTGTTGTAAGCTGCCAATAGTCGCCTGATGGCAAGATGGACAGTATATACATTTAAAAAATAAATAAGTAAATGCTTTTAAAAGCTGTATTCCAGTATGGAAAAAATCTCTCTCTCTCTCTCTCTCTCTCTCTCTCTCTCTCTCTCTCTCTCTCTCTCTCTCTCTCTCTCTGCACATATGCTATGTTATTCTGAGATGTGTGAAACAGTGACTGGTGACTGGATCTTTTTTTCTTCAAAAGCAGCATTTGCCTGCCATTTTGTAAGAGATCCACTTTTAGATTGCCATTATGATGTGCCCTCAAATTATCTCAGCACGGAAATGCAGCAAGGAGGTTTTACTCCAGTAGTGGCGTCTGTCAGGCCTCTGAGATCTTTTGAAGGTCTCCATTTGTTTGGACGATTAACATACTTTCTGGCTGGATGTTTATCTTCTTTGAAACTTTTACAGCAGGCCAAGAAGAGGAAGAGGAAAACGGCAAAATCCTTTAGCTATTCTTTCTAACGGAGGCCTGTGCCAGAACTCCTTAAGAGAATGTAATGCAACCCAAGCAGTGTGCTTTTCTTTATTTGATCAGCCTCTAATACTTAACAGTTCTGTAAGTAAACATTTATAGATCAAATCAAAAGCATGCAAAAGGAAGCACTCTGGATAGATTAGAAGCTAAACTGATCTAAATTAGAAGAGATACAGAGATAACCTTGCCTGGCTAAAAAGCATATACTATCAGTTGCATGCAAATAATTAAATGAATGAGCCTTTTTCTATTGAACAACTGATGTGCAATTGATAAACTTAATTAATAATTAACTTTTTAATTAAATATCAATTTAAAGCAAGTGTGGTAATATGCCATTCGCATTTAATTTAGCTGCATTTTCTTCATTAAAGAGCCACCATTAAGGTTACAGGTACCTGCTTAAAATGCTGCTGGGCACTGTGGAGGGAATGAATATGTCTACTGGGCATCTACCAAAGATGGTGGTGATAAACAAAAAGCTATTGTGCACTTCAAAGACACAAGAAGAATATGCATGCACAGCATTGTGCAAGACGGCAGCTGACGAACTTGATTTTTTAAAAGAGCAATCTCACTCAATTCGGGGGTGGGGGGAATCCAATTCTGTTCTACTACAACTCCTGCCAGCCTCAGCCAGCACGCTATTACTGACTGACTGGAGTGATGGGGCCAATAGTTGAGTACATCATGAGGGTACCAGTTGGGGAAGGTTGATGTAGTGCAGGGATAGTCAACCTTTTTATACCTACTGCCCACTTTTGTATCACTGTTAATAGTAACATTTTCTAACTGCCCACCGGTTCCACAGAAATGGTGATTTATAAAGTAGGAAAGTCAATTAAATTAAAAAAAAAAAAGGAAAGTGCTTCAGTATCAGACAAAACCCCTACCGCCCACCATGAAAGCTGGAACGCACACTAGTGGGCGGTAGGGACCAGGTTGACTACCACTGATGTAGTATCTTAGGGATATTTCTGCATAAATGAAGAGTGGAAGCATTGATCGTTCAGATTCCCTCTCATGATCCATAAATACAGAATACAGAATAACAAAGTAGGAAGGGATCTTCTTTTTTTTAAAGTTTTTTTTATTTTTGTTCTTCATACATACATTCACAAGTATACATTATCATAGGCATTATTAATATTGTGTATTATCTTTTAACATTTATAACAATTCATTTCTCCATCTAAAATTTTTAAGATATAATTGGGATTGCTTTACCTGCCATCCCATACATCCATTTTGTTTTACCACAGCCCTACTTTTCCTTCCCACTCCTTTTCTCCTTCCCTCCTTCTCTCTATTTTCTTCTTTCTTCCTCTCCTTTCCCTTTTCTTCTTCCCCTTCCTCTCCTCTATTGCTCCCCTCTTCTTCCCCTTCCTGCCCTCACTCCTACTTGTTCTTCCCTTCCATGTCATCCCGTCCTTTCCCCTTTCTTCTTTCCTCTATTCTCCTCTTCTCTTCCAAGTAGGAAGGGATCTTGAAGGTCTTCTAGCCCAATCCTGTGTTCAAACAGGAGACCCACTACCATTCAGAATAAATGGTTGTCCAATTTCTTCTTTTATTTTATTTATTTTATTTTTATTTTTATCACATTTATATCCCGCCCTTCTCCACGGAGGACCCAGGGTGGCGCACAGGAATTTAAAAAACATACAAAACGATAAATACAAAATTTAAAAACATATTAAATTACAATCCTATGCTAAAAACCAAATTAAAATCCCCCGTTTAAAACTATCTAAAATAGCCCCGACGGGAGGTTAGGCTAGGCCGGCTTGCTGAAAAAGGTGTGTCTTTAGACACTGGCAGAAGAGGCGGAGGTCCGAGATGGTACGCAATTCAGGGGGTAGGTCGTTCCAAAGGGCAGGGCCCACCACAGAGAAGGCTCTTCCCCTGGGTGTCGCCAGTCGGCATTGCCCGGCCGATGGCACCCTGAGAAGGCCCTCTCTGTGGGAGCGGATCGGCCGAAGGGATGTTTTAAAAAAAAACCTCCAGTATTGGGTGCACCCACAACGTCTGAGGCAAATTATTCCATTGGTCAATTGTTCTCACAATCAGGAAATTCCTCCTTAGTTGTAGGTTGAATCAGTGGTGGGTTCCTACTGGGTTGGACCGATTCTCCCAAATTGGTAGTGCTTCCTTCAAACAGACAGCGAACCGGTTCTCTGTTCCTTTGAAAGTGTCCCCCCCCCCCACGCCCCTGGGTTATACTTACCTTTATTCCAGCTTCGGAAGCCCAGCTGATCCGGGGCGGCAGACTAAATTGCTGTTTTCCTTTTTCCTGAATAATTTCCGTTCAATTGTGCACATGCGCATAGCGTGTGTCTGGCATGCAAGCGAGTGCTCAGCGAACTGGTTGTAAACCGGTTAGGAACCCACTACTGGGTTGAATGTCTCTTTGGTAAGTTCCATCCCCTATTTCTTGTCCTGTCCTCAGGTGCTTTGAAGACTAGAGACTGATGGTAAGATTTGGCACCGAAAAGACTCTGGCCTTTTTCCAATATAAGCTTAAGTGTGCGGAAAATGAGGGTTTTCAAGATGCATTGCAGGCCAACACCCTGGATGGGATTGGATTGAAAAGGCCTGGTGCAATAGGGCTGATATTGGCCAGATAGCAGGTGACTGATGGGAGGGAATACTGGGGGCAGCTACCTGTTTCTGCTTATATGAACCCTCTAGTTTTCCTGTGGTAGAGGCTAAAGCTGAAATTTCCAGACAGTTCTGAATCTCTGAAGTTTAATCCATAAAAGGCAAACTCTTGCAATTAATTATGGAAACTCGCTTGGAAGTTTGGTTCTGTTGTTTTATGTGTGTTATTCTGACCGTATTACTAGGAACTGTGGGTGGCATATAAAATGTGGTGGCTTAGAAACATGTTAATGAATAAATAAACTGATTCTGACATCATTCTGTAGGTTATCTGACTATGGATATTGTAGGGCTGTCAATCCAGTCAGTTTCTGTCTCCTGCTTGAGAAAAATGGACCGTTGTGCTCTTTGCTGCAGACACCTGAAACTTACTGTTAGATGTCTCTAAAAGAATTCCTGTCTTGAGCATCTAGAAAACTTTCAATACGCCTCATTTCTACCATGCTGGCTGGGGCCTACTGCAGTGGTGGGTTTCAAATTTTTTAGAACCTACTCTGTAGGTGTGGCCTATTTTGTGGGCGTGGCTTGGTAGTCATGTGACAGGGTGGGAGTGGCCACCTTTTAAAATGTGGTGAAACTCATTTAACAACGCTCTTGCTTAGCAACCAAAATTTTGGACTCAATTGTGATGATAAATTCTTTCTTTCTTTCTTTCTTTCTTTCTTTCTTTCTTTCTTTCTTTCTTTCTTTCTTTCTTTCTTTCTTTCTTTCTTTCTTTCTTTCTTTCTTTCTTTCTTTCTTTCTTCCTTCCTTCCTTCCTTCCTTCCTTTCCTTTCCTTCCCGTTGGGGCACTGGCAGCGGCAGGCCAGATTTACTTCCAGGCACGCCAGTGGAACCCCCTCTCATCGGTTCTCTAAATTTCACCCAACCGGCTCTCGCGAGTAGGTGCGAGCCTGAAGAAACCCACCACTGGCCTACTGGATGTTCAATAACCCCCAGAGTTGCTAAGTTGCCACTTCCATTGCACAGGATACAGTTCTCCTTGAGATTACCTGGCACACAAACTTTTTACTTGTGATTCATCTCTCTGCTTGGACTACAAATTGGTTTGGAGGTAACATCATTGAGAGTCCTTGGTGCTCTGTGAGCTTGGTTGTTTTCTTGAAGATGTTTCATTGCTCAAACTAGGTAACCATATCAGTGCTAGTGATGATGATGTTTATTTCAACTCTGAGTTAGGGTTAGGGTTACATATTCTCCTTTATTGGCAAGATTGTTCCCAGTGGAACAGCCAATGGTGCATTTCTCCTGTTTCCTACTAAGTAGATTCCTGAATCACATTGGGATTTCCATGGTTTATTCTGTACACCAGGAATGTCCAAACTTGGGAACTTTAAGACTTGTGGACTTCAACTCCCAGAATTCCCCAGCCAGCATAGCTGGCTGGGGAATTCTGGGAGTTGAAGTCCACAAGTCTTAAAGTTCCCAAGTTTGGACATCCCTGCTGTACACGGTCACGAAGTTGGATAGCACACCTTTCAGAGGTGGCCCATATAGAAAAAGAAGAAGGTCTTTGAGTGTCTTTGCTAATGGGTTAGCTGTTCATACGACTCTGATTGTCAGCAACAAAGACAACATTACAAATCCTGCAAAAGCAAATCAAACAAAAGGACATTGTAAGAGAGAGAGAGGGGGGGGGGTTTGCTTCTGATTTTGCAGACAAATTTTCTGTAATGCCTCTTTTTCTCATCCAATCCGACATTCAGTTTTGGTCTGTAAACTTCTTCAAGTCGCCTTCTTTTGTTAGCTGGGAAACAAGCTTGGATCAAGTATTGGAATTCACTCTTTGGTGAGAATAATTCACAGATAAGGAAGGAATTTTTTCTGGCCCCCTTTTCCCTCCCTCCCTTACTGGGTCTCTAACAGCAGGGTGCCCTCCAGATGTGTTGGAGTAGTTCCCTTATTCTTCCACCACCAGAGTAGTGAAGCTGCACTTGAGAAAGGGTTGGGTTTTTTTTTTGCATCTGTTGAGAAGACACAACTCTACTGTCCTTTTGCTTCCTTTTCCAAAGCTCACTTGAAAGAGAAAAAAAACACCAGCTGACAAAAGAAGTTCCAGAAAAGGAACCTTTCAAAACCTTGTCCTTGTCAGCTTTTTTTGAGGGGGGGGGGGGACTGGGTTGGGGGTGGATACTGAAGAATACAAGTTATTGGCACCATTGCTTCGAATTATAGAAAACCACCATAAAATGTGCAGAGTGTAAAAACAAGAATCCTGGGTTTCTCCCCATTTATCGTACAATATTTATCACCCTCCCAGTTTGTATATTTTGCTTTCTTTTGTGTAATCTTATCACTAGAAAACGATGTGATTTTTGCTCCTTTGAGTAGCAGCCAAAAAAGCACTTACATCCAGAGTATGAGTGGATCATTTGGCCGGCGCATCCCATAATGGTTTTTTTACAGTGAGTATTTAACCATGTTTTTATCCTGTGGGAAAGAGTGATGAGTCTCTTTGGTTTCTTTCTTTCTTTCTTTTTTTTCAAACCCCTTTGTGGTGATGTGGACATGCAAAAGATAGAAGAAGCCTAATGCAGCAAATTGGTTTCAACACACAGAAATGAAGTAATCCAGAGGGTGCATTGTGTGGAGCAATTCCAGCCTATGACTTTCCATGTTTTCCCTTCCTCCCAAAAGAAGCAGTGTTGATTGTAAAAGACAACTTGAGACTGTTCGCAGGGAGAGTGTCCACATTTTGAAGAGGCAGAGGAAACTACAATTCCTGGAAAATGATCCTGGCTTAGCCCGTGGCTCCCCATCCTTTCTGAAGTTAGGTCAGTTTGGGTCTGATCACTGCTTTAGTGGGAAACAAATCAAGATTCCTGCATATGCTATCTTGAGGTCCATAGGGAAAACAGGAAGAGCAGGAATGAATGCAATATAAACAGGGGCGAAATGCTACCGGTTTGGGCCGGTTCATTCGAACCGGTAGTAAAAAATGCTACCGGTTCATACAAACTGGTAGTTTAAAAATGCTACCGGTCCGGGGGAACTGGTAGTCAGCTGTGTGACAATCAGCTGTACTGTGTGATTTATATTAGCTAGAATTCACGCGGCACCGCTAATTGTCGCACAGCTGATTGTTGGAACTTTTAAAAAACTTTTTAAAAGCATTTCTACCACTTGTTCGGCCGAACCAGTAGTAAAAAAAGTGCTTTAAAAAGTTTTTAAAAAGTTCCGACTATCAGCTGTGCAACAATCAGTTGAATCACACGATCGTCTGAACTTCTTTTTTAAAAACTTTTTAAAGCATTTCTTTACTACCTATTCGCCTGTACCAAAGCAAACCGATAGCAGACTTCAGAGCATTTCACCCCGAACATAAACCATATATGCCCATAGATTACCAGAGTCAGAAATGGTCCATATGTTGGCAACTTGCAATCTTCTTGGTGAGTGCAAAAAGTTCTGGTGTTTTTAAGAACTTAATTAGCATCCATTTCCCCAAATGCTACAATTTCAGAAACAGTGGCTTTCCTGAAGAATAGCTCCAGAAGGAAAGCTTAGGAACAATGTATTTGTGTGTTCAAGTATCTCTAGAGCTTAAGTCTCAAAGGCAGAGCCCCCCGAGCAATTTAAAGGTGCTTTAATATGATAGAAATCAACACTTTGAATTCAGTCTGGAAGGTTTTTTAAAACCCCAAGATAGAACAGTAAAAAAGCCTTGTTGTTGAGAGATTGGATGTGAGAGCGAATCTGAGCTTCTATGTTTGCATTACAATTACCATTCAGACATTCAAAAGGAGGCTTTCATGTTAAGCTGATCAGCACAGATTGGATGACACCATCAGGGTGTTAGGCCCTATTCCAATTCTATATGTCTTTTATTGATAACTCTGCAATATTAGGAACTATGTGATTTGCATACTTTTCTGCCTCCTACCCCATTCCACTGAACCTACAGAAACCTACTCCAAATGCTGTTTACATATAGCCATCATTTCCAAATTGTGTGAGCTTTGCAACTTGAAGTTTGCAACTTGAAGTTGTTTCTTCACAAAAAAAAAATAATAATCTGGAAAAAGGAAAGAACTTGACTTAATCGGGTTTTAAAAATATTTATGCAAGATCCTTCCCACCTCCAACCCCGCCGACCACCCACCCTCATTACTTTTCACTTCTCTTCCTAGAAGCTGTATGAAAGGATGGCTGTAAAATGTACAAGCAAGCCAAGGTACAGGTAATCCTCAACTTACAACCGTTCATTTAGTGACTGTTCAAAGTTACAAGGGCACTGATGTGACGAACGACCGTTTTTCACACTTACAACCATTGCAGCATCCCCATGGTTACGTGATCAAAATTCAGATGCCTGGCAACTGACTCATACTCATTATGGTTGCAGTGTCCCGGGGTCCCATGATCTGCTTTTGTGACGCTCTGACAAGCACAATCAATGGGGAAGCCAGATTCACTCAACAACCCTGTGACTAACCTAACACGTGCCATGATTCACTTAACAACTCTGGCAAGAAAAATCATAGAATGGGCCAAACTCACTGAACAAATGTTTCACTTAGCAACATAAATGTTGGGCTCAATTGTGGTCATAACTTGAGGACCATGTGTACATCCACTTTGTTATAAAGGAAGAGTTTTTTTTATTCAAATGTCCAGCAAAAACTAAGGTTTGCTTGAGCCTTTAAAGAAAATTGTATTAACCCATCTTAAGATAACATCATTATGCTAAGCAGAAAAAAGGATTCCAATATATGACAAAATGCAATAGTATAGCATGTGCACGGCACATAACATGTGTGCGCACAGCTGTAGAGCATTTTGCCCTTCAGAAGAGCCCTCATAATGCCACTTAAGAGTTTTAGTGCAGGTTTCCTGCAGTCAAACCACCATATATCTTGTTGCTTTTCAGATGGATGAAACAATCTAGTTTATAAGGTTAGTGCCCGATGCACCCTTGACCTTGCTCAGGTACATTATAGGCACTTGACACTATCAATTAACCAGAGACAAATAACTTTTACACCATTATCCTCTTGTAACAGACCCCTTAATGTTGTTGTGTCTGGCCATTCAAATCCATTTGTTTAATGCCAACAGAAACGTGACACTGATGGAGAGAGCAAAGTGAGGGAGATAAGTCCGTAATTTCAAAAGTGACATCTTAATTGGACAGAGTAATGTCTATATACAGAACCTTATGGGACAATGGGCATCGCTTATGACAAAAGTGAAACCAAGCTTGTTTGGATTTATTTAGAATTTGGCTCTCTGTGGAAAAAGCAAAATTAAGATCCAGAACAAAATTAAATATTTCCAAAACTGTTTTGATTGTGTTTCTGTTTTTAAAAAAAATAATTTTCAGAAAAAAAATTATAAGACTTTGAGATTTGGAACTGAGAATGATAGGTATCTCCTGGTTCTTTCATTTCTTTGGATGGCTGCTTCGCTTGTTAAGCTTTCAATTAATTATTTATTTTTAATTGTGGTCCACCACCTGTATATGAGAAACAGAGAAGTTGACTTTTCACATATAACATACTGTACATCGTAACAAATAGATAGCAATCTGAAACAATCCACCCAGGCTTAAATATTACAAAGATGCTTTGGATACAACAGGAAAACTATTCTAAAAACCTGCTTTAGGTGAAGTAATCGTTTTTGAAGAATCACTCATGTCTTTTGAAACATAAGAAAAGTTTGGACAAGTTGTCCAGAATGGTATGAGAACTCCTGCCTTGGGACAGGAAGTTGGACTAGAAGACTTCCAAGGTCCCTTCCAGCCCTATGATTCTATGACTCTATTCTATATGTAGAGAATACTCCAAGAAAGTGGAAAATGTGGTTCAAAATTACCACCACATGTTGTTAGTTGCAAAGTCATATCTGACCCATCTCGATGTCGTGGACAACATTCCTCCAGGCCTTCCTGTCATCTACCATCCTCTGGAGTCAGTTTAAACTCACACCTACTGCTTCCGTGACACCATCCAGCCACCTCATTCTCTGTTGTCCC
The DNA here is from genome assembly GCA_039707465.1 of Rhabdophis nuchalis. Classification (NCBI taxonomy): domain Eukaryota; kingdom Metazoa; phylum Chordata; class Lepidosauria; order Squamata; family Natricidae; genus Rhabdophis; species Rhabdophis nuchalis. Next base: position 73,773,108 of record CM077646.1, read on the forward strand.
CTTCTTCTTTTGCCCTCAATCTTTCCCAGCATTAGGCTCTTTTCCAGTGAATCCACACACATAGCCATTGCTAATATGCCAGCAACACACTTTTCTGAGGTAAGTAGATGTGGTACAATACAATAGCAGAGTTGGAAGGGACCTTAGAGGTCATCTAGTCCAACTCCCTGCCTAGGCAAGAAACCCTATACCAGGAGTCTTCAAAGTCGGTTCTTTTAAGACTGGTGGAGCCTACCTGAGAATGTCTTAAACAGTTCAAGAATAAAATGTTAATGACCCATGATTTCATAAGTGTTTGATGAGATTCTCATTCTTTGATGAGATTCATTCCAAGTCCCACCACTCAAATTATGGAATTCTGTCTCTTCATGAAGTATTTACTATATCATTTCTTTATTATTTTTCTTTGATTGATAACAATTTTGTTGTGATGCACATGCATTAAGGTTTGATGCCCGACTCAAATGCACACAATTTTCAGGTTCTACTAAAGATTCTGTTTATATTTTTTTGTACAGTCATTCAACCAGATACTCTCCAGATGCTTTTGAACTTGGACTTCTACAGTCTCCTGTTACTGGACTTATACATCAAGTCTTATAAGAATTGCTGTCCAAAATTTCTAGAAGACATCCGTTCACATTTTAAAGAGCTTCTGTTCATTTCATCTTATTTCTTTGTTATTTATTGTACACCATTTTGTAAACCATTATGGGGGGAAGCGGCAACAAATTCAGTTTAATAATAGTAATCAAAAGGGAAAAAAGCAATACGGTGAAACATCTGAAATATTTTAGGAGACATCTGAATGCCTGTTGCTGATCCCATCCAAAGTTTTGAGAAGAGTCCTAAATGTTCAAATACAACACTGCCTTCTGAATCCTTAGCCTCAAATTCCATGTAGTCAGGATCTATCTGTTCATCTAGTATTTGTGTGTGTTTCTTTCAGCCTTATCTGCCAGGTTCAAATACAGTTAACCTGGAGGGGGTTTAGGGGGGGGGCTCAACTGTATCTGCTTTGAAAAAATGAAGGAAATGAATCGACTGTATTTTCTGTCACATCTCTGCTCCCCGGCTCCAAATCCAGCAGTAAAACATCCTCTTTACTTCCTTGCTTGTTCATTCCATCAGAATATAAAAGAAAGTCTCGATCTGATCTCCCCCCCCCCCAGTGTGATTTAGTCAGTTATTCTTTCCTATAGTCCCTAAACTCTACTAGTTGCGTGCAGTGCTTTCTAAAAAATAAATAAATAACACAGTCTGTAATGAAGTATCTGATTCTACAAATCATTTCAACTGAACACCCCCCCCCCCAGAAAAGTGTAGTAGAGCTAGAATATAAACCTATTGTCTTTGACAAAGGTGAATTTAGTTGTCCCTGAATTACTCCCTTTTAAAACACAGAAATAGAACATCAGAGTTGGAAGAGACCTTGGACAGGGGTCTCCAACCTTTGCAACTTTAAGTCTGAAGGACTTCAGCTCCAAGACTTCTCCAGCTTTGCTGGCTGGATAATTCTGGGAGCTGAAGTCCTTCAGACTTAAAGTTGCAAAGGTTGGAGACCCCTGACCTTGGAGGTCTGGTAGTCCAACTCCCTAATCAAGCAGGAGACCTTATAGCATTTCAAACAAATGGCTGTTCAGTCTCTTCTTAAAAGCGTCCAGTGATGGAGCACCCACAACTTCTGGAGGCAAGCTGTTCCACTGGTTGATTGTTCTCACTGTCAGGAAATGTCTTCTTAGTTCTAGGTTTCCCTTGGTTAGTTTCCATCCATTGCTTCTTGTCTTGCCTTCTGGTGCTTTGGAAAATCAGTTTGACCCTCACTTCTTTGAGGCAGCCATTCCAATATTGGAACACTGCTAGTATGTCAACACTAGTCCTTCTTTTCGCTAGACGTACCTAGTTACAATCGTCTAGACCAGGGGTCTGCAAAGTCGGCTCTTTTAAGACTGGTGGACTTCAACTCCCAGAGCATAGCTGGCTGGGGAATTCTGGGAGTTGAAGTCCACCAGTCTTAAAAGAGCCAACTTTGCAGACCCCTGGTCTAGACATATTTTGTTCTGCTTTACTTACTTGACCTACAGAATAGGGAATCTATCTAAGAAATTTGAGTACAAACACAAAGTGATTGCTCAGAAGGACAATCAGAGTCACACTCCAGAATTACATATCATGGCATAATCCTATATAATGGCAAACTCATGGATAATGACAGAATGATGAACTAATATCTAGAATTCAGGACAAGCAAATACCGTATTTTTCAGAGTATAAGATGCACCTCCCCCCCAAAAGAGTACGGAAATGTTGGTGTGTCTTATACACCAAATACAGCCATTTTTGGCTTCCCAAAGCCCTGCCCCCGCATCCCATTTTTGTGAAAGATGAGCAAGGGAAGGGAAAAATGCACCCCCATTTTGGTGAAAAAAGGGACATTTTTGTCTTACCCCAGCCCTGCTGAACCCTGCAGAGTTCTTCTGGGGGCTGGGGAGGACAGAAACCTTTTTTTCTTACTTATCTCTTCGAAATCTTGGTGCGTCTTATACAACAATGTGTCTTATAGTCCAAAAAATGTGGCAGCTTAGAAAGGTTACTGTAGTAGAAGAGTCTTACAGAAGTTATATAGCTCGAATTCATAACAAATACACAACCCATCATTGGATAAATATCAGTGATATTTGAAGTCAATCCTAAAAGTTGTTTGTTTGCACAGACAAGAAAAAAAAATGTTGTTAATGTCCCTACTTTCTTGTACCTGAAATTATTCACATCTGCTAAACTAACGAACTAGAATTCTACAAAATAACAATACTTCTCTGAAAGAACAAAGTCCTCTGACTGAAAACAAGAGGAACTGAAAGAAAAATAGCTGACTAGCTAGAACAGCACAAAACAACAGAAAAGGGTTGCCTTAATTGAACAAAAAATCAGCTAGCAAAGTATTGTTTGTTTATTTATCAATCAATCAATCAGATTTTACTAGTTGTCCATTTCATGAGTATTAAAAGATGGCAACACTGAAATATCAAATATAAGCAAGATCACGTGACGGCCGTGGCCAGGGAGGCATTCCACCAGGTACGCCTGGTGCGGCAGTTGCGTCCCTTATTGGACCGGGACGCCCTTCGCACAGTCACTCATGCGCTTGTGACATCCCGGCTGGACTACTGCAATGCTCTCTACATGGGGCTAACCTTGGGGTGCACCCGAAGACTACAGCTGGTCCAGAATGCGGCCGCATGGGCGATCTTGGGAACATCCAGGTATTCCCATGTAACACCGCTCCTGCGTGAGCTGCACTGGTTACCTGTGGTCTTTCGGGTGCGCTTCAAGGTGTTGATCACCATCTTTAAAGCGCTCCATGGCATAGGACCTAGCTACCTGCGTGACCGCATCCTGCCCCATACATCCCTTCGGCCGATCCGCTCCCACAGAGAGGGACTTCTCCGGGTGCCGTCCACCAGGCAATGCCAGCGGGCGACGCCCAGGGGAAGGGCCTTCTCTGTGGCGGGCCCAACCCTCTGGAACGACCTACCCCCTGACCTTAGAACAACTACGGACCTCCGCACCTTCCGCCAGAAATTAAAAACACTCTTGTTCCATCAGGCCAGTTTGGCCTAAGCTATTCACCTAGCCTACAGTCTGTACCATAAATTGTTTTAATTGGGTTTTATTTGGGGTCATGTTTTAACATTTTTAATTTTTAGCACAGGGATAATTTATTTAATCTGGTATTAATTATTTATATTTGTGATATTGTGTGTTTTAATTTCCTGTGCACTGCCCCGGGTCCCTTTGGGGAGAGGGTGTGGTTATATAAATTCAACAAATAAATAAATAAATAAGCACTAGTCTATTGCAAGAAATGGACCAACTGATGTGAAGCACAGCAGCAGTTATAATTTGCATGCAAAATCAACAAAGAAATTAAAAAGAAATTAGTGCATCACCAAAATGGAAGTGCAGGTTGGAAAAGAAGATCAGTATGTTAACATCAGATGTGAGCAAGCTAGAACAGATGAAAGAAAAGATACTGAAGAAAAAGAAGACCAAAGAACACGTGATCAAGAATTATCATCTAGAGAAAAGGAAAATCAAAGAAGCCCTGGAAATAACAAAGCAGCAAAAAACAAAAAACAAAACAGCCATGTCTTAGAAAATCAGTCAACACAAAGCTTGAATTGCACACTGCAAATAGAATCTCCAATTTCAGCTGAATTAGAATTGTTTCTGAGAAAAAGGACAAGAAAAATCAAGAACTGGTCAGTATCATGTGAAGATAAACCACGTTTTTTTGTTGAAACATCTCTCTGGTCTGCACCCACTCATTGCCCAGCTGTTTAACAACATATTGTAAGGAGATGAAATTGAAGATTGGCTAACATCTGGCAAAACCTACCTGATAAGGAAAGATCAACAAAAGGGGAAGTACCAGGCAACTACAAGCCAAATATCTGCTTACAAATAACTTTCAAATTGATAACTGGTGTGATAACTGGTGCAGTCCAACAGCATCTAATTTAAAACAAGCTCTTTCCATCTGAGCAGAAAGGGAACTGCCCAATCAGCAGAGGAACAAATGATCTGCTTCGTATTGACAAGATGATTGTGGAAAACTACAAGAGGAGGAAGACCAACTTCAATGTAACTTGGATTGATTACAAGAAGGCATTTGAATCCCTGCCACATCACTGGATAATCAAGTGCCTAGAAATAACAGGAGTCAATAGAAATATCAGAAGCTTTGTGCAAAGATCAATGGCACGATGGAAAACACAGTTGCTGGTCAATGGTTATAGGCTGGGAGAAGTTAATATCAAGAAAGGAATCTTTCAAGGAGACTCACTGTCACCACTACTGTTTGTCATTGCATTGATTCCTCTGCCAACAATACTAAACAAGCCAGGCCATGGCTATCAAACATCAAAAACATCTGTCAGGCTATTGCCCCACCTTTACATAAATGATCTGAAGCTTTTTGGAAAAGCACCAACTGAAATAAAATCACTACTTAACACTGTTTGAATATATAGTCAAGATATTACAGTGGAGTTTGGACTGGATACATGTGCCACCTTCACCATCAACAGGACGGAAATAGTGAAAACTGAAGGACTCAAGATGCCCTGTGGAAATAATATCAAGAGTCTGGTTGATGAGCATTCTTCAGACTGACAACATCAAGCACACCAAAGTCAAAAGAAGGTTATCAGCGAATTCATCAGAAGAGTGAAGATGATTTTAAAGTCCAAACTCTATGGCACAAAAACCATCAACTAACATCTGGGCAACTCCAGTCATTAGATACACAGCTGGAATAATGGACTGGGCTCAAGAAGAATTAAAAGTACTGGATTGGAAGACCAGGACTTTTAATCAATAATGGTAATGAATCATGAACTTCAGCAATGTTGACAGGCTATCTTTACCAAGAAGTATAGTTTGGTGTGGAATGTTGCAAATACAACAGATAGTTGAAGAGAGGAAAATGACATTGGAAGAATATCTGGAGGACAATGAAGAAGGTGCTTCATGAAAGCTTATTGAATACCAGACAGAGACCAAACTGGTGGATAAGAAAGGCCAAATGAAAAATAGGAAAGAGATATGGGAAGGCAAAGTATTACATAGCCACTACATAAAAGAAATATCAGACAAATTAGATAACAACAAGACCTGGGAAAGGCTAAGTACAGGAAAGTTGAAGAAAGAGACAGAGCATCTAATTCTGGCAATGCTTTAAGAACAAATGCATGCAAAGTCAATACTGAGAAGACAACAACAGATAGCAAATTCTGTCTCTGCAAAGAAACTGAAGAAACAGTGGACCACTTAGTCAGCTGCTTCAAGAAGATCACACAGACTGATTACAAACATTCGCGTGACAAAGTAGCAACAATGTTGCATCGGAATATTTGCAAAAAATACCGCTTCCCTGCAAGCAAGAACCAGTGGGAGCATAAATTGCACAAACTAATAGAAAATGAAGAAACCAAAGTGCTCTGGGACTTTAGAATTCAAACAGACAAACACCTGCAACTTTTCATCCCACACTTAACAACTATCAATGACAAAGTCAAAAAAAATATGGATAATGGAAGATGCAGTACCTGGAGACAACATAAGAAAAGAGAAGGAATGGGGGGGAAAATCACAAAATACAATGACCTGCAAATAGAAGTAGAATGACTGTGGCAAAAGAAAGTAAATATAGGACCAATCATAACAGATGCCTTGGGTGCAATCTGAAAACATCTGGCATACCACCATCAGCAGTGATAAATTCACCACCAGCCAATTGTAAAATGCAGTTTTACTTGGAACAGGTTGCATTCTGCAATGAAATCTTTTAACCCTATCAAACAACAACATCCACCTATTCCTGGTCCTTGGGAAGGACTAGATGGGTGGACAAAAATGCCTAACTCCCTCCAAACACCTGACTGACTGTTTGATCAGCCAAAATAATAGATTCACCAAATACTTGGAGATTTTCAATTTACTGCACTTGATACCACTGACGGCACTTTCCTGGCTCTTTCTACAAATTGTGCTGATGCTCCCATGATACCCCCATGATTCTAGATTAGAACTCAAATGATCAGACAATATAGAGCCTAAAGACTGTCATATTCATTGGATGAAGAGACAAGGTAATAATGATAGCAACAAACGCACCCAAAAGCTGCTTTTACCACACGCTTGGCCATGTCTTTGGCTATATTTATAAGCCTGACCTGTACACTGCTAGTGTGTTGTTCAGAAAAAAGTAAACCGCCAAAAGAAAACACTGTGTGTAGTTGTACAGTTGCATTTTTGCTGGCAAGCCTTTAGATTCAGCAAGCACCTGTTTGCACCGAGGGGGGATCTAGCCTACACCCCACACACACACACTTCCTAAACCTTTCTTCAGTTGGGGCAGGGGGAAAGGGATCCCAATTGGAAATGATCAGTGGGAAGGAGGGCTTTCTTAGGCGCTCGGAGCCCGCTGCTGTCAACGTACTTAATATGCTGCAGCTGCAGTTCCTCTGCCATCTTCATTCACCTTAGAAATGTGGTGTTTGAATGGTTTATCTCTATTAATCACCAGCTCAAACAGCTTTGTGCACCATGGGCCATAGATAATTAACTTCACTATACTGCTTGTCTTATCAGTATCAACCTCTTGTCCTCCTGTGAAATAGTTAAAACCATCAGCCCCTTTTTACTTTTCCATTTAACTCTAATGCTTTAACACTGATGTTCTAAACGGCCCACGATTCATACTTATTAGACAGACCTTTCTTTCGGCATCTCTTATATATTTTTTTTGATAATTGGCCATGTACATTTCTAAGGGGCTCAACAGCTTTTCATGCCACTGTATTAATAAAGCTTTCCCCCACCGCCTTTCAGATTTCTCTTTACCTTCTTTCCTTTGATAAGCATAATTTGCTAATTTCAAAAAAGAAATGAGAAGGTAGTTGAAAGGAGAAAAGCTTTGACAAATAAATCTCTGCTTCCCTCTCTCTCTTTCTTTTTATTATGTTTAAGTCATTATCATTGTCTCCTGTATCTTCTCGCCTTTGACTTTACACTGAACAATGTTTACTTAATATCGCAGGGTATGCACCAATGGTAATGATATAATGCGGGGAATTTGTATGGTTCACATATCGAAGAGACATATGTCACCCACCACATGTGGAATTGGATATATAACTCCTGCTAAATCTAATGGCTTTTCTCTCCAATTAAAGGTATGTAGCACACCTTCTTGTCAAAAAATTGTGCACAAAACTTGCTGGACAAACAAAGATAAATAAAAGAAAATGTTCTATAAGTCAGGTAATTTTCTGGTTATTTTTTTCCTCGCAACACTATGAAAAGAAATATTCTTTAGAGATTTTGTTTACCCCTTCCTAGTCAGGTCTACCACTCTAAGATTTCCTGGTAGCCTCCCATCCAATTTTTGCTTAGTTGCCTGTTTGTAGGTGCTTAGTTTTTGAGATAAGTCAGGTGTGGCTGAAGGATAGATACTTTCAAGTAAGAAAGCTATGAAGTCTTTAAATATAGGGCTTTATAAAGCAAGACATTTGGCCACTATGAGGGAGGAATGGCTGTCTGCATCTAGTCAGGATGCAGATACATTAATTTAAAAACCTTTGGACTTCACTGTCTCAGGGCAAGGGCTTCTCTAAGTGGAAATGTGTTATATGACTTGGTTTACAATGTGATAAGTTGACCTTGCTGAATTTGGTGGGGGCGAGGTCCCCCTTCTCATTGCTAAGAGGAAGCTTGCTTTCTCCCCCAAAATTCTGGCTGGTTCTGTTTTGTTTTTTTTAAACCCAGTTTAAGGCAGCTCAGTTTCCCTTAATTGAGAGGAAAGCAGATTCCGAGGCCACAGTGCAAATTCTAGAATTTTTCTTAGATCTTCAATTTGCCACCCCCCCCCCCCAGGGGAAGATGGGAATCTTTTGGGGAAAATCATGTTTTGTTGCCAAAAACCAGAAAACTTAAAAAGAACAAGAAAAGGCATCTCTACCACTATCAGCAATGAGAATGCTATAAATCTATTTCCTGTATTTTGAAAATGCATAGTTTAGTTATGCCTTGGACCTGCAATCACAGATTTTGACCAAAAATTCTTACAAGTGCAGATACATGAAAAACAATAGGTTGTCTGGTAACAATTAAACCAGTGACCTATGGCTATTTAAAAACAAAATCCCACGTGTATATAATTGGCATTTTCCGTCATCATGCCAGAAGCAAAGCAAAGAGATAACATTGTCTGGAGGCTTCCAACTGGCACAGGTACTATTGATTTACTTTTTACAAAGTGCGGCTGCTGGGTCAGAATTAGTGACTTGCTAGGTCAGGATGGGGGACGTCATGGCAGAAGGAAGCCAGGCTGGCTGCAGCAAGTGGATGTCACAGGAGAAAGAAGCTTATACGGTGCCCTACCCACATTGTCCGGTGTAGCTCCCAGACAACAGGAAGTATAAGGAATGTATTGATGCTCATACCAAAGTACATGATGTTGGCAACTTTGAATTCAGTGATAAATAAAGTAAGCCACATTTTCAGGCTAGGTTCTATCATGACATTTTCAAAATATTGCTTGTGAGGTTAAGTAACAGCCACTGAAATCTTGCCCAGACAGAAATGAAAATCAATACATTATTTATTACTACTGTTATTATTGCTACTTTAATATACCACCGATGTCTCCAAACAGTTCAGGGCAGAAAATTGTGATACTAGAAGCATGAATGAAAGTGCAGCATAATCCTAGGGAAAGGTTGTCTAATTTTCAAATGCCAGGTGTAAACCTATCCAATGATTTGGGCATTAGGTCCCCCAGTTCTTATTACAATATTTTGATTTGGAGGAGGGGGTGAGGTGGGGTGGCTATAGGCAGCTTTTTGATGTTGCAGATATTCTGATATTATGTTGCCTACACCTGACTTACTGAAGAGATTATATAGGGTTTGGGGTTTTTTTGTTTAAAATTTAACAGTATGGGTGAATAAGGGTGTCACAACCAAGAAGATCCTGTGGCATAATCTGATTTGAGAAGAATTCTTCAAACAATCACATATAGTCAGGGGTGGGCTGCTATGGGTTTGCCCGGGTTCGGCAGAAGCCATAGCTAACGTTATGGCCGGTTCAGAGAACCTCCAAATCTCACCCCTGACTGGCCCCACCACCCCACCCCGCCCCTCCCAGGATGTGGCCAATTTTGGATGCAAGATAAGTGCAAGGCCCATGTGGAGGCTCAGAGAGGGGGGAAATGGGCCTCCTAAAAGGTTTCCCGGAGTTTTTGCCCTCCCAGAGGCTTGAGGAAAGCCTCTGAAGCCTGGGTAAGGCGAAAACACCCCCCCACCTCCGCTGTGGTGCAAGAGGCCGACTAGGCCACGCCCACCCAGCAACCGGGCACAGAATCTGTTGCTGAAGTTTCCGAAGCCCACCCATGCATAGAGTCCTCTGATTTCGATAACCCAGATCTCATCACTGGACTGACACCAAAATCAATTCTGACTAGCAGGGCTGGTTTAAGCTGAAACCAAATAGGAACTGGCCTATTTGGTTTCAGAACTTAAGGGTCACCTGTATCCCCCCTCCTTGTTTTAATCATTCCAAAATGCAAATTTTTGCATTAGCTGGAAGTTGCATCATCAGCCAATGTGACTTAGCAATGCCGTATGTTAAATCCCATGATTTCACCTGTTCTACCGTGAAATCTGAGTTGATTTGTTTCTTACTCTACTCTGGTTTAATTGAAAAAGTAGCAAAACTGGCATTTTTCTCTAGATTGCTGAGATTCTGAAGATATGACGGCTTCACTTTCTTACTGGTGGGAATTCTTACTTCATCCCATTTTCTGGCTCCTGCCTTCAAGTCAGCTCCTGCTCTCTCTCTTTTTCCCCTTATCCTGATTTAGTATCATTTCTTATAAAGCTTGTTAAAAGTGGTTGTCTCATTCAGTTACTGCGGTAACATGAAGTCACTAGTTGCAGCAACAGGAGAAAATGTCTATTTGCGTGTGCAGTAGTGACACATATATAGCAGTGTTGTGTTACATACCCTGCTCTTTGTGTATTTGTGTCATGATTTCACAGCCTACGTTTTGTTATTTTGATGAAATTATGGTTTGCTGCTGATGCCCCTATCTGATTGCAAAATCATCAACATGCTTGTAAAAGAATAATGTTTACTGCTTTGTTATGTATCCGTTTTTATTTCTTATCTTGGATTTGTAGTTGGTAACCATAATAAAGTTTTGGTCTAATTTGTCAGCATGGTCTCATTTCAACATTCACAAATACAGGAGTTTTTCAATGCAACTCAGGGATGGCAGCAAAATGGTTTGAAAAACTTAGGAGGATTCTAATGCGTCAGTCTTCATTTCTAAAATAGACCTTTCTTTGCATAGATATCCATCATAGCAAAGCTCAAATTATTTCGGCAAACAGACAACAAAATGGATGTGGTGGATGTAGTGCTAACAATGTATTTCATTTGCCTTTTGTATATAGGGAGACGATTTTGTTACCCTGTTGGTTCTATTCTCTCCACTGTCTTCTTAGTCAACCAGAAGGAAAGAGAATGATCTAATAGTTAAGGCACCAAGCTAGAAACTGGGAGACCAAGAGTTCTAGTCCCTCCTTAGCAAAAAAAAACAAAACAAAAACTAGCTAGGTGACCTTGGACCTAAGGCTGAGAGTGATTCTCTCTCAGCCTTAGGAAGAACGCAAAGAAAAACCACTTCCAAAATGTTTGCTGAGAAAACTGCAGGAACCTCTTCCTGTTGTCACCATAAGTCAAGATTGATTGGGAGTGGGGGGAGGAGGAGGAGGAAGAGAAGAATAAGGAGGAAGACAAGGAGGACAAGGAGGAGGAGGAGCAAGAAAAAAAAGGAGAAAACCCCCCAAAAGGGTGAGCTTTTTCTGAGCCCTAATCTGGCTGTTTCCACTCACCCTACTCATTATTACATCTGGATATCGGAAAAGGTATTCTTAACTTTGTGTTGCCTTGTGCAAAGCATCAAATGCATATATGACTACTGGAGTAGAGGTAGAACGGTGAAGGGAAATGTGCATCATACCATACCATCTAGTAAGCCTGAAGTAGAGTGTGTATGCTATATAGTGAAATCCCTATAGAGGGGTCGTAGTGCCTCTCAAAAACTAAAAGATTGGCCTTGTTCTAATGGCCATCACTAGAGAAGGACAACCATTGTTCTGTGAAGACCAGAAGAAAAATGCAAAACCATCTGCTTTTTCCCAGCCTGCCTGAGCTTAATTTACTGAAACATTTACTCAGATAGTTGTTTACTTCCTAGCAGTACAGTTCTGAAAAAGTTCCATAGATGAGGTATTTTCCGTAGATGAAGAATGGGTAATGTGTCCATATGTGAAAAAAGTGGTGATAGGATGCCAGTAAATTGAAGGAATGGAAAGGTATGCCAAAATACATTTTCTCCAATTCTGGAATTAATTTTTAGGATTTCTAATCTCAAACAAACTCAGGAGAAATGGCAGCTCAATGGAATTAGGAGCACTGATCTTCCTATTTCATGTAGGGACAATCTTGGGCTCTAGGCAGTCGTAATTTTAAGACTTCTGCAAGTGATTGAATCAAAACTTCGGGAACAACCATTGTTTTGGAGGAGGAGAAGGAGTGAGCACTTATTGGCTGATAGTATTCTCTCTGTATTAGGATTAGTAAAAATGAAATTTTACTTAGGTTAGTTTCAAACTTTGTGAAAGATAAGCGGTATATATGTCATAAATAATATTTTTGGGATCCCATATTTTGGCTTATCTATAATTCTACACTATCACATCCAATGGAACATATCTTGATATCATGTTGAAGTGTGCAAAACTGTATCACAAAAGCAATCTTGCACACCTACTGTATTTTCAAGTTCCTGACAAACACTGTTTGGACTTTATGATCTGAACATCCGAGGCACTTGGAAACCTCTGCTTCTGCAGATTAGTCTTCACATCCAGAATGGCCACCCACCGCTAGGATTTCCAGATAAATAATTCTTCAGTAAGTATTTTTATACTGCAATTTTGGAAGTATTCATGCTTGTCAGACCGCAACCATTTCCATCCTTACATTGATGCAGGAATCATATTTGGTTTTAGCATAATGCATTTCAGAAGTGGGAGCATCCTTATTTTTCATCTGTACCTCCCACACGATCAGAGTGTTTGATCTGAATGAAATCATGTATTCTTCCTTCTGACATTTGATCAAGGAGATCCTCCCCCCCAACCCCTTTCCCAACTTTGGCTGCCTCTCTACCATCTTTTTCTATGGTTTTCGTTCCTTCTATCTCTCTTCATCTCTCGTCTCTCCCATCCTCTGCTGCTTCTCAGCATCTCTAGCCTCGCTTTCTGATTCATAATAGCTTCTTCTCCAGATGATTTTTCCCGCTTCTGTTGATGGCTGCCTGCCTTTTCCCTCCTGGTTTCTCTTTTTTCCCAATTTTCCCCCAGTAGTGCTGGAACTTCTTTCTTTTATTTCTCCCCCCCCCCCTCGCCTCCCCCCCCCCCCCCCGCCAATGCTGTTATCTGTGATTTTGGCAAAGAGCACATTTATTGGGGAGGAATATCCCCATGGCAACGCAGCAGATGGTGACTTTTGATTAGCTTGGCTCTTTTTCCTCCCCCCCCCCCAAATCACAATCCGTCTTTGAAATTAAATCAGGCTGCGATAGGATCAGTTGTTCTGGAGAGGGGACGAGAGAGAAACAAGGCTGAAGTATATTACAGCAGGAGCCAGCATGTAATGCAAATTCGTGGGTTTTTTTTTCCCAACTCAAGCAATAAACCCCCTTCCCTGTTCATTCTGGAAGCTGAAAGAACCACAAGAGACAGGATAATAAAATTAAAAAATAAGATTAAAAATATGTTATCACCGTACATGGGCTTCTCACTTCTCCCTTGTTTTTGTAGTTGTGTTTGTCTTCAGTAACACTGATGTCATTTAGAACTGAGTCACCTGGGTCTTCCTGGGCTCATCCAGCTTCTGTTTAACGTTGTTAGTATTGCCATTATGTCAGTCTGAATACAGTTGAGAAACACGCCAGGAGGGTTAGTCTAAAAGCATGGCTGGGTAGCAGGATGCTAATAGGTAAACAAGACCTAGGTTGGTTGTCTTTAATGGGACAAACTCTTTCAAATAAGCTCAGAACAGGTAAAAGAATGTCAGATTTCTGAGGAGTCCACAAAATTAAGTATTTAGTTATCTGGGAGCAAACTGGAGGCCATAATCCTAAATGCATTTACTTGGGATTAGGTCCAATTGAACACAGTGCAACGTACTTCTGAGTAAACAGGATTACATGTAAGGCGGTCTGATAAGTCCATTTTTAGTTATGAACAGACAGCCGAGGGATGAAAATGGAACATCTGAAAAGCTTTAGTGTAAGCCTATAGTTCAAATAAGATTGAGGAGAAAAGGTTGACCTTAGCCATTTGGATGAGTGAAGGGAAATGTTACTGAGGCACATCCAAGCGACCACGGTGTGTACCTTTCTCATACAGGATATATTTTTTGGAAGGCCTGATAACAGGAGAGAATTCATAATATATTCTATACATTGCACCACATGATCTAGGATTTTTCATCTTGATACACTCTTCAAGGAAGGAACCACTCTGTCAGCTCTGAAGCCGACCTGATCGAAGCCATTTTGAAGCTTCAGTGTTGCCACACTAGAGCTGAGGGATAGGGAGGGGGAATATAAATAGCTGGGGTTTTGTAGCCAAAACAAAATACTTTCTCCTGGGAGCCAAGGATATCCCCACAGGGGGACGGAGAGAGGAGGAGTGAAGTTACCAGGCAACCAAACAGTACCTTGATTGGACCATGTGACTGATTGTTTGGAAAAGGGGGGAAACGTTTACTTTTAATTAGGGGAAACCACGGGAACATTCAGAGTTGGTTTTCACCATCTTGTGCCAATATGACATAGCCAATAAAATTATTCTTTGAGGAATTTAGCTGCCTCCGAGTTTTGCTTGCTATGGGTGTATTGGAACCCTGACACACACTGTTACAGTCCAAAAACCTTGTAGGTCACTAATTAACAAAGGCTGTAGTGGAACCTAAGGGTTCTGTGTTCACATCCCAACACATTCATGAAGCTCATTGAGTTATCTTGGCTACTATCTCTTTGCCCCAATTTAGTTTGTTGAATTGCTGTGAGGATCAAAACTGTCTGCTTCCACCAGATCACTTGCATCAAGAAAACAGACCTTTAAATGGTAGCAGGCAGACAAACAAAACATTAACTTTTTGCTGCCAACTAGTGGCTGGCCATATTTTTGCTATTCGGATCTGGCATATTGAATTTGACGTATTGAAACCTGGATCTACTCAATTTATGTGGTGTTTGATCTCCTTGAAGAAAGAACAGTCAAACCACATTAATGCAAGCTTGGAATTAGATCTGATATTATAATATCTTTAAATTGTTTTATCCTTTTTTTCTTGAAATGTATGATTTCCCCCCTAAGTTACTGCATATGTGTTTTTTTAATTATAATGTGAAATTACTATTTCTGCAAGAGTCCTGCTGGTGGATATATACTTGCTCCCAACTGGCCAACAACACCTATTTCACTGTTACTGAGAGAGACGGAAGGAGGGAGGGAGGGAGGGGAGAGAGATCTAATTCAAGAGCTTCAAAGATACAAATCATTCTTATTGGTTCTTCTGATAGACCCTTCAGTAGATGAGAGATTATCCTTATCTAAGTACTATAACAGTTAAATTTGGTCTTTATGATACCATAATGGGTTAAAATAAATACATCTTGAGCACACTTGGATCACAATCCAATACAGAATTGTTTGCATTGAAACCCATAGAAAAATGTTTCGGTTTAAGCATCTCATTTTATTTGAGCTTATTCAGTTCTGTTGGACAGTAATTAAATTGATCTTTTTAAAACTTAAAACTATAGTTAAGAAACAGTAGGTAGGTGAAATCAATAATGGATAATGTATTAACTTTTGCCAGATTAGGAACCGTAAAGAAAATTGAATTAGATTAGCAAACAGCAGAAACGAGACCACAGTTTTCTATGTAACATACATTCATAATCTACATCAGGGGTCCCCAACCTGCGGGCCATGACCCACTACTGGGCCATGGCCTATTCACAACCAGACCATGTAAATGGCAGGTTGGCATGCACACGTATACATGCACTTAGCCCCATTTACATGAGTGGTAGGGGCATGCGCCTGCCTCTCACACAACATCATCCCCTCTTCCTCTCCTCCCCACCCCAGAAAGGTTGGGGAAATGCTGATCTACATTACCCACTACATTGCAAAGATGTACATGGAGATTTTTCAGGTGGCTCAGTGGCTAAGATACTGAACTTGTCAATCAGAAAGGCCGGCAGTTTGGCAGTTCGAATACCTAGTGCCACGTAATGGAGATAACTCCTGTTACTTGTCGCAGCTTCTGCCAACCTAGCAATTCAAAGGCATGTAAAAATGCAAGTAGAAAAATAGGGACCACCTTTGGTGGGAAGGTAACAGGGTTCCGTGCGCCTTCGGCATTTAGTCATGCCGGCCACATAACCACGGAGACGTCTTCAGAGAATGCTGACTCTTCGGCTTAGAAATGGAAATGAGCACCGCCCCCTAGAGTCGGGAATGACTACCACATATGTGCAATGGGAACCTTTACCTTTAATATAGTTTGATTCAAAAAGAAATCCCCTGACATTGCCTTTCCAATTCATGACCATGTTTCTTAAACTGTTTGACTCAAATACAGAACGTCCTCACTTATCAACCAATCAAAATTATGGCAGACATCCCCTCAAAGTACCAAAAGCTACTTACAACCCAGTTCTCTGGAGTTCTGATGATAATGCACCCACACAGATGTACACACCAGGATCCCATGACCAATTTTGGGCACTTGGCAACTGGTTTGCCTTTATAGCCAGTTGCAGTGTTGTTCGATCATATGACACGATTCTCAACCTTGTTTGTGGAAACTGTTTTTTCCCGCTGGTTTCTAGCAAATCAAAAACCCCACCCATAGGAATGTGTTGACTTGCTTAACAACCAAGGATGTTTGCTTTATGCCTGCAGCATTATGCTTAACGACAACTGCCAAAAAGTTGTAAAATCTAGTTTGCCATGTGGATGCCTTGAGTAATGACCATTATGGTTTACAATCAAAATTCCAGACTACATTATAGTCAGAAGTTGAGTGCTACCTGTATCCAGTGGTGAAATTCTATTTTTTTACTACCCATTTTGTGGGCGTGGCTTGGTGGCCATGGCAGGAGAAGGATACTGCAAAACCTCCATTCCCACCCCACTCCAGGGCAAGGATACTGCAAAATCTCCATTCCCACCCCACTCTGGGGCTAGTCAGAAGTGGTAATTGCTGGTTCTCAGAATGACTCAAAATTTCTGCTACCGGTTCTCCAGAACCTGTCAGAACCTGCTGAATTTTACCCCTGCCTGTACCCCTTTTTCCCATACTGAATAATGTCATTACCCTTCCCTCCCCCCCCAAAAAAAAGAACAAGAAGAGAAGCAAGCCAATAACCCCAGACTTTGTTGTTCTACATAGGCATCCCAGCAGCGGCAATTTCAAAATGGATTCTTCACTTGCAAACAAGCAATTAAAAATTGCTCCCTGACCCCTTTAAGATAGTTCTGAAACCACTGCTGTAAGGAAATGCACTCGTGTTGTCAAAAGTTTCCCTAAAACCTCAAATGCTTAAGAGTGAATAATAATTCTACATTTTTGAGCAACCATCGTGTTTTTATATAATTAATTATTCAAACTTTGTCACAATCATTTGTGTTCATTTCCTATTCAATCTTTGATCAGTGAAATCATTTAATGTAATAAAATTAAACTGAATCTTTTTGTGCGTGTAAACAAATGTAAAGTTACGTCAGTAACTATATGTCAGCCATCCCGTATTCAAGGAAGGTGGAACTAAAGATTACATTGTATATTGCACATTTAGCTAGCGCTCATTATCATAACCATATGTATAAAAATGTAAATGCTTGCATTACATATACCGTAGTGAAAATTCACCAATGCCTATGCCAATCTGGCCATTTAAACCATGTGTCCAAAGGAGTCAAGACAGTCATTGTAATTAGATTCCAGCATCTTTTGCACATGTTCAACATCACATACACATACAAAAGAGTGGGACTTCAGTTGTGATGTCATGACTGTCATCTTGCCTGCATTCATGCATGTTTGCACACACGTGCCTACCAAAATTGTTATCATCTTCATGATGGCAATGTTGTACATATTGGATAATATACCTATAGCTTGATGAAGATATCCAGGCTTTCTAACAAAGGAGAATATTTGTAGCTCAGGGTTGAAATGAGGGGTCCTTGGTGCTCTCTGAGCTTTCTTGCTTTGTTGCAGATGTTTCATTACCCTAACTAGATAAAAGCTAGTTAACAAGCCCTACATCCAGGCTTGTAACCAGTCTACAAATTCAAGGTAGGCATCCAAACAGCATAAGAAAGGGCAGAGATAATTAAGTGTAGCCAGATCACCATACTAGCAGGAACGAATAAAATAAAAATCAAATGGCCGTTAGTTGCCAGTTGTACTTAAAAGAATTGAACATGTAGCCATTACATGTGGAGCAGTGGTGAAATTCAATTTTTTTTAAATTACCGGTTCTGTTGGCGTGGTTTGGTAGGCATGGCAGGGGAAGGATACTGCAAAATCCCCATTCCCTCCCCACTCCTGGGGTCAGCCAGAGGTGGCATTTGCAGGTTCTCCTAACTACTCAAAATTTCCGCTACCGATTATCCAGAACCTGCTGGATTTCACCCCTGATGTGGAAGAAGGCACAGATTGGGAAAAATGCTTGTAAACTATATCTCCTCCAACCAACACAAGCAAAGCCTTCTTTATTACTCCCTGCTGTAACTCACATCCCATGTGAATTAGGAGTGCTGCATGTCGACCTATACTGAGTATAACCCCTGGAGTTATGTGATTCAAGTGCAAGAACAGGAGAACAGGCCTCTCAAAGGTCCAGGCCCTCAAAGAATTAAGCATCCCCAGTCAAGAGGATTTTTGCTTTGGCCTTGAGAGGGGGTAGGCAAGGCAAACTAATTGTTTATTCCTGAGAAGAGCAAAAATGTGAGAAAGAGATTTAGAACAGATCTACCACCCGCCCTGACTGTGCCATCCTTAAAAATAGGCTGTGAAAGGTCTGGAAAGACTTTCAATCACCATTCCTGAAATCTCTGTTGCATCTTTTTCTTGGCCTGACCTACCTGAAAGAGATGACACCTCAAAGCTCAAGAACAACCCTTTAGCCACAAACTGCATGAAGGCAAAAATTCAACATGTTACCACCAACAGCAAATGTCGCCTCTGTAATGAGAAAGATGAGACAGTCGACCACCTGATCAGTGGGTGCAGCAAAATTTCACAAACTGACTACCTACAACGCCATGACTGTGTTGCTAAGATCATTCACTGGAAATTGTGCCAGAAGTTTGGATTTGAGTACAGCAAAAATCACTGGGAACATCAGGTTGAGAAAATTTTAGAGAATGAGAAAGTCAAGATCTTGTGGGACTTTAGAATTCAGACTAACAGGCACTTGTCCTACAACACACCTGATATAACAATAATTGAAAAGAAAAAAGTATGGTTCATTAACATTGCAATACCTGGTGATGCACGAATTGAAAATAAGCAAGAAAAAAATCACAAAATACCAGGATTTGCAAATTGAAGTTGAGCGACTGTGGAAGAGAAAGTCGTATGTTGTCCCAATTGTGATTGGAGCCTTTGGAGCAATACTTAGGGGACTGCCTCGCTATGTGGAGGTTCTAGGTTTGCTGGACGTGAGCATTCTGACTCTACAAAGGGCCACCCTGCTTGGAACAGCTTATATCCTCCGACGTTACCTTGACAGTTCCTAGGTCCTTGGTTAGGACTCGAGCTGTTGAGCTACCAACCAGCCCCAAATGCTGTGAATCTCACCCAAGATTAACATAATAATAATAATAATAATAATAATAATAATAATAATAATAATAATAATAATAATAATAATTCTTTATTGTCAGTGCACAACATATGTACAATGAGATTGGTTGAATGAGATTGGTTGAACCTGAGGGAGGGGTAAAGTAAGTCATCAGACTTGAATCCTTTTGTGACCACAAGAGATCTAAATCCAGTCCACCTTGAATTCCTTATCTACCACCAAATTGCCCTGACCGTTAGTAGCTCAGATTTTTGTAGAGATCTTAAATTTGCAATAAATTTTTATTTATCCATTAGCTGTACCCGGCTACGCGTTGCTGTGGCCCAGTCTGGTTAAATGGCCAATCAATCTACCTACCTAACTGTATTTCTCCCTTTCTCCCTCTACCTACCGACCTACCTACCTACTGTATTTCTCCATCTCTATCTCTATCCCTCTATCTACCTACCTACCTACTGTATTTCTCCCCCCTCCCTCTATCCCTCTACCTACCTACCTAACTACCTACCTACCTAACTACCTACCTACCTACCGTATTTCTCCCTCTCTCTCTGTATCCCTCTACTTTACCAGCAGAAGCTCCCCTTGGCCCCTACAGGTAGAGGCAAGAGTCCTGGAGGAGGAGGGTGGTGGCGGTGGCCTCAGTACCTTGTGTGGGCATGAAGTGGCGTTATCGTTTGTGGGGTCGCCGATGCACCGCCACCAATGATAATGTCGGCCCATGCCCACGCCTCCTCAGCAACCTCTCTCGCTGCCGGCAGTTGCTGAGGAGGTGACCGTTGCACCGATGACGGAGAAGCATGGGGGAAGGGCGGCGGCACTCACCGCTCCGTGTGCACTGCTCCATGTGCATGAAACTAAGCCAACTTTAGGGTTCTCCATGAGGATATTACAAGTTTCCTGAGAGCTCATGATGGAAAAAAAATGGACCTCATATTTTGAACGGCATGTCCTATGCCATACTAGCCCCTGCAATGGTGGGAATTTTTACATGCTGTGACTCAGTTTACCTGTCATGCTAACATTCCATGAACAATAGATATAACACTTTTTATATTAGGGTGCTCTAAGCCTGTACATTATTTCAAGAGTCTCTCTGGATGAAAAGATTGAGAAAGGCTAAACCATAGTGACCAAAGTTATCATTATCCAGCCCTCCTAAATATATAGATGATAACTCATCACACTAACAATCCTATAGATTACATACCGTATTTATTCGACTATAACGCGCAAAATTTTGTACCCAAAAAAGAACTCAAAGTTTGGGTGCGCGTTATAAACGAGGGTTCGGGTTTCTGCGCGGCGGCGGCGGCGGCGGCGGGGGGAGAAGCAGAGCCAGAAAGAGACACGGTTTCCTCAGTTGCGGAGCCCTTTGCCCTGCCGGCGGGCTGGTGAGGGTGGAACGGTGGGGAGCGCGGCGGCGGCGGCGGGGGGAGAAGCGGAGCCCAGAAAGAGATGCGGTTTGCTCCATCGCCTCTCAGCTGCGGAGCCCGGCCGGGAAGGCAGCTCCTCCCCCCCGCCTTCGCTTCCACACACACACCCGTCCCCCTCACTGGCAGAGCTCTCGCTGGCTTCGGGAAGCAGAAGCGCCGAGCCCAGAAAGAGACAGGCGAAAGTCATGCTTTATAAAAATCGGTATAAAATAAAAATTTTATACCGATTTTTAATCGAAAATTAGGGGGTGCGCGTTATACACGTGTGCGCGTTATAGTCGAATAAATACGGTAGTGTATTGGCCCTTACTAGCATGCCGTATCATGATGTGCACAAATTACCTATAAAACACTGACCTGCAATTAGTCTCTTGATCCCAGGCTGCTAGAAGCTTTCTTTTCTTTTTAAATAAAGTTGTTAGATAATCTCCTCTTTGCAATACTTAAATGAAACAATGATTGTTCTGCTGCCAGACGCTTGTCATTTGAACTTTGGTTTCTTATCACATACCTTTGACTTCCTGAACCTGTTGTCTCCAGAACTGTTGAGGTATACTCTCCCTCATAGAAAACAAGACAAAACCTTCAACAGCTACCACAAAGCAACGACTTGAGGACATCCTTAAAAATAAATGACACAGGAAAGACTTTCAGATGGAGAAGCAGTCATCCACTCACTCATCTGATTGTTCTGGGACATGGACAAGAGACAAATCTGTATTCTTGAAAGTGTGTGATGTGAGTGAAGCAGTGTGGAGTTCAATTTTTTTACTACCGTTTCTGTAGGCATGGCATGGCATGGTGGGCGTGGCTTGGTGAGCGTGGCAGGGGAAGGATACTGTAAACTTTCCATTCCCTTCCAATCAGCTGGGACTAGGGAGGCAGAGAATAGAATAGATAGGGGCGGGGCTAGTCAGAGGTCGTATTTACTGGGACTAGTAGTTCTCGGAACTACTGAAAATTTCTGCTACTGGTTCTCCAGAACTGGTCAGAACCTGCTGAATACCACCTCTGGAGTGAAGGTGACTCTTCAAATAGCCCTTGTAATTGGGATTTTAAAGATTCAATGATGTACTTAAGCTAGTAACACTGAGTGCAACCAATCCCACAGAGGGAATCACAAAGACCAATTGTCTACCTCTTGTCAATTTTGAGGTAGTTGTATTTTACAATAACTAAAACACCCAGGCTTAAAATGCAAAGGATCCTAAAACCCAGAGCAAAGTGGTACCATTCTTCACGCAAAAGTGGGAGCCAATTTACATGTAGCCTAATGCGTAAGATAATTCCAAAGTTACTGATCTCAATACGCTTTCTCCCGACTGACATTTCTTACTTGATATCCAGTCCAGGAAGCCAGGAAGCAACGGTGCACGCACACCAAATCCTCTTGCAACCATGCGAGATCAGCAATAACTCTCCCCTGCCCTCGAGATGAAAGCCTTAGGGAATTCCCAAACCTGACCATTTGCTTTTAAACCACAAAACATCCGAGTTAAGATGGGGCAGGGGAAATGTAAGAGTGAAGGGATCTAGCTAATGCACTGCTCTATCAGATTAGGCCATCGAAAAAATCAAACTGCTTCCATCACTGTCCAAAGAGAGACTCTTGCTCGTTGGTTAATATGATCGCAGCCCTGCCATTGGCGCTCCTGGGAGAGATGGCCACTGTGCCTGCGATGTACAGCAGGCTGGGAGTTTAAAATCCTATTAGGCAGAAACTAACAGTAGCAAAAAGAAAGCAGGTATCCCCTAGTGGGGATTTAAAGATGTTTAGACCTAATTGGATTTTCCAAGCAGATGTCATTATTGTTAAACAGTTGCCCACTTGATATGTTCAAGTTGTTGGCTGTAATTGCTAAAATTAGCAGGTCTGCACTGAGCAAAGGTCAGTTGGTTAATACTGTGATTTTGTTTTTTATGAAGTAATTCCAAACGCTTTTATGTATTTCTGTTCTGCTTTTGGTTTTTGGGTGGGGTTTTTTTTTTTTTTTTTTTGCAGGCCAAGTGCTCTATAAAGTACTATCAGGCTGTTAATGAAATCATGTCTGAGCAAACCACTAACACAGGGGATAAATGCATTTGAGCTGAACCAGCTTTGTGTGTTCATTATGGAGGCCTTTCTGCGGACAAGCCGCTGCATTATGAACTGAAGGCAGGGTGATTTTTTTCCCCCCAAGCTAGAATGGCCCTGTCATTTGGACAGGGAAAGGGTGTGGCCCGAAGCAGCCAATTTGGGATATTGTGAACAGGCAGGAATTTTCAAAATGTACTTTTAATCCTGAAAACCTGGGATTTCCCCCCTGCATTGGGAGTCAAACTACAAAGTAAAGTAGAGGAAAATTGGCAACAGGTGAGAATCATGCAGAAAGTTTGAACTATACACCTACAGTAGATATTAAAGAATCTCATTCCCTGCTGCTCAACTAATGGACGCTTTCTTAGCCCCACAAGTTGGGAGGGGGACAAGGAAATAGCCTACAGGAAGTTCCTTCCTCATCTACCGCTACTTGCAACTGACTAGGCATCAGAGCAGTCTTGTCAGTGATGCACATGGACAACAACAAGTCTTTTTCTCCATAATTCCTATCAAATATAAGGCCACCCCACTGAAGAGTAAAAGTACCAATGGATGGAGGACTTGGGGATTTTGAATAGCTATGGGCAACCCAAAGCCTTGGCCCTTAAAGTACCACATCCAGGCCTAAGTCTACAACATTTTTATCACCTTTGGTTATGTTCTCCTGATGAAAGCGGGACCCAAAGTTATCTAGATTCTGGATATTTAACTGCCAGCCTCTGCAAATTTTACAGCTCTTTGGGTTCCTTTCTGAGATTGGGCAATTATATCCATTTCATTTCAAATGAAGCCCCCATATATTTATATTAAATCATTATTTTAATAACCATTTCACCACCAGTGCCTTTCCTTAAAAAAATAAAATAAAAGAAGAAGGCTGCCTCATGGACTCTTTTTATTCAATTGCCAGGCCAAAAACAAACAAATAACCCCCAGTCCTGGAACACCTTATGCAAAATGAAAGACACATGCAAAAGAAAATTGGGCTATGGAAAGGGGAGAGAAGAGAAGAAAACAAGCCAATTCAGACATTAACTCTTAAAGTTAAATAACAGTTAATCACAACCATTGGATAAGAAAAACTTCAGGAAGATAAAAAGACATATGGTCTCGCAGCAGGACCACTGACGTTCGTGGCATTGCGTCCAATTCTCTTCTTCCTCTATTGTGTTGGAAGAGATACAGTTGATGAAACAGCCCCATGAATTTGGTGTTTCAGTAAATTTATTTATTTATTTATTTATTTTATCACATTTCTATACCACCCTATCTCCCTGGTGGGACTCAGGGCAGTGCACAGAAGAAGTAAAAACACAATAATATACAAACAACAAGATAAAATAGGATTAAATTTGATGGATCTGTGCTAAAAATCATTAAAACTGTTTAAAAGGTCACTTTAAAATTAAATAAATTAAATCTATGCCAGGCCGGCCAGATGAAAAAGATGCGTTTTAAGCCCCCGGCGGAAGAGGCGTAGGTCTGTGGTGGTGCGGAGATCGGGGCGCAGGTCATTCCAGAGGGCCGGATCCCACACAGAGAAGGCTCTCCCCCGGGGGTCGCCAGCCGGCATTGACCGGCGGATGGCACCCTGAAGAGGCCCTCCCTGTGGGAGCGGACAGGTTGAAGGGAGGTATGCGGTAGGAGGCAGTCACGCAGGTAGCCAGGTCCCGTGCCATGGAGCGCTTTGAAGATGGTAAAGATGAAGGAATGGCTTTTCAACTCCACTTAGTGGAGTTGAATAGTTCTCCCTGTCTTTTAACTACAATTATTTTAATGGGTTTTAATTTATATTTTTAGCACGGGTAATTTTATTTAATTCTATTTTAAGTAATGTTTGTATTATTGTATATTGTTTTTAATTATGCCTGTGCACCGCCCCGGGTCCCTGTGGGGAGAGGGTGCGGTTAATAAATCCCAATTTATTATTATTATTATTATTACTTCCTCATTTACAGTAGGTGGAATCCCAACAGAGGGTTTTCTTCTTCCCATGTTTCTTTCATTTTTTTTAAACACACAAAGCCAATATTTTAAGGGAGCCACAAGATCATCATGCACAGAGACTTCACTCCTCTCATTCACTCTTTAGAAAGTCTAATTTAATTCATCTCTTTTTGAGAAGTTGGACAGCTGAACAGCGTAGCTCAGTCAGATTCTTTC
This sequence comes from Rhabdophis nuchalis, assembly GCA_039707465.1. NCBI lineage: Eukaryota > Metazoa > Chordata > Lepidosauria > Squamata > Natricidae > Rhabdophis > Rhabdophis nuchalis. Next base: position 73,798,324 of record CM077646.1, read on the forward strand.
ACATTCTCCATTACCATTTTTCATACTGTGACAGCCAGCAGGAGATGGACTCTTGGGATTCTATCTATTTGGGAGGATTTTTATCTCCACCCACTTCCTTATTCTTATCAGAAGACAGATCTCCATTTATCTTGGATCGTGATATTGTGACAGCAACTCAGAGTCTGTTGGGTAGGCTTGCAGAAGGGATGGGAGAATAGTGATCCCCCTTTTGTGAGTCTATCTATTCTGGTGAAAATGAGGGATAGAACACGGTGGGTGAGCTGTTGTGCATCAAGAAAAGAAGTGTGACTGTCTAAGACCAGAAACACTACATGTTGGGGAAGAGACATCTAGAAGAACCAATCGTCTGCACAGGGATGTTTGGGGCATCAGAGTGTGAATTGGGTCCCCTTGTTGGGGGGAAGGAAGGAAGAGATTGGGGGTGATGGGTCATAACAATATGCATAGTAACACTGCAGTGGTAATTAGCATTTTGAGATGTGGGAGATATGACATGCCACTCTTAGGAAAGGCAGACTCAGGGTATCATGCTCCAATGCTCAGTCTCGGCACTTAATTGTTTGGCTGCTGCTACCAAATGGCCTCCCAGATCCATGATCTAATAGTGGATGAGAGGAGTGTCCTGGTGCATTGCTGAGGCTAGGATGGGCATGGGGAGAGGGGATTCCTCTTGGAATGTGACTACCTTTCAAGTATGTGACAGCCCAGGGCAGGGGCGATGGAGTTTTTATGGTAATCCAAGAAATTCTGGTCGTTTCCAAAGACATGACTCTGCAGTTAATTGGTTATGAGACTGATTAGCCTTTGTGTTGGCCAGATAATCTCTGTTAGCCTTGGGGTTCTCTGCAGCCACTCCTAACTGCAGGGAGGAAGGGCTCAATCTACAAGATGCCAACTAGAGGGTTTTCCTGAGGCTGTGAGCCATGGTTCAACTGAGGCCTTGGTCACTGCTGGAATGAGGCAGTGGCAGCAGTCTTGAATTTGATTGGTGGAATCTCTCTTACACATCTCAGAATACTCCCTGATTCTCAGAGGTAATTTGGATGGTAAAACAGAAGAAATGGCTAAAGTGCCCCTGCCAGAACACACACACACACACACACCCCATAGGTAAGATCATTTCTTCAAGATTTTGTTGTGTTGATAAGAGTAGGGAAACATAATTATTTTTGCACTCTTATCACATCTACAGATAGCTATCCAGTGGCAATGATTCAGTCTCTCCTGGGGAATGAGGAGACAAAGGAATATCTGCAGGGCTGCTGTAAATATTACTATAGGCACATATCAGTTACATCACTCAGCTCTGCTCTTAGTTGGATATCAGCTTGTGTAAGCCCTTTGGAGTTGACTGAGGCACAGTCTAGGCTGTGGGAAGAGTTTGAGCCTGTTGTCTTAAGTAGAGTCCACTTGCATATCAGATCTATACCTGTTTTCTTCCCATGGTTGGTTGAGGTTCCCAGGAAAAGTTGTGCAGTGGAATCCAACTGATGGTGAATGCCTCTTTGAGGAAGGGAAGGATCCCTTTACAATAACAAAACCCCATGACCAATTAAGCTTGATATAGAAACAAGATCAGTAAGGTATTGTCAGCATAAAATAATAAATGACTTTAGGGTTCTCTGCTAAAATTACTAGTCCTATTCTGTCTCCCTCAACTCTTCCCATTCTGATTGACCATGGCTCCTCTAGATGCCAGGAAAAGGTCCATTTCAGTTCTGTGATTTCCTAAGTTTATTGCCAAGAACTGAGCATGGACATTCCACATGCAAAATCTAAGCAGAGAGTTCTACCAGCCATTGTGGCGTAGTAGTTAAGTTCTTGGATCTTGAACTGCAAAGACCTAGCTTCAAACTTGGGAAGCTCAGTGGGTGATTTTGACCATTTACTTACTCCAGCCTATCTCATGGGGTTAAGTTGTGGGAAAAATAGATGGAAGCAGATCTTGAATAACAAAGCAGGACATAAATCTAACAATAAATGCTGTGAATTATAAGAAACAATGCTTTTACATTTTAATAGCACTATGGTTTTGCTAACAGAATGCTAATTTAAATATAGACAGTGCAACAAACCAATACTATAAGATACATTGTACAGTAAATGTAGTAAGCTAAGGCTTATAGAAGTTTCCATCAACATAATGTACTCACTGATATTAGCAATTCAATATGTTAGCCCAGCAAAGGATATAATCATATAATCAGGAAAATATTAAATAAATATAAATCTTTGGAAGAGAGTTACCTTAGCATAATTTACATTATTGTTGTTTCATTTTATGTCTTGAACTGTTCTCAGTCCATGTTTCACGATTTACTGAACAAATTGTCATTGTTTCTTATCAAAGGGCATCCTAATTGCTTCTACCAACCTTTCCAATGTACTTCTTTTTGCTATTTTACTATACATCCCAAATAATACATAAATTTCGTATCAAATGGTTCTTTTCTAATTTTTAAAAATTATATATACTTGATCTTGAGAGCGTGCATGCATTTGTGTTTTCATTACATTCAGAAATATATAATATCATTTCTACGTGCTCATCCAAAAGCATACTTAAAGCTCCATAAAGAAGTTACCGGTAGTTTGAGCTTTGATATTAACTTTATTTCTGCATGCTTGCAAAACCATCAGGATTCATTTTTATCCAGAAGAATGTCTATCATTTTCATGACTCTCTTTAAAACTACATTTTTAAAAATTTATTCGGAGCCACACTGCTGTGTGTACACTGTTGACTCTGCCTTCAAAACCTTCATTCAAAAATGTTCCAATTAAACACCTGTCCAAATTACACACTCACCCGCTGCAACTGACTTTAGAGGATAACATCCTAAACAATAAAATCATAGACCCTATACTGAGGTTATTTCAGTACATTTTGGAGAATCATCAAAATAAATCACACCCTGACCACCAGAGTTATTCCAAGTAATTCAGAAGTCATTACCACATAGGTCTTGAACTCAGTGAACGAGTTTATTAGTTGGTTTCCACTTTTACGGAACAAGAGTCCTTTTAAGATTGTACAAGCAGCTGACTATTGCTTTTTGGACAGACATGTGGAGAATTATTAGCATTTCAACTGTTCTCTTCCATTTACTCTTATGGACTTCAGTTGACCATCCTCCTCAATTTCAACTCTTTCTTGCCCGTTCTCGACAATTTTTCGAGTGGTGATCCTCCGTCCATTGACGACTTCCGTAGAAGTCGCTACAGATCTGAAGTTCTGTGCTCCACTGCTATCGTCGCCAAAGGACCTGCAGGAGAACATAGTGTGCACACCGGGCCCAAGAGAATTAAATGCAAAATTGGAAAAGGCACCTAGTCCAGAAAAAAGGCCAAAGGGACTTTGCAACCCATTCCGGTTTTCCTCTCCACGATTATCATCATCAAATTCGTTGTCCCAGGAGTCGTGTGCGAAGATGTCCATTCCTCCAAAAAACTCTCGGAAGATCTCCTCAGGGCTGCGGAAGACAAAGTCAAAATCAAAGGGGCTGTGAGGAAAAGCGCCAGAGGCTCCTCTCCCTCTGAACCTTGGCTCTTTGACAGGTCGGTCATAGAGAGAACGTTTCTGGGGATCCGACAGAACTTCGTAGGCCTCAGCTACAGCTTTGAATTTCTTTTCTGCATCCTCCTTGTTATAAGGATTCTTGTCTGGGTGCCACTTTAATGCAAGTTTACGGTAGGCCCTTTTAATGTCTTCTTGCGAGGCATTTTGGTTCAGACCTAGGACTTCGTAATAATTAACCATCCCAAAGAAAAAGGTAGCTGGATTTGGAGACTACTTGGCTGGTTTTCCCAGGGGACACAAGGTCCTGTACAGTTTGGATCCAGTGGATCCAGTAGTTTCGGTTGTGGCACTTTTTCCCCCACAGCCCAATGGTAATGGTTTTGGCGCCAAAGGGAAAGAGAAAGGCTGCTTGCTCATATTGTTTGATTTCAAGACATTTGCTGCTGAGTAGTATTGTGACATCAGAAGCATCTCAGCCAATCAATGCGCAGAGGCTTTTAATTCTTTTGAGACAGCCATCAGTCCTATTGTTTGGGTCTGCTATGCAAATTGGCTCTCTTGATAGATCACATTTCACATCTATGATGCAACTCATGCCAGAATCTTAGATTGGAAACTTTTCATAGAAAGGCTCTGTACATAAGAGGGTTTTTGCAAGCTCGTAGCCGGTGTTCTTCAATTTAGGATCAATGTCTTCCAAAACACACCTGTTCAGGTGGTCTTATATTATTGGTTGGGCAGTTATTCCATAAGCCAAAAGAGTGGGGAAGTGTGTATGTTATATACTCAGGTTTTCTGGGTGCCTGTATTTTTCAGTCCCTGGAGTCTCCTAGGGTTATATCACTGAACTCTGAACTCGGCAGAATACATTTTCATCCAGTTCAAGTGGAAAACAAAAGTGTGATGACTTAAAACCCTTTGTAGGTACAGTACATTTCAAAGGATGAAATGTCCACTCAAAAATATTTTTAAAAACCCAACAATATAAATTTAACCCGGCCCACATTCCATTCCCAAGTCCCTTCATTCAACTTCTAATAAAAAGAAAGCTCACCGATCCCTGGATTCCTGCTTCTTGATGACTAGTGTGGGTCTTACTTTTACCATTGATATTGATGGACAGAAAATGGCACATAGATAGTGCAGCATAGCCCTGTCAGTTCAGAGGTGGGTTCCTACCACTTCAGACCGGTTCGGCCGAACCAGTAGTAATTTGGAGGCCTGGGTCACTGGAACCGGCAGCAACTCAGGTCTGCCATGCCCCCAAACCGATTCTCCTATGGCGTGGCCATCTTGTTTTTCGGTTCTGCGCATGCACAGAACAATTTTCAATGCAAATATTTTTTAAATTATTTTTTAAGGTTTTACACATGCACAGATCTTTTTATTTTCAAATGTGTACACACAGAGAGCGCGTGTCTGGTGTGCATAGAACAAAGCAAAGGAGCACAAAATTTTTGAGGCACCAAACCAGCAGTAACGCCGGCAGCAACCCACCTCTGTGTCAGATACATGTTCAAGCACGATGAATCTGCCTCTTTGATAGTACCCCAGCCCTAACCTCCCTCCCAACCCCACCCTGATGTTTCGATTCACTACAAAGTACCTTGCATGAAAACTTCCTTTCTCAATAAGGGTGGAGATAGCATCCATGTATGGGTTAAACCTATCCACGCTCTGATTGGACTGAGTCATAATATTAAATAATTAATTAAGTAGGCATGGTATATAACCCCCTACGGAGTAGCCACACCCAGTTTCCGACTCAGTTCCAGCTCTGGGACTATTCGGTGTCCAACTCCTATTTGATTGTTTGAATTGAATGGAATTGAATTGTTTGAATCAGAGATTGAGATTTGGATTTGATCACATTAAGCGCTGTGAGTAGACAGGGGACCCCCTCCTTCAGGAGCAGCCCAGGGCTCAGGCTTCCCTGTCTCAATTCAGCCACAGGCCCCGGCCTTCGGCTGCCTTTAAGGCCTCAATACTAGCCTCCTACCTGAGCCTCCCCCACCTGAGTTTCCAGCATTCCTCGCTGTGGCTGCTGCTGGTTAGGAGAGGAGGGTGAGGTCAAGCGCTATTAGGAGGCGGGCCGTACGCGCAGCTTTGCTGTGAGGCCTTGTCCCTGCTGCGGCAGGTGCGCACTCTGCTCCCCGGCTAGCTTCGGCCTGCCGCGCAAGTGCGATCGCTCCCAGGGCCTTCTCTGCCGAACCAAATTAATTCTGTGCAGGCTTTCCCACAACTGACAGGCCTCTGTCAACTGTGAGGGCTCTTCCACTGGGCCTAAATGAATGGTGCCTCTTTATTACCCCTTTTGGAAAAGAACAGAGCCAAGTCAGCTTCTAAAGGCTGTTTTGGAGAAGGGGTCAGGCGTGCGGAAGCTCTTTGCAGCAAGGCCGCTCTTTCACTTTATATTCAAGCCTCTCTCAGGGGCCTTTGGCATGGACGGCCATTTTGAAGCCTGCCTGAATCAAGAACCAAAATGGCTGCCGCCTCAGCTTCAGAGGACAGTGAGTGGAGTCAGGTCCTCACGGCTACGACCAGTGGCCCCACGGAAGGAACAGAGGCTCCTGCAGTGGTAATTGCCCCCATCGCCAGAAGGCAAAGAGGAAGAAAGAGCATGTGGAACCACAAGCCTCAAAAGGGGCCAAATTGGGGTTCAAAATCCCCTAAGCCTGCCTTTAAGTATGAGAAGCAGAGGCATGAGGCACTAGAAAGCATTTATAAAAGTACCAGCAGCCAGAAGACTTCTCTTGTCCTGAGCACTAAGGTGAGGCAGTCTGCATTCTCTTCGCCTGGGAGAGCTGCAGAGGATCCCTCCATGTGAGGATCCCCATTGACTCCTCAGGCCCCTGGGGTTCTAGCCAAGGTTGGCAGTCGCCCCCACGCACTGCCCCATGGGGGCTTCACCTCAACCTCTTCCCTCTACATCCGCAGGGGTTGGTGCTGCTCAATTACCCCACTCGGGAGGGGGAGCAATTTCAGGACCTAATGTTCAGGGCTTTCCAGCAGTGCAGCGTTGCTGCTTCCCAACGGCCTCAGATTCAGCCACAGGGTGCTCCTCCATCTGCAGTTCCTGTGGGGATAGATGGTCAGGAGTCTCCCCTGTTTCTTCCCAGGACAATAGTGAGTCTGAATCTGAAGAGGGCGAAATCAGAGAGGAGAAGCTTTCAGGGGATGAGGGCATACGCCCTTCTAAGCCTTCCTTCTCAGTTTGTTTCAGCATTGTTTAAGTGTATGCCCTTTAAAGCTAAGGCATCAGCCAATTTTGGCGAAAAGCCATCGGAACCCCTGGTGCTACGGCTGGGCCTTTTTGCCGAGACTATATTTGTGGATCAGGCTATTGAGGCTGACATGTTCCCACCCCCCAAGTCCTTCTTGACCTAGTCAAGTGCCAGTGGGCATCTCCAGCATCTGGGTCCACTTCCAACGGCTATATGTTCATTAATGTGGACAAGGACATGGTTCAGGTGCTGTTGCAACCCTCTGTTGATGCACCGGTCACAGCCATACATGCATCTGCAAACATGCCCAGGGAACCAGAGCACTCTCTGAAGCCAGAGGATGATGATGATGATGATGATATAATAATAATAATCTTTATTGTCATTGTACTAAAATTACAATGAAATTGACAAAAAGGGCTGACCTCACCTTACAAAGGGGCCATCAGGCAGCTGCCTGGGCAGTGAGAGCTGCTACCACTGCCTCCTTCTTTAATGGTCTTCTTTGCTTTGATTGCAGGATCTTCAACAGCAAACGACAAAAGCAGATTTCAGGTCACATCAGGACATCAACAAACTGGTGGTGGCCATCCAATTTTCTTCGGGCATCACTTTAGTCGCAGCCAGGTTTGCCTTCAGGGCAGTTGCTTCATCCATAGGCTGCAGCTGTGGCAAGCTGATGCGTGCCACATATGACGCCTGGCGTCATCCCTCTTTGCTGGAGGGTCCTTCTTTGGGGCGTCTATTGACCTTTTCTTAATTGAGAATTAGGGCAAATGGAAGGTGTTTCTTACAGCTCCTAGGAAGGGCAATTTCTGGGCAGTGCCCTAGCCCCGTTGCTCCAATTTCTGTGGTCAAACTGCGGTCCTTTATTCTGGGGTCAGGACTACAGATCTTCTTTTAAGGGGTCTGATTTCAGTCAGTCAGGTTTCAGGCTGTACCAGGGAGGCTATGCCCCCAGCCAGAGATATCAACTGGATAGGCAGCGGAGGGGTGGACAGCAGAAACAGCCCTTTCATGGGGGCAAAGGAGGCGGCACTCTTTTTCCGCAAGAATTAATTCTGGGCCCAGCTCTCCCCTCATCGGGGGATGCTTGGCATATTTCGCAGATTGTTGGGACTCCTCTACCTCCGATGCGTGGGTACAATCAACCATCAGGTCTCGGATAACCCGACTCGGAGGTGACTTATGCAGGAAGCCATTCAACACCTATTGGACATTAGGGCTATCCAACTGGTGCCTCCTGTTTAACAGGATCAGGATTATTAGTCCTTTCTCTCCGGGATCCCAAAGGCTTGGGGCGGCTGGAGAACTATTTTTGATTTTAAATAGTTTGACCGCTATGTGCGTTATCGCAGGTTTAAGATGCGTTCACTGCACTCAATATTAGAGGGTATTAGGCAGGGAGATATCCTCACATCCATCAGCCTTACTGAGGTCTATCTGCACATACCTATAGCCCCTGAATACTGACAGTTTCTCAGGTTTTGTTACCTTGGGCACCACTTCCAGTACCGAGCCTTACCCATCGGGTTGTCATCTGCACCTCAAGTCTTCAGGTAGGTGATGGTGGCATTGGCAGCGTTCCTGAGACAGGTACGTGTGCAAATCCAAGGCGGCCTAGATGACCTGTTGCTACAGTCCTCTTCTATAAGTGATGCCCCAAGGGACTTAGACATTACCAGGTTGACCTTGCGAGGCCAGGTGCTTTCGATCAATCTGGCCAAAAGCTATCTAGGCACTATGGTGTCTTGCCATTGGCATTGCCTTACCAATAAAGACCTTCAATGGTTTCTTTCACCATTTCAGCTAAGGCTCATGAGCTGCTCCCAGATCCAGGTTCTTCTGCCAGCGGAAGTCTCCTGCTCTTTGATTGGTGGACATCATCTAGCCTACCCAAGGGGGAATTCTTCAGGGTCCCAGACCGAGGTCACAGTCACTTCAGACACCAACCTACTCGGAGGGGGGGATCCAACTTCAGGGGAGAACCTGGTGGCTTAGTGGCTAAACCATCTGCCTAATGTAATACGGCCCTGGTTAGAATCCCAGTAGGGATATGACTAGCTGATGAGAGCTAAATAGCTTGAAATAGATCTATACTAGTCTCCCTTATATGCAGATGGCACAGGGACAATGGAGCCAAGCGGAACTAGCTCACAACATAAACTGGTTGGAACTCAGGGCGGTCCACCTGGATCTCAAACCATTTCGTTTTTCGGTGAAGGGCACACATATTCTGGTCCTCACAGACAACATGGCCACCAAGGCTCATATTACAGGCAGGGGGGGACCAGGTCAAGGTCCCTCATGCTGGGGGCCAGGAGCTTGGGTCTTTGGGCAGAGAGGAATTTGCTCTCAATAACCGCAGAACATATAGCGGGGGTGGACAATGTCAGGGCTGACCAGCTCAGTCGGATTGAGGTGGACAATTCAGGATTGCAGCTGCAGCTGGCTATCTTCCAGGCAATTGTGGACCCTTTTGGCTGCCCAGAGGTCTACCTGTTTGCAACTCCCCTCAATACTCAGCTCCCGATATTTTATTCCCAGTTCCTTCGCAGAATGCAGAGGGGGTGGATGCTCTCCACTGCCAATGGCCTCTGGGGCTCCTTTATGCCTTCCTGCCTTTGCCCCTGATTCCCAGAGTCATTCAAAAGATCTTGCGGGAGGGGGCGGAGGTGGTGCTTGCCCCACATTGGCCTCAGCAGCCCTGGTTTGCCGACCTTTGATCTCTATCGTGGAAAGGCTCTGGAGGATTCCCCAAGAGATTATTTCCTTCAGCCAGGGGTTGCTGGAGCATCTGGAGCCTCAATGGCTCTAGTTGACGCCTAATGCTTGAGCGGAGCGTTCAGAGACGAGACCCCTTTTCCTCCAGGATCATTCAGATTATTCAGGCTTCCTGTCCACCTTCCATGCGGCTCATATACTGTGCAACCTGGGGCGCTTGTTGTAAGTGGTGTTTGATGAACCACTTTGACCCAGTACAAGCCACTATCCCACAAGTCCCGGAATTTCTTCAAGTGGGCCTGGGCAAAGGGTTGACTTCTAATACCATTGAGAGACAGGTATCAGTAGTTTCTTCTGTACCTTTGTGCGGTAGGTCACAAACCTTGACTCAACGTCCTAGAGTCAAGAGATTTCTCAAGGGTGCTTTGGTACTCCTTTACATAAGGTATTGGATTCTTTGACAGGTGCCCTCTTGACACTGTGGAAGGAGATTTTTCGGATTTGTGCAAGTTTTATGCAGATAGGGTTGTCCTACGTCTGGATCCCTCCTTTGCCCCGAAGAGGGGGTCTTGGTTCCGTCGGGCTCAGGAGGTGGTCCTCCCCAGCTTTCCTGCAGAGTCTGTGCAGACCTCGGAGGACCGGTGGCACTTGCTGGATGTCAGGCGTGCCTTGCATGTGTACATTGATTGTATGGCTGTTATTTGCAGGTCGGAGTCTCTTTTTGTCTCCTTTCTGCCAGGTTCCCTGGGTAAGAAGGTGTCTGTCTCCTGTGTGGGACGATGGGTTTGTCAATGCAATTGAGAACACCTAGGCAGCTTGTGACGAGGCAGTTCCTCGAGGAGTCACAGCACATTCTGCGTGCAGTGCAACGACGACTTTGGCTTGGGCGATGCAAGCTTCTCTGGGAGAAATTTGCAGGGCTGCAGCGTGGTCTTCTCCATCCCCCTTCGTGTGGTATTATACATGGGACACGTTTGCCTCGGCTGAGGCCGTCTTTGGCCGCTGGGTTCTGTCCGCCCTCCTTCATTGGGGCAGGTCTGATCTCGACCCTCCCGTGGGTCCTTTTCAGGGCTTTGGTATGTCCCATACATGGATGCTATCTCCACCCTTATTGAGAAAGGGCGTTGGTACTTACCTGATACGCCTCTTCTAATAAGGGGGGAGATAGCATCCGGCCCATCCCTTTCTCGTTCAGCCCTGCCTGTGTTTGGAGTCTGGCTCTTGTTGTTCTTGGTAGTGTTACTGTTGGATTTTTCTTGCTAAAGGAGTTGGTTCGTACCAGTGAGTCTGTATTCTTCGTCGAAAACTGGGTGTGGCTACTCCGTAGGGGGTTATATACCATGCCTACTTAATTAATTATTTAATATTATGACTCAGTCCAATCAGAGCGTGGATAGGTTTAACCCATACATGGATGCTATCTCCCCCCTTATTAGAAGAGGCGTATCAGGTAAGTACCAACGCCCTTTTTGGAACATAGCTAGCTGGATCTGAAATGGTGTGTATTTCTTCCGAGGGAACGCTCACCTCTAAGAGTCTACCGCCGTCATCATGGATTCTCAGTAGTTTTGTTGCTTTAAGTTTGACTTGTGTAACTCAAGGAAGGAGAGGGAAAGAGAGAGATCATGAACTGAGGTGAGTAAGCAAACTGGAGAGGAAGAAGGAACATGAGAAGAATTCAAGGGTGGCACCAGAGTGCCGTCCACATGAAATAACTACCCAGAGGGAAACTAGCTAGGCAGCTCAGTCCCTAGAAACTGAGGCTTTGAAATGAGAAATGTTTTTCGTATCTTAAATCTCAAGTACAAACAATAAAAACCAGCCCAGGCTGTGTTCTTTGAAGAGAAAGTACGAGTGACCTGAGCAGTGGTTATCAGCAGCGTCATTAAGATAAACCCTTAACATGATTTAAAGCATCCGAAAGTGAAGGCAGCACTTTCAGATACTAACAAAATGGCCTGACATTGGGGATGAAAATCAATAGTAATCAGATGTCACTGAAAATACTCAAAAGTGTCCCCTGACTGATGGAGGTGAGATTAGTGTAAATATTTGTATTCTAATCAGTAGCACGTGAGGGTTGGAGGCAGCCTCTCTGTCTATTTAATTAATGGAGTGGCTTTTAAAAAGGATCCTAATCATATGTGATTGTATCTGCTTATCAACATTTTTGCTAATTAGATGATATGGAGGCAGTCGTTCTGCTAATTCCCTCATCTGAAGAGCATATCCTGCACAGATAAACTGCAGTCTCTTTTTTAATAAGAAACAATTGTGAGACAGACTAACCTTAATGGTGATTATTTTCCTTGGAGCTTTCAATCCACCTCCATCTCTCCCCTTCCTTAGCTTGTTCTTCCAGAATGTCAGACAGACAAAGTTCCTGTGGTCTTCACTCTATTGCTGCCATTGTCTTAATTGTGGTTGTCTCCTTCATCATGAAAAAGAATACCTTGAATGTCTCCAAAGACTTTCATTCTTTCATATTATAGCCACCTCCAGTGACTACATGTTTAGTTGCTGGAGTTTTCAAAAATAAAATAAAATACATTGAGGTCATAAACCAATAAATATAGCCTACTTCTAGGGGTGAAATCCAGCAGGTTCTGACAGGTTCTGGAGAACCGGTAGTGAAAATTTTGAGTAGTTCAGATAACCAGCAATTACCACCTCTGGCTGGCCACAGAGTGGGATGACAATGGAGATTTTGCAATATCCTTCCCCTACCATGCCCACCAAGCCACGCCCACAGAACTGGTAGTAAAAATGTGTTATTTGCATCACAGCCCACTTCCACATTTTAACTCCAAAAAGCAACATCAAAGCATACACCTCTTTATATACACAATTGATGCCTAGGTGGTCCCTTTGAATAATGGATATATATGATTATTCCCAATGCTGGCTTAAATAATGTGATTTCTTATCCAAGAGGTTTGTATCTACAGCATGTATGTGTTTTAGACTGAAAAGATCTGGCTCTTAATATTGATTGTATAAACCATATAAAGTTCTCTGAATGGCTTCCAACCGAACTTTTATAACTACGTTCTGTGGAATGTTAGCATTTTTCATACAATTTACAGATGTCCAATATGGTGATCCAAAAGAAGATTTCGATCTGTCCAGTTTCAAGCAAGAATCACTTGCATAAAGGAAGACAAGATATTGGCAAGTCTTTCTTTAAACGTTGTTTCGAAACAGCTGGGGCTTAAGGAGAGGGATCATTAGAAGACTTTTGGATGAAAGCTCATAGCATGAGATTTTGACTAAAAAATCATTGAAGAGTGTAGTGTCTTTAAAGTGTTCTCCATGAAAATGGATTTTTAGCATATGTTACAATCAAGACCAATGATCACATAGGTTGAATGTTATATTGACTAAGATGATCAAAAGAAACGTCACTCCACAAATATGCTATCATATGCAAGCTTAAATATCCCATCAAGATGTTTGTATGATGTATTAAATGAAGTATAAGGGAAATTAAAACATGTTTTAAAAACTGTCTTAGATATGATCTCTTTTGGTATGTTTAATAATAATAATAATAATTTAATTTATAAACCACTCTCTCTACCCGAAGGGATTCGAGGGGGGGCACAGGGAATTTAAAAATACATGTATAAAACCACAAACATAATACAATATTAAAATGAATTAAACTAAAACCCTTCGCTAAAATCCCACTTTAAAACTAAAATTAAAACCCTAAAAACAGTTAAATTACCCCAGGCCGGCCAAGCAGAAGAAGTGTGTTTTTAATTTTTGACGGAAGGAACGGAGGTCCGTAGTTGTCCTAATTTCGGGGGGAAGGTCGTTCCAGAGGGTCGGGCCCACCACAGAGAAGGCCCTTCCCCTGGGCGTCGCCTGCTGGCATAGCCTAGTGGACGGCACCCGGAGAAGTCCCTCTCTGTGGGAGCGAATCGGCCACAGGGATGTATGGGGCAGGATGCGATCCCGCAGATAGCTAGGTCCCGTGCCATGGAGCGCTTTGAAGATGATAACCATCACCTTGAAGCGCACCCGAAAGACGACAGGCAGCCAATGAAGCTTGCGCAGGAGTGGTGTTACATGGGAGAACCTGGAGGTTCCCATAACTGCCCGCGCGGCTGCATTCTGGACAAGCTGCAGTCTTCGGGTGCACCTCAAGGGGAGCCCCATGTAGAGAGCGTTACAGTAGTCCAGTCGGGATGTCACGAGTGCATGAGTGACTGTGCAAAGGGCACCCCGGTCCAATAGAGGATGCAACTGGCGGACCAGGCAGACCTGGTAAAACGCCCTCCTGGCTACAGCCGTCACTTGATCTTCCATGGACAGCCGTGCATCAAGGAGGACGCCCAAGTTGCATGCCCCATCCACAGGGGTTAGATGTTTGTCCCCTATGGCCAGTGATGGAGTCAATTGGTTGTACCGGGCTGCCGGGAACCACAGCCACTCGGTCTTGGATGGGTTGAGTCTGAGTCTGTTACTTCCCATCCAGGCCTGCACGGCTTCCAGGCACTGGCACATCACCTCTACGGCATCGTTGGGGTGGTTTGGGGCAGATATATACAGCTGCGTGTCGTCAGCGTAGAAGTGGTACTCTACCCCAAAACCACGGATGATCTCGCCCAGCGGCTTCATACATGTGTTGAACAGGAGTGGCGAGAGGACCGACCCCTGAGGCATCCCACAGGTGAGGGGTCTAGAGGTCGACCTCTGCCCTCCTGCCAACACAAATTGCGATCGACCGGAGAGGTAGGAGGAGAACCACCGCAACACGGTGCCCCTCACCCCAAACCCCTCCAGCCGATGCAATAGGATACCATGCTCGATGGTATCAAAAGCCGCTGAGAGGTCTAATAGGACCAGGATGGAGGAAGAACCCCCATCTCTGGCCCTCCAGAGATCATCCACCAACGCGACCAATGCAGTCTCGGTGCTGTGCCCGGACCGGAAGCCGGACTGGCGCGGGTCCAGATAATCGATTTCCTCCAGGTGACGAGGAAACTGTTGTGCCACCACACTCTCTACAACCTTCACCAGAAAGTGAAGGTTGGAGACCGGACGGTAATTTACCAACAATGCTGGGTCCAGAGAGGGCTTCTTGAGGAGGGGTCTCACCACCACCTCTTTCAAGACGGTAGGCAAGAACCCTTCACCCAAGGAAGCATTCACTACCTCCTGGAGCCAGCCTCGTGTAACCTCCCAGGATGCCAGTACAAGCCAGGAGGGACACGGGTCCAATAAACATGTGGTATCTCGCAGTCGCCCATGTAACCTGCCCATATCTTCGGAAATAACAGAGTCAAACTCTTCCCACAAAACTGTCTCAAGATCTGCCTCGGGGCATCCCACTGGACCACTTTCGATGGAGGCCAACTCACTCCGAATCTGAGCGATTTTCTTGTTTTAAAGAAACAATCTTAGGCATATTGTATATGTAATTGTGTAGGTGAGTAGGTGTGTTTTGAACAGTTTAATTAATGCTGTTTTACAATACTGTGAGACCATAGGGAGATAGGAACAGTTTTTCACATCCAGCTCAATCCCATAAAGGATGCATTCACATTGACACACTTTATTACAAGTCCTAAGGTAAATCTCTTATCTTTAAGAAGGTGGATATGCATGTATATTTGAAAGAAAAATTACCTGTTCTGTCAGGTCTTTAAATAAATCTATGTCTTGTGGTTTTCCTTAAAGATGCCCAGAAGCTAGAGCCATCAAACTGGTGGAGTTAAACATTCTCTCAGTCCTATTTCTCTGGCAGAAATAGCACCTGTCTCCTAAGTCACTATTCTTCATAGAAGGAAAGCAAAAAGATTCTACTTCTGAAGCTGAGGGAAGTCTGGCAGAAGGAAGACTCCTGCATGGAAACTTGTTGACTCTTCCTGCTCCCTGATTTGTCAGCTGCAAGCCAGGCTTCTTCCTTGCCCGCCCACCCATCCCTACCTCCACACAGCTGTGGAGTAAAAAGAGGCAACAAAATTGAATTATGGCTTATTCTATTCTGCATGATGATTTCCTGTTCTTTTGGCTTTGTTAATTGGAAGAATAATCAGTATAACTTTTTTTTAAAAAAGAGGGAGACTCAATTATAGACTACTTTAATCTAGAGCAGGGGTCCCCAACCCCCAGTCCGTGGACCGGTGCCGGTCCATGGCTTGATAGTAACCGGGCCGGAGTGAGCAGTGGAGAGAGTAGCGTAACTCTTCGGAAAGTGTAGCAAATGCTCCGCTATCCTGGCGGCTGGCCGGGGCACTCCCCGGGGGCAGCCTGCATTGGGGGGGTTCAGGGCACCACCCGGTCCTGCACGGGTGGGAAGGGACTGCCAGGCCCTCCTGCCCGGGATGCAGCCCATCTTTCCCTGCCCCAGCTGAGGATCCTTCGCCCAGGACCCCTAGCAGCTTTCCCGCCCAGTTGCACGTGACCGCCGAAGACGCGCGTGGCCCACGTGACTCGACTCACCCGCTGGAGGCTCCCACCAGTACGCGGAATATTTTTTACATTGAAACCGGTCCCTGGTGCCAAAAAGGTTGGGGACCCCTGATCTAGAGTTTATGGAGAAGAACTCCTGCTACTGCATTTTATTTGTGAAAACTACTTTACTCTGACCTGAGAATTTCTTTCCAGGTTGTGAAATTTCTTCTGAATTTGTGTGTCTCTGTGTATGTTTTAAAGTAAAGTGTTAGAAAGATGGTGATGATGCTAGTCCTTTAAACTGAGAAGAAGGAACAGGCCGATGTGTTCAGGATTGGTCTATTAATCCCACAACAAGGCCTGGATTCTTTTATCTAAAACAACTTGAGCTTAAGACATCTGTCTAAGTACTTTGCCTACCCAAACAAACAAGGGTCACACTTCATTCTGCAGTCAAACTGTCATCAGATTCCCCCCTTACCACATGCTTCCCCAACGATCCTTTCTCAAGAGGTTGTGGCACAGGAATTCCTGCCTGATTTTGTAAATTTGTTGTTTGATTTTGCTGGATCTCAAAGCGGGTAAACATTTTGGAATCTAGGCTTGCTGTTCGTTTACCTTCTACTGCTGATAATATGTGCAATATTTATTGGGGGAGGGGGAGGTTTTTTTATGTTGCATTTTTAGCCTACTATTTTCTACCAATATCCCTAATTTTATCTTACCAATAAAACCCCCACACAGTAGATTGGCCTGAGACACAAAGACTGCCCCAAACCCATCCAGTAAACACCTTGGTTGAATCTGAACTTAAACATGAGAATCCGACATCTTAATCACTACTCTATCATGGCTGTCTAAGCATGTAATCCTGAAAGATAGCACCAGACCAAACAGGAGGCAAACATGAGCTTTGGAACCGCTTGTAAAATCATATTAATCATGTAAAACTAGGGCTTACCAATCCATCTTTTAGAATTGCAGATGATCTAT
This sequence comes from Rhabdophis nuchalis, assembly GCA_039707465.1. Classification (NCBI taxonomy): domain Eukaryota; kingdom Metazoa; phylum Chordata; class Lepidosauria; order Squamata; family Natricidae; genus Rhabdophis; species Rhabdophis nuchalis. Next base: position 73,815,193 of record CM077646.1, read on the forward strand.
AGAAAGTCAGCAAAGGTTGTTTGTTTGTTTTTTACTCTCAGCCTAATTATTTTTTCACCTAAATTAAGTGAAGGAAACTTAGATGAATTACATAAATGAAGGAAACTTGGATAACTAAGCAACCATAGATATTAGGTGAAAAAGAAATGTGAAGGACCTTTTGAAAGCAAATTTCACACAGGTCTACAAAGAAAGTTTCAATTTACATCTGCTTTTTATACATCATTCTGATGAGAAACCTTGATATTTTCAGCAACAAACAGATTTTTGTTTTGTGGCAGGCTTTTTTGTTTCCCCACTATCAAGCTGAAGTGCTTCCCACCCCTCCTTTACTTGGCAAACAGCTATTCTATCATGAAAACTGCTCATCTCAATAGTGCCTCTGCTGCCTTTGTTTCTAGTCACTTGATTTCCCTCGAAGGCAGGGATCAGCAACCTTAAACACTCAAAGAGCCACAAAAGCTCTAACTGGAAGCCCGGCGTTCAATTCTGGAGTTAACCGGAAATCATGTTCCCCATCATAGTCTCCTCCTAGCACGGCATCCTTTTTCCTCTACCTGTCCTAACCAAAAGCCCTATCAATTGTGGAGCCAACCAGCGATAGAGAGCTGCAGCAGAGGGATGAAAGACCCACATACAGCTCCAAAGCTGCAGGTTGCTGACCCCTGCCCTAAGGAAATAGAAACAAAGCCAGAACCTAAAATATTATATAAATTTTGAGGATATCCCTGGAAAGGTTTGAAAAAGGGGGAAAGCACCACTTTAGCAATGGTACAGCGAAGGATAACTTAGGTCTGGGCTAGGGAATAAGATGAAGACAATGTTTATATCCTTTTGAGTTCTTGTTCAGTGTTTTGTGCATGCCTAAAAGATTTTGCTTAGACCTGAAGGTATTGAAATAGTGGACAGCTTCTGTCTTTTAGAACCAACCAAAGTTTCAAATACAGATTCAGAAACAAACTGGTTCAATTGCTAAACGCAGATGATACTGTGAGATCACAACAATACAGAGTTAGTTCTGGAAGGATAGAAAGATCACATGTAGAGGTGCCCATTGAATTGAAGGTGGCTTGAAATAAATTGTGTGTCTTCTTTTTGTCTGGGGAAAAGAAAACAATTCAGCAGGGTTTTGTTTTGTTTTTTTACTTTGTTTCCAAAAGCTGCAAAGACAATAGACATGGGACACCTGGAAAAATAAAGCAGCTTTCATGTATTTTTAAGCGCAGAAAATATAGGAACATATGAATTCACCGTTTCCTATCCACTACAGCAACAATTTAATTGCTACATATTGAGATGCTCCCGGGGTGTAATTCAGCAGGTTCTGAAAGGTTCTGGAGAACCGGTTAATGGAAATTTTGAGTAGTTCGGAGAACCAGCAAATACCACCTCTGGATGACCCCAGAGTGGGGTGAGAATGGAGATTTTGCAGTATTCTTCCCCCAGGAGTGCGGAAGGAATGGAGATTTTGCAGTATCCTTCCCCTGCCACGCCTACCAAGCCACGCCCACAGAACTGATAGTAAAAAAATTGAATTTCACCACTAGATACCCTCCATTTGTTTTTTAAACTTATATAAACTTTTTAAAATCATTTTTAAAGGCATGTGATATAAAACAAATCACTGTTATATGTATTCCCAAGATTGTTTCTTAGTCCTTTTGCTGAAAAAGAAAGAGAATAATTATTGTATTCAAAATATACCAAGACCTTAATTTCCCTGCTGGATTAATACATTTACTTTTCTTTTAGGATTATTTTTTTTGCATTACATTTTGAACAAAAGTCATCCAGGTCTCCACACAACCTAAACCAGAAAAACATAATTTATGCTATGTTGAATAACTGAGACAATATGTCATGAGGAATTACGATCCAGGCATTCCCTAAAATTAGTATAAACAAGCTAACAATATTTTCAGAATAATGTCAATGGATTTCACATTCTTGTATCATTACTGTATATGCTGATTAGTGCTCTGAAATGTGTAGATTTCCTTTTTCTAACAAAATCCTATGATCTTGATGAAATTATGAGTTTTTAATTTTTTTAAATCCACCAGTGAACAGTTTATAATTTGAAATATGAAAAGGATACATTTCATGTGGTTGGATTGAAAGTTTTCTTGATACTTTTTCACCTAGTTCTTGTTGTTGATGATGATGTTGATGTGATCTATTGACAAGAATGCCTATATGGCAAAAAGAAAGACGACAAAAGAAAGAAAATGTAGGTCAACAGAGAAATATGCCTCACTGAAACCCATGACATTTATTCCTTCCTTCTTCAAAGCGCTTCATGGCTCGGGGCCTAGTTATATGCGAGACCGTCTTCTGCCCCATACATCCCTTCGACCGATTCACTCCCACAGAGACGGCACTCAGGGTGCCGTCGGCCGGGCAATCCCAGTTGTTGACACCCAGGGGAAGGGCCTTCTCTGTGGCGGGCCCTACCCTCTGGAACAACTTGACCCCCGAACTACGCACCATCTCAGACCTCCGCCTCTTCTGCCAGCGTCTTAAAACGCACCTTTTCCAACAAGCCGGCCTAGCATAACCTACCGTTTTGACTGTTTTAGATAGATTTTAATTTGGGGGATTTTATACGATTTTAGCACAGGACATGGATATAATAGCTTTTTAAAAACTTTATATTTTTGTTATATTTGTATTGTTTTTTAAACTTCCTGTGCGTCGCCCTGGGTCCTTTTTTGGAGAAGGTGCGGGGTATAAATTTGAATAAAATAAAAATAAAAAATAAAATTCCTAAACCAATGATTATTTTTACTTATTGGATATGACCTCCCTTGGTAAATAAGAATCAGGATAAATTTAGGAATGAAAACCAGGATAACAGAGCTACTATTTTAATTTGACTGTCAGATCTATGTATATGCTTGTACTCTTTTTGGTTCAGTTGTACACATAACCTTGTAACAATCCGAATGACTTGAATTTCAGCTCTATTATTTATAAAATCATAGAATGGAATATTTGGAAGGAATTTTAAAGTTCATCTATTCTAACTTTCTGCTATGTGGAAGTTCACTTTTATACCATTCCTGACAAGTGACTTTCCTGCCTCTGCATAAATGCCTTCAGCAAAAGAAAGTCTATTGCCCCCTGAGGAACATGTTCAATTAACAAACAACTCAACTCGTACCATTAGAATGTTTTTGTCAATATCTATCTGAAATCTTACAGTTTAATAGTATAATTAAAATTCATTTGATTTGTCCTCTCTTCCGATACAACTTCAAACAAATCTGCTCTACATTCTATATAACAGAGCCATGCTGGTGCAGTGGTTAGAATGCAGTATTTCACACTAATTCTGCTGACTGCCACGAGTTTGATCCTCACCAGCTCAAAACTGACTCAGCCTTTCAGCCTTCCATCCTTCTGAGGTTGGTAAAATGAGGACCCAGAATAACTCAAGGTGGCGAATGTATGTCCCAATTCACCGGTGTTCTTCCTAAAAGTCTGATCAGTGGGGAACAGAGAGAGATGCTAACATATCTTGTTCTTATTGCTACAATTGGGATGGTTCATTTACTTTTTGGCAGGTACATGTCACTTTGGAATTATATTGGTTTGTGAACCACAAGGACACCTAAATCTTTTTCATCATACTGTATCACAATATGGTTTCCCCATCCTATATTCCCAATGTGATTTTTTAAAACCCTAATGTAGAATTTTGTATTTGTTCTTTCTGAAATTGATCCTGCTGTTCCAGTTGAATCTTGATAGTCCACTAAAGCTTTTGCTAACCTCCCCATTTCTTGTGTCATCTGCAAAGTTGATAATCATATTATTTAACCCATCATCCAAGCAATTTATAAATTTATTACAATAGCACAGGACATAGAATGAAGCCCTGCAATACGTTTCAACACATCGTTCCGGCTTCTATGGAGTCACTGATCTACACCATTTAATGGTAGTGTATTGTTGTCTTCTCTACAAGAATCTCCTGGAAGCATTTGTTACATGCTTTCCTAAACGTCCATCACATTCCCTTGTCAGTTAAACAGGTCAGTCTATCAAATTGAAGTCAGATTGGTTTGACATGATTTATTCCTTATTAACCAATGCTGGTTTCTGCCAAGCAGTGCATTCTTTTCTAAATGCTCACAAACTGACAGGTTAATAATTTGTTCCACAGCAGGACATTTCTATATATTCCATCCAGGCAGGAAGTTCTGAAAAAATAGAATGTACAGTATATGATGAACAGAGAGCTCTTCCTCTCATTTTCAAAATACCCAGAAAACTCCAGAGGGCAAGGAAGTTACAAGTTTGGTTTGAAACTAGCCTTACTGCTCTCTTATCGGGGTGAGTTGCTGCCGGCATTACTGCTGGTTCGGTGCATGCAAAGATTTTGCGGTTCGACCAAACCAATCCAAACCGGTAGGAGCCCACGTCTGTCCCTTATGAAAGCCCTAGGATTAAAGAACTGCAAAATCTTTAGTAACTATCCTAAGTCAAAAGAAACCATTTGCTTTCAAGAAGTGCTTCATTAAAGACCATCAGAGTAAATCTTTGCCAGATAAACAGAGTCAGAAGTAGTCCGTGCTTGGATGAAAACCTATAAGGAAATCTTGGAGCTGTAGATTAGAATGGGAAGTTAAAATCTTTCAGCAACAAGGCAATGACAAACTGTTTCCATATTATAGCTGAATACTCTAAAAGACGTAGAGTAGTCAGCAAGCTCTAAGCTCAATATGAGGAAATGATTATGCATGCTTTTCATTAAAGATTCTGTCATTTCAATTCTTTCAAGCAAACGTTCAATTACAGATTGGGAAATAAAATTTTAAATTAATTGTTTTCACCATTCCAAAATGCAACATTTAGATACTTATTTCACATGGAGCCCAAATATCTAAGTCCAAACCTTTCTGCCTGAAGGCCACATTGGACCTTTTTCAAACATTCAAGGGCTGAGGGGAAAAAATTATAAATGAATGAATAAAATGTAATTGAATGAATGTGTTTAAACAAGTCAAATTTGTTTCACTTTGCAACTTTAGATTTAATTGATTCATATGACCTCTCACATCAGCAAAGATTGCCAATTTCCAAAGCCAGTCAGCGTTTGATAACAGTGGTTCAGGCAGATTCTTCTCTGTGAGAAATGAATTTATCTCCTTCTGAACTGAAATATCCTTGATAGAACCACTCCACAACCAAGCCGTCGAACTGCTGAATGAAATGCAATGGGATCGAGTGGAGGAGTGTAATCCTAATGTTGGATTGGCAATATGTATAAGCCATGATTACAAATGGTCTTTGTTACTTTAAATGTTATATGTTTGAATGTAATTAGCTGCTGTAATTAACTCAGCAATAAGAGGAAACCAGGAGTGCTGCTCACTCTGACTGACTGGCTGGCTGACTTTGCAGAACAAGGAAGAATCGTGGATTGCAACTGTAAGCAATTGTTTTTGAGTTAAGGACTGTATTTGATTCAATACCTACTATCACTGCTTGTGAAGCAGTAGTTTATTTTTACATCACCAGTAAAGCCACTTGTTTTTACTAGCAGTGTCTGAGACTCTATTTGTGTGTCTACTAGCAATGTGATTCTCTTTCTGCACATTCCTCTGCACAACTTTCTGTCTCCTAAAGGAGATATCCCCAACAGTGGTGCGTGGTGTGGTGTGGTGTGGTTTGGTGGGGAGGGATGGGATGGGATAGGATGGGATGGAAGGGAAGGGAATAATACAAGACTTTATTGGCCAAGTGTGACACACACACAAATAATTTGTCTAACACGAATCAACTCCAATTTAGTTCTTATGTCTAGAGCATTAAAAAAAACAGTGATAAAAAGTCATCCCCCTCCCCCAAGCAGGCAAAGGAAGCAACCCTCCAGGTGGCTCAAAGCCAATGCAGATTTTAAAGGGCAAGTTGCTTCCCTTTTGTTGTCCAGCAACCCTCCAGCTGGCTTGCAATACACACATAACCCATCAGACCAATCAAGGGAATCCGATTTCCTTTCCAAAACAGTGGTGAATACAACCCTGCTTTCTCTCTGCACAACACATGGGAGGAGCTGGTGGCCCATCAGGAACCTTCCAGAAGGCCAGATATAGTCGGCAGGCTGTAGTTTGGTGATCCCTGGTCTAAGTCACTATTTCTATTAATCTACCATTCTCTCTATGAATCAAAAATGACATTAGCAGTAATTTGAAATTACCAAAGTAATTTGCCACTATTGCAAATTACCAAAGTTTCTGGCGTCAAAATATAAAAAGTTGATATGATAGCTATCATAATAAAGTAGCACATTTGGAAAATTCATTGGTCTTAGGTTTATGTTCAAATCATAACTTGCCATGACTTTCATCAGTGAAGCTTAGGCAAGTCATTATTTCTGAGACTTAGTTCCACTTCAGTAAAAATAAAAATAAGAGTACTTTGCCATGATTGAAGATAAGTAATAGAAGGATTGGACTTTCCTTTGTGTGTTTAACAACAGTTGTGGTAAAGCTCCATAGAGCAACTATGTTCAGCACAGTCTAACAAACTGATTCAACACATTAGTCCATAATATGGCTTGTTTAGTTTTGACTGAGTATTGACTGTGAACCCAGCATTGGAATTGTTAAACTGGGTTTTACAGGATTAATTTTAAACTCATGGTCAAAATGAATTCAATTATCTATGGAGTGGCAGCAGGTGACACTACCTGAAGTGCTGGTCAGCTCTTAGTCCTGTTTCACAACCAGGTCTTCAAGCTAATCAGTTGGAAATCTGGCAAGTACAGCGGAGAAGAGAGCCAGTTTGATGTGGTAGTTAAGGCCTAGAAACCAGGAAACAATGAGTTCTAGTCCTGCCTCAGACACAATACCAGCTGGGTGATTTTGAGCCAGTCTCTCTCAGCCCTAGGAAGGAGGTAAAGACAAGCCACTTCTGAAAGTTTTACCAAGAAAACTTTGAGGACTAGTCCAGGCAGTTACCAGGAGACAAATTTGACCTGAAGGGACAAAAGCGGTCGGGGCGGGGTGAGGGAAAACAGTGGGAAAGCTAGATTGAAAGAACTGGACTTTTACATAATTGTAACAGAATGGCCTAGGGGACAGAGTCCAGGAGCCAAAAAGGAAGAGGCATGTCCACCCTAGGCCTAAAGTTATCAGCTGAGCCAACCCTACTGTTCAAAGAGACTGGAGGATGTAACCAACAGAACGATTGACTAAATGCATCAGATAGAATAGAATAACAGAGTTGGAAGGGACCTTGGAGGTCTTCTAGTCCAACCCCCTGCTTAGGCAGGAAAATGGTTATCCAACATCTTTAAAACTTCCAGTGTTGGAGCATTCACAACTTCTGGAGGCAAGTTATTCCATTGATTAATTGTTCTAACTGTCAGGAAATTTCTCTTTAGTTCTAGGTTGCTTCTCTCCTTGGTTAGTTTCCACCCATTGCTTCATGTCCCACCCACAACAAAACCTGTGTTATAATAAGGGCGAAATTACTGATATAACACAGGAAAAACAAAAAACTGACTTAAGGCTACCTCCAGCCGTGCTTCTCGGTTGAGTTGTGAGCAACATCATTCCTGATTTCTGAACACATTCATATACATGGCTTTACAGCAGCACACAAGAAAGCGCTCACATATTTAGATCAGATTATATCTAAAATATATACTTTGAATGGAATTTGCAATCAAAAACAAAAACACAAATCACTAGCATTAATAAATCAGTATTAAAACTCTGCACATTCTTTCTTTTCACATATCTAACTCTTTCATTGTTCTTCATAGGAAATCCAGAAGCTTTAGAAAAGGATTAATTTTCCTTGACCAAATTGAGGCTTCAGAACAAATGAGTCACATTTTGTGCTTAATTTCTGAAAAACTATTTGAAACCCTGTAGTTTGACATTTTCTGCTCAAAATGCTACATGCCTGAAGATTAGTTATAAATATGCCACCTTCAGGAAAAGGCCTTCTGCACATGTTCCAGATCCTCTCATCTTGACCTTATCCCTGCCAGTATTGCAGTCTACTTTGACAATAAGTTCCATCCCTCATTAAACCATTATTTTGCTGTTTGAAGATGAACTATGAGACTTGAACATTTGCAAACTTAGAACAGAAGAATTTGATCCAGGACATCCTCTCAGCTTCTTGCCCAGGGACAATTCTCACACAACATTTTGCATTAGTGGGTGGCTTTAAGGGTTAAGAAAAATATTTTAATGGGAAAAGATGGATCCATTTTCTTTGGACTGTCAGGGCAAATTATAAGCAATAGATAGTCAGCATTGACCCCCTAATGCATTTAGATATTTTGGGCTGCAGTTCTCATAGCTCTTAAACATAAGATACGCAGACTGGATTTTGGGTAGAGTATTCCTGCTATAGACAATGCAGCATTATCAGCAGCCATCTAACAAGAAGCAGATTGAGGAGGTCTCATATCAGTCTTTTCTTTTATAGTCCATGTATTTTTATAAAAAATGTAGCAATTCTTCCTAAATGTGCATCCATATCATTCATCAACATTAGAAATCTAATGCCAAGCGGTGTCTTCTTTTACAGTCCTGTTATTTCCTTTGATTTCATATTTTATCTTTGGTAGACATGATACTCTCCTTAGTAAGACAACGTTCACATAGCAACTTTCGTCTAATGAGTTCTTTCAGGAGTTTAACTTTATTAAGGGACATTTGAAACTTCAATAGCATAGAAAAAGCTGGACTATGATTTTGATTTGATAACAGATTCCCTCAGAGTTGCTGAGATAAACCTTAGACATTCTTAAGGTCACATGGGAAATTCAGCTTTCACACTTTGGCTTTCTTTTTATTCTAGAAGTCTAATTCAAATAATGTGAAAGAAAGAAAGGATGAGAAAAATTCAAATTTGGGTTCTCCTACAGGCTATATCAGTGGTAGTCAACCTGGTCCCTACTGCCCACTAGTGGGTGTTCCAGCTTTCATGGTGGTCGGTAGGGGTTTTGTTCGATACTGAAGCACTTTCCTTTTTTTAATTTAATTGACTTCCCTACTTTATAAATCACCATTACTGTGGAACCGGTGGGCGGTTAGAAAATTTTACTACTAACAGAGATACAAAAGTGAGTGGTGGGTATAAAAAGGTAGACTAATCCTGGGCTATACCATTGTCCCATGTTTCACTTCAGTTCCACTCTACCTATCTTTCTATCTAATCGATCTAGTACCTATAGGTCATCTGTCTGTCTGTCTGTCTGTCTGTCTGTCTGTCTGTCTGTCTGTCTGTCATCTATCTATCCATTATTTATCTATCTATCTATCATCCATCTATCTATCTATCTATCTATCTACCTATCATCTATCTATCATCTATCTATCTACTGTATCTATCTATCTGTCTGTCATCTATCTATCCATTATCTATCTATCTATCTATCTATCTATCTATCTATCTATCTATCTATCTATCTATCTATCTATCTATCATCTATCTACCTAGCTGTCATCTATCTATCTATCTATCTATCTATCTATCTATCTATCTATCTATCTATCTATCTATCTATCTATCTATCTATCTATCTATCTAATGTACCTCCATCTCACTTAAATGACTTTTTCCACTATAGCTGATTCCCCTTTGGCTACCTGGGATGGTAGGCTTTCCCCAATGAAATCTGAGTTTCCTGGAAGCTGAATTTTCAGCCAGAGAATTATAGCCTGGACAATTGCAAGGTCATTTCCAACTGTCACAGGCCCTGAAGTTTATGGGGGCGTAGAATTCATTGCATTGACAGTTTGGAGGTCAGGGTCAAAGAAAATAGGCACTTTTGCTGGAAGAAGGAGAGAAGTAGAACACCTTGATGTTGGGAGTAAATCATTGAAATGTTTTCACTTCCACATGGTAAAAGCAAAATAGAGGTATCCACCTATTTTATGCAGAATTGTCTTTATTCATGACTACTGAAGCTTTTTGAACCTCAAAAATAGAATCAGAATGCCTTTTCGGTTGTTCTTTGCAGAGCTCAATTTTCAAAAGTGTTACTGTATGGGAATCTCTCATGGAGAACAAGGGTATCAATGGCTATCATTATGGATGCCTAAGGACACCCTCCGTGTTGGAGAGATAAGAAGGATATTTCTCAATGCCATTTGCAGGGAATCATAAGCAGGTGAAGACCTTTGCTTGGGAATGCCCTGAAGCAAATGGTGAGCCACTGTGTGAGACAGAATGCTGGACTGGATGGGCTGTGGCCTGCTCCAGCAAGGCTATTGTTATGTTCTTATGTTCTTATGTTCTTATTTTGGGACAGCAATGTACTATGTGAATCCATAAAGATGTATTTGTATCATTCAAGCTGATAGGTAAGAATGCACTTAATAAATGAAAACGTCATGCTACTTTATCTTGATTGCATGTGCAGATTAACCTCTATAGAACATTTAATCATGTATTCTCATGTCCAAAGAGTCAAAATTATGCTCTCTATTTGTAAGTCAGTTCTAGGTGAAGACTTTATATTAGTTTGCTTTCTTGGCAGCAGTATGAAAATAGTTTGTCATTACCTTCCACACAATGTTGCTGCTGCTGCTGTTGTTAGTTGCCTATGGAGCTTATAGCCTTGGAATTTTCCCAACAAAGGACCAATCCTACTTAGGAATGTATATTTTTGACGTTTAACATCAAAGGCATAAAGTACATTGAAAAGCTAGGGCTGTTATATTTAATGGTAAGTCTAGTTGGTCCTGTGTGAATTATTTGGAAATGTATTTCAAGGTCTTGCAGCCTCCTGAAAGCTCCATGTTGCTGTGGTTTCTGAGAATATATTATATGAACATTCGCAGAAAACACTTCTCCAGGACTGCCAGCAAAATACCAGATTCAGAGCCGTATTTTACAAAATTTCCTACCAGGCAGTTCCATAGCTCAAATATTCAGCATCATAACTTTTCAGGTTACACTGCATAGGAACTTCATCTATTTGCATGTCAGATATGCTGCTATATGTGTTTGATGCACACATATGTGAATGAATACATTAAAATGTCCTGTAGTTCCGGATGGATGGATTATATAAAGGAAAATGATTCCTCAGCAAGTTACATCCGATGCATCTGGCAGGTTATTCTAACTATAGTAAAAGACTTCTGCAAGCTGTCTCTTCAATATTGTTAATCAAGTTATTTTTAAAAAGATTCCCTATGCATGCCCAAAGGACAGTTCTGATCATTTTACTTTCTCATTTTTGTAATAATCTCGATCAGATTTCCCTCGGCTAGTGGCCCTCAAATGCGATAAAAACCAGAAAAAAGAAAAGAAAAGCGGCAAGTTAATAGGCTATTTTGTTGATAGACGCAAGTGGTGATCTTACAACTTGCACTTATGCGTATATTTAGGTATTCCGAATGTGCATACTTTGTGTGTGTTTAAATTAGGATGAATCAGAATACACTGATGCAGATATCTAAATCTTCCCATTTATCCATCCTGCCATCTTTATTTAAACAATAGGTTACCGGAGAATCTGATATGGCTTTTGAAGCCTCCTATTCCTTGAGTTATCAAGTTGCAGCAGGCATTCCCATCTAATCAGGCCTCCAGGCCCCAGGATCCTAATCACTTCCCTCAAGGGACCTTCAAAGCCCTTTGCTGAAACATGGGCCTGTTTTCCCTTTCTGATGAGCAAGGGTGGAGCACAAAGAAGCAGATTATGGTCTCCCAAGGTGCTATTCTTCATGGCAACTGATTCACATGAGAAGCTCAATTCACACCTTAGAACAGAGAGAAGAATGCTAAACTGTATGCTTAAACAGTTTCATCATGGTAGTAAAAGAATGGATACTACAGTTACAAGGGACACAGTGGTTCAGTGGCTAAAATGCTGAGCTTGTCGATCAGAAAGGTCGGCAGTTTGGCGGTTTGAATCCCTAGCGCCGCGTAACGGAGTGAACTCCCATTACTTGTCCCAGCTTCTGCCAACCTAGCAGTTCAAAAGCATGTAAAAAATGCAAGTAAAAAAATAGGGACCACCTTTGGTGGGAAGGTAACAGCGCTCCATGTGCCTTCGCCGTTTAGTCATGCCAGCCACATGACCACGGAGATGTCTTCAGACAGTGCTGGCTCTTTGGCTTTGAAACAGAAAGCTTGGCAGTCCCCTAGAGTCAGGAGCATATGTGCAAGGGGAGCCTTTACCTCTACCTTACCACAATTACACACCATAGTGGGAAACCACCCTCAAAAAATACAAGAACTTTCTCATCTGTGCTAACCTTTGTCACTCTGGGGGAAAACAATGACTGATGCATTTATTATAGTGCCAAAGACACTAGATTTGGCACAGCCAAACATTGCTGCATTTTGATGTCCCCAAAGCCCCCAAACATGTTTGAAAAATAAAAAAGGAAAGAGGATGAGATGGACATATCCATTCTTGAAACTGGTGGCAATCATTTTCATTTTTGCACCATAAAAAAGTGACTTGATAAAATTAGCTCCGTCTTTCATATTTTATGTTGACTGGTTTGCATTTGATAGTGTAGACTTTGTATTATCTCCCTCCCAGAATTCTGGGAATGAGGGTGTGCCCATATATTTTCAGTATTCATCTTTCAGGGAAATGGGGTTTATTTGTTTGGGGGAGGGGATTGCAATCTTTTTCCATGTTGTCTGCTTCAAATTAAGTCATAGATATCTGTGCTCTATATATTTTCAAATAAAAAATATCATGTGCATGTCTAAAATGCCATCAAGTTCATTTCAGTTCCTGGTGATTATCTGTACTTGTGCATATTTGTGAAGTTTTCTCGGGAACAATAAGGTAACAACTTTCAATTGACTTCTGATAAAATGCTCACTGGCTTCCCATCCTAGCTTAGAATTATCTTAGACTTGTCCTGTCCAAGTTCTAATGAGGTCATTCCAGTGGTAGGTTTGGACTGGTTCGACCGAACCAGTAGTGATTGGGCAGCCTGGGTTGCTGGAACATGCAGCAACGCAGGCCTGCCATGTCTCTGAACCAGTTCCCTAGGCAGCACCGACAGTGACACCATCTTGTTTTTCAGATCTGTGCATGCATGCGCAACACGCATCAAGCATGCACCTGAGCGAACCAGCAGTAGTGCCTGCCAGAACACACCACTGGGTCACTCCCTGTTTTAAAGTTCATCCAAAGTCAACTAGATGCTGTCATCTGCTGAGTCATCTACAATGGAAACGAATAGCTCTGTGATCCATGGGAAAATGGCATGGGATTATGATTTACAATAACATCTAGGCACTTTCTTCTGTTATGGTGGGACATTTCTGAGTAAGAGACAATAGAATGGTTCTCTAAATCTGGTCGGTTTAATTGGAGAGTAAATGCAGGAGTAGCTGAGGTGCATATATCTAAGATAACAGTAAAGAAAAAGGAAATTCAATAAACAATAAGAAAACCTGGCTGAGTCTCTCAAAGAAATATTACCATGGAGGACAAAGATAATCAAAAATAGAATGTGAAAAACTAAACAGTTGTGTTAGATTCTCAAAGAGAAGTTTTCTCAGCCTTGCCAAACCTAAGATGTGCAGATTTTGACTCCCAGAATTCCCCAGCCAGACTTGCTGGCTAGGGAATTCTGGGAGCTGAAGTCCACATGTCATAGAGTTGCTAAGGTTGAGAAACATTGCTCTAGACACATATTCATGCATATACAGGCCAAAGTGTGATTGTAATTCTATCTCCTTCCATGGGTATAGAGTATTTTCAAAAATTGATAGAAGCCTAGTCAAAAGTGTGCTCTGTCCTTTACATGCAAAGCAATAGCAAGAGAGAGGCTCATGACTGGGGAAAAATAAGCCTTTGTTTTCTTGCTTCTACAGGCTTATTAGTGATGGCAGCAATTTCCTGCACTTCTATAATGGGGTTAGTGCATAAAATGTACCATTTATGGGCTGGATGCCTCCGTTACCCAGAAGCTGGAATCCTACTGTGTTTATTTGAAAGTCTCTCTATCTATGGACCCCAAAAGCCAGGTGGTCTGGTCAAAACCACTAGTAGCTAAGGTATGCAGCAAGTATGAATACAGAATGCCCTCCATTTCTTTCAACTAGGACTATTGCCAAAGATCCACTGGATCATCAGTTCCCCTTGTACCATCATATTATTGACCAAATAGGTCAACTTATTTAGTTTTAAACCAGCTGGAATATTTTCTGGGAACTTCTTCACAGTACAAAGTGTGTATGGGTGTCTCATGTTGCCATTGTACCTTGTTATCTTTGTCTGTGGGACCATCTACCCTGTATGGTCCATCCATACATTGTCATTTTTTGCTCCTTCCCCCAGTGACAGCTAATCATGTGGAAATGGAGTAGGAAGATTTTCCATGTAAGGCACATCTTGCTGACCCACCTTGAGGGGGATGAATCTAGGAAGGGGGTCTTCTCTGCTATTGCTTCAACACACACCCCACCCCGCCCCCTGGAACATACTCCTGGCCTTCCAAAATATTGTGACAATATGTCTCTGCAGCCTTGTTTGGGGAATGCAGAGGAGCACAGAGCCATAGGGTTGGTTAGTGCCCTGAAAGCCTTCCCTTTACTTTTTAAATTAAATTTTAGCATTATTTTTAATCATCCTTGCCTCTTTTTAAATTTTAACATTTATACAGTATACTATACTTACGTTTCAATGTTTCATTTTACACCACCCAGAGTCCTTCTGTCAGGAAGATGGCAGTTCCAAAATATGATTGATATAGATAGATGATAGGTAGGTAGGTAGGTAGGTAGGTAGGTAGGTAGGTAGGTAGGTAGGTAGGTAGGTAGATAGATAGATAGATAGATAGATAGATAGATAGATAGATAGATAGATAGATAGATAGATAGATAGATAGATAGATATTAGATGGATGGATGGATGGATGGGTGGGTGGGTGGATAGAGGATAGATAGATAGATAGATAGATAGAGATAGATAGATAGATGATAGATAGATAGATAGATAGATAGATAGATAGATAGATAGATAGATAGATAGATAGATAGATAGATAGAATCGAATCGAATCGAATCGAATATTTATTTGTATAACCGCGTCCTCTCCCCTAGGGGACTCGGAGCGGTGTACAGGGAGTAATAAAACAGCATAAAATATATACATGAATACAATAAATACAATAAAAACAAATTAAATTTGACTATCCCTGCACTAAAATTCCCATTTAAAATTAACAATCCCTAATCCCTGGGTAGAGACTAACCTAGGCCGGCCAAGCAGAAAAAGTGAGTTTTTAATTTCTGACGGAAGGAGCGGAGGTCCATAGTTGTTCTAATGTCGGGGGGAAGGTCGTTCCAGAGGGCTGGGCCCGCCACAGAGAAGGCCCTTCCCCTAGGCGTCGCCCGCTGACAAAGTCTAGTGGACGGCACCCGGAGCAGTCCCTCTCTGTGGGAGCGAATCGGCCGGGAGGATGTATGGGGCAGAATCCGATCCCGCAGATAGCTAGGTCCCGAGCCATGGAGCGCTTTAAAGATGAGAACTAACACCTTGAAGCGCACCCGAAAGACGACAGGTAGCCAGTGCAGCTCGCGCAAGAGCGGTGTTACATGGGTATACCTTGCGGTACCCATTATTGCTCGCGCGGCTGCATTCTGGACCAGCTGAAGTCTTCGGGTGCACCTCAAGGGGAGCCCCATGTAGAGAGAGTTACAATAGTCCAGTCGGGATGTCACGAGAGCATGGGTGACTGTGTGAAGGGCGTCCCGATCCAATAGGGGGCGCAACTGGCGAACCAGGCGAACCTGGTAAAACGCCCTCCTAGCCACGGCTGTCACTTGATCTTCCATGGACAGCCGGGCATCCAGGAGGACACCCAAGTTGCGTGCCCCATCCACTGGGGCAAGATGTTCGCCCCCAATGGCCAGCGATGGAGTCAACTGGTTGAATCGGGCAGCCGGAAACCACAGCCACTCGGTCTTGGTCGGGTTGAGCTTGAGTCCGTTTCTTCCCATCCAGATCCGTACGGCTTCCAGGCACTGGCACATCACCGCTACGGCATCGTTGGGGTGGTTTGGGGTAGACATATACAGCTGAGTATCATCAGCGTAGAGATGGTACTCTACCCCAAAACCACGGATGATCTCACCCAGCGGCTTCATATATGTGTTAAACAGGAGAGG
Source organism: Rhabdophis nuchalis (assembly GCA_039707465.1). Taxonomy (NCBI): domain Eukaryota; kingdom Metazoa; phylum Chordata; class Lepidosauria; order Squamata; family Natricidae; genus Rhabdophis; species Rhabdophis nuchalis. The sequence goes on from CM077646.1 coordinate 73,831,321, forward strand.
CGAGAGGACCGACCCCTGAGGCACCCCACATGTAGGGGTCTCGGGGTCGACCTCTGCTCCCCTGTCAACACAAATTGCGATCGGCCAGAGAGGTAGGAGGAGAACCACCGTAAAACGGTGCCTCCCACCCCCAACCCCCCCAGCCGATGCAATAGGATACCATGGTCGATGGTATCAAAAGCCGCCGAGAGGTCTAATAGGACCAGGATGGAGGAACAACCCCCATCTCTGGCCCTCCAGAGATAATCAACCAACGCAACCAATGCCGTCTCGGTGCTATGCCCGGGCCGAAAGCCGGACTGGCGCGGGTCTAGATAATCAACTTCCTCCAGGTGACGGGGAAACTGTTGTGCCACCACACTCTCAACAACCTTCGCCAAAAAGGGAAGGTTGGAGACTGGACGATAGTTGGTTAAAAGAGCTGGATCCAAAGAGGGCTTCTTAAGGAGGGGCCTCACCATAGCCTCTTTTAGGGAAGCAGGCAAGGAACCCTCACTTAAGGATGCGTTGACAACCTCTTGGAGCCAGCCTCGTGTCACCTCCCAGGATGCCAGTACAAGCCAGGAGGGACACGGGTCCAATAAACATGTGGTGGCTCGCAGTCGCCCACGTAACCTGTCCATATCCTCGGAAGTAACGGAGTCAAACTCCTCCCAAACAAGATCTGTCTCGTGGCATCCCACTGGGCCATCAATCGGGGCTAACTTGTTCTGTATCTGAGCGATTTTCTCCTGCAGAAAAGTCACAAATTCCTCTGCTCTACCCTGTAGCGGGGCTTCCCGCACCCTCTGTTGGAGGAGGGAGCGGGTCACCCTAAACAGGGCGGCAGGGCGGTTTTCTGCGGATGCTATGAGGGTGGCACAATGATGGCGTTTGGCCACTCTCAGCGCCACAATGTAAGTCCGTAAATGGGCTCTTACCTGTGTCCGGTCGGATTCAGAACGGGTAGACCTCCATCTTCTCTCTAGGCATCTCTTGTGGCGTTTCATCACCCTTAGCTCCTCGGTGAACCAAGGAGCCACGGTGGCTCGCCACCACAAGAGAGGCCGCAAGGGCGCGACCCGATCCAAGGCTCCCGTGGTCGCAGTATTCCATGCGGCCACGAGGTCCTCCATCGGGGCGCGGGTCAGGGGTACAGGAAGTGGCCCAAGCGCCGTCTGGAACCCAACAGGTCCATCAGGCGCCTGGGGCGGAACCAAATTGGTGACTCAGGTTCCGCCTCCCCGCGGTGAGGGGCAGCGGTTGGAAAGTCAAGCCGGAGAAGTGAGTGGTCTGTCCATGACAAGGGCGTGATGACTATATCCCCTATACCCAGATCACTCTTCCATTGGCCTGAGACAAAGATGAGATCCGGTGTATGTCCACCCTCGTGAGTGGGGCCTTGAATTACTTGGGTCAGGTCCATGGCCGTCATAGAAGCCATGAACTCCCGAGCTACCCCGGATGATTCGCCCACCGATGGCAGATTAAAGTCCCCCATGACTAAAAATCTGGGGGTCTCAACTGCCATCGTAGCGATCACCTCGAGGAGCTCGGGCAGGGCTGCTGTTACATAGCGGGGAGCCAGGTATACAACTAGCAAGCCCAACTGCCTCCCTAGGCCCCACTTCACACAGAGGGACTCACAACCGGTGGTCTGTGGCACAATGGTCTCTCTCGGCTCCAGACCTTCCCTAATGATAACCGCTACCCCACCACCCCTGCCTAGGGCCCGAGGCTGATGAAAAGCACGGTAACCTGGTGGGCACATTTCAACGAGGGGGAGTCCTCCCTCGTGGCCCAACCAGGTCTCCGCAATTCCTACCAGGTCCGGCTCCCCCTCTGACACAAGGTCATGGATGAGGGGGGCTTTGTTGACCACGGACCTGGCATTGCAGAACATCAGCCGTAGACCCTGGCTCTGTACTCCCTGACCACCTAGCCTGCGGGGGTTGTGGCACTTGACCGTTTGTAACCATCGGCCTCGTGCCCCCAACCGGGAGGATAGTACTTGTCTCCCATCGGATCTGCCTCTCCCTGCCACCCTCTCAATGGGTAGGCCCTCCATGGAAACGACCCCTGTATCCCCCCTCTTGGCGGGACCATCCGCCTCCCTCCGTCATCTGCTGGCTCGGCCCGTTCCCTCCTGGCTAGTCTCAACCTGTCTATACCCTCCCCCCTCCCTGGTACCCCCTAAAATAGACAACAATTTTTTAACTAAAAAAAAACCCTACACCTGCGCTTTCGCCACTTCTCCTGACTTATTAGTCCCTCATCAAAGTGTGCCCTTGATAACACAGCGGGCCATACCTGCGAGAGGGGGGACTCCCGCAGTAGGATTAGGTCTGCCCTTGAATATATTACGGGTCACATCAACAGCAGGGAATCAATTGATTACAGAGATGCTTGGATGGTCAGAATAAATATTAAATAAATATTACAGATATTAAAATATATATTCAATAAATATTAAATAGGTGTTAAAAATTAATTAATTCCAGTAAGTCAATAATACGGTATAGAGAAGTTAAAATCCTGGGTAAGATGGTCAATAAATAATCACATAAAGTGCACATGATCACATAAGTGCACTATCACAGGCATGGCCTTAGCAAGTCCAGTCCAGTCCCACTCTTCCAGAGCCTCAGGCCTCAGCCAAAGATGGTACATGGTTGGGCCCCTTGCAGGATCTCCCGGGCCCCCTTGTGGGTCCTGGTTTAAGTTGGTTTAAACAGGGCAGAGTCAGTAGGGAACAGGGCCTCAGCCTGGATCTTCTTAGGCCTCGGCCAAGCTGTTATGCGGCCTCCCGGCTCCCGGCTGCTAGACCTCCGATTTTCCCACTCACCGGTACAATAATGGAGTCGGCCAAATAAGGAGTCCAGATTGGGTCATCTCGGCTACGGCCCTGCTGTTATCGGGCCTAGATCGTCCTCGCCAGTTGTCCCTCCCAGGCTGGCATCCCGGCCTTCTGCATCCTGGCCCCCCATGGCCCTCCGCACTCGGCAGTCCCAGCTTGCCTTCTGTCCAGCCTGGCGTCCCGGCCTCTGGCAGCCCGGCCTCTCACGTCCTTCGGCCTTCGACATTCGGCACGCCTCGGCAGACCTTCTGGCAAGCCTCCTGCCCAGCCTCCTGCCCGGTCTCCACCTCTCCAGCGTCCAGCAGACCTTCTGCCCGGCTTGCAACACTCCGCTTTCTCCGCTTTCTCCCCCGCTTTCTCCCCCGGCGGGCTCTACAAGCCCGGCATCGGCCCGACATCGGCCTGACGCCCGGCGTCTCCAGCTGACCGGCACCTTCTGGTCAGCAAAACCCCCGTTCTCGGCCGTCAACTCACCCTGGGAGGCCGTCCATGGCCTCGATGGTAAGCCAGGGTGGTCACTTACTGGGCCCGACCCTCAAAGCTGGTAAAGAGGGTCGGGCGGCATCCCTATTTTCCAAAGAGCCCCCGCGGCCCGCGCGGAGCTCAGAGGCAGACCGCCATCTCTTCGCGCATATAAAGTTTATGCCTTTAGATAGATAGATAGGGATTGGATGGATGGATGGATGGATGGATAGATATGATAGACAAATATAGCAATAGCACTTATACTTATATACCGCTTCACAGTGCTTCACAGTCCTGTCTAAGAGGTTTACAGAGTCAGCACATTGCCCCCAACAATCTGGGTCCTCATTTTACCAACCTCAGAAGGATGGAAGGCTGTGTCAACTTGAATTGGTGAGGATCGAACTCCTGGCAGTCCGCAGAATTAGGCTGCAATACCACAGTGCTATCCATAGGTAGATAGATAGATGGGGTAGACAGACAGAGACAGACAGACAGACAGAAAGACAGAGACAGACAGACAGAAAGACAAACAGGGATAGGAGAGAGGGAGAGAGATTTGAAATATGTCACCCTACTAGAAAGAAACAGTTATTTCCTTTGAACCAAGCCTTGTTTCAGGTAGGGCCACTTCCACTCCATGAATAAATAAATTCCATGAAATGCCTTTGGAATCTGTTAATATTAAGCAACTGCATCATAGAGTGAACAGAAAACAGAGCATTCCTATTTCCGAGTAAGAAAATTCCCCACCAAAGGAGACAAACATTGCCAGGTATTATTATATATCCGATTCACACTGTGTATCAATGAAAAGGCAATAATCAGGGACCTTCTCTAGTTCAAACTTGCAAAAGGACTTAGCACTACCTTCTCCAGCAGTGCTGGTGCTGCATCTTTTCCTTTGCCGGCACCAACCCGATCAATTAAGGAAACACATTATTTCCCCCTGCAGAACATTTCCTAAGAGGAAGGAGGGGAAAGCAACAGTGAAAACTGCAGCTTGTTTTCACAGGATTCCCGAGGGAAGTCCAGGAGCTTGGGAGCAACCGGGCAAATGGAGATTAACAATGTGGAAAAACCAAAGCTTTTGACAAGAGGAGCAGCCTATCTCCCAAGGGTCCTCAGAGTGGTGGGAAAACCTGGTGGCCTCAGAAGGTAGAGCAGCAGCTGACCCTGTCTTCCCCCCTTCCCTAAAGCAATTCCCCCAAAGACCCCTCCCCTCAAACCAATTGTCATTGGCTTTGTGCTGAAGAAAGGGGTGTGAAATTGGCGGTCAGTTCACTGTGGCGCATTTTATTTGCACAACTAAAGATGAGACTTTGGGGAACCCTCTGTAATCATGTGAACACAGCACAACAAGTGTTAACGAAAGAGGTTTGTGGCAAGCCCTACAAGGGGAGATGGCCTTTCTTTTCTCCTTTATTTGCGAAAGGTTTGATTCAGAGGGATAACTCCGATGCTCATATGCAGGGGCACACACACTTAAAAACTACCAATGCAACTTTGGTTAAGGAGTGATAAATGAAATGTATGCTTTTTCTGTATGCGATTGTTGCATTGTAGCCTTAAGGAGCCAAACACAACAGAACTAGGGAAGAATTTGGCAGCATTATTTGAATTGCCTGATACTTGAAGAAACATTGTTCATGTGTATCAGCAAATTGTTTTGTAGCCCAAGAATGGGACCATGGCATTGTATTCGACCAGCACTCCTCTCACCTATTGTTGTTGTTAGGTGCGAAGTCGTGTCTGACCCATCGCGACCCCATGGACAACGTTCCTCCAGGCCTTCCTGTCCTCTACCATCCTCCAGAGTTCATTTAAGCTCACACCTACTACTTCGGTGACTCCATCCAGCCACCTCATTCTCTGTCGTCCTATTCTTCTTTTGCCCTCAATCCTTCCCAGCATTACGCTCTTCTCCAGTGAGTCCTTCCTTCTCCTTAGGTGGCCAAAGTATTTGAGTTTCATCTTCAGGATCTGGCCTTCTAAAGAGCAGTCAGGGTTGATCTCCTCTAGGACTGACTGGTTTGACCACCTTGCAGTCCAAGGGACTCACAGGAGTCTTCTCCAGCACCATAGTTCAAAGGCCTCAATTCTTTGGCGCTCAACCTTCCTTATGGTCCAACTTTCACAGCCATACATTGCAAGTGGAAAAACCATAACCTTGACTATACATGTTTTTGTTGGCAGGGTGATGTCTCTGCTTTTTAGTATGCTGTCTAGATTTGCCATAGCTTTCCTCCCCAGAAGCAAGCGTCTTTTAATTTCTTGGCTGCAGTTCCCATCTGTGGTGATCTTGGAGCCCAGGAAAATAAAATCTGTCTCTACCTCCATTTCCTCCCCATCTATTTGCCAGGAATTGAGTGGACCGGATGCCATAATCTTAGTTTTCTTAATGTTGAATTTCAAGCCAACTTTTGCACTCTCCTCCTTTACCTGCACCAAGAAGCTCTTTAGTTCCTCTTCACTTTCTGCCATTGGAGTGGTATGATCTGCATATCTGAGGTTGTTGCTATTTCTCCCAGCAATCTTAAATCTCTCTCAGCTATAGTCTTCAACAACCCCTTTGTTTCTTCCATAATTGGCACAGGTAGCCCTCCAGCCCTCCAGATACATTTGATGTTACAACAGCACTGAAAAAACCTGACATGACCAGTTTTCATACTTGTCACCCTAACTAACAGCATCCCCATGGTCATGTGAACAAAATTCAAATGCTTGGCAACGGGTTCATACTTATAACCTTATGGTTTTAAACTGTTTAGTCTGTACTCTTTTTTATTTTGTTAATTGGCATGTACTTGCATGAATAAAAAAGCAAGAAAGACATCACCGTATTATCTTACTGAGAGTGGCTTAGTGAAGGTGGGCAAAAGGAAAATTTTGGGAGAGCGAAGTATATGCAGAGCTTGAAATGAAATTTCAAGCAAATTCCACCTCATCCCCCAAAACATCCTCAATTATCCTCCTTCATTGAGTATAACATGCAAATTTCACCAACTTATAAATTTCCATGCTACTGTATATGCAACCACTACTTATTTATTTATTTATTTAAATTTATACCCCGCCCTTCTCCTAAAAAAGGACCCAGGGCGGCGCACAGGCGTTATTAAAACCATACAAAAATACCTAATTATTAAAAACTATTAAACTATCCCTGTGCTAAAACTAATAAAACTCTACAATTTAAAAATTTCCCTATAAAAGTCAGAAACGGGGGTTATGCTAGGCCGGCTTGTTGGAATAAATAAGTTTTAAGACGTTGGCGGAAAAGGTGGAGGTCCCGGATAATGCGTAGATCGGGGGGTAGGTCGTTTCAGAGGACTGGGCCCGCCACAGAGAAGGCCCCCAGGGCGTCGCCAACCGGCATTGCCCGGCCGACGATACCCGGAGAAGGCCCTCTCTGTGGGAGCGGATCAGTCGAAGGGATGTATGGGGCAGGAGGCGGTCTCTACAATCTAGAGCAGGGGTCTCCAACCTTTGCAACTTTAAGTCTGAAGGACTTCAGTTCCCAGAGTTCTTCAGACTTAAAGTTGCAAAGGTTGGAGACCCCTGATCTAGAGGAAAGCTTTTATTTTTTACTCACAATTAAACCTTTCATTTCTCTTTAGATGTGTATCATAGCCCTTTCTCCACCCACCCACCCCAAAATCAGGTCATTGACATTCACATCTATTGCATCTTCCCATTTTCTCCTCTCTTCACAGACATACATGGGTTTAAATCCCTTTCATTTCATTCATTAAGTCTTGCTCTTTATTATTTCTTCATCTTTCTTGGTGACTTGCGTTTTCCCAAATGCTATCACCTCAGTCAAGTAGCCCATAGTTATTATTCATCACCGCCTATTGTGACTTTGATCAATCAAGGCTTTCATATAATGTTTTTAATAAAATAGAGACGCTGTAGTGAAGGTCAGCAGAATCCAAGGCAGCATTTCCTGCTAATAGTAAGGCCAGAACTAATACCTTTTGGCATATTTTGGCCAGGATAGCACAAGCGCAACAAAACTCCACTTTTACTCTAAGCATTCCCATGCTGTTCCTTACAAGCTGCCATTTTTAATCTAAAGCTACAGTATTTTACTTGTCGTTTGTAATATTCACTTGTCCATATCTCAGTAATTAGGAGCTACCTGCACACACACACACTTTTATTTACGGTCACAGACCAAAACACAAGTACTACAGGAAGAAACGTTGTTAATAATAATAATAATAATAATAATAATAATAATAATAATAATTATTATTATTATTATTATTATTATTATTATTATTATTATCATCATCATCATCATCATCATCATCATCATCATCATCATCATCATAGTATCATAGCAATGGATCGCCAATAACTTAACTAAGGAAGGTTACAGCGTTCTCCTCTAATGGTTACAGCTCTTAAGAAGAATTTTGAGACCTGAAAAGTGATATATGGAGAGCCATCTCCTAGGCAGTGGGCCATCAAGTTACAGCCATTGAGTCTAGAAGGGATGGTTTCAAGGAGAGACAGTAACTTAGATCTGTCTGCGTTATACATGGGGCAAGATAGGAGGACATGCTCCGCAGTTTCAACCTCGGCTCTGTCGCAAGGGCATAGTCGTTCGTTAATCGGGAGCCTCTTGAAGCGGCCATCCAAAAGTGCTGAGGGCAAGACATTAAAGCGAGCTAGGGAGAAAGCTCTTCTATACTTAGGAATGGCTAAAGTATAGAAATAGGAAGCCATCCTCAGTCCGTAATTATTGAATTGATTGAAGGTCAGGTGGGGAGCAAGTTTTATTGGCTCTGGCTCGTAAATATTGTAGATCAATGTCCACGAGTCGTTGGACTACTCTAGATTGGGCATCCTTAAGGCCATAGTTTCCCAAATCATCCCCCGTGAAACCTAGCAGATGTAGCTTCTTCAGCAGCTCTTTTCCCCAGCAAGAGATATGGGAGTCCGCAAACACTCGGGAGAGGTAGCTACCAGGGGAGGAGCTACCTGCAGTGTCCTGACATACATTCAGGACGAAGGCAGGATATAAATTGAAAGAATGAATACATATATATGTTTTAAAGAACCGTGCCGTGCCATACGCACGACTTTAATTTCAGCAACTTACACCCACTTGAAAAAAAATTGAAACGTTACTTTTTAATGCCTGAGAATGAATTCCTGTGACTAGAACACAGAGCCAGGGTGTCCAAGCAGCAGCAAAACCAAAAGTATCATTTGGAACTTCCTGCTACAGTGTTAGTTCAAAGCACCCCCACCAAACAGGGCACAGCTCAGCCAAAGTAGAAAAGGAACTTTGTGCTTCAAAGTAGCTCTGTTCTAGGCAGCCAGGAGCATTTAGCCTATTACAGCAGTGTTTTAGAATTTTGACGAGTGCCACCAGTCCAGAGTTCTGACTGGCCTTTTCTTCTTTGCTGTAAATAGGACCACCGTGGAATAGTCATAAGTTACATGAGATGAGGACGACAGGTTCAGCTAGCGGGCATCAATCTTCTGGTGCAACCGTCTACTACACCATCTCTGCAAATGTCAGATGTTTGTGATCACATCCCCCGGCCAGTCCATTTGGAAATATGACAGCCTGATGGTCAGTCTCCTGCATGACATTTTTGGCCATTAAGAAGCAAGCCTAATGGGTGTGGAGATGTCTGAGCTGGCTGAATAAAACATATCAACAATTGTTTCATTAAATGGCGCCATTCAAGCCGGTATCATTTGCTCAGATCTATATTGAAATGCCCTTCTATTAATAAATAACTACAGTCTCTGCTCCCTGCCCCCATCTCTGCCATTTATACTTAGTAACTGGGAATTTGAGTTTAGTTTTTATAGAAGTTCAAGCTAGATGTTATCTTTATTAAGGGTTCGTGTGTTCCCTAGCTCCTTTCCCCAAATCATTCTGAAAAGGGAGTGTAAATGACATCTAAAGGAGAAGAGGGAGAACCCGTGCTATGTTATTTACTCTTGATACACCCCAAGTAGAAAAGGAGAAAGACCAACAGCAAATACCTGACTGGTTTTGAGTGCTTGAAAGCACCTGTAAAAATAATGGTGTAGATCAAGAATCGTACTGGAATGATCTGTGCTGGATTTCAACTCTGCTGATGAAACTGAGGAAGAATTAACAACGTGAATCAAAATACAGTCAATTTAATTGTTTAAATGCTATTGATTCCAAGCAGAGAAATGTAAGCATATTACTAGCTCCCTTCAAATCACACAACTCTGTGTCTAGAATATCATATTTTTCTTTTAATATTCACAAATTGTTTTAATGCATGTGGTAAATGTGGAAAAAAATGATCTACTGCCTGGGTGCGCTCCAAGTTATATTTTCATAATCAAATAAATCATGTTTGTTATTGGGGCCATTTGTTATTTGGATAGCCAGCATCAGTCTTAGCTTGCAATACGATTGCCTTTCTTGTTTTTCAGGAGTCTGTAAACATTTCTGGCCCGTTTATTCTGGGCTTGCAAATCTCCATGAATTGTCTTGTGCCCATCTGAAATACAGTCTGAGCCAGTAAAACCTGGCTTTCCAAAATAGCATTTGCCAAAGCAGACACGTAGTGAAACACACAATACACATTCACAAAAATATCCATAGCAAGTTAACGGCACAATAATCCTTTTAAGTGACTGAATCCCCCCCCCCACTTCAAAGCCCCCTTTCCCTGTTATACTAGATATAATAGGAGACATAAGATGAGGGTTTTGGTTTAGCAAATCTTGTAATGTAGATGAAACTTCTCAAGTATTTTTGCTTCCAAAGAAAGGGTGGGGAAGAATCCCATGTCCCCACAATGCACCTGGGTCAGTTGTGCAATGCTGGAGAGGGGGGGGGAGGAATTCCATCCTCAATTCCTGGAGGCAAGGAGCCTGTGCCCTTAAGCAGGAATTGCATAAACCCAGTTTACATAGTTGATCATTTGGTCATAAAACTGCCCAGCTCTTTCTAGTTACAAATATTTGCAATAACGAAGTGCTGCTAAAAATAGTTGAAGCTTTTTTTAAAATTAAAGGTGGCCTTTAAAGTTCATTGCTTTCTCTACCACCACCCTGCCCCCCATTTCCCCCCCCCCTTTCTTTAAAAAGGAAAAAAGAGTTTTCAACTTCTTGACTAATATTAAAATATTTTAGTAAACCCCGCTTTTCCCAGAGGTGATCGTGGTAGATGAAAATTCGGAGAGTTGAGATCCCAACACATTTGGATAGCCCCAGGTTGGGGAAAGTTTCTCTAAAAGGATTAATGTAATCTGATGATAATCCTACTTCAGTCAAAATGTTGGCTACTAATCAAACATTCCAAAATCTCACTGTGTTGACAGCGGTCTGCAATTTTTATTAACTTTCTCTTGATCCACTGGACAGTAACTTCATTCTTTGCCCATTTACTGCCTGGAAGACTATACAAGAGAGAATAATACTGGCAGAGCATTATGGGACAGTAGTTTATCTACAGCCTGTAAAAGACTAGACAAAGTACGGACTTAGACGCAAGAGGAACTGCTTAGAAAGTGGGGGGGGGGGAGTCATGCAATTTAAAAAAGGGAAAGTAAATGTGTCAAATGCAGTTAGGAAAACAGCAAAGATTTTCAAGGTCAGTACCAACAACCCACATGGGAAGTCTACATCCCCCTAGAGTTGCTGAACTGTTTTCTCATCAACTCAGCCAGTGTGGCCACTGGTGAGGGATGGAGAGGGATTCTGGGAGCAAGATATCAAAGAACTACAAAGTTCACCTAAGTAGATTCTAAAGTTGTCTAGGTTTAGCCAATATCTATCCCTCCTTTATTTTTTGGTGCAGAAAACTATGTTTTGTTTTATTTATTTACCCATCAAATTTAGATATCCCCATCTTAATATCCAGGTGCCCCTGGGCAGTTTATCATATGCAGCAGTGGTAAAAAAATTTTTTTACTACCGGTTCTGTGGGCATGGCTTGGTAAGCATGGTGTGGCTTGGTGGGCATGGCAGGGGAAGGACACTGCAAAATCCCCATTCCCACCCCATTCCAGGGAAATGATACTGCAAAATCCCCATTCCCACCCCACTTTGGGGCCAGCCAGAGGTGGCATTTGCCAGTTCTCTGAACTACTGAAAATTTCTGCTAACGGTTCTCCAGAACCTGTTAAAACTTGCTGGATTTCACCCCTGACTTGCAGCTGACCAGGAACTGATCCTCAGAAGTCTGTCTTGCGAGATGAAATGCCAGTTCAATCAATGGAAGTGTTTGTTGCTACTCCATATTAAGTTCCACAACTGAGAGGAATAACACTCTTGTGATTTGTTTACCATCCTAGTAACTATACCAGACCAAGGCTAAAGCCATTTGATAAATGGCTAGTTATCTCAGGCAACAGATAGTCCTCTTTGACAGCTATTCATCCATATCAACCTGACAAGGGAGCAAGTGGCATTGGTACACATCTGCATCGAATTACTGATCTGTGGAAGGAAACCAAGAATTAATAAATTTGTCCCCTCGGAGAATGATGGCTTCGACATCTGGCTTAACAAATGATTGTCTGTACGCTAATCATCTGTGGTTACTTAAAAGAAATTTTCTCCTGCAGAGCACTGATTTATCTGTTCCCCATGGATGTGATTGACTGGATGTGATTTGCCACAGAGATAATTGATTAGAAAGAGAGATGTTTACATTACAAGAAGTGTGGAAGTTTTGGGAACTGCAAGAACATCATTTCCATAGAAGAAAAGCAGGACTAAAGGGACCGTGATTGAGTAACACAGAAAAAGACCAGGGACATATATTACACTACTGTGATATTGTGGACATGATTCAATGAGTGCCCATCGTGTGACTACAATAGCCTTTCATGGCTGCGCATAAGGCATGTCACAGCTATGCCTATGGAAGGAAACGTTGCAGCTAGCGAACAAGTATTGAATAAGTATCTGGAATGTTGGTAAATTTCAATTCCTTGGACATTCTTGCACAAGGCAGGGCAGCCAAAGTGTCTCACACGAGCTCTGCCTCCAAATAGGATGTTGTCTTCAAGAAGAGGAGAGCATCCCTGCTAATGCTAGTGGAAATTTTCTGCATGGCAACAGAGGTGAGTGTTGAGGACACTGGGGTGCTTTCAAAACAGATTGCCTGTCAGAAATAATCTGGGCTTCATCCTGACACTATCTGCACCGAGGATGAAACAGACTTCCCTCAGGGAGGCAGCCTTTTAGGAGCCAGTCTAAATAAGAAGGTTCCTTTTCTTTTTTTTCTTCTTTTTTTTTCCTTTTCCCCTTCTCTACAGCCCCGCATGGCTCAAGTGGGGACTTGTCCATTTTAATCAGGCTGCTTTGCAAATTTCCAGGACTGAATGTACCAGGATGACTCACGCCGTGGGTTTTGACCTTCTCTATCGCCTCTTCGCAACCTGTTGCAAAATGCAGACTTCAGGATTGTACATGCCGAGATTGTCGGTGTGTGCAACTTCTCTCCACCAGGCAAATGCTACACAGTAAGGCTGGAGATAGCACTTAGGCATTTCTCTTACCCCCTCCACACATTGTACAGGTAATCCTCCACTTACAACGGTTTGTTTAGTGACCGTTCAAAGTACTGAAAAAAGTTTTTCACACTTAACAACCATTGCAGCATCTCCATGGTCACAGGATCAAAATTCAGATGCTTGGCAACTGACTCATATTTATGACAGCTGCAGTGTCCTGGGGTCATATAATCACCTTTTGCAACCTTCAGACAAGCAAAATCAATGGGGAAGTCAGATTCATCTAGCAACCATGTTACTAGCTTAACTGTACTGATTCACTTAACAACTGTGGCAAGAAAGGTTGTAAAATGGGGTAAAATTTACTAAGTGCAAATGTTTCACTTAGCAACAGAAATTTCAGGCTTAAATGTAGTCATAAATCAAGGACTATCTGTTTTCTACCTCTAGAATGTCCCTACATGTCTTTGTCCAGTAGCCCCAAATTCAGAAGAGGGGTTACCTAGATGTATCATATCAGATATGCTACAAGGAAATGTGCTAATTTAAGATGAGGAATAGCAGTAGCAAGAATTGACTCATTCTTTGTTGGTGGAGTAAGCTGGAAGTTGAAGGCAGCAATTTAGCCAAGGAACAGTTGGGAAGGAAGATCTCTCCAGGAAGTGAATTGAAGAGGTTGGACATCTTTTGCCCTTTATTTAAACTCCTATCGTACATCATCAAACATGTTGTCAAAGACCAAACCCCTACAGGCCTGACAGAGAAGCAAAAAGTGTGGGCTGCAGGCAGTAGATCCTAATCTTTATTAAATAAATACAAAGCCTGTTCTAGCTAATGAAAAAAAACAACCGATGAAAGATCCAGCAGACTCCTCTGAAGGAAACAAAAGATTTTTCTTAATTGTTTTGGTCCAAAATTTCACAATGTTTTTGGATGGGCCTGGGCCTTTTGGACAGACAAAATGCATTGCTTGTAAGCAAAGACAAAACCAGGACATCTGGATATGGGTTTGTTATTTGTTGTTAACTGCAGAGCAATAATGCTGAGAATGCCCAAAATTCTGGTTTTTCTTTAAAATTACTTGGATGGTATTTCCTGGGTCTTTTGATTTTGATTTTCACATTTTGGGTTTCTGGCACATTACACTGATAAAGTCAGAACATTTGCTTTTCTGCATTAAAAATGACAGCCATGTGGATTATTAATATTTGGATTTCTATTCCATCTTTCAGGCCAACTCTGTTGCAATATGTTTCACTTATAGACAATCACAATGAATTATTCAGAATATTAACGTAACAGCAAAATAGCACAAAACACAATGTTTCAACATGTAAAATTATAAAGTAGTTAATACCACTTTATAATGCCTTGGCAAGGCCACACTTAGAATACTGCATCCAGTTTTGGTTGCCATGATGTAAAAAAGATGTGGAGACTCTACAAAGAGTGCAGAGAAGAGCAACAAAGATGATTAGGGGACTGGAGGCTGAAACATATGAAGAATGGATGCAGGAACTGGGTATGTCTAGCTTAATGAAAAGAAGGACTAGGGGTGACATGATAGCACTATTCCAATATCTCAGGGGTTGTCAAAAAGAAGAGGGAGTCAAACTATTCTCCAAAGCACCTGACGGCAGGACAAGAAGCAATGGATGAAAATTAATCAAGGAGAGAAGCAACCTAGAACTGAAGAGAAATTTCCTGACAGAACAATTAATCTGTGGAACAACCTGTCTCTAGAATGCTCCAACACTGGAAGTTTTTAAGAAGAGATTGGATAACCATTTGTCTGAAGTGGTGTAGGGTATCCTGCCTAAGCAGCGGGCTGGACTAGAAGACCTCCAAGGTCCTTTACAACTCTGTTATTCTATTATATTCTAAAATACCACAGCATAAATGCTTTTAAAGACAGCTCAATGTAATGATCAAGATATAGGAACACATAAAAAGATTTTTAATTATTTCCTTAATGAAGAGGGCTTTAAGGACAAGAGTATTCTGGAGGTGAGGCATTATTTTAGAAAATCTCTGCTCTTAGTAATTTACCCTTGTAGTAGCTCTTGCTACTAGACCAGAAAACAGATCCCTTGACGCTGATCTTAATGCTCTGTCAAAATCATTTGGGAGAAGGTGGCTTTTCAGATATCATGGTCCCAAATTATTTAAGGTTAAACTAAGATCAATATCAGCACTTGGCGCTGGGGCTGGAAACAAATAGGCTGCCAATGTGACACAGCAGGTAGAAGTTGGTATGAATGCCTGGACTCTACAGGTGTTCTATGCATGCAGAGCCCATTATGAAAGCCTAGATTACACATAACTGAGCCATGGGTCGTTTAGACCTTCCTATCACAAATAAGCTGCAATTGATAAATTGGCCAAACCGTAATAAAAAGTCTTAATACTGCCTTGGATATAATAATAATAATAATAATAATAATAATTTTAATTTATATCCCGCTCTCTCTCCCCAAGGGGACTCGAGGCGGGGCACAGGCAATTAAAAATACAAATAAACCACAAACAAATACAAAATACAGAGTTAAAAATAGATTAAATAGATCCTGCGCTAAAACCCATAAACTAAACTAAAAATTACCCCTAAAAAACCCTAACCTAAAAAGAGACTACCCAAGGCCGGCCAGACGAAAAAAGTGCGTCTTTAATTTTAAGCGGAAGGAGCGGAGGTCCGTGGTTGTCCTGATATCGGGGGGAAGGTCATTCCAGAGGGCTGGGCCCGCCACAGAGAAGGCCCTTCCCCTGGGCGTCGCCCGCTGACAAAGTCTAGTGGACGGCACCCGGAGAAGTCCCTCTCTGTGGGAGCGAATCGGCCGTGAGGATGTATGGGGCAGGATCCGATCCCGCAGGTAGCTAGGTCCCGAGCCATGGAGCGCTTTGAAGATGGTAATTAACACCTTGAAGCGCACCCGGAAGACGACAGGTAGCCAGTGCAGCTCGCGCAACAGCCGTGTTACATGGGCAAACCTAGAGGTGCCCATAATTGCTCGCGCGGCTGCATTCTGGACCAACTGAAGCCTCCGGGTACACCTCAAGGGGAGCCCCATGTAGAGAGAGTTGCAATAATCCAGTCGGGATGTCACGAGAGCATGAGTGACTGTGCGAAGGGCGTCCCGATCCAATAGGGGGCGCAACTGGTGTACCAGGCGAACCTGGTAAAACGCCCTCCTGGCCACGGCTGTCACTTGATCTTCCATGGACAGCCGGGTATCCAGGAGGACACCCAAGTTGCGCGCCCCATCCACAGGGGCAAGATGTTCGCCCCCTATGGCCAGCGTTGGAGAGAGCTGGTTGAATCGGGCAGCCGGAAACCACAGCCACTCGGTCTTGGTCGGGTTGAGCCTAATTCCGTTACTTCCCATCCAGATCCGCACAGCTTCCAGGCACTGGCACATCACCGCTACGGCATCGTTGGGGTGGTTTGGGGTAGATATGTACAGCTGGGTGTCATCAGCGTACAGGTGGTACTCTACCCCAAAACCACGGATGATCTCGCCCAGCGGCTTCATGTATGCGTTAAACAGGAGAGGCGAGAGGACCGACCCCTGAGGCACCCCGCATGTGAGGGGTCTCGGGGTCGACCTCTGCTCTCCTGCCCGCACAAATTGCGATCGGCCAGAGAGGTAGGAGGAGAACCACCGTAAAACGGTGCCTCCCACCCCCAACCCCCCCAGCCGATGCAATAGGATACCATGGTCGATGGTATCGAAAGCCGCCGAGAGGTCTAATAGGACCAGGATGGAGGAACATCCCCCATTTCTGGCCCTCCAGAGATCATCTACCAACGCGACCAATGCCGTCTCGGTGCTATGCCCGGGCCGAAAGCCGGACTGGCGCGGATCTAGATAGTCAACTTCCTCCAGGTGACGGGGAAACTGTTGTGCCACCACACTCTCAACAACCTTCGCCAAGAAGGGAAGGTTGGAGACTGGACGGTAGTTGTTCAAAAGAGCTGGGTCCAAAGAGGGCTTCTTGAGGAGGGGCCTCACCATGGCCTCTTTTAGGGAGGCAGGCAAGGAACCCTCACTCAAGGATGCGTTGACAACCTCTTGGAGCCAGCCTCGTGTCACCTCCCAGGATGCCAGTACAAGCCAGGAGGGGCACGGGTCCAATAAACATGTGGTGGCTCGCAGTCGCCCACGTAGCCTGTCCATATCCTCGGAAGTAATCCTAAGCACCTGAGGGCAGGACAAGAAGTAATGGGTGTAAACTAATCAAGGAGAGAAGCAACCCAGAACTGAGAAATTTCCTGACAGTTAGAACAATTAATCAGTGGAACAACTTGCCTCCAGAAGTTGTGAATGTTCCAACACTGGAAGTTTTTAAGAAGACGTTGGATAACCATTTGTCTGAAGTAGTGTAGGGTTTCCTGCCTAAGCAGGGGGTTGGACAAGAAGGCCTCCAAGGTCCCTTCCAACGCTGTTTTTCTGTTTTCTGTTTTCCTACCTCTAGGTTGAATCTCTCTTTAACAATTTTCCACCCATTACTTCTTCTTTGGAGAATAAGTTGACTCTGCCTTCTCTGTGATAGCCCCTCAAGTACAGGAATACTGCTGTCATATCCCCCTCATACCCATCTTATCCAATAAGTGTTAATGCTGAAAAGACATCCTTAAGTTGGCAGGAAAATATGCTGACATGAAATTTACTGTCTCCATTGCCTAGGGCAGGGGTTGGCAATCTTAAACACTCAAAGAGCCATTTGGATGCATTTCCCACAGAAAAGAAAATACCGGGAGCCACAAAACCTTTCCCATGCCTGACTATTTCCTGAGCAGCCACAAAACTAGCATATGTAGTTGAATTAAACATTCTGTTTTCTTCCAAAACATTTATTTTCTTGGATATATCCATGGCTGGCCTACCAGGGGTCAAAAAGCTCAATAAATCGCGGGCTGGCGGGTGTCACACATTGGCGGTTGTGTCGCATATTTTGAGAGACAGGGAGCCACAACAGAGGGACAAAAGAGCCGCATGCGGCTCCAGAGCTGCAGTTTGCTGACCCCTGGCCTAGGGCTACCATATTCTGGGTGCAAAAACCTGGAAAACCTAATATGATGAACAGACCTACAATTCCATCCTCTTTTTCCCCCCACAACAACAATCCTTTGAGGTGAGTTGGGCTTAGAGAAAGGGACGCTGGCCCAAAATCAACAAGCCATTTTTCCATGTCTAAAACAGCACTAGAATTCACAGTCTCCTTGTTTCTAGACCAGCACCTTAACCACCATGCTATGTGGTTATTTCCAAAAATAAAATATATTTATGCTGTGGGTAGGTATAGCTGGGATAGATATACACCACACCGCACACCACATCACACCACATCATACCATACTAAACCATACTATACCATATCATAGCTGTGTTGTACTATGCTGCACAATGCTACACTGCACTGCGCTGTGCTATACATGCACAATACCAGTATATTTGTGTTTTCAAGTCAGCATTGACTCCTGAAGACTGCCCAGACAAGTCCCTGCAGTTTTCTTGGCAAAATCTAAGATGTCGTTTGGTTTCTAGCCTGACGCCTTAAACACTAGACCAGGGATAGTCAACCTTTTTATACCTACTGCCCGCTTTTGTATCTCTGTTAGTAGCAAAATTTTCCAACCGCCCACCGGTTCCACAGTAATGGCGATTTATAAAGAAGGGAAGTCAATTAAATTAAAAAAGGAAAGTGCTTCAGTATCAGACAAAAACCCTACCGCCCACCATGAAAGCTGGAACGCCCACTAGTGGGCGGTAGGGACCAGGTTGACTACCACTGCACTAGACCAAAACAAATATATCCATCTGCCTGAAATGAATCTCTCTGTCCTTGGAGTTCCATGTTTAGAATCCCACACGTGGACCTTCTCAGTGATGCCCTCTTTCATGGAGAAATGTGCTTTTCATCTTGCTGATATTTTATGGGGATGTCAAAATTTGACTCTGGAGGAGAACATTTTGAAGAAGTTCAGCTTTGCACTTGCCTCTAGGAAATGGCGGCATTGTGAATATATTGCAGTCTTTTTCAGCAGTTTTTAATTCTTGCTTATACTGCATTCTGCTCAGAGCAGTTTGACTCAAGTGCCATAGAAAGGGGGAAGAAAGAAGGAGAAATACATAGGAGGATGGGAAACATGAAAAATGGCGAAAATAGCATGGAGAAACTCACAGGCTGGCAACACGATAGACACCGGCTCCATGCTTTTTACTCTTAAAAAAAGTTGGGATTGTGAAAACAATGTCATGGGATTGTACATGGGAACATTTGAAATCTCACGTGTACATTAAAATAATCTGGTACAGTCAAAAGTATTTAGCAATTTTCTGAGATTCCGGGAACGTTTTGCTCTCCCTTTTCAGCACCTAAGATCATGCAAGATCATGGACTGGTGCCCACAGCCACAGAAAAGGTTGCTGATTCCAGGATTCGTTGAAATCCTGAAGAGAATGTACTCCACAGTGTATGTCTGCTGCAGCTCTGGCACTTTTTTAAAAATGTTCTTTATTTCACCTTTTCATTACCTCTCTTCAGGCACGCGAAGGCGGAAATGAGAGGAACGCAGCAACTCTTGGCCACCAGCACGGCTAAGCCTGCGAGCACCTTCTTTAGTGCTTGCAAAGTTCACCCCACCTGACTGTTTTTCTAACAGGGCTCTGGCATGCTACGAACCACCATTGCCCTGTAGAATTAGCTTTAGTGGTAGGACTGATCATGGGGCTCAAAAACCTCCCACGGTACTGTCATAAAATACCGATGGTGAATAGTTGCAAGCCCAAAACTTCTCTGCATCCTGAAGAAAAGCCAAAAGCCAGGTAAACCTGGATTATAAATCTTACCCTTGAGATTAGAGGACTGCTGAGAAGCATCAGCCCCCTTTGCCTTCTAGTAAAGCAACTCGTGCAGCCAATTTGTGGCAATGCTCAGCCTGCTTTTAAAATGCAAAAGAGGAAAGGTGAACGTATTCACTTAATCCGTCTGGAGCCTCCAAGGAGATGAAGGCTGCTTGTGTAGATTCACATCCCTTGCATATGAAAGGCAACGAAATACCAGTTGAAGCGGGTAGAGCAGCCCTCACGACCTCCTCTGTGCACTCTATAATTTTCATATACCAGAGAGGGGCTGCAGGCAATTGCATTTAAAGGTCTTTATTTACACTTATTTAGACTGATAGGTCACTTCAGTCTTACCTACTCTTAGTTGCAATTACAGGTAAGCGAGCCATAAGTCATGTGGCAAATCTAGACACCGTTTGGATCGTACATTGTGCTAAGCCACCGCTGCTTATTTTTGGCTTACTGGGATGCCAAAGTATCAATGATGAAGCCGTGGCTTGTGTTAAGATATTAACAATTAACAGTTCTAAATTAAGATTTGTGATTGGCTTGTTGATTTCAGTTGTGGCCTAACAAGAAATATAAATAGGAACACTAGGCTTGTTTGTGATTTTTTTAATTCCAAAAACCAAGGCTAAACAGAGAAAAACTTCTGAGCTGATTGATGGGACTAAACAGACATTGTAGTTGCAACTTGGGTTCTGTCACCACAATGAGGGCTGTGGTGTGCAGGTAATAGTGTGCAAAATACTAGAGTGCCAACCCTTGAGTGACATGAACTTCCTAATAAATTGAATTAAATTTACACTATGCATTTGATTCCAGCTACCAATAATACTAACAGTTTCCCTTAACAGTATTTGTGCTGCTTTTCTTAGAAAATTATTCAACTCATTCACTATTAGTACTAAATTCTACGGTTCGATTATTCACTCTTGTATACTAAGAATCTTGACTTTTTTTTCCCTACCAGGGTGAACACACAATCATAGCTGCTACTGCTGAATTATATAATAGTTTTGCCTTTTCTTTGGGAATTGAATATTAAAGACTAGTATTTTAAAGGATTGGCAACCGTGCTGTCATTCCTTTGCAAACTGATCTGTCACTGACCCCCTTTTTCACCTTTTTCATATTCTGATTGGGCAAGATTAGGGCAATTCCTTCCTTGGGCCCGAAAAAGAAAGCCAGAATGGATTAAAACCTGTCTCTACTGTCACCCTCTAAGCCCTGCTCTGCATCTCCAAAAGGAAAGCTAAACTTTGGGTCTGTAAGAATGGATTCCAATCCAAAGTTCACAACTTGGGCTTGAAGGGCAGTAGAGTTATTTGATTAGAGCTTGAGAAAGACTGCAGTTCCTTCTCTGGCTCCATCATCGCTGACCATGAAACCGCAGCCATGGCTGCTTTAATGTACTGTGGCTGAACTTATCACCAACAGGTCAAAGGGGATGCAATTTACTTGGGCTTTGATGCATTCGATACAGTTGGAAAGGGGGGGGGATGGGAGACAGTGGGGGAGAAGAGGTGCAGGCAAAGGACTTCGCCTGTTTACATTAGAACTGGATTCGTGTGAAGTTGACCGAGCCAGCTTCAACCAGAGAGAGAGAGAGAGAGAGACAGACAGTCAGAGAGAGAGGGAGACTTAAGTGGTAATCTAAATCATGAAAGGGTTCTGGCGAGAAAAAGAAAGGGTCTGTTTGCTTAGACTGGAGCTGATTCTGGAGGAGTCAGGCTGAGTGTTTGTCGGCAAAGGCCCTTTTATCTCCATTTCTCTGCATTGTTTGCCTTCTTTGGAATTGACTCACTGACGGACTCTTCCTGGAGTGTCCAAACCTGCCCTCTTCTCCCTTGGGATAGATCCCCAAAGCCAACTTGGGGAGCTTGCCAGGAGAGCTCCATGACCAAAGACCTTGCTCATTACTTGCTGTGGCATTCTACTTCATACTAATCAATGTCTGTTATAGATTTTGCTTTTTTAACATACACACACACACACACACACACACACACACACACACGCACGATAGCTTGGCTACGTAGACTTGTAGGTTGCCTTACTTTGGGAATTCCAGAACGATTGTACTATATGCAACGGCACTTACTCATGTCTCCTTTGTCTAACAAAAGCTGTGACAGGACACAAAATAAGGGCAAGAGAACTCAAGGAAAAGTTCAGTCACCAACCCATTAAAATATAGGCAGATCAGTCAGGAAGGAGTAAGGTTTCGATAGGCAAGATCATGACCAAAAAGAAGAAGGCAAAAGTGGTTACCAATAGATCTGCGTAAAGCATAGATTTGGAAATAATCATTACCAATGAAGGAGAAATACAATATAACTCAAAACAGTGGAAAAGATTAGATTGGGCATTCAATCTGCCATCAGTTTATTAATATTAATGATCAGATGTTTGGCTCCTGTTCAGTGGTGGGATTAATTTTTTTTTTACTACCGGTTCTGTGGGCATGGCTTGGTGGTCGTGGTGTGGCTTGATGGGCGTGGCTTGATGGGCATGGCAGGGGAAGGATACTGTAAACTCCCCATTCCCTCCCCACTCCTGGGGAAGGATACTGCAAAATCCCCATTCCCTTCCAATCAGCTGGGACTCAGAGGCAGAGAATAGATGGGGCGGGGCCAGTCTGAGATGGTATTTACAAGTTCTCCGAACTACTCAAAATTTCTGCTACTGGTTCTCCAGAACTGGTCAGAAACTGCTGAATACCTCATCTGCTCCTGTTGCTGCTTCTCTCTTTTCTTTTCTTTTTGGCTTTAACATGAATTTGGGGGTCTTCAGAAAGAGTGTTAAGACTTGGCTCTGACAATTGACCAAAGAGAGGACCAAAGAGTGTTAGGCATCCACAAGGATGGTTGGTATTTTGAGGTTATTCTCTCCACCTTTTTAACTTTTAATACTATAACCCTACCTTTTAATTCTGTTTTTAACTTTGTTTTTATTTGTGCTTTTATATTCGGATATCATTTGACTGTAAGCTGCCCAGAGTCCTTTAGGTGAGATGGGTGGTATAAAAATATGATGAATAAATGGATAAAATAATAAATACTGAGAAACAGCTCATGGTGGGACTAATTGAAACACACCGTCTTTCATCCCATAGTGGCTTTTGAAGAGGCAAAGGAGAGGGAAGGATAAGGCCAGCAGGAAATTGTGTCTGTTGAATCATCTCTATGTAATCCTTTGAATGAGGCAAGACAACCACACAATATTGTTTCGTTGGAAATTCTCTTGAACTGGGCAATGCTTAAACAGAGGATTGGCCTGACAGGGTGGGATACAGATTCACTCTAGAAGTTAGGCCAGGGGTGAAATCTACTTATCTTTGCTACTGGTTCTCACATGTGAGTGCACGCACCATCTCCACGCATGCGTAGGACCTTCCGGACATGCGCAGAGTGGCAAAAACAGACATGATGATGTCAGGGCAGGTGGGCGGAGCTTGCTACCAAGCGCACTTGAAAAGTAAGTAGAACACCAAGTGGGGGGGAATCCACTGTGCCATGTGATTTAGAAATCCTGCTTTCTAGCTAATATAAATCATGCCTCACAGCTGATTGTCGGAAATACCAGTTCGCCTGAACCGGTAGCATTTTTTTTACTACCGGTTTGGGCAAACTGATCAGAACCAGTAGTATTTCACCCCTAAGTTAGTCCCAGCCACAAATCTCTTTAACTGCTTGAAGGAAGAAGCTCAAGCACTCACCTGCCTCAAATTTTGGGTGCATTATACTAGAGGTTTTCTGGTTTGTCTTTGAAAGAAAGAAAAAGAAAACCAGAAAGTCCAGTTGCTCTTGAAAAAGCACCTTTGGGACAACCATGACCTGAATAACTGAGAATCCTCATAGACATTATTCTAGGGAACAATAAGTCCTTCTACAAGTGAGATTGCCAATTAAACTCTACTTGAATTAAACTCTAAACTCAAGCTTTTGGAAAATCTGCCCTGAATATGGGACTAGCCAAAGCCTCAAATATAGAGGAATTTTTATTATTTTCTGTGTATTCACTTGAGTTTATGAGTTATTTTAGAACAACTTAGACATTAGAACAACTACGGACCTCCGCTCCTTCCGCCTGAAACTAAAGACACATCTTTTCTGCCTGGCCGGCCTTGGATAGTCTCTCTGCTATAGGGTTTTATTTATTATTGGGTGTTTTAGTTATAATTGGGATTTTAGCACAGGAATTGATTTAATTCGTTTTTATGTAATGCTGTATATTTATTGTTTTATTTTCCCTGTGCACCACCCCGAGTCCCTGTGGGGAGAGGGAGCGGTTTTATAAATTAAATTAAATAAAAAAATAAAAAAATAAAATATTTATTAAATTTATATTTATTTATTAAATGTATACGTCACCTATCTCACTAACTATCAAGCAACTCTGGGTAGCTTACAACATGGTGTTATCAATGAAATCTGTTTTAGGCTAACCTAAAAGGCTGACATTTTTGTTTGGTTCTCTCCCTTGTTCTTTCTCCTAGGTGAGGGACTCCATTTGAAGAGTGTTTATGGTGTGGAGAGGACTATGTGGACTATAGAATAATTTGGGAGAGCAGTAGAGTGCCAGTGCTTAAGAAGAGATTAAAGAGAGGCAATTTGCAGCACTTTGTATGTCTGCTAGTGGAGTGGGGGGGGAGAGAGAATGATGTATATTATTACTTCAAACTGCTGGCTGGCAGTTGGAAACTCCTCAGGTCCATAGCCTAGCAGCTGAAGTGCAAACTAAAGCTCTTAGAGTGAGACTCAGATCTCAGTCATTAATGTTTCAGTGTCTTTTGTAGCTTTCGGAGTTTGGTTTATACTGCAGTGATTTCCAGGAGAGTCGCTGTGTTAGCCCTTCCTCCCTTGCTCACGCCACAGCAAGGCAACCTCTAAATTTCTAAACAGATGCACGAAGGGAATGGGAAAGACTCCTTATATGAAGAAACTAACATGCCTGTTTCATTCTTTTTAATGGATTAAAAGAAAAAGAAAATAATTTGACCTTAATTCACGAAACAGAGCACCAGGTTGAAAATGCTTATTCTATTCTCAGCAGTCTCAGCAAATATCACACTTTAAAAGGGATACCAGGGATTATAATTCAACAACATTTCAAAGGCTACAAATTCTCCAGTTAGCCCTATTGCTGACAGAGCCACTGTTGTGCAATGGATGTCACTATCAAATAAATTTTAGTACTTATTTTAACAGGTTCATCCATTATCTACCCTGAGCCCAAGGAAATTTACATACCTGGTTTCACAATGCAATATGATTCTCATGTTCTCTTTATAAACCTGCCTCAGTGCATCCGTCCATAGGTTATTGTAAATAATTTCCCCATAAATGGTTCTTTCCCCTTCACTTGTCTCAAGAGGACACATATTAAGCACTGCTCTGTTACCTTGCTAACAATCCCCTCTCTTTTAATATCAGACTGTCTTCCTTAGTCTCTTAAATTGAAAGCTAAGGAGAAACTTGGCCTTTGAAGTTCTACAGAACGCAAGAAGCAATGCCTTGGAGATACTGCTGGACTCACAGTTTTCGTGATGCCTAACAAGAGAAGCTGCTAAGTGCCCTTGATAAGAGTTAGAATCCTACAACATCTGGAAGATCAGCACTCTCAGATTATAAATGTGTGAACTGTTAAAGTGAATGAAAGAAAGAAAGAAAGAAAGAAAGAAAGAAAGAAAGAAAGAAAGAAAGAAAGAAAGAAAGAAAGAAAGAAGAAATGGATATGTGTATATATGTATAGGGATAAGATTCTGTGGGACTTCCAGATCCAGACAAACAGGCAGGTATGGCTGATCAACCAGACACCATGATAATAGACAAGGACCAGAAGACAGTATGGTGCCAAGTGACTGTAATGTCAGGAAGAAAGTGTATGAGACGCTGAAGAAATACCACGGCCTGAAGGAAGAACTTGAGAGGGTCTGGAAAGTAAAGGCCAAGGCAACCCCAGTGATAGTACAAGAACTGAGGGCTGTGACTCCTTTTTCTGTTTCTGTTCCTGTTTCCCTGAAAATAAGACCTCCTTGGATAATAAACCCAATCGGGTTTTTGGCCCATGCTCTAAAATAAGCCCCTAAAAATAAGCTCCTCCGAAAATATTGCAACACAGCAGCAGCCATGAGGTGACCACACTCGCCGCCTCCTGCACCTCAAAAATAATAAGACCTCCTCAAAAAGAAGTCCAAGCACTTATTTCGGGGGTCAAAAGACAATAAGACCCTGTCTTGTTTTTGGGGAAACATGGTAAGCTTGGAAACTGGTCCCAATAGACTCCAGGAATAACATCAGAGCTCTCTGTCCAAAAGACTGCAGTAGTAGGAACATCTAAGACACTGCACAGAACCATCAAACTCCAGGCTTTTGCTAAAGGAGCCGAGATCAAGGAAGAAACATATCACCCGTAAAAATGGATATTTGTATAGAATCAATCACACACACTCACACTAATTCATTCTATATAAACATTTGCTTCTCATCCCCATGGGTGATATATATTTTCTTCATACATACATACAGATACATACACATAGAAACACAAACGTATGCATGCAGGAAAAGGGAATAAATTCTTCGTATTTGGAGTAGATATGCTAAGAAGATCTGTTCCACAAGGAAAGGCTAGAATGATAATACTGAAATATTGGGGAGCAAACAGAATTAGAACTGAGCCCTAAACAGACATCAAGTCAGCATACATTAATATTCTCCACAAAAAACAGATTTCTCTATAAATTTTCCTGCATGCGGTGTTCTGCTTATGCCATTAATTTCTCATAGATGTCACTCCTGCCTTGCAGAAATGCTCCTTGGAGCGAGTCAGTTAAATGGGGTGAGTGCATTATAGTAATGGAGTAACTGTATAAAAACAATGAAATCCAATCTCTTTAAACTGATTTGATGTCTGCCTGAACCACAACATTTCCTGCTAATGGCTTCCTTCATTTTGTAACTATGATCTCCACCTGATCAGATTACAGCTGTTTTTAATTACAGACCTAATAGAATTTGTAGGCAGCGTCAAGCAGACAGCGCATGCCCCTTGCTGGTAGGGGTGGAAGGTGGGGGCGGGATTCTGGTGGCTGGATTAAAACATACACAGCTCATCAGCACCAACTGTCACAACACTGAAAGAAAAGGATGATAACATTTTCAGCCACGCAGCTGACATGTTGCACTCTAGGATATCAGCATGCTTGCTTTTCTCCTATTCTGATCACTGAGCTAAAATGGCAAAAGAGGTGACCATCAGTCTCAGATCACTGCAAAAAATTGTCTTCCAAACTCAGTTAGGTCTAACTTGTGGACCTTCTAAAAGCACCTGATTAGCCATTGTGGGAAATAGGTTGCTAAACAGGATGGGTCAGCCTTCTCTGAATGTCTTGTATAACTCAGCCAACACAGTCATACTTGATGAGAATTAAGGGATTTATCATCTACCTAGCCATCCTTCTCAATTTTCTAAAGACATCTAAAACCGCATCTACTGGGTCCCCACAGCACATTAAAACACATCCAAGCCTAACTTCACTAAAATTTGCACATTAAGCAAATATAGCTTTCCAGTCTTTCAGTGATCCAGTTAAGTGTTGGGTACACATTGTGGTCCAGTGTTATACATCATCAACAACAACAATGAAATATACTGCTGAATCGTTTAGATTCATAGTTACTTACTACAACATAAATGTAAGGTCCTTTTCAAGGGAGTTTCAATAATTTATTTGACATTCTTTTAGCAAACTGAAAGCCATAATGTTTAATGTCTTTGTTTCATTATCTCTTTGGTTTTAACTTTTACAATATAGTCACTGTCATTCTACAGCTGCATGCTTTCCAGAGATAGCTGGTTAAAAAAGGAAGGACAGACCACTATCAGTCCCAGGTCCAACCTGGTCTTCATATGGGAAAGAATCAGAGCTAACTTTAGATTCTTTTGACTGTTAAAATGTGGGTTTCCATCTATATTACTGTATCAATAGGAGATACATGGGATTATAATAAGAGGTAGGATAGATTTGAGAGAGAAGTACTTTGCAGAAGATCCCATTTATAGAACTTCATTCTTTAGAAAATTGCTTTGATTTTCTCATTCAATCTTTAGAGTTTTTGATGAAGTTGTGAGGAATTTATGAAATTCTTGAACTCAGCATGTTCCCTTCTTTTATTTCAATTAGTTTTAGAGATGGTGAATTTATTTCTTTATTATCAATTGCAATGAGAATAGAAGTGAGATCACTTCTTAGTGATTATGGATACTACATGGAATTTCAGTAGCAGCAACACAGATATTATTTATCTTTGCCTTCTGCTGGATCTTTTGTTTAATCCCAAACTATTTTATAATTTTGTTATTCTATGATCCAATCAGCTTTGTTAGTAGTTTTCCAAGATCACACAACAACAGGTATAGTTACTTTCACCTAGGTGGCCTAAAAGTACAAGACTGATTCAAATATATATATAAATTAATCTTCATGTTAAAAAAATAACAAATAAATTTTTAAGTCTTGAATCAAGTATCTTATATAATCCACAATTTTAGCAGCAGTTTGTTTAATTAATGTATTCAATTCCATTCAAGTTAGATTTCTCAGCATTTCAAGTAATTACTATAATTAATATACAGTTAAGTAAACTATCGTTTTTATTTTTCTTCTTTTCATTTTGATTACCTAGCATTTCTGTTTTGTTGTATAACGCTATATTCACAGTCCCTTAGATTTCATCCTAATTATAAACCTCAAATTCTTAACGGAATGAAACCTTAGGAAGGCAGAAATAATCACTATGTACTTTTGGTTTGAATCACATGAAGGGTATGTTTATGAAGACAAGGCTTCACGAAGACTGGAATTCTCATTCTTCAGAGAAACTGCCAGTGAAACTCGGCTCCACCTTTTCCTTCATTTGAACTCTTAAACCCTGTGTTTGGCATACATTTTTACAGTAATTCAAGACCCAAGGAATAGTTAATGCCATTATGTTTTCACAGAGACATTAGTATAAGCTGCAACATCTCAAGTAGCAAAAAAACAGCCCCGTGTTTTTCTGAGAAGAAACTTCACACCAGCTGTCAGAACAAGGAAGGTGGAGAGAGCTTGACCAAAACCACATGAAATACAGGCCTGGTATCTGCTTTAGAGGCCAAAATGGAAGGAGGTACACTTCCATAGTTGCTTTCTTCCCCACATAATCTTGTTGTGCTAGTCTTTTTCATGTCCATGTTATTCTTCCAGTGCTGAAAGAACCTTCTTCTAAAATAAATATATTAAATTAACACTGGAAAGGTTTGAACTCATATATGGGTTTTTTTCTATGATAATGGAATCAAAGGAGATTACTTATATATTTCCAAAGTGTGTCACATGAAGGCAACTTATCTGGAGCAGAAGGCTGCATCTAGATATATAAAAGTGAAATACCACTCACTCATCATCATGAAATCTCCAGAACCGTAAAGCCCACAAACTTGAAATTTGGCACATATGTTCCTCTTGGCTTCTAGGTGCTTGCTAAGAAAGAATTTTTCAAAATGACCATCAAATCATTAGTATTTCTTATATTATTATTAACATGCTCTGATGCTAAGGAGCTCGACATTCTACTCCCCCTCCCCACCTGAAAAGAACGCTGTTCCAACTGCCACTTGGACATGGGCATGGGAGAAGGGGAGAGGAGAGGCTGATCATAACTACTCATTAATGTTCAAGCTTTAACTGTCAATTTATCAAGCCCAATCACGCAGTTCCGTAGTCAGGTATCCAACCAACTAGTACGTATATATCGATGTGCCCCAGAAATTACCACTGAGCTTTAAATAACCCTTTAAAAGGAATAGTTTGATAATTTTCAAAAGTACAAATAGCAGCAGATTTAAGACAGTTCGGAGTAATCTTCAACTTATAATGATTTGCTTACCGACTGTTTGAAGTTACAATGGCACTGAAAAAAGAGACTTGCAAGTGGCCCTCACACTTACAACCATCACAGCATCTCCATGGTTACACGATCAAGATTCAGTTGCTTAGCAACCAAGCATGTAGATAGGATGGTCCTGAAGACCTGTGATTGCCATTTACATCCTTCCCAGCTGGCTTTTCTCAAAAGTTAATTGTGGAGCGGGGGTGGATTTCCTTAACAGCTGCATGATTCACTTAATAGCTGCATTGATTTGCTTAACAACCATGGCCAAAAAGTGTCATAAAAGTGGGCACTACTCACTTAACAACTGCCTTGCTTAATAGTGGAAATTCTGCTCCTAATTGTGGGATCAAAGTCGAGGAATTAATAACAGTAATGGTAACAGAAGAAAACTGATAAAAATCGAGGGAGGGCTTCAAATAAGTATAGCTCAAATCCTACCTAATGAAGAATAGCATGAATTAACGCCTTGCAGTATGCATTCCATTTCAGGAGATGAAAAGAATACAGTCCTCGTTCTTTGCAGATTCCATATTTGCAAATTCTCCTACTTGCTAAAACCTATTTGTAACCCCCAAATCAATACAGGCAGCCAGTGGTGGGATTCAATAATTTAACAACCAGTTCTCTGCCATGATTTCTCCCAACAACCAGTTCACCAAACTGCTCAGAAAGTTAACAACCGGTTCTCCTGAAGTGGTGCGAACTGGATGACTCCCACCCCTACTTGCGGCCCTTTTGCGGTCATCCACAGGCATGAGGAGAAGAGTGAAAAAATGGAATTGCCTGGCATCCATATTCCAGCTGAGGTCAAAGAAGATGATGCTCTGTTTTCTTGTTTCAGTTCTCAAAGTGTAAACAAATATTCTCCCTTGGGAGCAATGATTTAGTTTTTCTATTAAATGTATTAAACACTTTATAGAACATAGCTACTGCAGATAACAAGAATTGACTGTATTTTCCTTTCACTCCTAATAACCTTCCACAAAAAGTAGAGAGGCAAATGATGGAAATGTGACTCGTAATGTCACAGTCCTCTCGCCACTCCTGTTCAACATCTATATGAAGCCGTTGGGTGAGATCATCTGTGGTTTCGGGGTAGAGTTCCATCAGTACGCTGATGACACTCAGCTGAACATCTCTACCCCGGACCACCATGGAAGTGATGTCCGTGGAAGTGATGTCCTGGTGTCTGGAGGCCCTGCGAGTCTGGATGGGGAGAAACAGGCTCCGACGCAACCCATCCAAGACCGAGTGGCTGTGGCTTCCAGCGTCACGATATAGCCAAGTGGTGCCATCTCTGGCTATTGGGGGCGTATCACTGGCTCCTACAGAGAGGGCCTGCAACTTGGGCGTCCTCCTGGACTCTCGGCTGTCGTTGGAAGATCATTTGACAGCAATGGCCAGGGGGGCTTTTTATCAGCTTTGCCTGATACGCCAGTTGCGCCCCTTTCTGGATTGTGACACTTTATGCACGGTCACTCAAGCCCTCATCATCTCACGCCTGGACTACTGCAATGCTCGCTACATGGGGCTTCCCTTGAGGTGCACCCGGAATCTCCAGTTAGTTCAGAACGTGGCCGTGCGGGGGATTCTGGGAGCTTCTAGATGCTCCCATGTGACACCTCTCCTGCGCGAGCTGCACTGGCTGCCTGTGGCCTTCCGGGTGCGCTTCAAGGTGCTAGTAACCACCTTTAGAGTGCTCCATGGCATGGGACCTGGCTATTTGCAAGACCGCCTCCTGCTACCTAATACCTCCCACCGACCAGTTCGCTCGCACAGAGAGGGCTTCTTCAAGGTGCCGTCGGCTAGGCAATGTCGGCTGGCGATGCCCAGGGGGAGAGCCTTCTCTGTGGCTGCTCCTGCCCTCTGGAATGACCTACCCCCTGACCTTCGCACGATCACGGACCTGCGCCTTTTCCACCGGGCTTTGAAGACCCATTTATTTCGTGCGGCCGGCCTGGCGTAGTTTTTAACTTGCTTTTAGATAAGGTTTTTATCAAAATTTGAAAATTAGGCGTACTGTTTAATACATTTTTAATAGCATTTTACTTGTTTTTATCATTAATTTTATACTAACTGACTTTTACTGTTTGCCTGTACACCGCCCTGAGTCCCGCTGGGGAGAAGATGCAGTATAAAAATTCAATAAAATTCAAATTCAAATTCAAATACAGTGCGCACTCCAAATGTTGTGCGCTTGAATGTGGCATGGCAATACAAGTATAAAAAAGAAGAAGAAGAACGTCACAATTTATAATTTTGCTATCATCATTGTTAGGAAAAGACATTTTTTTCCACTCTGTTTTTGCCTCAAGGCAAAATGTCCAAAATGAATTCCTGTATTACTAAAACTCTTGTTGCCATTATCATATCACTTCCATTCTCACGGCAGACACAGTGCATCATAGGGTAGCAAGGTTTAAACCAAGATACCTCAAATGGTATCCAATTTACAAAATGTGCCCCAAATCCATACCCATTCCCCAAAGGAATAAATTTGGGGAATTCGTGGCTGCTTCAAGCTGCTTTGGTGGTCATGTGATGGTTGTGTTGAACATTCCGTGACAATTTCCCTGCCACTCTCACAATCCCTTGCTCCTCCCACCCATCCAGCAGTGGAGGGTTACTGAAAGAGAATAACTGGCCCAAAGATCACCCAACTGAATTTGTACCTAAGGCAGGACTAGAACCCACAATTTCCTGGTTTCTAGCCTGGTGCCTTAATCACTACACCAAATTGGCCTTCATTGAAGGCATATTTAAATAGTGACCAAAGCAATAAAGCTGGCCCTCTCATTGTACAAATAAATAGAGGAGGATGCATACTAGCAGTGGCCTCACATGAAAGTACTTGATAGAGAAGCTGATTCATGAAAGCTTAATATATGTTATAGCGCCATTCTATGTGTAATCAACATATGTTCTTCTGATTTATTTGATATCTATAGCTACCCATCTCGAAAAATGAGCCTGGGCAGTATACATCATAATGTACTTTTGATGCTCACAGGAAAATGATTTTGCTTATTATTTAATGGCAGTCCTGCACCAAGGATGGCACTGACTGCCTCTTGAAAAGGCAGAAGCAAAAACAGTGACGCTGTATGGGTAAGGAAAGAGAGACTATATCCTTGATTATCATTTTGTATGGTGTGCATCAGAGGTTGGTGTGCATCAGAGGTTGGTTTGGACCAGTTCAGCCGAACCAGTAGTAAGTTGGCAGCATGCCTGCCCATGCATGCCTGCCCAGGCCTGCCATGCCCCTGAACCATTTCTGCAGGTGACACCATCTTGTTTTTTTGCTTCTGCACTTGTGCAGAGCAATTTTAGTGGTACTGCACGTGCATGCACAACGTGCATCAAGCGCGCGTGCCCTTGAGCGAACTAGTAGTAGCAGCTGCCGGAACCCACCCCTGGTGTGCATGTGTATGTGCATGCTTGCCAGTCTTCTAATTTGATCCAGAAGTTTATGACTTCGGGTGAATAAATTAATAAGATTGCGTATGTATAAGTTGCCTTTGCAAGGATCTGGTCTGTCAATCTATGAACACAAGCCCAAGAAAGACCTCTGCACAGACATGCCTTAGGAGTCATAAAGCGGGGTAAGTATGCAGAGCCTCAGAAGGGGTTCGCCAGGTCAGTATTGAAGCGCGCAGCTCAGGCAGTGAAGCAATCCTTCTCTGCCCCACCTATCGCATGGATACACCTAGGACTTTTCATCTCTGGGCCTGTCAATCTGGTTCCTTTCAGAAATGCTAAAGGCCAAATGTTAAAGAGAAACACAGATAGGCTCCTCTTCTGAGGAATGGCCTACGGATGGGAAGGGAAGGGGTCTTCTTGTTGCCAAAGTCCTCCATGTCTTGAGCCAGCAGCACCCCCAAATTCCCAAGCAGGAAAATAAGCAGACCAGCAGTTCAGGGGGCCTCCAAACCTGCCTAGGTAACAACATAATGAGCCCTTTTGAATGGCTTCATCCCTGCCAAAGGGGTGGAAAGGGGAGATGCTTTTGTTTGCAATAATGAACCTGTAATTATGCTACATTTCTTGGTTTTAGTCACATTTTTGTGGTGTGCTGTTCTCTTTGTATTGACAGATTTACGACTCAGATATTCTCCTCCATTGACTGGAGTATGACACTCGGTGGAGACTGTCTGACTCCAATTTCTTCTCTCTTCCAAGCAAGGGCAGGGGAGAGAGGAAGCCTATTGCATCTCAGTACTCACTCTAAAAAGATGATAGAGGATAGATAGATAGATAGATAGATAGATAGATAGATAGATAGATAGATAGATAGATAGATAGATAGATAGATAACAGAAAGACAAACAGACAACACATGCACATTAACACTCACATATACCTAAACATTTATTTATTTATTTATTTTTATTTTATTTATTTTATTCAAATTTATACCCCGCACCTTCTCCAAAAAGGACCCAGGGCAGCGCACAGGAAATTTAAAAAACATAACAAATATAACAAAAGTACAAAATTTTAAAAAGCAATTAAATCATACCCTGTGCTAAAATAGTATAAAATCCTCCAAATTAAAATCTATCTAAAAACAGTCAAAACGGGAGGTTATGCTAGGCCGGCTTGTTGGAAAAGGTGCGTCTTAAGACGCTGGCGGAAGAGGCGGAGGTCTGAGATGGTACGTAGTTCGGGGGGTAAGTCGTTCCAGAGGGTAGGGCCCGCCACAGAGAATGCCCTTCCGCTGGGTGTCGCCAACCGGCATTGCCCGGCCGACGGCACCCTGAGAAGGCCCTCTCTGTGGGAGCGGATTGGACGAAGGGATGTATGGGACAGAAGACGGTCTCGCATTTAACTAGGCCCCGTACATCTACTGGGAAAAACAGAAAAAGAGCCAGTAATTGTGCATCGTTGCTAAAATGTACAGGTGCTGATTAGACTTTTTTTTCTTGTTAAGGAGGTGGATATGTAACTCCAACTGCCATGGAAATATTTGAATATTCAAGGTTGTACCTATATACATGAAATGATGCATATGTAAATGAAAGAATTAAAAGAAAGTGGTGGTGGTGGTGGTGAGGTTTTCAAAGCAATCAAGCGAAATAAATAAAGATCTGGAGTTGAAAAAAATGCTCAATAAAACTAGCCTTTGAAATGCATGGATTAAGCTGGGTGGGTGACAAGGTATCTTTGTTACCAGGCTAATCAGCTGCAGGGGATTTACATAGTCATGTACAAAATTGCTGTTCAGTCACTTTTTTCAAAAGATGAAAATAGCTGAACAAGGGGAGGAGGTGTTGAGAGGGGGGAGAGAGGTGGGGAGAGAGAGATTGGGCAGCACTGTGCAATTAGCAGTCATTTTTGAAAACAGATTTAGCTGGATAATTCTTAAAGATAATATGTGGAGATTTGTGTCACCCAAGTAGCTGTCCCCAAACATTAGCAGCCTTGCAAATATGTGATAACTAGGTCTGAATACCGTATATCATTGTTTTAGACATTATAGATCTTGATATTCTTAAACTATGTTCTTAAACTAGTGCAAATAAAAGATTGACTTGATTGCACCAAAGATGCAGATAGTAGTCGATCATTCTCTTTCCCACGGTGGCGGGATGGGTGCATATATAAAAGCGAAATGAAAGATAGGAGACAGAAAAGAAATATATGACACTTTAATCAAACCAAATTACAGAATATTATCATTGCTTTGCACAGAATGACAGGTGTTGATAGATAAATAAACAAGGCCTTCCAAAATAACTTCTTATTGCAGAAACAGTAACATAAAAATACATTAGTGCTGGTGATTCATACAACCTAATGTGTCTCCTAAGGGGAAAAGGAGGTAGAATGGGTTTGAGTAAAACCATACTCAACAGTCTGGACAGAGCTGCCATGCCTGAGGCAGCACCTAAAACATTTGAGGATCCCTGGCTTATGAGCTAAATGAAAAAAAGCCACAGTGGTATGCATAGTCTAGTTTGATTTTGATTTTGATTTTATTGCACTTTTATACCGCACCTCTCTCCTCAATGGGACGCAGGGCGGTGCACAGGGAAAATAAAAACCAAGCATACAAACCATAATAAATACATACAGACGCTAAAATATAAATTAAATCCAGTAACCTGTGTTAAAATGTAAGTTAAAACTGACAAAGATTAAAATCACTAACTAAATCTGTGTGGGGTGACCTCGAAGGTCTAAACTAGGCCGGCTAGATGGAAAAAATAAGTTTTGAGTAACCGGCGGAAGAGGCGAAGGTCCGTGGTAGTACGAAGTTCGGGGGGTAGGTCATTTCAGAGGGCTGGGCCAGCCACAGAGAAGGCCCTTCCCCTGGGGGCCACCAGCCAGCATTGCCTGGCAGACAGCACCCTGAGAAGGCCCTCTCTGTGGGAGCGGATCGGCCGGAGGGAGGTATGTGGTAGGAGGCGGTCCTGCAAATAACTAGGCCCCATGCCATGGAGCGTTTTAAAGATGGTTACAAGCACCTTGAAGCGCACCCGGAAAGCCACCAGTAGCCAGTGCAGCTCGCGCAGGAGAGGTGTTACATGGGAATGCCGTGAAGCTCCCAATATCCCCTGTGTGGCCGCATTCTGTACCAACTGTAGCCTCCGGATGCACCTCAAGGGGAGCCCCATGTAGAGAGCATTGCAGTAGTCCAGGCGGGACGTAACGAGCACTTGAGTGACAGTGCGGAGGTTGTCCCGGTCAAGGAAGGGGCGCAACTGGCATACCAGTGTGAACCTGGTAAAAAGCCCCCCTGGCCACGGCTGTCACATGGCCATCCATGGACAGCCGTGAATTCAGGAGGATGCCTAAGTTGCGGGCTCTTTCCATGGGGGTTAGTAACTCGCCCCCGATGGCCAGTGATGGGGTCAACTGGCTGTACCGGGATGTCGGAAACCACAACCACTCGGTCTTGGACAGGTTGAGTCGAAGTTTGTTACTCCCCATCCAGACCCACACGGCCTCCAGACACCGGGACATCACTTCGGGGATTCAGGGGTCAGCAATCTTAAGCACTCAAAGAGCCACAAAGGTCCTAAATGGAAACCCCCTATTCAATTCTGGAGCCAACCAAAAGTCTGGTTTCCCCCACTATAGAGTCTCCCCCTAGTGCGGCATCCTTTTTTCTCTACCTGTCCTAACCGAAAACCCTATCAAGCCCTGGTGACAGGGAGCCACAACAGAGAGATGAAAGAGCCACATGTGGCTCCAGAGCTGCAGTTTGTTGACCCTTGGTCTAGTTTGTGGTTTACATGAACCTAGTTTTACTATTTGTTGAAAAACAAGAAATAGCTTCCCATAACCCAAGAACCAATCACTGCCTTTAGAAGTGATATATTACCTTCATGACTCATATATCATCTTGGGTGACTCTCTCTTGGATGATTTAACTTCAATGAATTTGTTTAATTACAAAAAGCTGTCCAGTTTGATGGCCATCGTATTTTTAATAATAAATTGTATACATATAGTGAGAATAAATATTTCAATTCTTCCGTTCTGAATTTAACTTCATTCAAATCCATTGGTGTCAAATCCAAGTGTTATGACAGAAGGACACCTCAGTCTCTCTGGAAGGAGCGTTTTCCCTAAGCACTGAAGAAAAGCCATGCATCATATCCTTTCTAGCACACTACAGCCACTTTCAGAAAATGTGAATATTCACAGTACCAGAAGATTCAGAGAATGAAATAGAAAGATCTCACCATTTGGTCTGCGGTGCTTATGTAGATCTGGCTATGCGCTTTTTATATATATGGAAAAAGATCTCCAGGCCAATCTAGCATGGCAGTTTTTATGCTTTCACACACATTTTGTTCAACCTAGGTCAAGCTGAACTAAGCTTTACCACACCCCAGTAAACACACTAAATGCATGGGAGATGTTTATTTAGAGCTTCTGAGCCTCAGGAGCTGAGGTGCATATCAATGCCTTGTTCTTGGAAGTAGTGCTTGATCTAACCCTGTCCCTGGCTATAGAGAAAGCAATTCAATCAGATAGAAATAACCAGGCTGTTTTGACACAGTGTGGTTTCCTTTGACCCATACAGGCCATGTGATATACATAGGCCACATAAGGCTTCCAAAGACTTTTTTATATGCCCCCCCGCCTCATTCCTATGGCTGTGACTGATTTTATTATAAAAGGGAAAGGAGAGTTCTAAGGAACAAACTCAATTCAGACAATGCTCCGCCATCTTCAAAATCACCCATACTATTAGTGGGAACAAACTCTAGTTCAGATAGGACACATTTTCTATATACCGTATTTTTCGGACTATAAGACGCACTGGAATATAAGACGCATCATGATTTTGAAGAGGTAAATTTAAAAAGAAAGTTTTTGCACTTTGCAGGCCTCCCAAACCCTCTGGGTGCCTCGTTTTTTGCAACAAAAGGGGGGGAGGCATGCAGAGCTTTGGGAAGCTTGTAGAGTGCTCCTGGGGGCTGGGGGGCCAAAATGGGCCATTTTTTGCTCTTTTTGGCCCTCCCCAGGAACACTTTGCAAGCCTCCCAGGAACACTTTGCAAGCCTCCCAAAGCCTCTGCATGCCCATTTTTGCAAAGGGCGGGGTTTTGGTAGGCTAAAAATGTTGTATTCAGTGTATAAGACACACCCAGATTTTCACCCTTGTTTTTGAGGGGGAAAAGTGCGTCTTATACTCCGAAAAATACAGTACATATGCATACACAGCGAAATTCTGGAGGGCTACTTCCAGTCTGCATAGACAACAACTATCTTGGTGAATCCAATTTTATGTTACATTCAGTAATCCTAACAAGTGAGGAAACAATCTGTAAATGTTTATGGAGATTCTCAGTCATCCAGGTCATGGTTGTCCCAAAGGTGCTTTTTCAAAAGGCAACTGGACTTTCTCGTTTTTCTTTGAAGATATTTTGCTTCTTATCCAAGAAGCTTCTTCAGCTCTAGAGCGCCTTTGGGACAAACAATCTGTAGTACCCTCTCCTTGAGTATTTATGTCCATACTCTCCTGAGCATGTCTTATCTAATCCCATCATCATGCTAAACAAGATGATGTTCCTTTGTGGTGTTTGGAAAGTAGCTGCCCTAAGTTTGGGAACAAAATATTATACAGCATTAACAACACAGATGCTACATGGAAAATGTCATAATTATCATTATCTAAAAGAAGAACATGAGCATAAAGAACCAGTTTGGCGCAATGATTATAGTGTCGTTCTAGATCAGTGGTAGTCAACCTGGTCCCTACCACCCATTAGTGGGCGTTCCAGCTTTCATGGTGGGCGGTAGGGGTTTTGTCCAATACTGAAGCACTTTCCTTTTTTTAATTTAATTGACTTTCCTACTTTATAAATCCACTTTATACTGTGGAACCGGTGGGCGGTTAGAAATTTTTACTACTAACAGAGATACAAAAGTGGGCGGTAGGTATAAAAAGGTTGACTACCCCTGCTCTAGAACGTGAAAACTTGCTAGATGATTTTGACCAGTTATTTTTTGATTCCACCTACCTCACAAGACTGTTGCTGTAGGGGAAAATATTGAGAAAAGAGTATTGGGCATACCATGCTTTGCTCTGGCCTGGCAATAGATATTTTCTGGTGCAGTCCTCTAACAGTTCTGTCTGAGGTATCAAATTAACAAAAAGCCCAGGACTCCTTTTAATAGCAGTAAATTAACTCTGGCTTGCTCATATATGCATACCTTTATTTATTGTGCCAATAACTAAAAGTGAATTTAATTGATACCGTGGAAGTTATTTTCAAAGCTAAAATTCAGCACCAAAATATGCAGAGTGCTAATATGAGTGCTTTTGAGTATCCTGCTAGTGCAACTGTCTCATGCCAAATATCCATAGCCAGAATTAAGACACAAGGCCAAATTTCCAAGACATTCTCCAGAAGCAGAGCTCCCTTCTTATGAAAAGCATTTATATCTTATATAAAATTTGCACATAGTATAAACATCATAGCAATTAGAACTTGATACACCGCACCAGAAAGTGAAACAGTCAGGGCTAGATGTGGAAATCAGCAGTATAGGAAACAAATAAGAAACATATGAGGATAAAATACAAATAGATATATTAGAATAATCTCATTAGCCTTTGAAGTCATAAAAGTAATAATTGTGCTGAAATTCCTGACTCTAAAAACCAAGTTGTCTATTTTCAGAATAGATCTGTGTGATTAGCACCAGACATCATGGGCATCTATCAAGGATGAAGAAGATCACAGTCACAAATATTGAGTAAACAACAGCAAGGTTGTACAATTCTAGAGTAGGTGACTTCAACTTGGTGCCCAATAGAGAATTTTGATTACAACTCCCAGAATTCCCAGCTTGTATTGCCAATGATAATTGGAAGCAAAGAAACGTATGTTATGTGACAAGTTTTATTCCAGTCTTTTAGGGCTTTTATTTCTTGGTTTGGTTTAGTTTTAACTTTTTGTTGTATTTTCTGGTATTGTTCATTTTTGGAATCTTCTAATAAATTAAAAATAACATTATTCTTTTCTTTTCTTTAAAGAACAAGGAATGTCAGCAGATCAAGGGAACCTGTGGTTTACAGACTTCCAACATATTTAATGGATGAGATCAATTCCATAAAAGGAAGCTGGGAGCCAGAAACTATCTACTGAAGAGTGAGCAAGTTCTTTAGTTAGAAAATATTAGCTAAAGAGGGACAAACCAGCAATGTGGACCAGGACAGAATGGAAGAGACATTGGCTGACTGAACATAAACAGAAGTGCCTCACCCTCCAGCATGTTATGGAAGATCCCAGATATCATGATAGACCTTTCTTATGTGGATCTATCTAATCCCATTTAGAGCCCTTTAGGCCCATAACCAAACACTGTCTAAAATATGTTAAATAAACATGGATTTCCTTTTGTCTAGTTCCTTCCAATCAGTTTGACTGGGTGACCCAAATTCTTGTAATAAGTGAGAAAATGAACATTTTTCAGTTTTTTCCATTTCTTCCCCTCTGCAAAATTTATAACCTTTCTCTTGTTTCCTTTTTGGAGTCTTTTATTTAAACTATGGAACTCCAAATCTTTCATTCTTTCTTCATGGGAAAAGAGTTCAGCCCTAAATAGGGTATAGTTATTGAGATAAGAAATCCTATGGTTTTCCAAATACAACTGTACTTTTGTTGGATGCATATCCCATCATTCCAGTTGTGGGTTCCTACTTGTTCAGACTGGTTCAGCCAAACCGGTAGTGGTTTGGCAGCCTGGGTCACTGGAATCGGCAGTGACCTAGGCCTGCCATGCCCCCAAACTGGTTCTCCAGGCAGTGCCTAAGGCACCGCCATCTTGTTTTTTGCTTCTGCGCATGTGCAGAACAATTTTTATTGTGGTCTTCCAGGTGCGCTTCAAGGTGTTAGTTACCATCTTCAAAGTGCTCCATGGCACGGGTCCTGGTTACTTGAGAGACCGCCTCCTACCACATTCCTCCCTTCGACCTGTCCGCTCCCACAGAGTTGGCCTTCTCAGGGTGCCGTCAGCCAGACAATGCCGACTGGCGACCCCCAGAGGAAGAGCCTTCTCTGTGGCAGGTCCGACACTCTGGAACGACCTTCCCCCCGATATCTGCACCATCACGGACCTACGCCTCTTCCGTCGGATGGTAAAAGCACATTTCTTTCATCTAGCCGGCCTGACATAGATTAGGGAATATTTTAATTTGATATTTATTGGGTTTTAATTATTTATTTAAATTTTAGCACAGTTCTAATAATTTAACTGTTTTTTATATTTTGTATATTGTGGAGCTTTTTATCTTTCTGTGCACTGCCCTGAGTCCCTTTTTGGTAAAATAGGGCGGTATATAAATTGAATGAATAAATAAATAAATAAATAAATAAATAAATAAATAAATAAATAAATAAACAAATAAATAAATAAATAAATAAATAAATAAATAAATAAATAAATAAATAAATAAATAAAAATATTGCACATGCACACGCAGCATGCATCAAGCACGCATGCGTAGCATGCTTAGGAGCAAACTGGCAGCTGCTGCAACCTACCCCCACATCATTCCTCTAAGAACTCAAGGCAGCATACATAGCATTCTCTCTTCCACCTTTACCTGTGCGTTAGGTTGGGCTGAAAGAGAGTGACTGTCCCACTGGTGTCCCAAGGTCATCCAGTGAGCTTCCATAGCTAAGGTTGGACATCAATCTGATTCTCCCACATTCTAGTCCAGCCCCTTAACCACTATACTGCATTTGATTAATTATACAGACATTCTATGATACTGACTGGATTTACACGACACATTGCACTATAATGTGATTTATGCTTTTTAGAATTTAGTGTGCTTTGCAAGCTTAACCATTATAGTTTGTGAATGATGTTTTATACCTGAGTATGTGGGTGTGCACAACCAATTGTGGTATTCAAGGCACCATAAATAAACACAGGGTAGTATGATGTGTGAATCCTATCGCTGGCTGTCAATTTCTTTTCTAATAGTCCGTAACATTGGAAGTTACCTTTTCTGACTGAACTGTCTTGTTGAACTATTTGCTGTCTGGGTAGCCATGTGAACCAGTGCACAGCAATGTGTCATCTGCTTGAAGGATCATCAGTGGACCATCCTTGATTAGTAGTCTGAAAGGTTATCTAGTCCAAATCAAGGTTTAACTTAAAAAATCCTAAGAAAGAGAGAAAGTGCCTATACATGATTGGCCTTGAAGCTGGCCTCTGGCTTGAGCAAGCACAAATGAAACATTTCTTTTGAAGCATGATTTCTAAATGGGCATTAATGAATACTGTTAATTAGAATTTTGCAAGGCTGTCGGTTTGCACTCTAAGCTTGGCAATTTGGTTGCAAACGGTTTCGACACCATTCCAGGAGGCTGCATTTGGAAATCTGTGGCGTTGATTTGCATGTTGCATTTCTATTTTAGATCAATTTCCCCCCAAATTTCTTTGCTATCTAATCACACCTCAATTCAAATCTCACTTGCATATGGTGAGTTGCCAGTTTAGGGATGCTGTACACCACTTTCCACAAACCCAACGAATGATTTTGGGGGGGGGGGGTCTTTTTTTTTTTAAATGACCAGACTTGTTTTCTCTATAACAAAAGCTGGCCTGATTTTCTCTTTTCCCTCCTCTTTCCTTACACCCTACATTATTTTGACCTTTAGGTAGCTCTAATCCTTCTGCCTGGAGCTCTGGGACCCTTCAACACATTTGTTTGCAATTGGTCCTCTTTGTTGTTTCTTGAGAGATCCACAGTTGTTGTTTTTTGAGAACCATTCAAACATCTCATTAGAGTGGAGTCTTTTAAATTAGCCCTGCTGGGGGCAGAGAGAGTGCTGTGAAAAGGCCTAGACACAGGGATGCAGGGAGACAGGTCTATCCAAAAGCAATTATCACATTAGTGAAAAAATGTTTTACCCAAAAGTGGGCGATGGGGTGGGGAGAGAGTTTGAGCCTAAGTAAACACTTTGCACTTCTCATCTGCTACAGAGCTGGGACGAAGGTTAATATGAGGGAAATATTATTCTTTGATAGTGTATTCTAGCCTTTCTCAACCTCGTGTTAGACTACACTTTTGGGAAATCATGGGAATTGTACTTCAATATATCTAAAAGACATCACTTTAGCATACTTAGTCAGTGGAGCCCAAGTGGAATATTTATTTTATTTTTATTTTATTAAATTTATACCCCGCCCTTCTCCTTGTTAGGACCCAGGGCGGCGCACAGGCATCTTAAAAACACAAAAATACAATAAATATCGATTAAAATGTAATTAAATTCATTAACCCGTGCTAAAAACCCAATATTAAAAACCCTACCAAATTACAAATTTCCTTAAAACGTCAGAATAAATCTTAGTTCTTCAAGGACAACTTTGTCAAGATTACAAGGTTACAATTTGAGTGCTTTCCTGCCTCCTTGCCTCAGAATCTATAGATCCATGATGGCAAACCTATGGCATGCATGCTACAGGTGGCACACAGAGCCCTCTCGGCAGGCACACAAGCCGTTGCCCCAGCTCAGCTTTATTGCGCATGCGCACGCACCACCCGCCAGCCATCCGTTAGGTCTCTGTAGCACATGGGGTGGTCGAGTGCGCAGACAGGGGGGAGAGCAGGGTGGTCACATGCATGGAGGGCAGGGTGCACATGGGGGTTGCATGTTTAGTTTAGTTTATTGTTTTTTTATACCGCCCTGCTCCTGAAGGTCTCAGGTCGGTGTACAGCCAGAATAAAAACAAATATACAAAAGTTAAAAAGCTTTTAAAAACATATTAAACCTGGCTGAAAGCTGGGGGGAAAACCCCAAACTAACCCTGATTAAAATTAATAAAAATATGAATTTAAAAACCATGTTTTATGCCAGCCTGGCTTGTTGGAAAAACAAGGTTTTGAGAGCACGGCGGAAGGTGTGTAAGTCAGGGATAGTTCTTAATTCCAGGGGCAATTCGTTCCAGAGGACAGGTGTTCCCACGGAGAAGGCTCTGCCCCTGGGTGTCGCCAGTCGACATTGTCTAGCCGACGGCACCATGAGGAGACCCTCTCTATGGGAGTGTACTGGCTGGTGGGAGGCTCTTGGTGGCAGAAGGCAATGTCATGTGCATGTGCAGGGTGTACGGGTGGTCACACATGCATTGGATAATAGCTGCACATGTGCACATGCTTTCGGCACGCAGCAACGAAAAGGTGAGCCATCACTTCTATAGATTATGTGGCTTCAAAATCATCCCAACTAATTTATTTTAAAAATCCAGGTGGTCTATCTTAAAAAACCTGCCTAGAATCATACTTGCCTATCCTGACTAAGAAAGGAAATGAGTCAATAGCAAAATGCTGTGTCTACTGGGCCCTTAAATTAGTTCATTTAAAAAAAATCCTCCATGTTGTAATAAAAAGTCATAAAATGCCTCTGGGCTTTCTGCTGATATGTCCCAACAGAAGTACATAGCTCTCACATTCAGGCATGTAGCCGATATCAATGTACACCTCTCAGGTCCTGTGTGAAATAGTGTAAGTAGCGAAGTGTAAATTTGTTCTTTTATGAGCTTTGTTAAAGAAACTCAGTCTAGAACTGGATTAAACACAGATAAAACTCAAACAAGCCAGCAGCTATCAAGAGCAGAGAATTGTCCCTCGAGTTAGCATAGTTTATAGCTTATTTTATCTGTCTGTCAGGACTCACTGCCCTGAGTCCCTTTTGGGAGATAGGGCGGTATAAAAATCCGATTAAATAAATAAATAAATAAAACCTGTCTACTCCAAGAGTTTTCCTGACCCAAATACAGGTTCTTTCCAGATACCGGTATTATAAAGCCAAGACCCTCCAAATACAAGGCAGGTCCATTTGCAGGTAAGAACAAACCTATTCAAGATGCTCTGACCAAGAGTATCATCTTAGCCCGATTG
Organism: Rhabdophis nuchalis; assembly: GCA_039707465.1. NCBI lineage: Eukaryota > Metazoa > Chordata > Lepidosauria > Squamata > Natricidae > Rhabdophis > Rhabdophis nuchalis. Next base: position 73,876,265 of record CM077646.1, read on the forward strand.
AAGCAAAGAATATGCAAGAGGGTTGGGTTTTTTTTGCACAACATCCTGTTCAGCCAGTATGTAAACAGATCATTCCCTTCCTCAGGGCTGACGTCCAGGACTACAAGGGTTCTCCTTGAAAGTTTTTTTTTTTAACTTATTATTATTCAAACTTTGCTAACCCCTCAGGAAGAAGTCACACTATTCCAAAATGTTCATGTCTCAATCCAGCCCTGCAGGAAAGCAGCCAAGTATCTCCAACAAAAGGAAAAGGCATGGGGAAAATCTCCTTTGAATGTTTAGGAAACCTTTTCCTTCCTTGGCTGAAACTAGAGAGAGAAAACTTTGATGAGCAGAGAAACGACAAAGGGAGGGGCGGGGGGAGAGGGGAGGCAGGGAGGGAGGGAGGGGGGAAGAGAAGATGTGCTGCTGGGCACCACTGCTGCCTTCTTCGCTGGCTGGCAAATAAAGAGGCCAGGTTCTCCTTTTGCAGCCTATTCTGACTGCACAATGGGAAAAGGGGATCAGCGCCAAAATTACAAGTGTGAGGCCTTAATACATCAGGTTGAACAATGGCCTCTGCAAACGTCTGTCTTGTCAAGAGAAGCAGTACAGCTCGTTCTGGGCCATTCAGTGCTGTGGAAAAGGGGAAAAAACAAACAAACAAGTATAAAGAGAGAGAGAGAGAGAGAGAGAGGGAAGGGAAAAAAGCTCATTGTCCTGGTGAAATATTTCCCAGAATGAAAATACCCTCCTGCTCTTCTTTTCTTCAGCTTCCTAATGGGAAGCAAAATTACAAACCAAGCTGACAATTAAACAAACAGACCACTAGCTGAGCAGAGCTCAAGTGGAACAGATGTTGTTACAGTTAGTCCAGGGCCAGGCCATGCGGATGGGGAAAGGAGGGGGGGGGGGGTTGAGGTAACTATCTAGTTGCAACCACATCAAGGTTTACTCATTTCTCTTTCTCTCTTGTGTTCCTCCTCTGTCCTCCTTCCTCCTCCTCCTCCTCCTCCTCCTCCTCCTCCTCTTCTTCCTCTTCCTCTGGAAATCCTTCTGCCCTTTCATACACCCCATCCTGTCCCTTTCACTTATTCTCTGTCTCCTTCTCTTCGTCTCATTCTTTTCCTTCCTTACTTGGTTCCAATATCTCATTCAATGCAGATATAGATTTACATTTTTTAATAATCAAAGTACAGATTAGTTTTCAGAAAAGGGGGGGGGGCGGGAAATAGAGACAAGAGAGAAGGGGAAAGGTTTAAAAAAAGCCACCCAGAGTCATCCTATCGGGGAGTTGGGTGGTGTATAAATTTAATAAACAAATAAATAAAGGATCAATGAGAAGATGTTGCTTGCTTTATAAACATTTTCAATGAAAAAACTTTCTTTTCTGCAATAGCCATGTGCCATTGAATCGGTCTTGACTCCCAGTGACCATATGGACAAATGTTGTGCTATCTCAACTTGTGTCTAGTAGTAACTTATAGCTTATCCACCCTCTTTATTCCTTTTCTTTCTCGTCTATTTCTTTCCCTCTTGCCAAACATAGATTTTCTATGTTTCTATCCCCTACTCATATCACATTTTCAAAGTATGAGTTTCCATTGGTTATCACCAAAGAGAAGCATGTAGACCAAATTTAGGCTGATTGAGTGGGTTGTCTTGCAGTTCATGTTACTGGACTATTTGGATCCATAGGCCTCTCATAGACTTTCTTCTCAGGATTAATCTCCTCTATCTTTTTTTTAAAGTACACGTGCATCTTTATCCAGTTCTGAGAACAAGGAAATAGCCTTTTAAATTTTTCAGCGTTGACTTCACTGAAAAAAGGAAATGGCCCTGTTCTTTATTTCTCCAAGGGGTAGAACCAGAAGTAGTGGATCAAAACTACAGGGATGGAGTTTCAAGCTAGATGTTAAGAGAAACTGCCTGATTATATGAGCTGCTGTATAAGCCTTTGGAACAGGCTGCCACAGTGCTACGTGAAGTGATGAGCCTTCAGTCAATGGAAGTCTTTAAATACAGACAAAATAATTTCATCTGCCAGTGAAATTCTAGAGGATTTTGCACAAAGAAAGCAGTTGGATGGATGATTAATTTGACTAAGCATGCTAGTTGACATCACCTTTGTCTTCTTAATATTTAACATTAACCCAGAATTTTCACTTCCCATTTTTCATTTTCCTCCAGCTCTTCCTTATATAACACAGTGATGTTGGATGCAAATCCCAAATTGTTATGGTTTCAGCCTCCTATTTTGGTTCCTGTTGTCATCTTTTTTAATCCTGTCGTGGTTATACTAAATTCACTACATATATTAAAAATATATGAGAACAATATGCAGCCTTGTCTCACCCTTTTTCTATTCTGTCTCTTCAAATTCAGTCCTGACAGTAGGTCCTTGTTCATTGCAGAGGTTCCCCAGAAGAATAATCAGGTGTTCTGGCACAAGCCATAGCTTTAATATGTTCCATATTCTAGCATAATCAAAAGCCTCCCTGTAGTCAATAAAGCAGAAGTAAACCTTGTGGTTTTTTTTCCTTTATGCGACTTACATTAGTTCCCTGATGTTGCGTCCCTTTGACTTCTCTGAAACTTTTCTGTTCATGTAGCATCTCTCTCCGTAATGGCTCTTTTCTTGTTTGCTTGCAATAGTTGATTCATTTGAATATTCCCTTGCATCTGCTTTTTTATATTGGCACAGGTAGACTTCGACTTACACATAGTTCATTTAGGGGCCATTCAAAGCTAAAATAGCACTGGAAAAAAGAGACATGACCATTTCCCACACTTATAACCATTGCAGCATCCCCATGGTCACATGATTTACATTCGGTTGCTTGACAACTGATGCACATTTATGATGGTTGCAGTGCCTGAGGGTCATGTGATCGTCTTTTGTGACCTTCTGACAAGCAAAGTCAATGGGGAAACCATTGGTTTCACTTAACCACCGTGTTACTAATTTAAGACCTGCGGGATTTACTTAACAAATGTGGCAAGAAAAGTCATAAAATGAAGGGGAAACACACTTAACAAATTTCTCACTTTAGCAACATAAATTTTGAACTTCAATTGTGGTCACATGTTGAGGACTACCAAACATTTTAAAGCTGATAGAAGAAAATGTTAGTAGCTTAGGGTTGACCCATGAAATTCTTGTGCTCCTTGAGCCTAGTTGTTTTCTGCATCTGCAAGAAAACATCCAAGCTTAAGAACACCAAGGACACCCCAATTTCCAAGTGCGATGTTTAATCTGGTTCTATATTTGTTGAAATTGAACTATAGCACTTTGCTTGCATTAAACATTTTAATGAGAATTTCACCTGCAAATAATGTTTTTTCTGTTTGAGTTTGTCTATTGCCTTTTGGATCCCTTTTCTAATAGGGTAGTTTCCTGAACATACTGTTGCAGTGCAAATCTGGTATTCTGCAAACCCCTTTAAAGAATTTCAGTAAAGTCCTTCTACTTTCATTGAACCTTCCTTATTTCTATTAGATTTTCTCATAAATACATGGAACTAGGAATCTTCTGCATTGCTACCTTGGCTGAAAATATACCTGCAATTTCTGAGATCTTAAAAATTCATCCCGTGTTTCTTTTCTATTTATTTTTGTCGGCTTGCTGACATTTTTGATTCAGATACATTCCCTTTTTTTTCTCAACACCAAAAGTCATGGTGTTCATGGTACAATCTTCTTGTTATTTGAGGATTCTCATTTTACAACTCTTTGGGCTCTCATTATAGTCTGTTTTGAAAGATTACTTGGATCCTTTCCTTTTTGAAACATTGGGATTCTTCTTCTTTTCATCTTTAGTCTTCATATTCTGCCTTATCTTTTCCTATAACTTTTCTGGTTCTCTTCTGCATAACTTCAATACACCAAATTTTCTCCTTAAGGTGATTTTTTATTCTTATATTCAGACTACCATATATATCATCCAGATCTAATCTTACACCATTTCCTCTAGGTCAAATCCATATATTTGTCTACATGTGAGGTCTGCCTTTAGGATATGTGAGGCATGTGTAAGTAATATATAAATATGTATTTACATAAGATCTATTAATTTATCTCCTGCATTAATGTAGTGGTTAAGGTATAAACCTAGACTCCACCTTAGGCACAAAGCCAACAGGCTGATCTTGTGTCAGTCACTTTCTCTCAGCCTTAGAAAAGAACCAACGACAAACCACTTCTGAAAAACCTTGCCAAGAAAACTGCAGGGACTTCTCCATAAATCAGACACAACTGCATGAAAATAGTAACAAATAATGATAATGTATTTCAGTACTGTAACATCTTCTAGATGTTGCATTTACCACTTTTTGAAATTAATCATGGAATTCCTCAATGTTTTGTATAAACTAGGTCTTTAGTGATCAACAGTAATTCTAATAATATGATTCCATTGTGCATTTAGTTGAACACATTCTTAGCAATGGTTAGGACACTGGGTTGACAATCAGCAAGCCTGCATTTGAGAACCGAGTGCTGCTGTGTCACAGGGTGAACTCCCATCATTTATTTATTTATATATTTATTATTTTTTTATACCGCGCTACTCCCAAAGGACTCAGGGCGGTGTACAGTCAAAGTAAAACAGATATATAAAAGTTAAAAACAATTTAAAAAACATATTAAATAATTTGGCCTCTCATAAGATTAAAAACCAACAACCCCCAATTCAAATTAATACAAATTCATATTTAAAAATTCATATTTATGCCAGCCCGGCTTGTTGGAAAAGAAAGGTTTTGAGAGCACGGCGGAAGGTGCGTAGGTCAGGGATAGTTCTTAATTCCGGGGGCAATTCGTTCCAGAGGACAAGTGCTCCCACAGAGAAGGCTCTCCCCCTGGATGTTGCCAGTCAACATTGTTTAGCCGACGGCACCATGAGGAGACCCTCTCTATGGGAGCGTACTGGCCGGTGGGAGGCTCTCAGTGGCAGAAGGCAATCTCGTTTGTTCCAGCTCCTGCCAACCTAGCAGTTCAAAAGTGAGTAATCGTGAGTATCCACTTCAGTGGGCACATTAACAGAGACATGGGCAACGGTGATGTCACCAGCTAATCCTTTCAACCTAGTAGCACCTCGGTGCTTCTGACACCAACGTCAATGCGAGCAACGTCCTTTCTGAATTCTGTGCAGTTCATTCTTTCTTTTAACCTCATTGTCCCTCTTTTAACAGTTTCATTTTTTTTCTTAGTTCATGATGCTCGTATTCCATATACTAGTTATATGTGTCCTTGTAAAATAAAGGATTTTGTCTTCTATACTTTCAAACCATGGTTTGATCTGGGTATGGTATGCCATCCCCCTCATATTTATTTCTAAAAGTTTGGTTATCATGCTCAGTAACTAGAAGAGACTCTTCCAGTCTCGGATTCTCATCCTCTAAACCCAACTGTGTCTTACCATTTCGCCACTGTCTTGTCAAGGTCTGTTCCCCTCTTCTTGGTAGACTGGATTGATGAACCATGCAAAGTCCCATCTGCTCTCATCCTAAAGACAATCCTAGGGTGGATTGTCTTTAGCTTCCCTTCTCCCCACTTGACCATACCAAAGAAGGTCACTCTATCAGGAGTGGGAGGGCTTTTCACCGTTGCTTTTCTCCAATTCCCCAACATATTAGTCTAATGGTTCAGTGTAACTAGGAATAAAGGGAATTCCCTCTGGAGAGCACCAATCAAACTGGGACAGAATAGTTCAATGCTTCCAATGTCACCAAATACTTATGCACAGCTTGTCAAATGAGACACCATCAGCACGCATGCACAGATTTGACTTCCCAGCTTTATTCAGCTTCATTAAAATACTGGATATAATTTCTGAATCGAGAACAGTGAAAATGGGCTCTCCTGGGATTTGAACATTAAAAACAGTAAACTACAATAGCAACCAGATGCTTCTAAGAAGTTTACAATAAGGCATTGCAAGCAGCAGCCTTACCCGGTTATTTCTACATCTGATAACTGGCATTTAGGCCCCAGGATAAGTAAACAATGTCTTTGGTACATAACTGAGCATTATTTCCCCAAATGGTTGCAGATTAGGAATTATCCCAATGCTGATTGAGACAGTTGCTGTTACTACCACCACTGAGGCTCACTGAAGTCATAAGGTGCCCTTTAACAGTTGGCGAGGGTGTGTGTGTGTGTGTTGAAACAGAACAACCAGAACTTAGTCTGAAAGTTTCCTGAAAGAAGAAAAAGAATAGATTCAGATTGACCCTTGGCATCAGACAATCCAATCCTTAATCAGTTCAAAGGCAGCACTTTGGAAAAAGAATCATGACATCTTACAAGATTGAATCTTCATTTTACCATTCACATTATTATCCCTTACTACTATTCTTTGTTCAACTCTCCTTTTATCTACTTGCCCGGACCTTACCTTGGGTATTCATCATGGTAGGAAACATTTTTGTTGCAAACCTCATTATATTCTGGCCTAAAATGGTTTCAGTGTTGCATATTTCCACCCCACCTTAGTTCTTGACTATGGAGAATAAATCCAATGGTGGAAAAAAATGTGCAAATGAATAGCTTAGTCCGAATTTCCTCCACTAAGCATGAGCTTTGCTACTCAACTTTGCTCTACGTGAGAATTTTGGATCTACTTTCTGTGGTGGAGAAGCTCTCACCTTCCTAATTCTTTGTGCTTGAGAAGTATTTGGCTGAAGAGACGCCAAATCCTGCCAGCCTAAAGCCTATGCAGTATTAGCACAAGCTGGAGAGGGTATTTTAATGCCTGACTGGAGAGACAGTGGAAATGTAGAATTGCTCTCATGCTTCCCTGGAGTTGAAGAAATGGCCAGCTGGATACAGTCCTGAACTGAAGGCAGCCAAGGTTTCTGTGGATTCAAACTAACAAGGTGACTGTGCCAGGGACACTGCTAAAGGCATGGTGGAGCGGATACCTAACCTAAGATGTTATGATCCTGGCTCCAGTCCTCCCCCAGTGGTTTAAGTCTTTTTTTTCTATCCTGTATTCCAGATATATGATTACACTAACACGGTTTGACAACATAATCTTTCGTAAAAGGGGCAGCCCCCTCCCACGTGACCATGTGAGACATTTCCTATTTTGGCAGTCTCAAAAGCACCTTTCTGCCCAACATCTAAATGACAGACAGCATCAGCATGGCCACCTTTCCATTAGCATGGCTCTGGGTGCAGTTGTTGGCAGAGGCAAGAGCACCTGTCAAATATCTGGACTTCACAAAGCTGTTAAAGATAGACAACAGGGTGGCAGTCCTATAATAAAAGGTATTATCAGAGTCACTGAGGTTTCCCTCTCAGGTTGAGACTCTCTGGTAAAGATAAGATGCTTTGAGAACAAAAAAACAGATTTTTATTAAAACCTTCATTCCAAATCAAGGTATTTCATGGAAACTCTCCAAGAATACATTAGGCTGCCAATTTTTTTTAAATATACAAGAACCTGGAAGTTTATTTGAAAATGTGAAAGCATCAAGAGACAAAGAGTTTGTTTGTGTTGTTTTGTTGCTATATCTAGCTCATTTAGTCATTTTGTCAATGACTTAGCTGTTTTCCCATTTCCTGTGTTACCAGACAGCTTGAATTCCAGCCAAAGTTTCAACCAGGTGCTAGAAGCCCAGCTGAGCAAATATATTACGGGGGAACTTTTCTGAGACAGAAATAATTCCAGTCCAATGGCTGTTGAAGATATTTGGTGATATGGCTGGGATGGAGAATGAATTACTGTACATCTATTCCTTCCCCAGTATGCATGCACAAAAACACATACCATATTTTTCGGAGTATAAGGCACACCTTTTTCCCTCAAAAAAGGTACTGAAAATCTGGGTGAATACAGCATTTTTTGCCTCCCGAAACCCTGCCCCTTCATCAAAAAGGCTGTGCATAGGAGGCTTTCAGAGGGCTCCTGAGGGCTGGAAAAGGCAGAAATCGGTGAAAAACGGGGAGGTTTTTTGCTCCCCTCAGCCCCCAGGAGCACACTATAAGCCCGTTTTTGGGAGGTCTGCAGAGTGCAAAAACTTTTTTTTAATTTGCCTTTTCAAAATCTTGGCGCATCTTTTACTCCGATGCGTCTTATACTCTGAAAAATATGGTACTTTTCCAACAACTATACACTAACCTTACAACAGCTGACTAGTGGTCTTCAGGTTGCTGGCTCTTCTGAGCTCTCCCACTAACCTCGCCTTGCCCCTTGTATAGTGATGCCTTGCAACCGGCCAGATCCAGTTCCGGCTTCTACTCTCCGCATGAATGAATGCAGCTAGATTTTTCCTACTGAAGTAGTACCCATTTATCTACTCACAATATTGCATTCTTTCAAACTGCTGGGTGGGCAGGAGCTAGATACCAAGTGATGGGATGGAGCTCACTCCATCTTGCAGAGCCAGGCTCAAACTGCTGGAGCCTGCTTCTGGTCAGCAGTTCTAGTTATACTAAGCTTCTGCATCATCACATCCCCAGATAAATACTAAATACTAAAAAAAAATCCACATATGATTTTTTTCAATTAAATTATATTAAATCACATTAAAATGACTGGTTGGCAATCCAGTGAACATTCTCATTTAGAATTTTTTTCCCCATAGTTTAGTTGTTTGTCAAGACAGATTGCAATAAAGGGCAAAGTAAAACAGTAATGAAAGTATTTTAGACAAGTGAAAGATAAAAGGCAGTCAGTGAAAACAACCAGCTAAACGGCAATATTTACTGTTACTATGTGAGTCATCTTATAAGGCAATAGACCAATCTAAACAAAAAGGTACTAGCCTATAGACAGAAGGTAACAAAGAAGCCAGTGGAATTCCCCTTGCCCTGGAATTCCATGGTCCTCTCTTAGTTTCTACCAGTCTTCAGAAGCTGACAGAACAAAAATAAGGTGTGTCTCAAACTTCTTGAATAATCAAATACTGACCCAATCATATTAGAGAATATGTCAGGGGTCCCCAACCCCCGGTCCGTGGACCGGGGCTGGTCTGTGGCTTGATAGGAACCGGGCCGCAGGGCCGGAGAGGAGGAGGGAGGGAGGAGGGGGCAGCCCCCTGGGCAGAGCACGCGCTGGATGCGGGAGAGCGCAGGCGCGGCCGTTCGTGCCATTGGAGGCCCTAGAGGGCCAAGTGAGCCGACTCACCCCCCGCGTGCGCATGCGCTGCCTGTTCCCCCTCTCTCTGCGTGCGCATGCGCCACCTATTCCCTCTTCTCCCCTCCCCCCCCCCCCGCTCCTCCTCTACGCCAGCCAGTCCACAGAATTTTCTTTAAAATGAAACCGATCCCTGGTGCAAAAAAGGTTGGGATAATTTGTTCTAAATAATTTGTCCTTCCAGACAAAACTTTCATTATTCCACACATACTCTAATAAAATTTAATGGCATTCTCCATTTGTTATCCCTCTGTCTCTTCCTGTACAGTAGTTGCATATTTCTTTTCTTTCCACAGGAAACTTGTTAAGGGTAAAAGACAAAAAAGCTGCAAATACATTTTGACTAATAGTGGTACGATCTGCAGGAAAAATGGTCCCAAGTCTTTCATGGATTTACAAGTCATATCTAACTATTTGAATTGTGGCTGGAAATGGACCAATACCTAATAATATTGTCCTGACATTCCCCAGCCCTAACCCTGAAGACAATTGGATGAGGTCCTGGTCCAGATGCTTCCTTTGCCGGAAGTTAGACGATCATTACAAATAGCTACATCTAAAAGTATTATGTTTACAGAAGATGACAGTCCGGCCACATCTACTGGAATGTTGGAAGATCAATGCAGCCTTTCATCAAGATTTTAGATTAATAATTAGATAATTTGGTGGTAATTTATCATTTGGGTGTAAGGTTTATCTTGCAATAAAATACATGCATACGTATGTACGTACGTGCATACGAAAGGAGTAGCAGATGCAGAAATAGAAAGACATGAAAAAAAATATATAACTACCTTGATCCATTCCCAAATGATATTAATACAGTTCTGGAGAGATCTGAAGGGAAAAGTTGAAATGGGCCATCATTTAAAACACCTCTTAAGCAAAGAGTAGTTATTCAGTTATTAATGGAGTAGAATTCTTCTACAGAACTGAATTAATATAATAGTTTTTAAAGTCTGTAAAATATGTAATATATAATATCTGAAAGCACATAAATCAATTTGGTAGAATAGGATCAATATCTGATAAGGATATCTGGTAGGTTTTAGAATATTTGAAACACGGCAATCATTTTTTAAAAATATTTTTAGATAGAGCTCAATTGGCACTAGTGATATAATCCCAGACATTATCAGATTGTTATAGTGTAGTTCCCATCACAGCCCTGCAGCCCTTGGGCAATTTCATATTATTGCTACTGATCCGGTATAGTACGTAGAGTAGTATTAAAGAATAAGGAAGAAATATGTAGTATTGAATTGCTTTTGCCACAAAATTGTGTGCAACGTAGCATTAAGGTCAGTTTCATTTATCAATAAACCAGAATTAACTCTGGCACAAATACTTGCAAAGGAAAAATATCCTGTCAGATCTAGGCAATCAAAAACAAAAAGAGAACTTGCTTACTATATAAAATTACTACCTAGAATAAAGAAGCATTGCTGCATTTCCCCCCCCTGTGATTTAGTCTGCTGAACACCCTGAAATGCTCTACTTTTTTCAGCCAGAATTTGATTAGGTTTTTTTATGAGGTTTTGCACAGCTACTATCAATATTATTTAAGACTTTCACTAATTGCAGGACTCTTGTCAGGTTTTTAATGTAACTGTGCAGCCTGGCGTGATTACCTTCCTAGTTACAGTGTATAAATGGGTACATTAAAACTAACACTGCACTAGCTCCTTATACAGAGAAGCCTGGATTGTGGAAATCTGTCTGATACCAGTTTACTCTTCCTAGCATCTTCTGATAGCTAATACAATTATGAAACAGCCCCACTGCAGTAGGAGGAAGAAAGCCAGAGACCTAACAGAATGCTGGTTTACTTCACACTTGACATATCCAAACTAAACCACTCCAAACTCGATTGCACAAAATACAACTAACTCTGTGGTTACATCCCCAAACCCCCATAATTTTAACCTAAAACTGTCGACTGTCGACCTCACCCCATTCCTAAGAGGTCTGTAAGGGGCGTGCATAAGCGCACCAACATGCATGCCATCCCTGTCCTACTGTCTCCATTTATTCGTACCCATTTGCTGTGTTCATATTTATGTTTATACTTAGATTTGTTATCTTTTACATGTTTGACAAGATAGATAGATAGATAGATAGATAGATAGATAGATAGATAGATAGATAGATAGATAGATAGATAGATAGATAGATAGATAGATAGATAGAATATATTCCTTCCTTTATCTACTTCTTTCATGGTATGTAAAGATAGAAAAGCAGATGCACAATAAGTGAAATACATGATGTTTAAGGGACCAAAGAGAGTATAGTCTTTATTGTCATTGTACAAAATAAATACAACAAAATTGGTTTACTTTAGTGTAGTGTAATTTAGTGAGTTTAATGTAGTGATTAAGGCACTTGGTTAGGCGATTGTGAGTTCTAGTCCCACCTTAAGCCAGCAAGATGACCCTGGGTCAATCACACACTCTCAGCCCTTGGAAGAAGGCAGTGGCAAATCACCTCCAAAACCTTGCCAAAAAACCTGCAGGGACTTATTCAAGCAGTCAAAAACTGGCTCAAAGCCCTTCCCCACAAAAAGGAGCAAAGCAGGAAAATTCTAAAATAAACCATGCTTCTGTTTGCAACAGACAGCCATATTTGTTTTTCCTATAATTAAAGACATTTTAATGACATTTTTAATCATTAGCTGCATAATTAAAAAATAAAAATCTAATAATAATTTTCTTTTGTATGATTAAATTGAAAATTAGGATACATGATTGCAGTACTCTGTAATGTCTTGATAGACTGTTTCCCAGCCAAGGCAGTACTTATAATTCCTATTGTATTCTGGCTTGAAATTCTCAAAGTTGTAGTACACACATTTAGAGAGCAGAGTAATGCAATGGAACAATACAGAGAAGTAGATCACATCATCACTTAATGTTGCCCATGATTTCAATTGAAATTCTGGGATTTAATATCAGCTTCTACAATTAGATTGGCCATTTATACATTGATTTAAAAAAAAAAACCTTACCTATAAATTGATAGCATGAAGTGTATGTTCTAACAGCTATACCACATTGTATTTTTCACCCTAGCAGGAAAGAGTGAGAAGATAACCTGTGTGTTTGCTGTCCAGCTGCTCTTGTGGTTCACTTTTGGAGTGGAGAAACAATACACAGAACATGCCTTCAAGAATAAGGGCAATTCTTGGACAGCCCTTCTATAATTGGGATGCATAGCCTAGTACAGTGATGGCGAACCTTTTTCGCCTCGGATGCCAAAAGCAGGCACACGCACATTATCATGTGCCCATGCGTGCCCACACCAATAATTTAATCATTCCCCTATCCCGTGCCCCCTGTGCATGCGTGCGTGACACCCCCTGCTGCCCCGTGTATGTTCACATGCGTGCATGACTTTTTTGCAGCCTGGGCAGGGTGAAAACAATCTCCCCTGCCCCCCCACCCCCAGAGGCTGGAAATGTCCAATTTACCGACTTCCAGTGGGCCTGGTAGATCCATTTTCCCTACCCAAGAGGCCCTCCAGAGACTGAAAACGCCCTCCCAGAGCCTCTGCATGAGCCAATGGGAAGGGAAGGACAGTGTGAATGAGCCAGCCAAAAATCAGCTAGGGCAACAGCTTGCGTGCCTGCTGATATGGCTCCAAGTGCCACCTGTGCCATAGGTTCACCATCACGGGCCTAGTACAAGGGGAAAGGTTAGCTTCTTTAACTCATTACTTCCATTCTTTTTTTTATTTGCTGCTTTGGACACTCACCCTTTTATGATAGCATAAGGATTTGGCATCCTGTTCACCAGAAATGTACACAAACACTTCCAAACAGGAGTGCTAGGCAGTCTGAATTCTGATTCTAAATTGGCATCCACTTTGATCTTATCTGGGCAGAATTTGGGAGAACCATCCTACTTAGCAAAAGCAAACCCCAAATAATCACCCTAGTAAATTACTGACTTGAAGTCCAAGAGCAGTATCAAAAATACAACGGATCTGAATGAGGCATCACACTCAAATGTTTGAGCACACCAACTATCATCAAAAAGAAATAATAATAATATTAATTTGACCTATACAGGAAAATGTAGACTTCTTAATAGTGAGCCACTTAAAAATTATATTTGCACATTCAGTATTGTTGACATTTATTTCAACTGTCAGTGGTGAGTAAATTGGTGATTAAGGATCTTCTGTCAGGTGGCAACAACAAAAGTAGTTTATTTATTTTATTACTTTTATATCTTTCCTTATCTCTAGCAGTACAATGTGACATAGAAAGAAACCACTGCTAATTCTATTCCCACAACAGTCCTGTATGGTGGATTGTTGGGCCAAAATAGAATAATTGGCCCAATGTCAGTCATTAAACTCCATGGACTTTTTCTTGTCATCAAGAGTGACAAGAAGGTTTTTCTCATAACTAGCAAATAATGCTCTTCTGCTCCTACTACACCCAATTTTTCTCCCCTCTCCAGCTTCTAGACCTTTGCAGCAATCCTAAAGAGGTGTTGTGCAGATTAAAGAATGACACATTGGGAAAATTGCATTGGCAGATGCCAGCAGATGTGGTAACTAATGGAAAACAGATGTCTTGCCTTCATGTATGGGGAATGTTAGGACACGGACAACATGCACAACAGTGCCAAAACCCTGACATCAGGTTCAAGCATATTCCTAGGTCACATAAAGCAATCCTAAAGGCCAGGAGATAAGCTGGGTTTAATTGCAAGACAAGGGCTGGAATCCTCTGCAATGTGTAAGAAAATTCTCCTCAGCAGATAAATGGAATAAAGGTTGGAATATTTTTTTTGTGCAGGGCTTTCCTTTCCTTTCCTTTTCTTCCTTCCTTCCTTCCTTCCTTCCTTCCTTCCTTCCTTCCTTCCTTCCTTAACATTCTTCACATTTTGAGGCAATTGATAACAAAGCGAAATAAAATACTGACAGGGAATTGGGGAATGAAGTGCATTTTTTATGCTGTTGTTAGTTGCAAAATGTACATACACGTACATATACATACACTTATACATATACATGCATACATACACATACATACAATCATGGTAATGCTGGTAGGAATTATTTGTGAAAATATCTGGAGCTACTAATAATTTTTGTTCTGTTTCCAAGAAACAGAACGAATCCAGGGACAGAAGTCTTCAAACTACCAAATATGTTCTTGAGAATTTGGAAACACAATTTTATTTAAAAGTATGAAATAGAAATATGACTACATTCCTAGTATCCAAAAAATTTGGGGACAATGGACAATTTTCTGTTTATGACCATTTTGCAGATGCTCTTTCTCCAAAAGGCTGCCATTTTGGATTAGCCAATCACTTTTACAAGCCAACAACTAGTAAGAGTGTTCCTTATCAGTCCTTCCAGCCCCCAGGATGCATCCAGTTGCCTTCCCCAGTTTACCTTGGTTTCTTTTGAAGGCAGCTGGAGACTCTAGTGACTCTTAAACTGTTTGACCCAATTACCTCTTTTCCCAGACTTGATTGATGTCATTTAGCTCCCCCCACACACACACACACTTAAAAGTCTCTGTTGTTTTACAAAAGCATTTGGCAGATCCCAAACTGGATCCTCAACTCACAAGCAAGCAATTATAAATTACTCCATTACCCCCAGGGTATGCCCAAATTGCTCCCTTGAGTAATTACCACCAGTTCAAGAACTACTACTTTAAACACAGTAGTAAGACGTTTTTATTTTCTAAAAATGGGACTTAAAGTCAGGCTTGGAATTAAACATGATGATGGCATTGTGCTGTGCAACATGTCGGCTGCCCATTCTCATTTATCTTAATGAAAAGGGATTTAAAATGTATACAGTCAGGAAGAGCAATCACCATCATTTGTTGAGTTCTTGGTGCTGCGTTTGCTTGCATTACCAACATCAGTGTAAGAAAGTGTGAAGTTTGCTGTTATTTACTGCATATACTGTATAGTATTGTAGGTTGTCCAGCCTGTCTTGGTGGATGTGTGGCTTCCTCCTTAATGGTTCCATGATAGGGCATTGTTTTAATTCATCAATTAATTAATTAATATAGCATCCTATCTCCTACCAATTATATATTTGTTTCCTGCCTGTATTATTTTTACAAATAATTCAAAGTGGCAAACATATCCAACATATCCTTCCTTCTTTTTTCTCAACAGCCACAACCATGTGAGGTGCACTGGGCTGAGAGAGACTAACTGGCTCAAATTCACCCAAGCTGGTTTTAACCTGGCTAAAGCAGGACTAGAACTGACAGTTTCCCCGCTTTCTATCCTGACGCCTCAATCATTACAACAAACTGGCTCTCGGTTTTTGGTCATTTTGCTGAGCTGTTTTCCATTTAGCTGCACAGCTTATTGGAGTTCTATATCTCACACTAGGGACGCAGTGGCTCAGCGGCTTAAGATGCTGAGCTTCTCAATCAGAAAGGTTGGCAGTTCGGCAGTTCGAATCCCTAGCGCCGCGTAACAGACTGAGCTCCCATTACTTGTCACAGCTTCTACCAACCTAGCAGTTCAAAAGCATGTAAAAATGCAAGTAAAAAAATAGGAACCACCTTTCATGGGAAGGTAGCAATGTTCCGTGCACCTTTGGCATTTAGTCATGCCACCCACATGACCATGGAGACATCTTTGGACAGCGCTGGCTCTTTAGCTTAGAAATGGAGATGAGCATGGGCCCTTAGAGTCAGGAATGACTAACACATATGTGCAAGGGGAACCTTTACCTTTATCTCACACTGGTGGTCAGGATATGCTGTCATGGTCATCCATGTAAGAAAAACAGTTGTATCTTGGTAGAGGTTTGCCAGCATGCATCTTTCCTTGCCAACAGAAGAGGATAATGTATATGTAGCATAGAGTTGAAAGTTTGGTGCTCTATGAGATTGTGTTCTTGCAGATGCTTCATCACCAAGGTAGACAATACCATAATCAATTTCCCTGGCAGTATGCTAGGATCCAAATACTTCCAACTCTTTTGCCGAGTACAGAAACAACACCTATGCCTAGGGGGTTATGTATCCTTTATTACTGTCAGCCTCCCAGGCTAAAGCAGATAGGAATCACAAATCAGATGAACTAATTCTACTTCATTATAAACTACAGTGACATAATCTTGAAAGTCTGAAAGTACAATCTTTCCCCATCTCCTTTTACAGCCTTAGAAACTAGGGAAAGTCTCTACTGAACCTCTTGACCACCACTGTACAGCTGCAGGCTATTCTGTCTCTTATCTGACTGTCCCCCTTGGCAGGGTCTTTGCCCAGTCTCCCAAGGTTTTTTCCCACATACAGTTACAATTACAGAGAACAGTAATCCAAACTAATAGTCCAGTCCTTGTGTTTTAAAGATTGTAAGAATAAGGGAACTGAGTTCTCATAATGGAACTTAAATCACAGCCCATAGACAATAGTCTGGTAGTTTACTCATGTTGATAATGATCAACTAGATCCTTGTTGATTTATTTATTAAATTTACAGGCTGCCATGCTCCAGAACAATTCTGGGCACCTCAAAATTAAATAGGCAGAAAGCAGCTAGAGAAAAAGATCATGTGCATGTGGGCACTCCATAAACAACCACCCAACCCCCAAGGCCTGGGAGAACAGCCAAGGATTTCAAGCCTGATTTTTATTTATTTATTTTACTTTGGACAAAAAGGTGATTTGCCATTGCTTCCTTCCTAAGCCTGAGAAGCAGTGATTGATCCAAGGTTCACCCAGTTGGCTTTGTGCTTAAGATGGGACTCACGGCTCCCAGTTTCTTAACCACTACACAAAATTAGCTCTCACAGCAATAAAACAGATATTTCTGTTTCAATTAATCTCTAAATTTGCAAATCTTATATAAATTACCCTGAGCAAACGTTTTGCTTTCCATGTGAGTGAATATGTCATACCTTCCTTCTTTGAGGCTAATGTGTAGGGACCACTTATTTTATACACACATACAGATTGTACAACTGAGAGTTTTGCACAAAAGGGTCCATCAAAAAGTGCAACTCAGAGGTTCCTCTGCCACTTTCCTACATCTGCATTGTCACTGACTTCAAACAAATGCACAAAAAGTTCTAGCTAGCTCTCTTAACTTCGCAGATAAAATCTCTACAATTAATTTTGCAATCCATAGGCTGCAGGAAAACGTCTAGGCTAACCAGATGTACAAGAAAGCATTCTACACCAGGAATCTGACAACAGACATACTTGAAGTTGATTCATATGACCAGATTTCGCCTTCTCCAAATGCAACAGAAAGACCTAAAACTTTACTATTATTTTTTTCTCCTTTTCTAAAGTAAATAGAATCACACTAGCACCTTACCCAGCAGCTGGTCTTTATCTAGTTTTACTACAATTGGTATCTCTGTATTAGTAAGAATAATTTGGTCTGGGTGTCACTGTTCCGAGGGGAGGCAAGTTCCATCCTCCCGGTTGGGGGCACGTGGCCGTTGGTTGCAAACGGTCAGGTGCCACAACCCCCGCAGGCTAGGTGGTCAGGGAATACAGAGCCAGGGCCTGAGGCTGATGTTCTGTAACGCCAGGTCCATTGTCAACAAAGCCCCCCTCATCCATGACCTTGTGTCAGAGGGGGAGCCGGACCTGGCTGGAATAGCGGAAACCTGGTTGGGCCACGAGGGTGGACTCCCCCTCGTTGAAATGTGCCCACCAGGCTACCGCGCTTTTCATCAGCCCCGGGCCCTAGGTAGGGGTGGTGGGGTGGCGGTCATAATAAAGGAAGGTCTTGAGCCGAGAGAGACCATTGTGCCACAGACCACCGGTTGTGAGTCCCTCTGCGTGAAGTGGAGCCTAGGGAGGCAGTTGGGCTTGCTGGTTGTATACCTGGCTCCCCGCTATGTAGCAGCAGCCCTGCCCGAGCTCCTGGAGGTGATCGCTACGGTGGCAGTGGAGACCCCCAGACTTTTGGTCATGGGGGACTTTAATCTGCCATCGGTGGGCGAATCATCCGTGGCAGCTTGGGAGTTCATGGCTTCCATGACGGCCATGGACCTGACCCAATTAATTCAAGGCCCCACCCACGAGGGTGGACATACACCGGATCTCATCTTTGTCTCTGGCCAATGGAAGAGTGATCTGGGTATAGGGGATATAGTCATCACGCCCTTGTCATGGTCAGACCACTCACTTCTCCAGCTCGACTTTCCAACCGCTGCTCCCCTCCGCGGGGAGGCGGAACCAGAGCCACCGATCTGGTTCCGCCCCAGGCGCCTTATGGACCCGGATGGGTTCCAGACGGCGCTTGGGCCACTTCCTGTACCCCTGACCCACGCCCCGATGGAGGACCTCGTGGCCGCATGGAATACTGCGACCACGGGGGCCTTGGATCGGGTCGCGCCCTTGCGGCCTCTCTTGCGGCGACGTGTCGCCCCGGCTCCTTGGTTTACCGAGGAGCTGAGGGTGATGAAACGCCACAAGAGATGCCTAGAGAGAAGATGGAGGTATACCCGTTCTGAATCTGACCGGACACAAGTAAGAGCCCAGTTACGGACTTACATTGTGGCGCTGAGAGTGGCCAAATGTCATCATTGTGCCACTCTCATAGCATCCGCAGAAAACCGCCCTGCCGCCCTGTTCAGGGTGACCCGCTCCCTCCTTCAACAGAGGGTGCGGGAAGCCCCGCTACAGGGCAGAGCAGAGGAATTTGTGACTTTTCTGCAGGAGAAAATCGCTCAGATACAGAACGAGCTAGCCCCCATTGATGGTCCAGTGGGATGCCACGAGACAGATCTTGTTTGGGAGGAGTTTGACTCCGTTGCTTCCGAGGATATGGACAGGCTACGTGGGCGACTGCGAGCCACCACATGTTTATTGGACCCGTGTCCCTCCTGGCTTGTACTGGCATCCTGGGAGGTGACACGAGGCTGGCTCCAAGAGGTTGTCAACGCATCCTTAAGTGAGGGTTCCTTGCCTGCTTCCCTAAAAGAGGCTATGGTGAGGCCCCTCCTTAAGAAGCCCTCTTTGGACCCAGCTTTATTAAACAACTATCGTCCAGTCTCCAACCTTCCCTTTTTGGCGAAGGTTGTTGAGAGTGTGGTGGCACAACAGTTTCCCCGTCACCTGGAGGAAGTTGATTATCTAGACCCGCGCCAGTCCGGCTTTCGGCCCGGGCATAGCACTGAGACGGCATTGGTCGCGTTGGTCGATGATCTCTGGAGGGCCAGAGATGGGGGTTGTTCCTCCATCCTGGTCCTATTAGACCTCTCGGCGGCTTTTGATACCATCGACCATGGTATCCTATTGCATCGGCTGGGGGGGTTGGGGGTGGGAGGCACCGTCTTACGGTGGTTCTCCTCCTACCTCTCTGGCCGATCGCAATTTGTGTTGACAGGAGAGCAGAGGTCGACCTCGAGACCCCTCACATGTGGGGTGCCTCAGGGGTCGGTCCTCTCGCCTCTCCTGTTTAACACATATATGAAGCCGCTGGGTGAGATCATCCGTGGTTTTGGGGTAGAGTACCATCTGTACGCTGATGATACACAGCTGTACATTTCTACCCCAAACCACCCCAACGATGCCGTAGCAGTGATGTGCCAGTGCCTGGAAGCCGTGCGGATCTGGATGGGAAGTAACGGACTCAGGCTCAACCCGACCAAGACCGAGTGGCTGTGGTTTCCGGCTGCCCGATTCAACCAGCTCTCTCCAACGCTGGCCATAGGGGGCGAACATCTTGCCCCTGTGGATGGGGCGCGCAATTTGGGTGTCCTCCTGGATGCCCGGCTGTCCATGGAAGATCAAGTGACAGCCGTGGCCAGGAGGGCGTTTTACCAGGTTCGCCTGGTTCGCCAGTTGCGCCCCCTATTGGATCGGGACGCCCTTCGCATAGTCACTCATGCTCTCGTGACATCGCGACTGGACTATTGTAACTCTCTCTACATGGGGCTCCCCTTGAGGTGCACCCGGAGACTTCAGATGGTTCAGAATGCAGCCGCGCGGGCAATCTTGGGTACCTCCAGATTTGCCCACATAACTCCACTTCTGCGCGAGCTGCACTGGCTGCCTGTCGTCTTCCGGGTGCGCTTCAAGGTATTAGTCATCATTTTTAAAGCGCTCCATGGCTCGGGACCTAGCTATCTGCGGGATCGGATCCTGCCGCATACATCCTCACGGCCGATTCGCTCCCACAGAGAGGGACTTCTCCGGGTGCCGTCCACTAGACTCTGTCAGCGGGCGATGCCCAGGGGAAGGGCTCTCTCTGTGGCGGGCCCAGCCCTCTGGAACGACCTTCCCCCCGACATCAGAACAACCACGGACTTCCGCTCCTTCCGTCTGAAATTAAAAACTCATCTTTTCCGTTTGGCCGGCCTTGGTTAGCCTCTCTCTACAGGGTTTAGCTGTTTTTAATTGGGTATTTTAGCAGATTAAGGGGATTTTAGCACAGGCTCATATTTAATTTTTTCTTAACTGTATGTGTATATTGTATTGTGGTTTTAGTTTCCCTGTGCACCGCTCCGAGTCCCTATGGGGAGAGGAGCGGTCTATAAATTAAATTATTATTATTATTATTATTATTATTACTGTTCACAGTGAGGGGAGGAATAAAGCAGCAGAATCTTTTCTAGAAAAGATTGCTGTTCTTTTTCTGTTTATATTTATTTTCCCCTTCTCTCCCTCCCCAGGGTGAAAGTAATTTGACTGAGACCCACTGCAATTCATACCTTATTCTTGTCTATCTTATCAACCTCAGTCAAATGCCCTTTCTCCTTCTGAGACAGGAACAATGCCAACTTCGAAGTGAAGGAAAAATTCTACAGCGATTCTGAAAAATTATGTGCCACCAGATCTAGAAACATTTCAGAATTTCACATTAATCACTTCAATGAACTACAGTGAAATGTGAGTATCACTAATTTTAGCTAGATATCAATACATGAGATTTCCCACCATCACCACAACCCATGATGGCACCATATTTTATCCCATCCATCATCCCACCATCCCACCATTTCCCACCATCACCCATCCATGATGGCAACATACTTCCTTGAGCAACGGTGATGCAGTGGTTAGAATACTAGAGGCTACTTCTGCTGACTGCTGGCTGACTGCAATTTGACAGTTCAAATCTCACCAGGCTCAAGGCTGACTCAGCCTTCCATCTTTCCGAGGTGGGGAAAATGAGGACCCAGATTGTTGGGGACAATATGCTGACTCTGTAAACCGCTTAGCGAGGGCTGTAAAGCACAATATAGTGGTATGTAAGTCTATGTGCTATTGCTACTCCCAGAAAGCAAGGTAAAGAACAACTAATCATTTGGGGGGAGGGAGAAAAGTTGTATTAATCTGAAATCAATGAGAGAAGAACTAGAAGCCAAACCGTATGTATTTGAAGAACCTTGGCTGAAATGAGTTGGGCTTATTTCTAATAAAACATGACAGAACTGCTTAGTGGTAAAAATTCAAGATGAGCGGCTGAGCTATGAACATAAATAGATGTGGTTTATTGAGAAGCAAGTTCCAGTCTCACTTGAATTTTTTACTCTTGCTTTCATTTACTTCCAAATGTAGTGTTCACAATTTTAATTCTAACCTGGTTTCTTAAAGAACCAAACATTTATCACAATGACAAAAGCAATCTAGAACTGAAGTTTGCATAAATAATGTGTTACAATGTATATTTTGATTACGTATGTGAACAGAATGTTTCTGCTACGTTTTTCTGACTTTTGCAGTTTTTCAGTAGATAATTATTTTCAGTTCTACAGATCATTTTCCAGAAAGAACTACAAAAGATTTAACAGTAAAACCATATATGCGAGACCGTCTCGTGCCCCATACATCCCTTAGACCGATACGCTCCCACAGAGAGGGCCTTCTCAGGGTGCCGTCGGCCGGACAATGCCAACTGGCGACACCCAGGGGAAGAGCCTTCTCTGTGGCGGGACCAGCCCTTTGGAACGACCTACCCCCTGAACTCCGGACCATCACCGACCTCCACCTCTTCCGCCAATGTCTAAAGACATACTTTTTTCATCAAGCCGGCCTAGCCTAACCTCCCATGGGGACTTTTAGAAAAGTTTTAAATTGGGTTTTTAATTAATAATTGGTTTTAGCACAGGTTTGGGATCTAATATATATTTTAAATTATTTATCTATGTTCTATTTTTGTATGTTTTTTAAATCTCCTGTGCGCCGCCCTGGGTCCTCTGCGGAGAAGGGCGGGATATAAATGTAATAAAATAAAATAAAAAATAAATAAATAAAATAAATAAATGTGTGTGTGTGTGTGTGTGTGTGTGTATACATATATGGTCTAAGCAAAAGTCAAGTCAAGTGAATTCAGTAGGGATCAATCAACAAAGGAACAGTCTGCAGTCCAAGTTTTTAAAATATAATTAAAGAAAACCAAGAAAACCTTGCTGAGGCTTTGACTGTGACATCTAAACATGTGTGTGTCCTATCACATCTTCCCTCTGTGGTCCTAAGATGTTTTGCACAAATGACTTTATTTTTGTTGTAAGAATATATATTTTACTAGGCAGTTTTACGAGGCCTGACAAAAGGCCTCATAAATAACCCAGCAGGAAATATAGGGTAAATAAAATCTTTACAACTTGATCATAAACCTGAGGAGTCTTTGGTTTCTTTACAAATGGAATCGGCAGATTATTTCATTAAGGCAAAGGACATGCTCCCTAGAGCTCAAGAATTACAGCTGGCATGGCTTTTTAACCTGCAATTCAGTTAAACAGGTTTGGTGGCAGTGGAAAATCTGAAGGGCTTTTCTAGACATCAAGAGTCATCTTCTTTCCCATGTACTCAAGATCTGTGGCCCAGCCTAGGCTGATCTTGATGTACACAACCTTCCTAAAATTGGATGGTTTACATGTTTACAAATACAGTGATGGGATTAAACTACAGAATTTGCTTCCACCAGATGTGATGACTGCCACTAGTCTAAATGGCTTTAAAAGTAAGATGCATAAATGTATAGAGGAGACTACGGCTAGAAGTCTGGATGGTTATTTTCTAATCCCAGGACTGTAAACAATGTTTCTTAGTGTTGCAGGGAAGTAATCATGGAGGAGGGCAATTTCATTCATTTTCAGGAAGAGAAAGAGGAGGAAGGGAAAGAGAAGAAGAAGAAGAAGAAGAAGAAGAAGAAGAAGAAGAAGAAGAAGAAGAAGAAGAAGAAGAAGAAGAAGAAGAAGAAGAAGAAGAAGAAGAAGAAGAAGAAGAAGAAGAAGAAGAAGAAGAAGAAGAAGAAGAAGAAGAAGAAGAAGAAATTAGAACTCACAGTCACCTGGTTTTTAGCCTGGTATCTAAACCACTATACCAAAATGGTCTCATATCACTAAATTATGTTGTATTTAATGTACAAATCAATCTATAGTGTAGCACCAATTTTTTGAGCCCATCCAACTGTAAAGAAAATCCTAAATTAGCTGCCATATAAATACCCCTCACCTGGTCTGGGGTGTATAGTGTTAGTTCTACAAACCAAAGGAACAATTACTGCAATAAGGAATTTTTGCAGTTCCCTAAAGAAACATGGACTTTGGATCCACATTTATAAGTATCTTGACAGGAAATATCAGCCTTTTACAAAGATTAATTCCTTGTCCTTTTAAATCATTTGCAACATTTACTTACTTATTTTACTTACTTACCGGTACTACCTACCTACTTACCTACCTACCTATCTACCTACCTACTTACTTTTGTATTTGATTTATAGAGCCCCCATCTCAAATACATGGCTCTGGACAGTTTACATCAATTAAAAAAAACTATTTAAAAAGCAACGAGCAATATAGAAATCATATTTTTAAAACCATGTAAAAGACCTTTTTCACTCTCGTGTTGTTACTGCTGCTAAAAACAAAACACCACCTCCCCAAGCAGCAGCCATAGCAAGTAGTGGGGATTCTGTGAGACTTTCCGCTCCGACTCCTTAAAAGTGAATGACAGCCCGTTACAGAAACAGAGCAGGAGGGAGAGGCAGAATTGGCTTCTTGGTGGCACACAGGACGCTCCAGTGAAAGCCCCATATGTTGCTGAATTATCCTTTCTCAATCCCAGGGTATTATCTCTCGTGATCCTGTCATTGACTCCCCTGACGCCAAGGTTAAATAAAATATCATTTCCGTCTGATTTAGTTGTTGTCTTTTGCATTTTGCGAAAGCCCTTAAAGGTCCCCCTGGATTCAACCTTTCAGGTCAGAACAGTCCATGGGAACCCCCTTCCCAGGCATTTCACTCTAGATAATGTCATGCTTGATTCATTAGATTATTCAAAGCACTGCCTTCCGTTGCTCCTGCTGCTGTTTCTGGCTTTGATGGTTGTTGGCTTGCGTCCTTTCAGCTTCTTCCCAACGCTACCTCTTGTTGCTTTTTTCTCTCACAAACCTGCTCCTTGGAGAAATAAAAGCCATGTACAAAGAAACGAGAAATATTGGTCAGCTCTTCTAATAGTGCTCAGATGCAAAAGAAGGAGGAAGCTTTGCTCTGAGAATCTACGTATATGAAAAGGATCATTCACAGGGTGAGATATCAAACAGGCTACCACTCCCAGCTTGCAAAGGTCCTGGTGGATAGAAATGATCAAGTCTAGTGTACAAAGATGAGAACATTTGAAAAAGGGCTCTTGAAGTCTTCCTTAAAAAGGGCCAAACAGAAAGAAACGTTTAGTGCCTTGATCCATATTTTCTTTTAACACAATCATGGGTTTCCTATATTCATCTTTGGACTGGCAACCAACCAGCCAGGATTTGACCTTAGAGTTTCCAGTGACTCAAAAGAGGAAATGGGACTCCCTCATTTATGTCTAAGCCGTAAAAAGGAAGTTTGGCAAATGGCAAAACAAATCTCAACCTTGGATGGGTCAAACTAAGTCTAGCTCACAGTCGTGTTGAAAAAGACTGGCCAACAAGGGCAGGAAATAAGAGGTTTTATGTGGCTGTGACAAACAGGGTAAACTGGGACAGCTATGAGGTGCCTGTGTGTCTGTTAGGAGGAAAGGCTGTGGTTACTGAAGCTGCAGCAATACCTACTACGGCTGAAGGAGCAGACTAGAGAGTAAGCTGTAAGTTCAAGAAGATGGAAATAAAAGAAGGACAAGCAGAGAGGCAAAAGAAAGACCAACCTTATTTTTTTTCTGCTGATCCATGGGGTAAACAATTTAGTGCCTCGTGTAGCTTTCGATATATAAGGTTTATACAGCTATTAGGTGATGGGGTTTGAGGCACAGAAGGGGCATGATTAATTGTTCCTATTGAAGGTTATGACGTAGGAAAAAATATTGAAGTAAAAGTTTAGATATGGAGATGATGTTGTAGACTTAGATACTTGGACTTCTGTCTGTACTTCTGAAGCACTTCTGAATTGAGATGTCCCAAATGTGCTTTTGCAAGGGTTCCAAATAACATCCAAAATTAAGTCCAAGGCAAAGTATTGCTCAAAATTCCAATTTATTAAGAGAGTCATGTTGGCCCATCTGGGAAAACCCGAATCTGAAAGCTTCCCGGCTTTCCCCACCCTGTTGAAAGTTCAGGATCCTGCCCCCTCACAAGCCCATCACATGGTCCAATCTTCCACTGCCATGCTGGCCATTCCACCCATTCAGTTCCGGTCAGGTGCAGAGGTGTAGAGACAAAGGATGACCTTGAATTCTAGAAAGGAATTGTATTTTGACAGCATCACATTCTACTTCTTACTATTCCTCCTCCCAATTCCACACTAAGGAAACAGCATAGTAGAATAGATTATTAGTGTGGCAAAGATCCCAAAAGGAACCGGCTGCAGGCCTGACAACTGGACTTTGTTTTTCCTTGACAACATTTTGCTTCCTCATCCAAGAAGCCTCTTCAGTTCAGAACTTGGATGAGAAGCAAAACGACTTCAAGGAAAAACAAAGTCCAGTTGCCTTTTGAAAAGCATCTTTGGGACAGCCAAGGACCTGGACATAACTGAGAATCTCCATAGACATCTGAATTGAGAGGTTCTTCCCAGACCTCAAGAGATACACAATGGCTTTAAACCTCTCACAATCCTGTGGAAAAGTGAGAGAAATCCTCATATAAAGCTGTGCTGTGGCAGGAGGATAAGTGTAATAAGAAGAATGGTGCAAGAACACAGGAACTGTGCAATATGCAAGGCAAACAGTTAAGGAAGTAATAGTGATATTACTTAATTGTGTTCCTGTTGTGTCTATATTGGTCATCTTCAACCTCATAGCCTCCAGATATATGGTTGTTGAAAATTATTAGCTTTGTCTTTGTATAAGGAACAATAGTGACATTCTTTTACCATCAGGCACAAATGCAGTCTTCGCATGCACATTAAACAAACTGTACAGAATCAAATCACATCCATATTTTAGCATTTATCCAGTTATGTCATCTATCCCTGCAGCTTTATTTATTTTTAAACACTGTCATAAAATCTTTTAATGTTTTTTATTTTTCATTTTTAATAGTGACTTGTTTGATGATTGTTTTTATTTGTTTGTTGGTTTTGATAGTTGTAGGCTACCCAGAGTTGTTACTTGTGAGATGGGAGGCTCTATAAACACACTGAATGAATGAATGAATGAATGAGAGTACACCATTCCATTTCTTCTTGGAGGTTACACACACATACCTACATATTTCTCTAATCTTCGATATATCATTTTCATTTTCATACAAAACTCAAAAATATTCCTTCTACCTTCCCTCAGTTCAGTTTCATACCAAATTATTTCATCACTTTTACTTTTAATTCCATTCATTCTGTTGGACAGCCTTTTTTAAATATATCTTTATTAATATAAAATCAAACATTCAACAAGTATAGGGTGGGGGTAACTGGAGAGACATACAAAAGAGAAAGAAGAAGAAGAAAGAAAAAAAGGAAAAGGAAGAAAAAGAAACATATCGGGGATATGTCTAGTCCCCTAATTTAAGAGTTGAGTTTGTCCCAGTCTAACTTATCAGTTATTATTTACAATTATACGTAGATGTCTACATATATATATTGGCATTGCTTGCTTCGGGTATTTTTCCGTGTATAAGAAAATACCCTAATACACGGGAAAATACCCGAAGCAAGCAATGCCAGCATACCTACACCCGTGAAAATATATATTATATTTACTATTACGTTTATTCATCACATTTATTTATCCTTAGGGGATTTTTAATTGGTAAACTATTGTCTATTTTAGGGGGTCCCAGGGAGGGGGGTGGGCATAGACAGATAGAGACGACAAAAGAACAACATGAAAGAAGGGGCCAGACCAGTAGCCGATGGGAGGAGACGGAAGGATCCGATATGAGGGGGGAACTACGAGTCGTTCCGCCGGAGGGCATACCAATCCAGACGGTCGTGGGGAGGGGCAGGGCCGAGGGGAGACAAGTTCCATCCTCCCGGTTGGTGGCACGTAGCCGTTGGTTACAAACGGTCGGGTGCCACAACCCCCGCAGGCTAGATGGTCAGGGGATACAGAGCCAGGGCCTGCAGCTGATGTTTTGCAACGCCAGGTCTGTGGTCAACAAAGCCCCCCTCGTTCATGACCTTGTGTCAGAGGGGGAGCCGGACCTGGTAGGAATTGCAGAGACCTGGTTGGGCCACGAGGGAGGACTTCCCCTCGTTGAAATGTGCCCACCAGGTTACTGCGCTTTTCATCAGCCACGGGCCCTAGGCAGCGGCGGTGGGGTAGCGGTCATTATCAAGGAAGGCCTTGAGCCGAGAGAGACCATTGTGCCTCAGACTACCGATTGTGAGTCCCTCTGCATGAAGTGGGGCTTAGGGAGGCAGTTGGGCTTGCTGGTTGTATACCTGGCTCCCCGCTATGTGGCAGCAGCCCTGCCCGAGCTCCTGGAGGTGATCGCTACAGTGGCAGTTGAGACCCCCAGACTTGTAGTCATGGGGGACTTTAATCTGCCATCGTTGGGCGAATCATCCGAGGCAGCTCGGGAGTTCATGGCCTCCATGACGGCCATGGACCTGACCCAACTAATTCAAGGCCCCACCCACGAGGGTGGACATACGCCGGATCTCATCTTTGTCTCGGGCCAATGGAAGAGTGATCTGGGTTTAGGGGATATAGTCATCACACCCTTGTCATGGTCAGACCACTCACTTCTCCGACTCGACCTTCCGACCGCTACTCCCCGTCGCGGGGAGGCGGAACCAGAACTTCCTATCTGGTTTCGCCCCAGGCGCCTGATGGACCCTGTTGGGTTCCAGATGGCGCTTGGGCCACTTCCTGTACCCCTGACCCGCGCCCCGATGGAGGACCTCGTGGCCGCATGGAATATTGCGACCACGGGAGTCTTGGATCGGGTCGCGCCCTTGCGGCCTCTCTTGCGGCGCCGAGCCGCCCCGGCTCCTTGGTTCACCGAGGAGCTGAGGGCGATGAAACGTCGCAAGAGATGCCTAGAGGGAAGATGGAGGGCTACTCGCTCTGAATCTGACCGGACACAGGTAAGAGCCCATTTACGGACTTACATTGTGGCGCTGAGAGTGGCCAAACGCCATCATTGCGCCACTCTCATAGCATCCGCAGAAAACCGCCCTGCCGCCCTGTTTAGGGTGACCCGTTCCCTCCTGCAACAGAGGGTGCGGGAAGCCCCGCTATAGGGTAGAGCAGAGGAATTTGTGACTTTTCTGCAGGACAAAACCGTTCAGATACAGAACGAGCTAGCCCCCATTCGTGGCCCAGTGGGATGCCATGAGGCTGATCTTGTTTGGGAGAAATTTGACTCCGTTGCTTCCGAGGATATGGACAGGTTACGTGGACGACTGCGAGCCACCACATGTTTATTGGACCCGTGTCCCTCCTGGCTTGTACTGGCATCCTGGGAGGTGACACGAGGCTGGCTCCAAGAGGTTGTCAATGCTTCTTTAAGTGAGGGTTCCTTGCCTGCTTCCCTAAAAGAGGCTATGGTGAGGCCCCTCCTTAAGAAGCCCTCTTTGGACCCAGCTCTTTTAACCAACTATCGTCCCGTCTCCAACCTTCCCTTTTTGGCGAAGGTTGTTGAGAGTGTGGTGGCACAACAGTTTCCCCGTCACCTGGAGGAAGTTGATTATCTAGACCCGCGCCAGTCCGGCTTTCGGCCCGGGCATAGCACCGAGACGGCATTGGTCGCGTTGGTGGATGATCTCTGGAGGGCCAGAGATGGGGGTTGTTCCTCCATCCTGGTCCTATTAGACCTCTCGGCGGCTTTCGATACCATCGACCATGGTATCCTATTGCATCGACTGGGGGGATTGGGGGTGGGAGGCACCGTTTTACGGTGGTTCTCCTCCTACCTCTCTGGCCGATCGCAATTTGTGTTGGCAGGAGAGCAGAGGTCGACCCCGAGACCCCTCACATGTGGGGTGCCTCAGGGGTCGGTCCTCTCGCCTCTCCTGTTTAATGCATACATGAAGCCGCTGGGTGAGATCATCCGTGGTTTTGGGGTAGAGTACCATCTCTACGCTGATGATACTCAGCTGTATATATCTACCCCAAACCACCCCAACGATGCCATAGTGGTGATGTGCCAGTGCCTGGAAGCCGTGCGGATCTGGATGGGAAGTAACGGACTCAGGCTCAACCCGACCAAGACCGAGTGGCTGTGGTTTCCGGCTGCCCGATTCAACCAGCTCTCTCCAACGCTGGCCATAGGGGGCGAACATCTTGCCCCTGTGGATGGGGCGCGCAATTTGGGAGTCCTCCTGGATACCCGGCTGTCTATGGAAGAGCAAGTGACAGCCATGGCCAGGAGGGTGTTTTACCAGGTTCGCCTGGTTCGCCAATTGCGCCCCCTATTGGATCGGGACGCCCTTCGCACAGTCACTCATGCCCTCGTGACATCCCGACTGGACTATTGTAACTCTCTCTACATGGGGCTCCCCTTGAGGTGCACCCGGAGGCTTCAGTTAGTTCAGAATGCAGCCGCGCGAGCAATTATGGGAACCACTAGGTTCACCCATGTAACACCGCTCTTGCGCGAGCTGCACTGGCTGCCTGTCGTCTTCTGGGTGCGCTTCAAGGTGTTAGTTATCATCTTTAAAGCGCTCCATGGCTCAGGACCTAGCTACCTGCGGGATCGGATCCTGCCGCACACATCCTCACGGCCGATTCGCTCCCACAGAGAGGGACTTCTCCGGGTGCCGTCCACTAGACTTTGTCAGCGGGCGACGCCCAGGGGAAGGGCTCTCTCTGTGGCGGGCCCGGCCCTCTGGAACGACCTTCCCCCCGATATTAGAACGACCACGGACCTCCGCTCCTTCCGCCTGAAATTGAAGACTCATCTTTTCCGCCTGGCCGGCCTAGGGTAGTCTCTCTCTCTATGGGTTTTTTAATGTTTATTTATATTTAGTGGGGATTTTTAGTTAAAGGGATTTTAGCACAGGAATTAGTTTAATCTGTTTTAAATTGTATGTATTTTGTATATTTATTGTTTTTATTCTCCCTGTGCACCGCCCCGAGTCCCTGTGGGGAGAGGGAGCGGTTAATAAATTCAACTTTATTATTATTATTATTATTATTATTATTATTATTATTATTATTATTATTATTATTATTTCTCAGGTATTCTATCTAATTGATTTCCTTGGTGTCCATTATTCTCCTGTTGTACCATGCATACCATTTATTCCAGCTTTGGGCATAGGTTGAGTTTTGTCTATCTTTTAAAATATATGTTAATTTGTCCGATTCTGCGCAGTTGAAGATTTTGGCTATAATTAGGTGCTCTGATGGTGGGTTGGTATCTTTCCAGTGCTGCGCAATAGCCATCCTAGTCACTGTTATTATATGTGAGAAGAGGTACCAATGTTGGACAGTCTTTTCATAAACTGCCAAAATAATTTTTATTTTCCTCAAAATTGGTCTGCATTTTTCTGCCTCTTTCAATCTCAACAATTCCTTGGTTTCTTTGACTACATTCTTTGATACAATATCTGTATACATCCATTATGGTACACAATATATTTCATTCTCATTGTTACAGTATTTTTCTTACATCTTTTTTTCCTCATCCACAAGCTTTTCCATTTGACTCTATAATTTAACCAAGCATATTTTTTCATACTTCTAATTAGTATAATCTGCACAGTTTTGTGGCACTTGGTGATATTATTCTCTTCTATTTGTTTCAGTTAGCTTCCATGCCTTATTTTTTTATGACAGTTTTCCATTCTTTCTGCTGGAAGATAAACTACCTTCTAACACGTTTTCATATAGAACTCATACTTTCATGCAGGACTTGTATTTTTCATTTCACTCTAACTACTACTATTCTTTTTTTCCATGTTCATTTCTCCCCCAAAGAGCCACTCTCAACACTCCCAAATAGGGATATTGATTAGCTACAGAATTTTTCTTTCTGTAATTTCATTAGTAATTCATATTCCTTGCCATTTACAAATTTTACTTTCTAAGTCATAGAGTTCCTCTCCTGATTATTGTAACTTTCAATCAAATATTTTGCATAATGCTTCTAGTAAGATGGAGAAAATATATATTATCAGCCCTAGTTTCCATGTGAAGTATTCTCTTCCAACCAGTCAGTTCTGATACATCTTATACTATAAAAACACCTAAAGCTCAGTTTTCTCCCAAGCATGTTCACATTGTTCTACACATCTAAGATCTCTATTCTAGAATCTAACTTAAGGTTTCCCGCATTCCCTCAACCATGCAATGTACTAATATATTTTATTTAATCCATTCAATTGTATTCAATTCCCAGAGACTGCTTGAACAAATCCCTGCAGTTTTCTTGGCAAGATACTTCAGAAGGGGTTTGCCATTGCCTCCTTCATAGGGCTGAGTGAAAGTGACTGACCCAAAGTCACCCAGTTGGCCTGTACCCAAAGCAGGATTAGAACTCACAATCTCCCAGTTTCTAGCCTGATGCCTTAACCATTCCACACCAAAGTGGCTCTTATTTCCATCCTTAAGACATCATTATCTGAAATGCTATCATCTATTATCTTAAAGCTGACATCACCATTTCTGAGTGTGGCTAGAAGTAGCTGTGGGAGTGTTGGTGTGCTTTTACTGCAGCTGTATCTTTCCCAGTGTTCACTTTCTCCACTAGCAATTTGGTTCCTGACCTTCCTTCATGTATGTCCCTGCCCCGTCTCACGTGTTTAAGCTAACCTCTCCAATTTTCCAAAAAGCTACAGTAGAAGAAGAAGGCTGTATTCCTGCAATTCTATCAACATACGTCTGAAATGGCTTTGGTGAGAATTTTTACCTTTAGATGCAGCAGCCTAATTTTTTTCATTGCACTGCACAGAAAATAATAAGGGACCAGAGTATCGGTTACTAATTTTCCAATTTTCATTTATTTATCAGTTTCCATCATTTCTCTGCCCACAAAGTTAAGAGAAGTAGCTAGTAACACATATAGGTAGATATCAATTTGCGGCCAACAATTGAGCCTGAAATTTATGTTGCTAAGTGAGACATTTGTTAAGTGAGTGTTGCCCCATTTCATGACTTTTCTTACCATGGATGTTAAGTGGATCACTGCAGTTCTTAAGTTAGAAACATGATTGTTAAGTGAATCTCGCTTCCCCATTGACTTTGCTTGTCAGAAGGTTGCAAAAGGTGATCACATGACCCTGGGACACTGCAACCGTCATAAACATGAGTCTGTTGCCAAGCATCTGAGCTTTAATCACATGACTGTGAGGCTGCCGCAATGGTTGAAAGTGTGAAAAACGGTCATAAGTCACTTTTTTCACTGCTGTTGTAACTTTGAACGGTCACTAAATGAACTGCTGTAAGTCGAGGACTTCCTGTACACTTCTAAAACAATATAATCATGAAAGGCTCTGCAATCCCCATCCCTCCTGAGGCTCTTTCTGTCCAGGTTTCTCAGATAGTTATTCCTTTATTACACACTAGCCGTTCCCAGCCACGCGTTGCTGTGGCCCAGTCTGGTTAAATGTCCAACCAATCTGTGTGTAGATTTACAGCTGCACACACAAACACATACCCAAACCTACCTACCTACTCCCTCTCTCCCTCTACCTACCTACCTACCTACTGTATTTCTCCCTCACCCTCTCTATC
Organism: Rhabdophis nuchalis; assembly: GCA_039707465.1. NCBI lineage: Eukaryota > Metazoa > Chordata > Lepidosauria > Squamata > Natricidae > Rhabdophis > Rhabdophis nuchalis. The sequence continues at coordinate 73,909,395 of CM077646.1, forward strand.
CTCTCTCTATCCCTCTACCTACCTACCTACTGCATTTCTCCCTCCCTCTCTCTATCCCTATAGCTGCCTACCTACCTACTGTATTTCTCCCTCACCCTCTCTATCCTCTCTCTATCCCTCTACCTACCTACCTACTGCATTTCTCCCTCTCTCTCTCTCTATCCCTCTACCTACCTATCTACTGTATTTCTCCCTCTCTCTCTCTCTAACCCTCTACCTACCTACCTATCTACCTACCTACCTACTGCATTCTCCCTCCCTCCCTCTAACCCTATAGCTGCCTACCTACCTACCTACTGTATTTCTCCTTGAATCTTATAGACAGAGTATTTTATGTCATAAAGGATGACATAATACCTGTGGCCCACTGCTCTCTGTATCCATCTACCTATCTTTTTTACAATTTTTTACATTTCCATTGCGTGTACCTGGCATAGGTGTGACATCTACACTATATATATACATATATACATATTGATCAGCTCATAAAAACTAACATACACACACACACACACACACACACACACACACACATATATATATATTTGGTGCCGTATTTGTAAGGAACGTTGTGTGAAAATTTGGAAGCGATCGGTGCAGTACTTTCAGAGATTGCCTGTTTTTAACAAACCCATAGTTACATTTTTATTTATATAGATTAATTTAATTTGAGACAGGGCCAAAAGGGTAGATAAATCACCCAAGAGAAGTCCAAACAGAATTTTAAAGTCAGATAGTTCTCATTCATGCTGCAAGACAACATTGGGAGATGCTTTTCCTGCTGGTGGCAATGGAGAAAGAGATTTCAGGAAATCTGCTGAAGAAAATGAATCACCTTGCCTAAGTTAGTGGCACAGTCACAAATCAGAACAACCTGCTTTAGCAGTGATTCAGAAGAGAGACACTAGAGTCAGGATAGGGATTGTCAATAGGGATAGCAAATTTTAGAATGGCACTGTTTTGTGTGGCTGCTAGGATGGATGTATAGTTCTTAAGCTCATCAATGGCCCAGACAAAGAATACATGGGAAAAAGTGGTAGGATCAAAAGATACCTTTCTTCAGGTAAAAAAGAAAACTAAATACCTTTAGGCAAAAAGTATTTTTGATCACTCATTGTCACTTTATGAAGTAGCATTATCCCTCTAGTAAACAGAGGCAGACCTACTGGCACCTTATTCCCATGACAATAGCCATCCCTGCTTTGTTCAGGCCAGGCACTCAGGGAGTGGCCCGAGGTGCGGCTTGAAGAGGTAATGGTATTATCCAAATTGCATTCATTAATAGCAGTAGCAAGAGGCTAGCAGGAGGTGGAGGAGGGGACAGCAAAATATGTAGTTACAAATCTATTCATTTTACAGTCAACAATTAAACAATTGTCAGTTTTTAAAACTTCTGCTCCGTGGCCAGAAAGGATGATTAATAATAATAATAATAATAATAATAATAATAATAATAATAATAATAATAATAATAATAATAATTATTATTATTATTATTATTATTATTATTATTATTATTATTATTTACTTTATTCATTAAACATGAAACTCAGCCAACTGAACATTTAAAAATGCATTACAAATACCATCGACTGGTGCTAATGTTGATACGGTTTGCTGCCAGCATCCTAGATATCAACCAAGTACCTTCTTAGAATGTAAGATGTTCCAAGTAGTGCAGTTTTTTTGCAGTTCTGCTGGTGTTATTGTAGGAAGCTACAATTCGTTGATGTATCTTGTAAAATTCTTGGACATGGTGCCAAGTGCCCCGATGACAATGGTTATCACTGTGACATGCTTCATCCATAGCCATCTAGTTTCGATGGCCAGGTTGCGATATTTCATTATTTTTTCTAGTTCTTTTTCTTCGACTCTGGCTTCTCCAGGAACAGCGATGTCTATAAACTGTACACTTTGGCCCTCTACAACCGTGATATCTGGTGTGTTGTGCTCCAAATGATTATCCGTTTGTATTCGAAAGTCCCACAAGATCTTCACCTTCTCATTTTCAATAACTTTTTCCACTTTATGTTCCCATGACTTTCTGGATACAGGTAAATCATATTTTTACATAATCACCAGTGGATTAATTTAGCAACTCGGTCGTCTCTAGCTTTATAATCAGTTTGTGCGATTTTGCTGCATTCACATATGAAATACCTCGCTATTTAGAAATTCTAAATTTACTGGACCTGAACATTCTGACTCTACAAAAAAACCACCCTACTTGGATGGATGGATGGATGGATGGATGGATGGATGGATGGATGGATGGATGGATGGATGGATGGATGGATAGATAGATAGATAGATAGATAGATAGATAGATAGATAGATAGATAGATAGATAGATAGATAGATAGATGTTCTCCCTAAATGAAATATGGATTTGAGAAAGGGAGCAACCAGATATATACAGAATTCTTTTGAAGAATTCTGAGGATTCCTGCTACTCAACTCCACATGCAGGCAACCCATTTCAGTGAGATGGTTCAATGGGGCAAGTCCTACCCTGCCCCACCCCAAGGTGATGTCTATAAACTGTACACTTTGGCCCTCTACAGCCGTGATATCTGGTGTGTTGTGCTCCAAATGATTATCCGTTTGTATTCGAAAGTCCCACAAGATCTTCACCTTCTCATTTTCAATAACTTTTTCCACTTTATGTTCCCATGACTTTCTGGATACAGGTAAATCATATTTTTACATAATCACCAGTGGATTAATTTAGCAACTCGGTCGTCTCTAGCTTTATAATCAGTTTGTGCGATTTTGCTGCATTCACATATGAAATACCTCGCTATTTAGAAATTCTAAATTTACTGGACCTGAACATTCTGACTCTACAAAAAAACCACCCTACTTGGAACAGCTTATATCCTCCAACGCTACCTTAACAGTTCCTAGGTCCTTGGTTAGGACTCAAACTGTTGAGCTACCAACCAGCCCCAAAGGCTGTGAATCTCACCAAAGATTAACCACTGAATAATAATAATAATAGCAGCAGCAGCAGCAGTTTTGAATATGATTAGTGCTAGTGCAACACCTAATATGTCTATGCATGGAATTTTGTCATGGATTTCAGGTTAGGTTTCTTTTAGAAGTCTCTATCTAAATTATCTTCTCTTCTTCCTCTGAATCACAACATAATTTACATTAGACTTGCCGTTTTGTATTAAAATTGCTCCAGACCACACCATCCTTGGAGGTTTTATCAGAGAAGTCTCATTTACATGCCAAGACGCTAACTAATCCACATATTTGGGAGTAAGAAGGAATTTTCCCTTAAGCCAGATTTAGCTGGTTATTCTCACAAAGGGCCAGAATACTTGACAAGGCCCTTGAATCGACCGATTTTGGCCAAAGGGGATCCTTGGCATATCAAGCCCTAGCCATCAGCCCTTCATAAAGTGGATGTTTATAACCCACCTGGTCAGGCAGGGAAAGTATGCTGCAGATCCTATCAATTAAAGAATTCCAAGAGGTGGGGTTTAGGAAGAAATATTCTCCCTTCAAAGGTGAGATGAGTCCCCAATCCCACAAGAAACAACTCTGATATTTACAAAAAATATCTAAAGACCTGGCACTGCCATCTTCTTGGGACTCACAGAAGAGGGCATAACCATAGGGTTCCTTAGCTCCATGAAGACCTTCCTGCTGCTTTTTAATTAGTTTTTAATGTCACAATTTTGACTGTTCTTTCTATTTTAATATTTCTATTTACTTTTTATGTTTTTACCCTTTTATAATTTTTAACATTTTATTTGTACATCACCTAGTGTCCCTGTGTGAGGGAGATGAATGGATGGATGGATGGATAGATGATAGATAGATAGATAGATACATAGATAGATAGATAGATGGATGGATGGATGGATGGATGGATGGATGGATGGATAGATAGATAGATAGATAGATAGATAGATAGATAGATAGATAGATAGATAGATAGATAGATAGATAGATAGATAGATAGATGTTCTCCCTAAATGAAATATGGATTTGAGAAAGGGAGCAACCAGATATATACAGAATTCTTTTGAAGAATTCTGAGGATTCCTGCTACTCAGCTCCACATGCAGGCAACCCATTTCAGTGAGATGGTTCAATGGGGCAAGTCCTACCCTGCCCCACCCCAAGGTGAATTCAAATTAAAGGCAACACTTCTAGATTTATAGACCAGAGAATTTTCAGTTTCTCTTTCTATTCTCTATAATTTTCTAAAATCTTCTTTGAAAAAAATCTATTTGTACACTGTCTTCAGCACCAGAATAGAATCTATCTTTTAGGAAGTAACATATTAATTTATTTATATATGTAGTGAGTCACATTTCAAGTTCATAGTTGTAACATTAAAATTGCCCTATTGTTAATGTACTCACTACACACACACACACACACACACACACACACACACACACACACACACACACAGTGTATTCATATCAGAAGTGGTATTCTGCCGGTTCACCCTGGTTCAGGAGACCCAGTAGTGGTGGCAGTGGGAGGCTCCACCCACTGCGCATGTGCAAGAAACGGAAAGCGCACTCCCAGTTCCGAACCGGTAGTAAACATAAATTCAGAGGGGGGTGGAGGGAGGGAGGAAGAGAGAGAGAGAGTTTATGTTGCAAACAAGAGTCTTGGAAACATTAGGCACTAAGTTTTAGAAAAGAGAATTAGGAAGAACAAACCAGGAATTTTTTTTAAGAATTAAAAGATGGTTACAATAACCATCCCTTTTCTTATTATGCATTTGATTAAACTAGTAGATAAATTTTCTTATTATGCATTTGATTAAACTAGTAGATAAATTTTCTAAAGCATTATGTTACAGATAATAAGGTATCTTCATTTCTTTTTGATAAAAATTAAGTTTGTCCCTATGTGGGAAATGAAAACAAACATTCCACTTTGTGCCACTGGATAACATTCAAAAGTAACTAATAAAAAAAGTAATATAATTAAAACATAATTAAAAATCTAATTATACCACTGACTACTGGAGCTACTTCACGGTATACTGTGCAATAACCCATTTTAAAAACATGCCAGTGAAATTCTGTAATAAGAAATTCACACACATACAACACACAGAAAATATAAACAAATGTGGGAACAAAACTAGCGCTTATCACCCTTTGATGTCATAATTGTTATTTAATACCTGTACCTGGCATTCAATCAGACAGTAATTAGATACACTAGCCAGGCAGTAGCAATTTTAGGGGCACAATATTATTGTTCTCACGTTTGAAAAATACAATTTCCAGTGAAGGTCAGATCAGCACCCACCCTGTTGGCACTTAACAAAAGCTGCCATGGCTATTTCTGAAACCTTTGTGGAATGGGCAGAATGGTGGGTCCCCGCCCTACAGTTAGTAATTGTTTTTATGGAGAGTAATATTCCTTGGAGGGACAGATGTGGGGGGCTAATATTACTCCGAGCTTTCTGTTACGTTACTATCATTTATTGTTTCAACACTATTGGAGTTTCTGTCACATGCGGTCATCTATGATTGAAATAGCTTCTAAATTGAACTATATACCTAAATATAAATGCCTGTTAGTATTTATATTCCCTGCAGCAACAGATTTACATCCAGGTCAACAATGAAAAGGGGCTTAAACTTTGTCCTGTTTCTTTCCCATTTGCCGGTAAGAGAAAATGATTATTTCCATTTGGAATCCATGCCCATCCTGTCTTTTCTTACCTCCCTCCCTTTCTGCCTAGTTCTTTCTCCAGATGTCTTTGTAAAAAACCTATTTATTGCCCTTAACCCCTTTGGCTATTATTAACTCATTTTGCATAGTTTTCTCCTTCCCAACCCTGACTAACTGTATTCTTGTTTAGCTGCCTCTTCTGTTCTTCTTTCTAGGGTAATGTTCTTTCTGATCTTCTAAGAAGATCCTGGAGCTGTTTCTTAAGCATATTTCTTCCTTTCTCCCCTTTCTTCTCTCTTCATAATTTCACCTTATTAGAGCATTTAAGACTTCCTTTATTTCTCCATTGATATTTATTTTCTTATTTTGCGTGGTACATTTCTATTTCAGAAAGAGGCTTCCAAGTGGCTTGAGGCAAAGAAAATGGAGGTGGTCCCATTCTCATTTGGAAGTGGGGGGAGGGGGGTTTAAGGAACAAAGAAATGCCTTAAGCATCAGTAAAAAGGTAAATGTAAAGGTTCCCCTCACACATATGTGCTAGTTGTTCCTGATTCTAGGGGATGGTGTTCATCTCCATTTCTAAGCCGAAGAGCCAGTGCTGTCCGATGACGTCTCTTGGTCATATGGTCAGCATTACTAAATGTCGAAGGCACACGGAACTCTGTTACTTTCCCACCAAAGGTGGTTCCTATTTTTCTACTTGCATTTTTACATGCTTTCGAATTGCTAGGTGGGCAGAAGCTGGGACAAGTAACGGGAGCTCACCCCGTTACATGGCACTAGGGATTCGAACTGCCGAACTGCTGGTCTTTCTGATCAACAAGCCCAACATCTTAGCCACTGAGCCACCACATCCAATTTGCTGCTTTAACACAAACACACACACACACACGAAAGTACCACAACATCGGGTCTTCCGTTGCCACTGACATTGTGATATCACTGAAAAGTGTGCTTTCTGGATGTGAGAAAGTTAGGCAGCGTTGATCAAAGGAGATCTATAATCTGTGGGGTTAAACGCCCAAGTGGCCTCAAGAGCTCTCAGAAAGAGACCAGATGACTGCAAAGAAATGTGATCCTTCCATACCCACCACCATCCAGTATCAACTATCAGTTCCTACCTATCCTTCCATCCCCCCTGCCAGCAGAACTGATGAAGCTTCTTGGATGACAAGCAAAACGTTTTCTTCTTCAAGAAAAAAACAACAGCCCAGTTGCCTTTTGAAGAAAAAAGCACTTTCAGGACAACTAGGACCTAGACGACTGAGAATCTTCACAGATGGTTAGACATAACGTTAACTTCTCCTTACGAAGCATTCCCACCACTCTTTTAAAACGTCTCTGAAGCATCCATTAATTTCACAACCGCACACAAAATCCACATTAAAGAGCATCTGCACGGCAGAGCTTACTTGCCTCTTATAAATCACCTTCCTCCTGTGCCAACAAGAATTTTTTAGAAGGTTTCTGAAAGCACATAAGGAATAAAGCAGAACAAACTCACCTGGAAGGGAGTTCCAAAGAATGATGCAGCAATGGAAAATGCCCGCCTCCAAGGCCTATGACTGCGATGACGAACCTATAGCACGTGTGCCACAGGTGGCACGTGGAGCCCTCTCTGCGAGCACATGAGCCATCACCCCAGCTCAGCTCCACCGCGCATGCACATGTGCCTTCCGCCAGCCAGCTGATTTTCAGGTCTCTGCCGTGCATGTGCGGGGAACGGGATGCAGGGCGCATGTGGGAGATACGCACACATACACGGGGATGGGGGAGCATGGGGGGTGCAGCATGCCCTCCTTGCACCCCATTTTTTGTCCCAGGAGGCTTCAGGGATTCCTGATAGGCTCACAATGGGCCGGAGGGAGGGGGCGGAGCACATGTTTGGGGGGGGGGGTCATGCACATATGTGCAGGGGCAGGAGGGTCACACGTGCATTGCATTATGGCTTTTGGCACACAATGACAAAAAGTGTCAATGACAAAAAGTGTGCCCTATGACAATCTGACAGATGACCATGTAGTTTTTGTTTTTAAAAGTTTTTTTTTTACACATACAAAAATAAACAAAACTATATAACATCCTCATCAGTTATGTAAAGCTTGTCGTTCGGTTACAGGATTTTTGTGCTTCAATATTTCAATTACATATACAGTCCCTAAATATCGATCCAATATAAAAAAATACATCACTATCCTTATGCATCATATATTCAGCTACGGTTAATATTCCTTCATTTTAAACAGGAGTTATTCCCTTACATCCTAAATTGTCCATTTAATAACAATATAACTTTACGTAATCACCTATCTCATTCTATTCATTTTACAATATAAATACGCAGGTTTCCATCAGTTTATACATCATTATTTTTTATTATACATACTATCACAAATCATCCATCAGATACACATGTTTTCATGATTATATATTCAACCACCAACATCAATCCTTCATTTTTGAACAAAGTATTCAAAATATTCAATACATGTATATACCAATCTTTCCTCACATCATTGTTAGTCTATGACAAAAAGGTTAGCCATCACTGCCATATGACAATCTGACAGATGACCATGTAGTTTTTGAGTGTGGGTCCAGCACAGTAGTCAAAGTCTGAGGATGGCTATTATCTGCCCTAGTTGGATGGGGAATGTTAACGAATATATTCAGGTAAGATTTTAAAAATAGCTGGCAGTCCTGGGAGTCACTGTGACATTGTATGGGAGTGAAGGTTGAAATTTGAAGAAGCAGGCTAAGAGAGTCTTGATGTTTTTTGCACTTTGGTCCTGAAGAAGACTCCTGAGAATGTGGATAATCAAGACAAACTGCTGGATCATCAAATAAATAAACCTAGAGTTCTTGCTTGAAGCAGAAACGAACAGATTAAAATTATCTTACTTGAAAGACATTATGTGACGACCCAGCTCTTTGGAAAAGGCTCTATTGTTACAAATGATGGAAGAAAAAAGAAGAGGACGGGCGGCACCAAGATGGATGGACTTAGTCACAGTGGTGATGAATGCACAGTTGGAAGACTTGGAAAACCCAGTTAGAGACAGACTCTTCTGGAGAAAATCTACGTGGTTGCTAATAATCCACAGTGACTTGATGGCACATAATCAATCAATCAATCAATCCATCCATCCATCCATCCATCTGCTATTTAATGATTTCCCAGGAGGCTAGACTGAAGATTCTTAAATGATAAAGAACAGTCTGCAACTAAATCAGCCAATTTTCCACTGGATCCATGCAAAATAAGCTATGCAAACAAGCTAAAGTTTATTTATTTATTTATGAAAGATATTGACCACTTTGGTGCAGATGGACCGTAGGCCAGTAGTCCCCAATCTTTTTAGCTCGGCAGCCCAGCAAGGGGAGTGAGGTGGGGGTGAGTGGCAGGCACACGCACATGCACCCTGCTCCGTTTGTCCAAAGTGGTGCACATGCACACCCTCCACTCGTGCGAATGGATGGAGCTTCACATGTGAGCAGCAGGCACTTGCGCGAGTGGCAGGTACTTGAGCAGAGGGTGCTTGTGCTCACATGCGCGGAGAGTGCTTGCGCAAAGCGCCATCAGCCTGGTTTCAAACAGGTTGGGGACCTCTGCTGTAGGCAATATAAAGCTATGAATCATAATAGAATGACTTAATGGCACATAACAAATTAACAATAATAAAGAACAATAATAAAAACATCTGGTGACCATGACTCCAGGAATTTATTCTAAAAGCCTTTCAGAAAAGTGCTTACAATTCTCCAGAATGCCATAATGCAGTGATGGCGAACCTATGGCACGGGTGCCACAGGTGGCACGCGGAACCATTTCTTAGGGCACGTGAGGCGTTGCCCTGTCAGCACTAGTGTGCATGTGTGCGCTGGTCAGCTGATTTAGGCTTTCTTTTGAGGCTGTTTTTCGCCCTCTGGAGGCTTCAGGGAAGCTCCTGAAGCATCTGGAGGTGGGGGAGGCTGTTTTCACCCTCCCCAGGCTCCTAGAAAGCCTCTGGAGCCTGGGGAGGGTGAAAAAAGCGTGCCAAAAGCAGGGGGCCACGCACATAACATTATGGGTGTGGCATGCCCACGCACGACCCCCCTGCGCTCCCCCTGCTTTTGGCACGCGAGCCAAAAAAGGTTAGCCATCACTGCCATAATGAATAGGGCTCATCCTTGTAGAGAAGGTGAAATCCCTACCTCGTGGTAAGAGGGGATCAGATGGGCAAATGTACTTGAGGAAGGTAGTTTCTTAAGTACCCAGGCCCAGAAATATATAAGGTTTTATCATCAACTGTCAGGTATCCTTCAGCCTCTTTTCCGATGAACTTTTCTACTGCCTTATTATTTTAATATGATATAAGGCAAAGCTGTCAACCTCTTGGCCATGGGCCAGATGCATCACGTGCTGGCCATACCTATGCGCAGTTTAGCAAAGGGGGGGGAGTCCCAATATGTCATGTAATGCTGCCATGGCGATGTGAGTTTGACACCCTTGATCTAGGGAGAAGCATAAGGATTGAGGAGATACGTACCTATATTATATGTAGAAGTGTGAAATGTTCTAAAATATATATTTGGGCATTAAAGTATCCTATTGAGTCCCTAGCTGTCTTTCCAATGCAATTCTTCACTGTGAATCTGCCATCAATAAGATTGAGACTAGTACATGATTAGACTGTATTAAGTACTGGGCATAATTTCCCTTGTAGGTCTGACACCTCCCTTTCTTATTGATAATTTTGACTGATTCTGATACGAAGCAATGGACAAAAAATGGAGCTCCTGGATTTTTTAAAAATTCAGTTCTACAAACCTGGAAACAAGCAAAAGTGCAGTTTTGAGGTACAGGTTAAAAATATCCAGTTGGAACTAGGATCTCATTCCAAAAATATACTCCTAAGTAGCTTCTTCACCCACCTTAGATGACAATACCTGTCAGCAGAACCACAATCCATAAATGTAGGACCTCATTATCTCTGGCCTGATTCAATGTCCTAATCATTCTATTTTAATTTACAGTTTTAACTTTCAAATACACATGACCTTGTTACTCTAAATGTGGTTAATTTTTGTCTTATCATATACAAAATTGTGAATTAATTGATACATCCAATACTTTTGTCGTTTTCAATTATTCATACATAACTAACATGTTTTACATTACTGGGCTTTATATGTCCTGGTCTTTGACCACAATAACGTTTTCTTCTTCTTCTGCATTATGTATAGTTGAAAAGACTAAAAATAAGTGTGCTGCACATGTGCAATTTCCATGTACAGTTGTGGAATATAACTTAATGTTTTTCATTCGGGAGCTTTGTGGGTTACTGATCTGTAGAGGGAAGAGCATCCTCACTTTTGACACTGATTCCTCAGCTAACAGAAAAGCAAAAAATTGTGGTAGGAAGAAAAGTTACAATTTGGATTGAGGGAAAAAAAGAACAAAAATTGTGATATTTTGTCCTCTTTAACTTAATTATTTCACTCAGTTCTGGGCACTCAGCCCACTTTCATATTTTAAGGGAAAAATGGGATAATCTGTCCTCCATGCCTGCCTTTGGAGCTGAAATACTGAAATCTCCTAAGCAGAGCGAGTCCTGGGTAGCAGATGGATGAAAGCAGACACGTGTATAAACGAATAGATATCACGGTCTCAAAGATGATGCTGTGTATCTCTAGAGAAAAGTAACTAGTGGCTGCCAAGGACTTTATATATAACCAAAAGATCTTATAATGGCTATTTATAAACAACTTCTTTAAAAAACAAAACAAAATTAACACTGTGATTTCATGCTTAGCTACTACTTCCACAGAGCTGTTGCAACTTAGTTTTCTGCAACTACTCTTCCTTCAAGTCGGTGGGCTTCAAACTCCCATCACCAACTATCTATCTTGACCAACATGGAGTTAAAGACATCTGGGAGGCAGATTTTTAATTTTTGAATGGAATTGCATTATCAACGATAAAAGAAAAATAAATTACCATACTGGAGCTTTTCTCTTCTAAAGCCCATCTGCAGAACTCCCTGCCTCAGGGAATCAGGCTGGCTTTTAATTCCCTGCTTTGCAGATTCTATCTTCAGAGGAGCTTTCAAGTTATTTCTTGATGCATAAGATAGCTATACTCTGGACACCATCTCAGCCTGGGTGTTTTCTAGCTGAGTGAATTTCAATTCTCAGGATTCTCCGCAGTGATCACACCAGTAAAGAATTCTGGAAGATGAATTTCACATATCTGAAGGGTATCCAGAGCGGGAAATGCTGGCTACATTACTTTTTCCTGGCATTCTTTGGGAATATTTACATGCCAAAGTGCTGGCATGACCCTTTTTTTTTCCTTTCCCAGAGAATGATGATGAGCAGGCAAAACACTAAGAGATGCTGCTTCAAAGCAGTTGTCAGTTAAATGAACGCGATACCCATCAGTATTTTACTTGTTTCAGTTCAGTGCAAAATCAATCTATTCACTCACTGTGTCCAATCTCAAAGCTAAAAAGACAGAGATGGAAGAAACAAATATAAGCCTCAACTTTGTCCCATTGTCTTTTTAACAACTGCCAGCAAATTAAGCAAACATACATGATCAAACTATGTTATGTTTGGTTTACACAAGATTCGGGTGTTAAAAAAAACAAGCTTAGTGACACAAGAAACTAATAAGGGGCAAAGGAGGAAAGCTCCAGGTACTTATTTCACAGAAAAGGGCATCAAAGCTATTAATCAGACATAGCTAACAGGTGGGCCTTCCCAAATTGGCAGGCTGATGGTTCCAAGGCCAGCTGCAGCTCCTGGCAATCACAGGCTTCTTGTTTTAACACCCCAGATCTGCTGGGTGATAACTAGCTTTATTATTCTCTCAGCCATGAATCAAAGCAACTGTGCTATTCCACAGTTCTCCAGTCTCCAAAAGCTTATCATCTACATGTGTTTGCAGTGGTCAGACTGCCTTATTGAGACACTGCCCATCTCTTTGCTTCATTGTGGTGGACAACCCCAGCCCAATTAAAGACAAACTGGGAGTGGGGACTTTAAAGGACAGGGCATGAATTCTTCCAACTAGAGAAAGGAGAGCTGATCAGGAACCTCTAACCTTGTAAATTTGGTTTAACAATTCAAAAAAATAAAAAGCCAAGTAGTTTGAAAAATTATTAAGGAGGAAAGCAGCACTAGCATTTGCTTTTTAACTCCGGTCTTCCAAGTCAAAAAGAGGCATGGTAAAATTAGTTAAAATGCAAACAGTGATAATACTGAGCACAATAAAATGTTCTTTCCATTCCCAATTCTTGAGAGGCTTATTAGTTTCAATATTGGAGATAATGTAAGGTCGGCTGCAAAAATCCAGACAATCCTAGATAGCAGCAAAGGGAATCAGAAAACTCTGCTTCCATCTAATGGCTGTCTGGATTTTTACATCTGGTAGTCATACTTTTCGCTAAAACCATTCAAATATTTTATCCTGAAGTATCCCAAAAGTTTAATTTACCCATCCACATTATTTTACAAGGTAAAATACCTCAGCAGGAAAGTACCGAAAAAGATTATCAGAACTTCAGTTAATTCACTTCTGCATAATAGAACAAAATATCCACTTCCTTTCTTCAACTGGACCATTTTTTATTCTATTTATAAACAATACAGCAAAATATCAACAGCAAACTTGAAGTGTTCAGTTTTAACTCTATTCTTTACCTGCTATTCCAAAAAGATAATTTCAATCTTGGAAACTTTAAAATACGATGATTTGCTGGCTGGGGAATTCTGGAACTTGAAGTCCATATCACTTAAAGTTGCCATGATTGGGAAACTCTGTCCTAATGACTTCCCATGCCCACCAATCTCTTTGAAATTCAGACTGAGTTGGGGGGAGGGAACCACCATTGCACTCATTTGAAATAAGATGTCACCCGTTGTTTTGGTTCTTATTTCATTTAAACGGTGCAAAATGGTCTACCAATTCTATTGTCTATTGAATTCTTAATAAGAAAATATATTTCGTTTTCAAAAAACAATCTCACCCCCTCCTCCTTTTAAATGTCCCTTAAATGTAAAATCAGCAATTAATTAATAAACCTTTCCACAAGCAATTCCCTGTGGTGAAACCCAGGATCCTTTGTCCTAAATTATTTCTTCCAACCTCATTTTATTGGCTTTATTCCAAGTGGTTCTTAAAAGCATTGGAACTTAGGTCTTGGCCTCCATCAGATGAACTATTTCCTGTTAGAGGTTACTCACTTCCTGTTTTCCATATTTAGACAATCCCTGCCTGTGGATGGCTTTGATTTGCTGTAAACTTCAGATAGATTAAGTGTGAACAAACCCCCCCCCTAAAAAAAGAGGGGGACAGATGTTTGGGAGATGTGTCAAAACAGTGTAATAAAACTGTAAAAAAAAGATTGCCCAAATCATTTCAGGAAACTCAGTTTTAAGGTAGCTACAAACAGGCGTCAATTTGACCACAGAAAAATGGATAATGATAAAAAGAATAGAATGGGAGGAAGGTCCTATCGTTCTACATTTAAGGATAACTATTTACTTTGGCTCAATACTTTTACCTGTGAATAGTATAGTGCATTAGTGCAATATCAATATCCTCCAGCACAAAGAGGCAAGATGCCATATTTGCTGCACAGCTGCCTGCCTTGCAGTTCTTGCAGTTAAAAGAGTCTAAAAAATTTTTTTTAATTATTGACAAACTTAAAAGCCATAAGCTAGAGAGGATTTGCAATGAGAAAGAACAAAATTAGAGGTTCTGTGTACCTGAGAAGATAGAGGAAAGGGAAGAGGTTTGACCCTCTGCAAGATAGTAGGTAGTAGGCACAACTGCACAAATCCCAGCCCTTTTTCCTTTGGCTTGTTTGGCATTCCTTCCTCCTTCTCCACTGTTCTTACTTTGAAGAGTCTAGTCTAGAATTGGTATTTGGGAACAGGAGCAAAGATTGAGTTTATGCCGTGGGAACCTAGTTTTGAGTGTAACCTATAACTTTAGCCCAGCTAGGTAGCTAACAACCCAGAAAGGAGATTGATTGACAGAAAACAAAGGTGTAACCAAGGTCTGCTTGTGTTACAAAATCAAACAAATCCATCACTGTATTTTCCAGTATTCAAATTCTGTCAAAATCATACAATCACAACAATGCAGAATTTATTAAAACATTTTATGATAAGCTAAAATGAAGACAGCTACAAAGCCAGCTGTACTGAATCTATTATGTCCTGCTCTTATTTAAACTTATTTTCATCTAAGAAAATAGGCAGATAGCACAATGTGCTGGAGAAAGCTACATAATGAAAACACTTCACTTATATCTCACTTTTCATAAAGGACCTTCAGGCTGAGCAATCTTGCCTGGAAGTATATCTGTTTCTAAAGAGCAATTGTTTTGACTTGGAGCTCAAAGAACAGGATTCTAGACTGTCACCTGAATTAACTGCCTATCCAGACATGTTGGGCATCAATACTCAATCTTCCTTCTGCCTGCATGTCTTCTCTGAAAATCTGTTTTCCCACCTGATCTGAATTCCTTCCCATTCTCCACTTCCCCCAATTTAGTTCTGGGATTGGATGCAATTCCAGTTGAAGATAAACCGCCTCTAAGGGATTGATTGCATGGGAAATTTTGGTCCTCTGCCACTTTTTGATTTTCCCTTCAAGTAATTCTCTCCACATCATTCACTCAAGAAGAAAGAAAGAAGTGATAACTGAGAGCTTCTCCACTGGAAATAAATTCCTTGTGTGTCTAATCACACTTTGGTAAATAAAACCTATTCTATTCTATTCTATTCTATTCTATTCTATCCTATCCTATCCTATCCCATCCTATCCCATTCCATTCCAAAAAGAGATAAAAGTATTTTGGCTCCAGGCTTACCTTTCACTGGCATGTTATCCCTAATATTTATATTTATTATATTTATACCCCGCCCTTCTCCAAGTGGACCCAGGGCGGAAGTGGTTAAATCAATTTATCCCAATAGAGGGGGGGGGGAGACTTTCCAGTATTTAGTTCAATTATGGTTGAGTCTTGCACACGCATGCAGTCATCCTTGTTCCCAGCGTTTTTAGCGGCACATAGAAATATTATATTACTTCTATTACTTGGCAATAATAAATACGGCTGCTGAGAGTGTTATAACGATCAGTTCACACAGACATCATTCAAGAACTGAACAACTTGGCCTATTTTTGAGGCTTTTAGAACTTGGGTTACTCTGTGGATCTTGAGATAAGGATGAGAGGGCAAGAAAAGGCCCTTGCGAGGAAACATAAATTTGGGGAAACTGTAGGATGTTAAATTCTTGGCTTCTTGGCTTACATCACAAGGAAGCTAGCAGAAGAATGAAGAACGATGACAGCTATTCATTTCTAAATCTTTATTTCTAAGCTGGATGAAACAATGTAAGGTATGAAGCACTGAATGCTTTGCTTTGAGATATTAATACTAACCTTTAGCAAGCCATTATTTCGGAGCTTCAACATCCCTATCTCTAAAATGATGGATCTACCACCTCAGAAAGTTGTTATGCAGGTAACCAAGCTGGGTAAACAACTGCTAGACATTCAACAAGAATATAGGTATAGTATAGCTGAGGTAAAAACTGGGTTAGAATTTTAACAGTCCAAATAAAAAATACGCAAAGGGGAGGGATGAAGCGAGAAAGAGAGAGATCTGAGGAGCCAGGAGATGAAAAAAGGACAAATTTCTTGCCAGTGGGAAACTATTTGCCCTGGAAATAACTTGCTAAAATGTTTTAGAGCATTTTCTTTGGAGGAGCAGCTGAATCAAGAGTTAGTCAGCTCACCTTCTCAAAACCCGCAGATTAGGAGGACACAGGGAGAGCAGCATTAGTTCACCTGAGAAAAGATCTACAGTCAAAGGAGTGAAATGGGTCTCTTGGAATTATCCTGAAATGACATAGCTTATCTATGGTATATCACAGTGACAGATAGATGGAGATGGAGATGGAGATGGAGATGGAGAGGCAGAGACAGAGACAGAGAGAAATGATTAGATAGATGGTAGATGAGACAGAAACAGAGATAGGTAGGTAGGTGGGTAGATGGATGGACAGACGGACAGCTTGTACGATAGGAAGTGGTTAAGGTGGTTAGGGAGACACAAGTTCCAGTTCTCCTTTAGGCACAGAAGCCACTGGGCAACTTTGGACCAGTCACTCTCTCAGCCCTAAAGTAGAAAGTCACAAAAATATTTAGCTACTAACCTGCATTGGACCAGTGTCGTAGATGACAGTCCCTAATTTTCAATAAACAGACTTTTATCAGGTCTCATAAAGGTCTGGACTGATTCATAATGATGATAATATTAATAGAAATATAGACATTGAATGAAAAAGAAAGAAAGAAAGAAAGAAAGAAAGAAAGAAAGAAAGAAAGAAAGAAAGAAAGAGGAAGGAAGGAAGGAAGGAAGGAAGGAAGGAAGGAAGAAAGAAAGAAAGAAAGAAAGAAAGAAAGAAAGAAAGAAAGAAAGAAAGAAAGAAAGAAAGAAAGAAAGAAAGAAAGAAAGAGTATATTGTATATACCCCGGGCAGAAATTACATGTTGGTGGCTTCATCCTCTTAACAGTCTTATTTTGCTCTCTCTCCCCAAAGCCTCCCCTTGAGGTCAGCACTAATTGGTCCCCGGCTCCTTCATAATACTCTGAAAGGAAAGTGCAAGAAAGGAATATCTGCATTCCTTTCTCACTCCCCAGGTCAGGGTCATTGTTCACAGGAAGTGAGTCTGACTCTTGCCCAGCCTACACTTTAAAAAATAATAATAATTCATGGGGACTAACAAAATCTGATGTCTCTCACCGATGGAAAATTAATATAAGAAATGGAAAGAGGGAAGAAGATCCAGGCATTTGTCCTTGATTTATATGCTTAACGCTATGCGGGTTCTTTACCATCCTTTCCCCCCCCTAGTTTTCAAGATAGAGGTGATATACGTTTGGCAAGGAAATAAAAAGGCAAAATCCTGATATAACTATTTATAGGCCACCCAATTAATTTAAGAACTTTGCATGCATTACTGAATTTACCACCAAAGAAAAAAGCATTATTTCAGACCCTGGGAGATAAACAATGACATTTTCCACAAAAACGAGAAATACTAAAGTATTATTTTATCAGGCATCTTTGTTATGTTAAAATAATCAAACACAGCAGTCAAAACAAAACGAAATCCCAAAAGGTGGGCCTTTTAAAAATTCTGAATCTTTTTTCCTGGGTTTTGACATCAAATGCTGCCTCTAATCTAATCTTTTAGGTGTTTGAGTCATGACCATTATGCACAGCTTAAAACATAAATCCCAGCAGTGGGATCCAAAGGCAACTAAGATCAGGATGCCTACAGGCATAAACTATATTTTATGGAGAAAGTGAGTTGAAAAGAAGGTAGGCCTGTAGCAGCCGAAAGTTTCTGGGTCTCAGAAACTTCACAGGAGCTCTGAATCACAGAATCCATTTGGAAGAGTTCAGTGCAACATTCAGTTCAGGTGGTCCTCAACTTATGACCACAATGGAGACTGTTGTGGCCCGCCAGCGGCCGGCAGAGCTGGCAGCATACAGACAATGAGGAGGTTGGGGAGGAACATGGGCCAGTCCTGGACTCTGGGGAAGGCTCTGCATCAGAGGCAGAGATGGGGCCAGGGCCGTCTGACAGTTATCAGCTTATTTATTTATTTATTTATTTTATTTTTCAGATTTATATACCGCCCTATTCTCCCTGGTGGGACTCAGGGTGGTGCACAGAAAAAATAAAAACACCCACAGCAAACAATCACAATATAAAATAGAATTAAATAATTAAGTCTGTGCTAAAAGTAGGTAAAAACTATTAAAAATGTAATATTTAAAAATTAAACCATTAATCTAATCTGCCTTTGGTGTCAGACATCAGTGAGGTAGATGAACCGCTGGAGCCTGTTCCCAGTGTGCGCATGCACAGAGTTGCCAGATGGAGGGAACACCTAAGGAACAAGGGTCAACTTGGGAGTAAAGCCACAGGTGGATAGTGAATTGCCCCTCCCATAGGCAATAAAAGAGGAGCGAAGGGGGAGTGGAGTTTGCAGGAGACAATTAGTTCTTTCCTGCATTCTTGCCAAGTATTGTGGTGTCTGAAAGATATCGTGCTGCTGGGGAATCCTGGGTCAGAACAGAGACCAAAATTTCCATGGCTAAACTTAGTTGTGCCCCATTTTATGACCTTTGTGCGACACTTGTCAAGCAAATCACTGCAGTTGTTAATTGAATCATGTGGTCATTAATAATAATAATAATAATAATAATAATAATAATAATAATAATAATAATAATAATAATAATAATAATAATAATAATAATAATAATAATAATAATAATAATAATAATAATAATAATAATAATAATAAAAATTTAATTTGTAGACCGCTCCCTCTCCCCATAGGGACTCGGAGCGGTGCACAGGGAGAATAAAAAACAATAAATATACAAACATATTTAAAAACAGATTAAACGATATTCCTGTGCTAAAAATCCCCATTAAAATACTAAGATTCCCCATAAATTAATATATTAAAAACCCTATAGAAGAGAGACTACCCTAGGCCGGCCAAGCAGAAAAGATGTGTTTTTAATTTTAGACGGAAGGAGCGGAGGTCTGTGGTCGTTCTAATGTCGGGGGGAAGGTCGTTCCAGAGGGCTGGGCCCGCCACAGAGAGAGCCCTTCCCCTGGGCATTGCCCGCTGACAAAGTCTAGTGGACGGCACCCGGAGAAGTCCCTCTCTGTGGGAGTGAATCGGCCGTGCGGATGTATGTGGCAGGATCCGATCCCGCAGATAGCTAGGTCCCGAGCCATGGAGCACTTTAAAGATGATGACTAACACCTTGAAGCGCACCCGGAAGACGACAGGCAGCCAGTGCAGCTCGCGCAAGAGCGGTGTTATGTGGGTAAACCTTGAGGTTCCCATAATTGCTCGCGCGGCTGCATTCTGGACCAGCTGAAGTCTCCGGGTGCACCTCAAGGGGAGCCCCATGTAGAGAGAGTTACAATAGTCCAGTTGGGATGTCACGAGAGCATGAGTGACTGTGCGAAGGACACAGTCCATGGGCTTCCCCCATTGACTCTTCTTGTGGTAATCCATCTGAGGAGATTACAAATGGTGGTCACATGACCCCAGGAAACTGCAACCAATCATAAATATGAACCAGTTGCCAAGCTCCCGAATTTTGATCATGTGACCATGGGGATGCTGCAATAATTGTAAGGGTGAAAACTGGTCATAAGCCACTTTTTTTCAGTGCCGTTGTAACTTCAAATGATCAGTAAATGACTGCCTGTAGTAAACTATCTCTTACAGATGATCATCCAACCTTGGTTTAAAAACATCCCTTGGTAATTAATTCCACTGTTGAATTACTCTTAATTTTATTCATGTGCCACTTAATTTTTTTAAAGACATTCAACCAGTCCCTGCCTTCATGTAATTTAAGATTATCATTAATACATTATAGATAATAATAATAATAAATTACGTTTTCAACAACTCTGGGAAGTTCACAACAATCAAATGATAGAAAACTGATCATAGTTTTGCTTCCATGTGACTTAAGGACGTACTGTGAAAAATCCTTGAAAATTACTATCACGTAGAATTTCAATTTTCTCTTCCCAAGGCATAATCGTAACCCTTCCTACACATTCTTGTAGAACACATTCACAAACCCTTCTTTGGACCCGTTCCTTTTTGCCTAAGACTGGTGGCGCGAGGCCTTCTCCCATCCTTCTGACTTAATCTGATGGAGTCAATTTTTCAACGTTTTAATTGCCAGAGTTGGCTAAGAAGTGACTCTGATAGGAACAAAACAGGTATAATATTGCACAAGCATAGCAGAATCCCATCCTGCAAGAAAGAAAAAGATTAGAGCATTTGCTCTAAACTATAAAATAGATAAAACATTTAGAGAATGTCAGTGGAAAACCACTTGGATAGCATCGCTAAGAAAACAAAGTCATCAAGAGTCAAGTTTGTCTCAAGTGAGAATCTACCTTTTACTGTAGGTTTGAGATAATGAGCAAAAACCTGTTTCCCTTTCTTTTCAGCCTTTGTGTTCTCTCTCAGTTTATGAACCTTATCTCCAGACTGCTTAGTTTTATCAGCTGTTTGCAAAGTGTTTGATGTTTAATTTTATTGTAGTATTGTATTTTTAATCCTTACCACTCCTGAATGCAGAAAAGCAGTGTATGAATATAAATAAATAAAAATTACCCTCCTCAAATCAATAATCAAGCAATGCAGATTCCTGCTGATAGATTGTCTTGCTCCCCAAGGAAACCAAGAAAACAAACCAATGCACCATCAAATAAACCAATCTAGAGATTTTACTTGAGTTGCAAATAACCAGATTCACATTATCCTACTTTGGATACATTATACCATGAACTAGCTGTCCGGAGAAGATTCTAATGCTAGATAAGTTGACAAAAAGAGAAAAAGAGGGCAACCAGCAGCACAGTGTACCTATGAGAGCACAGTTGGAAGAATTGAAGGACTAGGTTAGGGAAAAATATGGAGAATTTCTGTGTGGTTGCTAAGAGTCAACAACAACTTCATGACACATAATCTTAAATCACCATCAATAAGAAATATGTTCGAACACTAAAATCAGATTGTAGAAAGATGGCTTGGTTTTTCAAAGATGGTCAGTATTTAGTGCCAAGCTGATTTAATTTTTCTAGCTATGGTGCCAACAAGGAAAAACTAATAATGATATATTGATAGCAATTGCCATTCCACACACACACACACACACACACACACACACACACACACACACACAAGAAGATGAAAGAATTGTGTCAATGATTGTTTTTGAACTGGAAGAGTTGTCTTGCACTTGCAGAACAGAAGTTGACAATCCTGAGAGGGAGATTCAGTCTCCCTAAAAATAACATGTTAAAAAGTTCATGCTGGAAGAACATTTTCTGTACTAGGATCCCAAACATTTTTTTACTTTTAATGAGGCAGAAATTTCATTTTGCCTTCTCTCTGCAGATACTCGGCCAATACATATCAAAATTTCTTTCTTTTCTACCATCCTCTTCTCCAACCATGCCTCTATTTTTATTCCCCTAATTTATCTTTGTTTTTCCTTCTTTTGAAAGGAGGAAAAAGTATATATGTGAGAATGAGAGTGATTAAAACAGACATATGCATACCTATGTACAGTGCATTATCCCCACATTTCTTAGGAAAAACAAATTACTGTATTTTTCAAGACGCACAGGACCATAAGATGCACCAAGATTTCGAAGAGGAAAAGAAGAAAAAAAGGTTCTTGCCCTCCCTAGCCCCTAGGAGCACTCTGCAGGCCTCCCAAATCCTCGGCGCGTCCCATTTTTCCAAAAAAAATGGGCCTATTTGGGGTGAAAACAGGACGTGCAGGGGCGGGATTTCGGGAGGCCAAAAATGACCATATTTGGTATATAAGACACACGTACATTTCCACCCTCTTTTATTGAATTGAATTGAATTGAATGTTTATTTGTATACCGCTCCCTCTCCCCAAAGGGACTCGGGGCAGTGCACAGGGAATATAAAACATAAAAACATACAACAATATAAATATCTAAAATTAGATTAAATTACAATAACCCTGCACTAAAACCCAAAAAACCTAAAACACTAAACCCCCTAAAAACCCAATTAAAAATTTAAATGTGCAGACTGGAGATGTGAACAATAGATTAGGCCAGGCCGGCCTGTTGGAAGAAATATGTTTTGAGCTTTCGGCGGAAGGAGCAGAGGTCCGGAGTTGTTCTGAGGTCGGGGGGTAGGTCGTTCCATAGGATAGGGCCTGCAACAGAGAAGGCCCTTCCCCTGGGAGTCGCCCGCTGGCATTGCCTAGTGGACGGCACCCAGAGAAGTCCCTCTCTGTGCGAGCGAATCAGTCGAAGGGATGTATGGGGCAGGATGCGATCTCGCAGATAGCTAGGTCCCGTGCCATGGAGCGCTTTAAAGATGGTAATCAGCACCTTGAAGTGCACCCGAAAGACCACAGGCAGCTAATGCAGCTCGCGCAGGAGCGGTGTTATGTGGGAGTGCCTGGGGGTTTCCAGAATTTCCCGCACAGCCGCATTTTGCATTGCAGTAGTCTAGATGGGATGTCACGAGGGCATGAGTGACCGTGTGGAGGGCATCCCGGTCCAATAGGGGACGCAACTGGCGTACCAGGCGAACCTGGTAAAACGCCCCCCTGGCCACGGCCGTCACTTGATCTTCCATGGACAGCCGGGTATCCAGGAGGACGCCCAAGTTGCGTCTCCATGCCGCCACCAGGTCCTCAGTCAGGGCGTGGGTCAGGGTCACAGGTAGTGGCCCAAGCTCCATCTGGAACCTCTCAGGGTCCATCAGGCACCCGGGGCAGAACCATCTAGGGATCTCTGGTTCTGCCTCCCCGCGGTGGGTTGTAGCGATTGGAAAGTCGAGCCGGAGAAGTGAGTGATCTGACCATGACAGGGGTATGATGGCTAAGTCCCCTACTCCCAGATCACTCGTCCACTGGCCAGAGACAAAAATCAAATCCAGCGTGTGCCCCCCCCTCGTGTGTGGGACCCTGAATTACCTGGGTCAGGTCCATGGCTGTCATGGAGGCCATGAACTCCCAAGCTGCCTCAGATGATTCGCCAACCGATGGCAGATTGAAGTCCCCCATGACCACCAGTCTGGGGGTCTCAACCGCCACCGTAGCGATCATCTCGAGGAGCTCGGGCAGGGCTGCTGACACGTAGCGGGGAGCCAGGTACACGATCAGTATGCCCAACTGCCTACCTGGGCCCCATTTAACGCAGAGGAACTAACAGCCGGTGGTCTGTGGTACAGTGGTCTCTCTTGGCTCAAGACCTTCCCTAATTAGAACCGCTACCCCCCCTCCTGCCTAGGGCCTGGGGCTAATGAAATGCACGGTAGCCTGGCGGGCACATTTCCATGAGAGGAAGACCACCCTCATGGCCCAGCCAGGTCTCCCTAATCCCTACCAGGTCCGGCTCCCCCTCTAACACAAGATCGTTAATAAGGGGGGCTTTGTTGGCCATGGACCTGGCGTTGCATAACATCAGCCTAGGGCCCTGGCTCTGTGAACCCTGACCACCTAGATCGCGAGGGGAGCGCAGGGGGTTGGTGCGCATGACCACTTGTAGCCAACGGCCATGCGCCTCCACCCAATGGTGACTTTCCTGCCTCCCATCGCCCCTGCCCCTCCCTATGACCGTTCGGATGGAAATGCCCTCTTTAGGGACGACCCGTGTTCCCCCCTTCTCGGACCCAACTGCCTCCTTCCTAGCTCTATTCACCGGCTTGGCACTGTTCCCACCCTCCACCTGTCTAATCCCTCCCTCCTCCCTGGAACCCCCTAAAATACGAATTACAAATTTTAGTAAAAAACCCCTGAGACCACGCTTCGCCCACCTCTCCGGATTAACTAATGCTTCATTAAGGTGGGCCCTCGTTAAAGCGGAGGGCCAGACCTGTGAGAGGGGGAACTCCCGCAGTAATAAAAGGTATGTTCTTGAGTAGGCAATAAGCATGTAAAATGGGTCGTGCAGTTAAATTAGGGGCTACAATTGACTACAATGATGTTAAAAACTAAAAACAGATGTTATAAATAAATAGTAATCAGATGTTAAAAGATAGATGTTAAATACAATAAAATTCATTAAAATTCACAAATACCAGGAGAATATACACAGTCCGGCTCTAAAAACGTTCGTAAAATCATGGGTGATAGGGATAGTTCATCTATATGAGTAAGTCAGGGGAAACAGGCCCGGCCTTCAACTCCACTCCAATCGCGGCCTAGTCGTGGTATGGCCAGGCTTCAGCCCAGTTGATGCTCAGCCTCCCGGTCACCCGGTCCAGATGTTCTTCGGCTGCCTGGCCGCCTGGCCCAATCTCTCGGCTTTCCGGCCCGGCTCAGCCTCAGAGCGGCAATTCTCGGTCCGAACTCCCAGCCTCCCGGCCCAGCCACGGAACAGCGATTTTCAGCCTTCCGAGGCCCCACCTGTCCGCCAGGGTCGTCCCGGTACCTCCGAAGGCCTCCCATGACCGCTGATGTCGTCTCCGCCTCTCTGCTGCCATCCCGCATGGCCAACCTTGGCTCCGGCCCGCCGCGCCACTCAGCCTCTGGCCTCCTCAACCTCCGGTCTCCTCAGCCTCCGGCCCGGCGTTTTGGAGCCCTCCGACCAGCATCAACCCCTCCGGAGCCGCCTGTCCACCCCGGGAGACCCTCCTGGTCTCAAAAGACGGCCGGGGTGGTCTACTCACTAGGCCCGGCCCTTACAGCTGTCCAACGGGCCGGGCATCATATTAAAGTAGCCTTCATGCCCCCATGATCCTCACAGCACTCGGCGGCAGACCGCCATCTTCGCGCATGCACATTTCTAGGGGTGGGGAGTGCATCTTATACTCTGAAAAGTATGATAACTAGGATTGATTTCAGCTGAACTGGTCAATTTAGTATGACAGAGAAGCTGAATTTGTTTTTCTTTCTGTAAATTTAATAATAATGAAATAAAGTTTGCCTTGAAATTATCCCTTCTTTTTTTATATTGAAAAAGTTTTATTGGTTTTACATTTTTCTATAGGGTAGGGTAAGGGATACAAAGAAATTTTGAGAGCATTCACGTCAGAGTCGTCGGCCCTTCCGAGACCTCAAAATACACAATAAAAAGATAACCAAAAAAAAAGCATTTTTCATAACACTACAAGGTAAAAGCAAGTACATATACCTAAATTCTCAATTCCATGCTGTCAGACATTTACAAAAAATCCAGATACAGATATTATGCAAAATTGTTCAGAAAAATCAAGGCAAAGTTATTTTTTCGATCTAAGTCTCTTGGCTATTGTGTCTTCTTTTTCTCCTCCCTGGCCCCGAGCGGGCGGGGCCGTGGCCCCCTCCGTCCCCCCTGGATCTTCCCCCAGGGCAGAGGAATATTTTTTAAGAAAGGCTTCCGCCTCAGCAACTGTTTTAATCCTCACTCTTCCTCCTTCCCAGAACACCAGCATCCCTTCGGGTGTCACCCACTTGAACCAAATCCCATGATCAAATAAAATTTTAGACAAGAAGGAAAATTTCCTCCTTGCTTCTCGAATCTTTCTAGGAATCTGCTTCAAGATAGTGACCGTTTTTTGTTGGTAAATTAAAGGGTTCTCTCTCTGCGCCCTCAGGATTTCCTCTCTGGTTGACCTTCTAACAAATTTCACATGTATCTCTCTAGGCACTTCATTTATCCTGGCATATGCTGAGTTAATTCTATAGGCTAGGTCAATGTCCCCCCTGATCTCATCTTTAGGTTTTTGTAAATAGTCTGCTAAAATTGTGCTCATAAGATCAGGGAGGCATTCACCAGATTCCTCAAGAACGTTCTGAAATCTCAAAAAATATGTCATTCTTTCCATATCAATCCTAGACACATGCCCATCTATTTCCCCAACCTCTTTAGTAACATTTTTAATCTCTCCCTTAATCCCCACCAACCCCCCTTCCAATTCTTCAGTCTTCTGTGTGTTTTCCAGCACTTGCTTCCTTGTGTCCAATAGCTCCTTCTTGAAATTGATGTTTTCAGCCCTCTGGGCCTGAATTTCGTTTACCAAAGTTTGTATAACAGTTTCAAGAGAAGCCATCCATTGTTCTAAACTTGCCAGTGCTGTTTCTTGAGCCATGATTAACTGTTAAAGTCAGTGCTACCAAAATGGCGTTTTCAGGGTGGGGTTGGTGAGACTAACCGGGAGCCAAAAGTTCAGATCAAGGTTGAAACGTTGTAAAATTCAGGAACCAAGAGAGAGACAATTTTCCAGCTCAATAGTTATAATAACGAAGGTAATCCAGAAAGGAATCACAAATCCAACAAGAAAAAAATTCTTCATTAATATCCAGAGAGAGTCCCACTTGTAAAGAGACGCTGGGAATTTTCCATAGTTAAAATAGTCAGGCAGGGACAAAGAAAAGCCAATTTCCACCGCCCATCTCAGAGCCCAGAGGAGAGAGTAGAAAAATAATTTTTTTTAACCAGCCAGACCTAGAAACAATGTTGCAAGTAGCCGCATACCACTTTCCCTTGTTAGAGACAGTCCGGATTTAAGATTTCCGCTTTCTCTTCCAGAGAAGCCATTTTTAAGTGCCGCTTAAGTCCGAGGGGTTTTTTTTGAAAACAAACACCCCCCTCCCAGTCCGTTCAGCCTGGCTGGCAGCAAGGAAAAAAAGTCTTTTTAAACTCACTCTCCCTCGCAGCTGAAGCCTCGGCAAGCCTTCCGATCTCTTCCGCTCAGCCCTCTACATTGAAGTGAATGGCGCCGACAGCCGTTGGCGAAGGGAGAACCTAGGTCGCGGAGGGGATCGCTCTCCCCACCGCCGTGAGGAGAAACGTCTCCTCCGAGCCGACCCTACGGGAGACCTCCGGTAACCGGAGTGTCTCGCCCCCGTGGGGGGGCAGAAAAGGCAACAAAGCGGCGAGCGAGCCCCTGGAGCCGGAACCGGAAGCCCCGAAATTATCCCTTTTGACCTAGCATTTAGTGTTATTTGGATTCCTAGATGTGGATGCCAGTTGCGGTGAAGTCTATGAAGGAAAGTTAAGTTGTGCAGGTATTTAGTTATTGCCTCTATGTTTCAGAAGATAGCACTGCCAAAGGAAAGCAGATCTCTGCCTTAGAGAATAAGCCCTGCCTTAAATTTCATCTGAGCGAACATTAATCCAAAATGGAGTTGGACATGCATGTCAATCCTCCCTTCCAGCCTTGGGAAGGCTACTACTTTCCTAAGGGCAAATATCATTGAATTTACCATGTCATCTTGCTGAAAATACAGATATAATTGTACTGTAAAAAGTCGCTGCAAAGGAACTTTTGCCAATGAAAAGAATTGGCATTTGGTTTGCTAGCCTGACAGTAGGAGGTTTCAGGAGGAATAGCCCAACTAAAATCAGTCCCTAAGAGAAGAAATATGCTTCTAGATTTCCCTACCTCTGAAAAACACTTTTTACAAAATATCTATGTGTGTTCTTTATATACCGTAGTCTTCATAATGACCTGATTTCTTGCTACTCTATAATAGCTTTTGGGAAAACTGGAATTATTTACACACACTGGATTAAGTCACCATGGAGGCAAGAGGTAAGATTGGACCCTCCTTATTGGCACCACCAATATTTAAGATTCAGTCCAAAGAAATCTGGAACAACTAAAATCCCCATTAGGACAAAAAAGCCTTAAATGCTTAAGACTGTGATTAAGTTCCAGCTCATCCTGTTTCTTTGGATTTCATCCAACAGACACAAATAGGATGAAATATGTTGCATTATGAAAGCTCATGTTCTTGGTAGAACTGCCAAATTCTAAATTACATTACTACCCAATCCACAATTAGAGCATTTGAATGTTAGCTAAGTGTGTTTTCAGAGAAATAGGAATTGTTCTAAAATGCAAAGGTAAAACTACACTAATCAGAATATGTATTAGATTAAAATGGTTGTCTACCTGGAATTTATATCTGACAGAAACCATGCAAGTGAAACTCAAATTATAAAGAGAAACAAATCTAAAAATATTGAAATTATACTGAATGACTTAATACAAAAATCAGCTACTAGCAAGTCCTGGGCTGGTGGTTCTCAGAGCATTTTTTAAATTCTCTGGCCTCCAAATCAGTCTGATTTGTTTGCCTGTGGCTCGCTGGATTTGAGGCATCGTACTCTCTAACGTATGTGGTTTTCTTGTGCAAGGAGAAATGCTTGATTATTTCTTTACTTAGTCTGTACACAATTTTCTTTTATTAAAGGACTCGGAATCTCATTTTTTGGAACATTAGGCTCATGTTTTTATTATGAACACAGTAACTAACCAAAATTTAAACTCCAGAATTATTTCAAGTTAATAGGCTCCTATACTAGTCATTCCATAAGTTTCCAAACATTTTTAATTAATTACACAAGATAGAGGATTGGAAGAACTGAAGTGCTGCATTTTTACTCGTGCGGTATCTTTGTTTTTGTTTTATCATTTGTTTTTGTGCTGTATGCTGACCAGAGTCACGTTGTTTGAGTTGGGCAGCCTTATCAATGTAGTTAACAAATTTAAAGCATATCATAAAGTTCTAGCACTCACAGAGTGCAGTTTCTCTCTGTGCCATCCTCCTCCATTTCTTACAAAACAATAAAGTTGATAGTCACAGTTACAGTTGTATTTTTCTCAATACTTTAAAAACACGTGAAACAAAATGTTCCAGAATCACTACCATTTAGAATAGAGAAGATGAAAGATCACCAGAACTAAGGAACTAGATGAACTAAGGAACTAGCCCAGAAGAATGCACGAGACTTTCAGAGGGCATATTATCTAGGTCACTTCAATTTAGTACCGTGGATCTTCTGATCCACTTTCTTCAATATAAAACAGCCTTAGCCAGTTAGCAAGACAATCCCTAGCTTGGATTCTTGAGTATCAACTTAGGAGCTATATTGAAAAAGGTTTAGTGTATCTTCATTGCACAGGGACATTTTCCAGACATCAACTGTTTTATGCATTTTAACCCTGTTCTAGAATCTTGTTCATTTCTATTCCATCTGTAACCTTGCATATTCTATCTTTGTCCCCCCCAATCATCACCATTACACCAATAGTATCAAATGTGAGGGCATCTCGCATAAGAACAGGAAAATCCAGGATCCATGAAGTAGAACAAGAATTGCTTTCACAAAAAGGGGGTAATCTTTTTTATTATTATTATTATTATTCTTAGCAGTATTCACCTTGAAGGAATATGAGGGATGCATACATTTTTTACAGACAATATATAAACATGTTGTACATAATTAACAATAACTTAGTTCACTAATCCAAAAATTAAGCCAATTTTTTTTTTAAAAAAAACCAGAAAATACTGCCAAATCTTTATGCTGATATAAGTACAAAATAATTTAAATCCTGACTGTGGTACTTTTATGCTGCAATGACTGACAATCTATTGCACTTCGTCAACCTTGGACTTGGTCCAGCAGGCATTTGTGATGTGCAGCCTCAGTCTTCCAAAAAGCAGGGCATGAGTAGGCCTCGCCTTTGAGAGGGCAGCCATGGTACTGGGTGGATTTGTTTCCTCGCATGATCATCTCCCTCATTCACTCACCCAGCCATTCCCACCCACGTCTGACCCTCACAGAGTTTGGTTACTACAAAAGGTGGATAACTGTACCATATACGTTAAAAATCCCCTTTCCTCACACACACACACACACACACATGCACCCAAATCAAGGAAAAGGAGTAAATAATTTCCATCTTGGCTAACAGAAATTAATATTTATCCCAGGTGGAATTTCTTTCAGTTTTTGGCGGGGGGGGGGGGGGAGAGTTTCTTGGGGGAGGGGGGGGGTTATGGTGGTGGTGGGCATTCTGTCATTTCTATTTCTTCACAAAGTGCAACTACATTATGCCTGCAGAAACCAAAACAGTGAGAAAAGCTATTTGCTCGGAATGTTTGGTCCTTTGTACCAAAAACTGAATTACAGACTTGGGAGGGGAGAAAAAACAATGCACACCGGGATTTTTTTGTTTTAAGCAGACTTTTGCAGTTAAAGATACACGTTGGGCTTGACTTGGAAAAAAAAGTGGGGGGGAAAATACATTTAAAAACTTGCCACAGAGTTAGCTTTATGCGATTTACATTATCAATCCCCTATGTTAATTGGGGTCATTTTTTTTTCCATCAGAAATATAGCTACATATGTACATCATATGTTATATTGGACCTTGTGATCATGAAAGTCATCAGATCGTAACAATCAATAGAATACATTTCACACTGGCAAGAGTTTTATTCTTCAGCTGTTTACATACAGTATGGTTTCAGAATGGGAAACAACTTCGTTTCTGAACACTTGTGATTTTCTTTAAAAACAAATCTATCTATCTACATATATATATGTATATATGCTATAGGAAACCATATACCCCATTTTCCCCATGAGCAGATCACTTCCCTTTGATGTTGGTACATCTGATCTGTCGGAAAAGTTGAAAATATCTTTTTTCCCCTCCTGCCTTGCAGATCTTCATTTACTTATTTGCTTTTCACCTCTAGTCAAGCAGAGCATTTGTCAAAACATCTGTGCCTACACGTGGCAAATCCCACCCCTGCTTGGCCAAAGTGTTATTAAGATAGCATGAGATGAACTCTATATGTATGTGTCTTGGGCAAATTTCTTAAGAAAACAGATTAAACTGAACTACCATGATAGTTTATTTCAGGCTGATCATCTTAAAAGGGTTTTCCTCCTCCTGCCATGAAGTGAAATTATACCTTAACTCTAAGAATATAGACCTCTAGAGCAACGTTCCTCAACTTTGGCACTTCAAGCTGTATGGGCTTCAACTCCCAAAATTCCCCAGCTAGCAAGTGGGCTGGGAAATTCTGGGAGTTGGTCTATAAACCCATTTCTGGAAGTTGGTCTACAAACCTTAAAGATGTGTTTAAAGGTTAAGAAACATTGTCCTAAAGAAAGGGCGATGGTTACTAGCAGCATAGATGTTATGTTTGTCAAAGTTTTCATAGGTTCAATATTTGGCACCTCTCGTTAAACAATCTTACAGGAAAAAAAGGGAAAGCAGCAGAAGACAGCTGCTGCAATGGGCGGCATGGGTTTTTCTGGCCTGTGTAAGGCAGTTCACTACCGTGTCAATCTGTCTTTGCATAATACAGGTAATCGTCATAAACCTGAATGGGAGAAATGCCTCGGAAGAGAAATTGTGGCTCCTAACGCAAGATATTATTGCAGGTTTTCAACCCAGCAGACTGAGCCATGAAAGAAACCCCACATTATTGTTAAGGCCCACCTACTGATTCATTTAGCTCCTCTGCATTAAATGAAGAGAAGGGTAATCTCCTCTCAGCCTTTGGCAGCGAGATGTCTTGGGACGTCCCTGCTCTCCAACGGAATAGCCATTGGAGTCATACTGATTGAGGAGACAGTAACTGGGGACAGAATACCAAGCTGGGGGAGTCTGGGTTAAGATAATGAAATAGGTTATGAGAAGCTACCTGGTTCTATGTTAACTTGCAATCGAGAGAGCAAAGAGGCGGCCTTTAGGACAGGCTAAATGGTTTGAGGTGGGAACGGCCCTTATCAGCCCTCACACAAGTATGACAAGAAAAACATCCAGATTCCCTTTATTTTACTCTCCAGCCACAGCAAGATTGTTCCCTATGGAAAACCTTTCAGCCAGTTGTCCAGTGTATCTGCCCTCTTGTAGAATGCCACACTTTTACATCAAGATATTTGCACTGAGGAAGAGACTGCAGAAATTATGTCTGAATAATCCATGCCCGAGGCTATTTGTAACCAATGATAAAGCCAACCACTTCCCTCTGTCACACACATCCCCTTCCTAGTAGATTTAAAAAAAAAAAGAAACTAACAGCAATGAAGAGAAACAAAAAATGTGGCCATCAAGCAATAAAAATAATAATAATTAGAAAAAAACTGTTTTCTACTAGGCTGCATGTTTCTTTAAACAAAATAAAAATAAAATAAAAGATCCATAAGTTCATGCAAGAGTTTTGAAGCTCTTTCTGGAGCACAAGAGCAAAATAAATAATTATCATTTTTATGTGACTGGTTCCTTAAAAAGTAGATTTTTTTTTTTAATAAAGTTGTCCATTTTTCCTCCCCACAAAACACAATCCATTGTAGAAATCCAGCAAGGGTGGCTACTACTGAACTTCCTCTGCTTCAGGAGATGGTTAATCGCTTTACAATATTCACAGTAATGAACAAAGAGAAAGGAAAGCTGGCTCTAGTTTCTTTCACTACTTTGGCCACCCTTCCTTTCCACTGGGACAAGCAGGTATCGTATCAAACAGATGAGTTCCTCTTTCTCCGTTTACCTGAGGGAGCAAAGTGCATAACAGGCACCATTAAGCATTTCTGCAGAAGACCCATCATTGCAAAGTTTCCATTTAGCACTAGGAGTTGAATTCTACTGGAACAAGATCCCCTTTTACTTTTTCCTTCCTTCCTTTCTTCCTTCCTTCCTTATATTTTCTTTCCTGGGCAAAGTCTTTCCTTCCTGTCCTCTTAGGCCAAGCCCAGTTCTGGAAGTCTGTGAGAGTCATTAAACTCTATCCCATAGCTGTGACCATGCTGGATGGGTGTGGATGCCCAAATGAGATGCTGGAAGATGGGTGAATGGGGGTAGGAGTTGGGAGGATATGTCCAGAGTGGCTGAAGGGTGGCAAGTGGCCCATTGGTGCCATGTGACCAGCCAGGGCAGCAGCACTGAAAGGTGAGGACTTCTCCTGCATGCATTTAGACAGTTCCTCAAAACATTCAGAGCCTTTCTTGCTCTTCTTGGATTTGTTGGACATTTTCCTATTTCGGGTCTGAATCCCTTCCTTCTTCATGGTCAGTGGCCTGTTCACCTGCAAGAAATGAGAAAATCAGGCTCCTGCAAACAAAGCGGCATTTTTTGTGCAAAAAGAAAAGTATTTGAACAACCCCCTAAATCTTTCCTGAGCAGCAATCATTTTGTGCCCTCTTCCTTTTAATCCATCATTCTATAGTTCTCACTTTGTTCTCCCAGCAACTTGTGTTTATAACTTAACTTTATTGGATAAAACCACATCAAACTCAAGTATGATCTGGTTGCTTTCACTCTTCCTTTCCTTACTCTGGCTCTTTAACAATAAATCAACTCTATATCCTTAGATCAGGGGTCCCCAACCTTTTTTGCACCAGGGACCGGTTTCAGTTTAAATAAAATTCTGCGGACCGACTGGCATAGAGGAGCGGGGGGGAACAGGCAGCGCATGTGCATGCGGAGGGAGTTGGCTCACTCGGCCCTCTAGGGCCTCCAATGGTGTGAATGGCAACGCATGCGCATGCGGGGGGGAGTAGGCTCACTCAGCCCTCTAAGGCCTCCAATGGCGCGAACGGCCGCGCCCGCTCTCCCGCATCCGGCATGCGCTCTGCCCAGGGGGCTGCCCCCTCCTCCCTTCTCCTCCTCCTCTCGGGCCCTGCGGCCCGGTTCCTGTCAAGTCACGGACCGGCACCGGTCCGTGGCCCGGGGGTTGGGGACCCCTGCCTTAGATAATTTGTTTGTATGGGGGTACATACACTTTCAAGTCAGTCTTGACTCTTGGCAACTATATAGACAGGGTTCATGCAGGGTTTTTTGGCAATATTTCTATAAGTGATTTGTCACTTCTGCCTTCCTAGGGCTGAAAGTGTGACTGACCCAAAATCTGTCATGTGACTTTGATCCTAGGGCTGGATTACAACTCATAATCTCTCTGTTTTTACAGAGTTACAGTGTCTGTAACACCAAACTGCCTTTCCTATTTGCATATGTATCTTTACCCCTATCTATCTGTACATATACAGAATATTCTGCACACATTTCCACATTGACTTCATACCTGGAGTTTTAAAACCCCTCACCTTCCAATACTTCCTCCTTGAACCTAGTTTGGATTTTTAAGATTAATTTAATTGTTGATTTGTTTTAAAGCACCATCTTACATAAACATCATTCATTATATAAAAAATGT
The DNA here is from genome assembly GCA_039707465.1 of Rhabdophis nuchalis. Taxonomy (NCBI): domain Eukaryota; kingdom Metazoa; phylum Chordata; class Lepidosauria; order Squamata; family Natricidae; genus Rhabdophis; species Rhabdophis nuchalis. Next base: position 73,943,625 of record CM077646.1, read on the forward strand.
GTTAAATATCCTCTGCCTTTCTTGAGGAAGGAAATGAATATGCTTTAGCAACAACTGTGAATTATAACTCTCTTTTGCCTAGATTATCTGGTCTTTAGAAGCCAAGCTAATACATTGCAACGTTATTGAACCCAGCATCACTATGCCAACAAAGAATTGTTATGACTTCCCCAGGGAACATTAAAGAGGCTTGTTGGGGTTTTTTTTTTTTTCAATATGTCCCTTTGCAATGAGTGCAAAGGCTACTGGACAGCAGGCAGTTAAGGCATCAATCTCAGCTAAGCAAGCAAAAGAAGACACAAGGGAAGAAAATACTCACATTGTGCAATTTGTAATACAGTCCACAGGCATTACAAACTGGATCCCCATTGGCATTACGTCGCCATAAAGTTGTGGTGGTAGTTTGGCAGTTAGCGCAACAGGTTCCTGCTCTCCTAGCAGCTGACTAATTAAAGATGAAAATAGATAGATAGATAGATGTTGGAGAAGATGTTATTTCAGTTTTGACTGTTGCATTAGTTTTAAATTAAATATTAAATATTCAGCCACCCTCTCTTAAAGTTCTCAGTCTTTTTTTTATTTTGCTTTGTGGCTATGTCATTCAAACATGCATGGATTATTTGATGGATAACACGAACTCCACACCCAACTCAAAGTCATAAATGCTTATTAATGTTTTCCTGCCAGTGTTGGATAGCTTTAGGCATTTAGAGAAATCCTGTCTCCCCACTCCTCTTCCAAGCAATTGTCTTCTCATCCTTTGCCATTGGCTAGTTGACAGGGGACATCAACTAGCCAATGAATAGCAAATTACAACTATACATGAAGAGCCCAAGAGTTATGTCAGAAACTAGAGAAAGTTGGTGTTCTTTAAATGAGATCACATCTAAAAATCAAGAAACAAGGCTTGTCAGCCACCTACACACTATTTATGTGTCAGGCCTGTACAGGGTTATTCTTTTCATTGGCTTTCTCCATCAGTAATACCCTCCAGATATACTGGGTCTACAAATCCCAGAATTCTAATTCAACTTCTTAAAACTATTATATCACATGTGAAGAGTGGCAAGTTGGAAAAGAATGAATATGTAGGCCAAGTAGCTGAACTCTACAGATAATTACTCACACGCTACTCTTCCTTTTTCTTATTCCACTTCATCATTTTAACCCATTTTCTCCCAGCCAACTTCAGAACTGGACTAGGTGAAAACAGAAGCAGCAGAACACAAAGCTAAGCACAGGTGAATCTACAGTAGTTCACTTAACTAGGAAATCTGGACATAAGCATGTCAAAACAGAATCTTGCTTTATATGAGGGGGAGTCTCAAGAAAACCTACAGGATCACTGTGAAGAATATTCAAGCTAACTGGCAGATGAAGTCTCAGATACACTCAGAGTTAGACTGAGGAGCCTAGATCTTTGAGTTGATCCGGCATGAATTTTAATCTCTGCCTCCTGAAGTAATGGACAGTCCTCAGAACTGGAAGCAAAGTCACTTGTGTTTGAGATCCAGGCCCCCTGAGCTGTTAAATCTGCCTAGGAGTTGACCTGTAGTTAGAACCATGTGATGGTGACAGAAGGTATTGTTCTCTTGGCCTCGAAGGAGGGGTGATATAGTTCCATGAGAGGCTGTCACTGGAACTAAGAATCCTAACTGTGGGGTTTGGAAGTTGGGGCACAGGACTGTAGTGGTTTTCCTCTTTTTCCATAGTCAACATTGATGGGGAGAGGTCAAGCTTATGGTTCCTCATTTGTGGAGTGCCTCAGGGCTTGGTATCCTTGGCCCTTCAGTTGAACATCTACATGACTGCTTTGTGTGATCACAACGTTCCTCTCTCTAGTCAGGTGTCCTTAAATTCATTACCGGATACAGAATCTTAATTATGCTAATATATTGCATTGTCTCATTGCCTCTAACTCCCCTTTGCATTTATTTGTTTGCTATTCTTATGGCGTATTCAAATGCCAAGACATTATAAATATCAGACTTTTAATTAGCAAGTGTATTTTCACCATCACTCATAAAAAACAAGGTGAATTAAACTCTGTGTAAATGCCCCATTTCTGATTAATAAGGACCAAAATGCTTTAATCCCTTCAAAGACAACTTTAATTATTTAATTTTAATAACTTGCAATTTAAGGATTTGGAATATTTAGGCTACTTGTTCCGCTACTTAACACTCCTGCCTCAGCAACCCGATTGTAATAACAGGGATCTATAATGCTACTCTGAAGAAGAGTTCAGTACGTTTTCTTCCACATAATTACAATATTTGTAAAGATGATGCAGGGACAGCTGTATCACAGCTTTTGCTTTGGTATATAACTGATAACTGTCTCTTCGTATCGTAAAAGAAGTAAATGAAATTGGCCCCCATGAATTTGCTATGCTTTAGCAAACAAATGCCAGCCTAACAGCAGCATCTATTGATTAGCTCATTTGTTCTATAAATCTTTGTATTCAGGCTGAAGTTTTGAGCAGCTTAAATAAATGACCTGTACTAATAATACATTGCTGTGCTAATATATGGCAAGATTGCTATGGATTCCAATGGGAATTGCATTAATTTTTTGCTTGGCCCTAAAGGGACAGGACTGATTTTGTACATGAAAATAAGATTTACATTCAGACAAAATGCCTTTCCCCCTTAAATTAGTTCTTGGCGGAGTGACCCATAACCCTGAAAACAATAGGGTCATTTCAGAAGTTAGAAGAAAATGCACCCTCTCTTTTACAAAAGAATCTTTGGTAAGAAAGGGTTCCTTTTTCAGGAAATATTTTTGCCCCCTCTTTGAGGCAGTGTATGGAAATATAGATGCTTTTTCTCCACATAAAATATTTAGTCTGTGAGAGAGGACTTTCAAAATCAAATTAATTTCTCTGCTGATTTTGGAAACAGCCATGCAATAATACCGCTAACCACTACATAACCTTGATTTATTGAGAATGTAAATCAGACCAATATTTCTCATCATTTAGATCAGACGCCCAAGTATAAAGACCGGTGGGTTCATTCTAACCTTGAGAAAATGGTGAGGGCATGTTCATAAAAGGGGAGAATTTTGATGATTTGGTTCAGAAAACTTCACTGATTTACTACAAAGGAAGAAATAGCTAGATATAAGGTACCGAATCACCAGAATGCAACCAACCCTATCTAAAAGTTCCATTTTTTCAAAATTCCTCCTCTGTTTACTATCCCCCTTTTTGTGAGCAGCTAAGGTTACTCCAAAACAGAGCCCCAATTATGCAACAACTCATATTTTTTATTTGAGACTAAGAAGACCCATTCTTGAAAATAAAGTTGGAGCCTGTCCTTCAACTATTGGTGTTAAAGCATGACACCTATGCAATTTAAATCTTATTTTTTTCAAAACTCTCAGACTGAAGAACAGGGAAGAAAGCCCAGGATATTGCAAGTTGAAGTGTCCACAAATAAATGTGGTGAAAGTGTTTTCTTTAATCTAAATTTGGAGTCCCATAAAACAGGCTTTGTTAATACTCTGTCCAATCTCTACTACAAGTCAATTAATACTATGTATAGTCTAAAAATGGTGATCATGTCGGAGAATTATGGAAATTGTAGTCTAACAACTCTGAAACCACAAGGTAATTAAGAGAGCCTAATTTTACTATGTATGTCACATATTAATACTTCCCCCCCCATTATAATATATACTAAGAATTATCTACCTTGCACATTCAATTTTTCATTAATCTTACACAATTTTCTTTTGCAAATTCAAGAATAATAAGAGATGTATAAAGATATTCCTTTACTTCAACAAATACTATTACTTATGTCCACTGGTTTCAATGGGACTCACACTAACACAGGCTGTGTACAACTTTACATAACAAAATCATACACTTCAACAGAAAGGAAAATCAGTGACTGTAACTAGTACACACATTAAAAGTATGTAGGATATAACTAGCCCTTTAAAAATTCAGTATAGCTGAATGTGGCATCTATGTCAAGTAGCAGAATTTAAAATACATTTAAGGATAACTGAGAATAACAGACACAATCCTTCAGACAATTCTTCCACATAAATCTAACTGGAATTAATTGGCATATAAACAACAACATAAGAGAAGAAAGACTATTATTTTATTTTTATAAATGGGACCAGGAATACACTGGAGAAGCCGCAATGACAATCAGAGTTTTCTGATGCCATTTGTAAAAAAGCCGCCTTAAAACAAGTTGCATCTGTTTGGTCCGTCTACTCCAAATACCACTGTGGTCCTGAGAAAAAAACTCTCCCGTGCATCTATTTTTTTTTTCATTTACCAAGAATTGAACCTCCAACTGTCTGCATGAAAAAATAGTGTTCTACCACTGATCTACAGCTATTGCCAATCAGCAAGACTGCAAGCCAGAGAACTTTTACTGAGCTGCTCCACTGGAAATGCAACAAGGTTAAGAAAAGGAGATACCTAAACTAGTCGATTATACTTCCTTTTCTTGTTGAAACCCCATAAAAGTTTACTGTTGTCAAGTCTAAAACTGTGTTCCCCAACCCTGGCCACTTGAAGCTGTGTGGACTTCAACATGGCTGAGTGGGGAATTCTGGGAGTTGAAGTCCATACATGTTCAAGTGGCCAAGTTTGGGAACACTGAATTAACAGATGCCAAACCAGTGTATCAATTGATGCAATGAGACCCCTGCTAGAATAGGATAATTCTCTTTTATAAGGCTATAGGCTAAGAATACATGAATAATCCCCTTTCTATTCGATTTTTTCTTGTTTCAAGATGTGACAAGATAAAATCGGGTTTTAAAATGCATCTTATTTTTCACAAGAATAATGACTATATTGATTTGTTCCAAATTTTAAAATTGCCTTCTCTCTGATCCGAAATTTAACACGTACACATACCTCTAGAAACTCACCCGCTAAATGCCATACTTGTGAGAATAAAAAGAAAGAAAGAGCTACAGTATGTTTGCATATTTGGGATTCCTTATTTCTTATCCCAGTGTCCTACTAGACACTGGCCCTTAACGCTGCACCCTGCCCCGTTTAATCTGGCATGGAGTTTGCCCTGTCAGAGACAATAACATTTCCCTGTTATCTTAACATTTTTCTAGTTGTGTCAATCACTTCAGAAGAAAAGTAAGTCATTAAGACAATCGCCCGCTTGAAGTTCTGACCCTCAAAATCCTTTGCATCCTGTCTCAGCATTAGGTCATTAGAACCGTTCCTTCAGCCTTAGATTTCATTCTGGAAAAATGTCCCCTGCCAAAGAGCAAGGGCATTTGTGGTCCCCCCTAAATCACATTGTTCCATGTGTGTGCCTGTGTGTGCGTGTGTGTGTGTGTGTGTGTGTGTGTGTTCTCCTTTTTTAAACAAATATTTATACAGCACAGCCTATTTGCAATTTCAAAACAGACTGCCTGAATAGCATGGCCTGCCTATAGAAAGTCTTTAAAGCTTTTAGAGCCAGGAAACAGATACACAAAGTTTCCTTATCTTCAGAATACAGATATCCGGATAGGAAACTACTACCAGGAGCTCTGCAATTTTTTTTCAAAAATTAAAAAATCAACAACCCTGAAATGAAAATACAAAGTATAGGTGACTCCATGGAAAAACCATCAGCTCTTGAAAAGGGCAAACAGGGGATCGCTTCTAAAGAAGGCTAATGTTAGTTTTACCATGGAATCTCTGACTACAAAACCATCCAAATAATGACAGAAAGAGTTTTGACTCATCTATTATTTTTATACACACACACACATATATATTTAATACTTTCTGTTTTTGGTCACTTTTTTGTACTTTTCAGCTGGGCGGGCAGGCAGGCAAGAGTGATTCTTTCAGTTTGAGCGTCCATCTGACCTGTCCAAAAGGTCAAATGAATTAAAGCTGTCTTTTAAGGCAGAATAATGCACAGGAAGAAGTAGGCTGATTTAATTGGGCACGTACTCTCAAACAGGCCGGAATGTGCTGCAAAGAGGCAGACAGGCAGAATGTAAGCATGCGAGGCCCTGTAAGTCTGCGCCACCGGCCTACTTCATAAGATTGTTGTGCCGGCAATAAATCACAGGACTTCTAAAGCTGTAGTCAAAAGTATACAAATGCATATACATATCCCCATACGAAACAGCTACTGCTTTATATCCTGGAGCGTAAATTACTATGGGTGGGACCCTAGCCGCTTGTTCTTAGGCCTCTCGGTGACACAGCCTTCATGCGCATAGAGTATCTAGCTTCCATGCAAGTTCTGAATCCCACAGGTGGGTCAGGTGGTACCCTCTTCCTTCATATGCAGAGATGGTCCCATGAAACCATTTTGCCCCGAACCTGATAGAGAAACAAGCACCTACCAGTCTCCGCTTAGGTTTAATGAGAGGTCGGTTTTGACCGTTCATTTTGTGGTACAGCCCGCAGGCGTTACACAGGTAATGCCCGGTACCGTCTCTTCTCCAGAGAGGCGTAGCAGTAGCTCCACAGTTGACACACTCTCTGCCTTCTAAATGGAAACACGAAGAAACCGGATTTCTTTCTTTAAAAACAAATTCACAAAAGCTTTTTGCATTGTCCATTTAGGTAGATTCCAGATATCAAAACAGCACGTTATCATTCAATTTTATTTAAAAGGGAAGGAAAAAGACAGGTCAGTGACACAACATTTACAGTGCATACAATAAAGATAAGGGACATGCCGTTTTCAAGCATTTACTTTCTCATGTAACAATAACGCCGTCTAACCTAGACAGTGGTTGGTTTTTTTTATTACAGCTGCCACATGAGAAAACAGACTCTCTTCCAAAATGTAGAGTCATAAGCTGTTCTTTCCTCTCTCCTCTCTCCAACATCTAAGAAGTAATATTGGAACTGAAACAAGAATACACCATCTTTGTTCATTAATGTTTTGGAGTTAGAGAAAAATTCTCTTCCTCTGGCTTATCCAATTCTTCTTCTCTGTCTCTCTGTCTCTCTCTCATAAATGTTGCACTCTTTAGAATGAAGCAGAATTCACTTTTGTTTCTGGGCATTCCATATACCCTCGTATCCAAAATCTAATTTATTATGCATTCTCTTTGTTATGGGCTTAAGATTGATCTGGCTCAAAATGCTTAAACACGGCTGCTTGTTCAACAGGAGTCTTTTTTTTTAAAGGAGAGGGGGGCTGGGGGGGGCAAGAATATTAACTAAAAGTTCATTTGTTTGAGGGCAAGGAAATTCTTTGAGCAGAGCTTATGCAAATCATACAGTATTTAATGCAGAGGAAATACACTTTGGCAGTAACTTGAGCTGGCCATACTAAGTTCAGCTGTGTCTGTGTCTCCTTTAATCTATGGAGTGGGTGGTTTTTAAACAGCCCCGGCTGGAGTGAAAAATGAGGGACCTCTGGGAAGCCAGGAGTTCCTAGCTTTTGTCACTCCTTAAGCAGGAAGCTGCAGGAGTCGCCTTGTCGTGAGTCTTGCTTCTCCTACAAAAACATTAAATGGTCACGAACTTTCCCCAGTTTCATCTACAAGGCAGGATCTCCATTGCAAAATGTAGGGAAACTTCTACATCTAATAAACAGTGTGAAGTATGGCAAACGAGGACAGGAGTCGTGGGGGGAAGGTTGAAACCAAATTTCCCACAGATTGCCACTGCAATGGAGAGCACTTTATAAAAGCAGCCGATTTTAAAAAAATCTTTTAGCACTGTTGCATATAACACAAAATTCCAGGATTTCTTTAAAGAGGATGATCCAAACAGAGAAGCAACAAAAAGTCCTGTACTTTTCTTGCAATGTTCCTAAAAGTAGTCATGTGTCTCTGGATTACTAGCCCTGTTGAAAAGAGGTGCAAATGTATCTCGTTTTGTTTTCCTTTGATATTGCAATAAATTTCATCTGATAAAGCCATTTGCAACAATATTAAATGAATATAAAATATTCTAAGTTTGGTTTCATGTGAGTATTATTTATCACACTGTCTGTCTTTTTAAAAACAAATCTAAGTAAGAGCATGTTTGGCTTGAAATCTGTAAAGGTAAACGACAGGCAAATAAGTTGCAGGTTAACAAATAGATGAACCAGAGTTAACTAAGACATACAGTATGATGTTCCTCCAGTTTTATTGGATTCATTTAAACTATAATTTTAAAAGGTACTTTGGAAGCCTGCAGTCCTATGTAAACTATGTTTGAACTTTGTTCTTTGTATGATCTGGAGAAAGCAAAGTTCTGTACAAGGTCTAAGAAAATGACCTTGTAAATTTCAGTTCTTAACAACTGAGCCCTTTATAAAGCCCCTTGTTTAATGAAGATGAACTTTATTGAAAGTTAACAGAAATTTACATTAAAGTTTGTCTTTATTAAGCAGTTAACAAATTAACTAAAATTTTCTGTAATGGAGATCCTACCCAAAAGAGTACAAGGCATACCAGGCTTTTCCAATGAATTCATTTGCCCCAGACTTTCATGGGGTTGCATTATTAAGAGGTTTACTAATATAAACTCTTATCTGCATAATTCTGATCTATGAACTTTGTGTGTCTTTTTTTTCTCCCCATGGATTATGGCAGCTTTTGGGCTCAGCAATGAGGGAATTCTATGGAGATCAGTGACTGGATCTTGCCAACTAATTAACAAAAACTAAAATTATGAAAGATAACAAACTGAAAATGCTCTTGTGCTCCACATTCCCAGAAAAAACTACTGATAACTTAATTTTGTTACATGTTTTCACTAAAATGTAGGAATATGGAAATCCATTCAAATATGATCAGGAAATTTTAAAACTGGCTAGTTATTTTTAAAAGTTTTTAATGCTTATCCTTTAACATATTTAACCACACATCAAGGAGGTGTTTTTTTTAAAGAAATGACCCAGCTCCAGAAGCCCACTGATAGTTGCAATCATGATTGTTATCTCCCTGGATTATTACAACTACAGGATCAAAGTGGTGATTCATTTATTTGGAATTATTAAACTAGGACTGAACAGAGAATAGTAGTTAAGCATTCATTTCAGTTCTGTTAAGATTCAGGTGTATTAAAAAATTAACTACATTAGTCAAAATATATTTGGGGAGAGGGCTAGTATTTTTAAATCGGAAAGAAACATGGTCCATATTATCATGTCTAAAATACTTAGATCAAAACGGTTGCTCTTATTAAATACTTGTGCAGATTTTTACCGATCGAAAGAGAATAAATCCCGAGTCCTGAAGTTCACAAGGAAGAACAAACCCTTCTCAGGCCCATCCTTATATTTACCACATCTGTTATTAATCAGAGGTGGCAATTATTTATAACAGTGGGATTTAATAAACTTCCAACATTGATGTCACCTTTACCCAAGAGACAGGGAAGGTGCAAGATGCAAAAAAAACGATTTCCAACGCTTGTCTGGCACGAATTAAATAATTCCCACTAGAAAAAACTTTCAACTCTCTCCCACCCCACCACTACCCCGATTCCCCCACCCTCCCACCCGCGATTCAAAGGCAGGACGAGTTCAACAAAGTTTTGGGAAGGGTGGAGGACAGTAGTCTTACCTGAGCAGGACCTGGCTTTGCTCCTCTGCTTTGGGGTGAAGCTAGAAGCGGGGCCCCCGAGGAAACTGCCCGGGTGAAAGAGGCTGCCGCCGTAGTCGTGGGCGGCGGGCACGTAGGAAGGGTAGGTGGGGATCGGGTGGTGCGTGGAGGGCTGGGCGCCCATGGAAGCGGCCAGGCTGCTGCGCAGCGGGCTGGCGCTCTCCATCTTCATGCCGTCGGCCAGGGACACCTGGTACTTGAGGGGCTCCTTGTCGTCTTGCCTGCCGCCGCCGCCGGCCGAAGCGGAGGCCGGCGAGGCGGCGCTGCTGCCGGCGTTGGGGTCCGGCGAGACTTCCTTGGGCGGCGTGGGCGGGAAGCCGAAGAGATGGGAGGCCGAGTGCGAGGCCGGCGTGAGCGAGGAGGCCGAGGCGGCGCTCGAGGCGGCGCTGCCGCCTCCCGGGTAGACCGAGATGGCGCCGGGCGGCGCGCCGGCCGCCGAAGGGTGCAAGGGCCCCTTGGTGAAAGGGTTCACCGTCCACGGGTTGTGATGGTGAGCCGCCGCCGCCGCCGAGAGCGCCGCTTTGCCGCTGTCCAGCCAAGGCAGGCCGGGGCTGTGGAGCAAGTGAGGCCGGCACATTTGGCCGCCGGTCAGACGGGCTGGGAGAGGAGGAAAAGGCGCCAGTCAGCCAGGCCGGAGCCTGGGGTTGAAAAAGAAAAGTTGTCTCCTACTCTCTCTCTCTCTCCCCCTTCCAAGGTTTCCCTCCTGCTGGAGCAGGGCTTGGTGGGGCACGCAGACCCCCTTCCCTCCCTCCCTCCCCTCCTTGACCTGTCCGTCCCAGCCCCGCCAACGGGAAGCTCTGCTCCCAAATCACCCACGCGGGTGGGAATTGGAGGAGGCAGCGGCTCGGCTGCCTTTTTTCGGCCTTTCCCTTGAACCCGCGGCTGAAATGCTCCCCCCCTACTTCTCCCGCAAAAAAAAATAAATCATAAATAGGCAAAACATGTGGGTTTTTTTTAAATGCGGGCTTTCCAAAGCCATCTAGTAGGGCCCTCCTGGGGGGGGGGGGATCAGTGGGGATGGAGCAGAAAAAGTATGCCGACAAGTAGACTTTGCCCACTGCCCCTCTCTCTCCTTCTCCCCCACCCCCACTTCAGCTCCCCCCCCCCCTCTCCCACTCTTGATCAAATGTAAGTGAGGGAAAGCAGAGCCCCGGGCAGCAGGCGTCTTCTAGCGCAGGGGTCTCCAACCTTTGCAACTTTAAGTCTGAAGGACTTCAGCTCCCAGACTTCTCCAGCCAGCTTTGCTGGCTGGAGAAGTCTGGGAGCTGAAGCCCTTCAGACTTAAAGTTGCAAAGGTTGGAGACCCCTGTTCTAGCGTCCCACGGCTCCACCATCGGAGGCCAACAACTAGGTGGGACGTGGAGGGAAGTAAAAGCGTCAACGCGAGGGAGCTGACAAGCCAAGAACAGGCGTCTCTTCGCCCCCCCCCCCCACTCAACTCCCCACGCTTCCCAAAAAGGCTTGCTTGCAGGCAGGCGGCGTGCGAACGCTCTGTTTTGCACGGGGACTGCTTTGGGATTACTTCCCCCCCCCCCCAATTTCCTCCTCAAAATTGAGTTCTTGGCACCCCCACAGTTTTTCTACGGACACTGACAAACGTGTTTTGTTTTTTTTAAAGTGTTTCAAATTACGTTTAAGACTTCGTATCCGGGCCTGTAAAAAACAAACGGGCCTGTCTTGCGGCTGCGAAATGCGTTTAATAGCCCTCTCTTCCTCCACGCACAAGGACGTCGCTTCCCTTTTCTCTCCCCCCCCCCCCCCACCAACCCACCCCACAGCCCCGCCGTCAATTAAAAGCGGCGCTCAAACGGGCGAGCTAAGGCTTTTGACCCTCCCTGGGATTCAAAGACCACCCTGGGCTCCCCACCCCTCTCCCCTCCTCTCTTTACTGCCGCTTTGCCCGAAACCTTCCGGCCGTTTCTCCAACCGAGACCATCGGCAGGAGGAGGCCGAAAGCAGAAAACGGGAAGCGAGGAAAGGGGGCAACGGGGGAGGCCAACAGTTACCGTGTGCCTGGCTGTAGGAAACTCTGGCTCTCGCGTGGGCCGAGTTGGCGTAATACGGGTTGCCCTGGGAGTCCAGGTGGTTAAAAAAGACGTCCACTTCGTCCGGAGGTAGGAGCTGCGCCGGTTCCATGTAGTTGTGAGCCAGTCCCGGGTGATGAGTCTCCGGGTGCTGCCCGTTCAGCACGGCGTGATGGGCCATCCAGCGTGGCTGGTCCGTGGCGACCTCCATGTCGGTGGGTTCCTTCCCACTCCGCCCCTAGGGCCCCTCCCTCCGACCCCCCAAACCGTTTTGCCTTTTTAGTTTCGTTTGGCTTCCAATCGCAGAGATCTCAGAAGCGGCGAGGTGGCCTTGGAAGGGGAAGGGGGGAAATGGGGGGGAAAAGAAGCAAATGTGTCTCTCTTTTGAAGGCGGGAAGCTGCGGGGAGAGGATCCGGTTGCCACACGCTTGGGATCACCACCTGTAAGAAGGAGGGAACGATGAGTACACGGCGGGCCTTTGGAAAGGGTTGCACTGAAGAGACCGCGGCGCGCAGGGACTCAGGGAAACGCGGAAGGGGGAGGCAGGCACAAGAGCACAGTGAAAGCGATCCCATGGCGTCCACCGCACTCTCTGCCCCCCCTCCCCGGCCTTTGCATCCTCGTTTTAGGCTGCCCTGGCCGCGAACAACGCGGCCAGAACGACCTTCTAACAACCCAAGACAGGAGGCAGATCTACAGTTTGCCTCCAAAGGAGTTCAGGCTGACATTTTCCAAAAGATCCTAAAAGGGGGTGAAGAAACTGGGAAGCATTGCTATGTCTGCAAAATAAAAACCAGGCGTCGCTTCTCCCCCCACCACCACCCCCACCCGCCTCACCCACCTCCATACCAACCCGCATTCAGCCCCTCAACATACTTACAAGGAGATCTTTCCAAGCAGACTGAATCGAACTCCAAATGTTTGAAAAGTTTCTTTAGGTTGTAGACGGGAGGGGGGGTAGGGCGGGGGGGGGGGAATGGGGAGAGGGGGTGACGGATGATGGTTTGGAGGATGGAAATGCCAAAAAAAAAAAAATTAGTGTGGGAGGGAGAGTCGAAGGAGAGCGCGAGAAGAGAGGAGGATTGGACGGAGGCTCTTACTCAGATGGCAAGCTCCACTTATTCTGGCCCTTTTTTGTAACATCCCCAAAGCATCCTGTGTCAGCTCTGGCGCCAGCTGGACTCAGTTCAGTAGACATGAACTAGGGGCTACGCACAGGCTAAGAACCTCCGTCCAGCCAATCAGCAGCTTGGCGTCTAGCCTCGCCTTGCGATTGGCCCCAGAAAAATCCATTCCCTCGTTTTGCTCCAAACAGCGAAAAAGTGCTGAACCCGCCAAAGAGAAAGACGCTCGCCACCGCCCCCCCCTCCCCCCCGCCTCTCCCCCCCCCCACCGCGCGCGCACACCCACCCACCCTCCGCTGCCTTTTCGACTTCTCTCTGCGATAACTTCTGAGATATCCCCACTGCAGCCCTCTTCTCTATCAGGGGAGCTTCTTTAAAAAAAAAAAAAAGAACCAGGGGGGGGGGGAACACACACACACACAAGAGGATTTTAACCAACTTGAGTGCCCACGTCGAAGTTTTATAAAGTCCGCGACGGGCACTAAATCACCCCCAAGTGGTTTGAGGGCGGGTGGTTAAGACTTTTGAGCAAAGATGTTTCACCAGGTGCGGCTGGGAGGCAGAGCAAAGGATGGAGAATAAGGGGGGCTTACGAAATATCCGCCAGGTTTGAAAAACAAAATATTTGCTAGAGACCCTTTCTTTCCCCTTCCCTCGCAAAAAAATCCTACTGACCCAACATTTTAAAAAGAGGGGGAAATTATTTTATTTTTTTGCTTTAATCTGCTTGATTTAAGTCAAACAGTTCTGTTAGGTAGTTTATGAAAATACACCACAACTGAAACTTGAAGTTAGTGTTTAAGGTGTGAATAAAATCTTTAACTTTAGGATCATGTTGTGCACGCCCCGGTTTCTTTTCTCCCAGTTGTAGTAGGTAGCTTCATTGCATTTGTATTGTTTCTCTCTAGAATTGCAACTTTCACGAGCCTCTTACCTAGACACTAATGTGATTAGTTGTGGAAGAAGTAAATACATTCAAGGCTTGTACTGAAGTGTATTTTTTCTTCCGAAGCGAGCTGTAAGAAACGCCTCGCTTATTTGAAATAGCAAATAACTTTTTAGTAGAAAACAAAATACAATACAAGTAGTCAATTTGGAAGTAATTATAGGTATGACTCTTGAGTATAAATAAATATAATTCTTAATTTTTGTTTTAAAAAAACTTATTATTTTGATTCAGACAGAAACACCAGATTTACTTTGAAAACATAAACCTTTTGGGGAAAACAGCCTTTATGTAAACAAACACACAAAAGTAACTGAAACCAATAGCTGACCTACAATTTCTTGCACCCAGTAAGGTCCAAGGAAACCAAGACACATACAGGTCCAAAAGAAAAATCAAACCTATATTGTTTTATTTTTCACTTCTTATACTGACCAAAGGCGGTTTGAGAGAATGGGCCCTCCTGTTTATAAATTCAAGACGTCTTTTAATTATCTGAGGATACACTCTAGCGACCTTGTGTTTTAAAGCCCTCGAAATCTTCTTTCCGTTGGCCGAATAAGGGACTTTCAACCCCCCTCCGCTTAAGAAACGGCTCCTAAACAGCCGCCAGTCGGGTAGCTAGAAAGATCTGGCGGGGGGATTCCGCAAAAGCTTTCGCTCGGCCCCTTCCAAGGTAAGACAAACAGACGAGGAACGATCGCTTCGAAACCCATAAAACAACGGATTGACGAAAAACCTAATAATAATCCCCCACTTAAGGACACCAATGATTTGGCGGCATTTTTTTTTTTTTTTACATTAAGCCACTTAATAAATCGGGTTTTCTTCCCCCACCCCTCCAAAAAATCGTATTGATAGTTAATGCTCCTTTTTTTAAAAGCAGCAAAACAAGCAATGGAGGCGGCCACCCACCCTCCTCCTCGGGAGACTCTTCCCTGAGCTTTCTCTCTCTCTCTCTCCTTGCCCACCGGCAAAGGGCTTAATCCCCGGAGCAGCAGCGCCTCGCTTCTCTCTGAGCCTCGAGGAAGGACGCGGCCCTCTTGCTCCTCGTGCTCTTCCTGGCTCCGGATCAGATCCCCAGTCCTGCTTCTAGGAGCCCAGCACATTTTGGCGAGCCGGTCCCATCGCTTCGCCCGCCCCTCGCCCTTTAAAAGCTGGCTTCTTCTGCCTTTCAAGGGCGGCGGGGGGGAAAAGAAGAAGAAGGGGAAGGGTCTCCCTCCGGTTCTTCCCCACTAGCGAAAAAGGAGCAAAGGGCGCCTGCCAGGATTGCACCGGGCTGGCCCGGCTCCTGTTTTATTAGTGGAGGTCGGATTCCCCTTCGCTCCTTCTCCTCCCAAGGAAGGAAGAAGCAGGAATCCCTCCCCACTCCTCCGTCCTCCGCTTCCTAAACTCTTCACGCCGACGGGCAGCGAAGCGGACGGGTATTCTAAAGGATTTATCTCGTTCTAAAGGGAGGGGGGATTTATCTCTTCCACCGCAGAGTCCTGGGGATGCCCAGCAAAGAGTTGTGCAAAATGTCGAACTGCTAAGAAACTCTCACTCTTTCCCGGACGGAGGTTATTTTTAATATATCCATTGTTTGTATTCACCCGATTCCATTTTAATGACAGCCTACTACTTCCGTCTGTTCCCCTTTCGGGGGCTGCTTCTGAAGACTCTGCTCGCACACGGACGCGGCTGCCATTCACGTCCGCCACTTGTGGCCGGATTATCGGGGGGGGGGCTCTGGCCTCTCCCCGCGCGTACTTTAGCATCGGCTCATCAAATCCGGTTTTGCTACACAAATCCCCCCCCCCCACTGCATACATACCCGTGCCAAAAAAAATATCCCATAGGCAAATTTAAGATGGTTGTGAGGAGCGGGAACTCGTGGTAGGCAGCGAACGGAGATCTCTCCGTATTGGTAACCCCCACCCGGCAATGGGTAAATGAAAGGAATGGGTAGATCGCGGAGATTCACGGTAAATCAGCCCAGTGGCTTCTTTGTTCCTTTCCCCATTAAGCTACACCTTAGATTTTTCCTTTCACTTTCGCGCAGCCCCCAATCCTAGGTGTTTTGAGTCCATTCAACCCAGTTTAATCCCCCTAGTCAGGGTGTTTAATAAGTCCCCTTTTCCTTTCCGTTGTCGTCGTTTGTCTCTCCCTTCCCTTGCGCAATCGGGGCAGGATTTAACCCCTGTCGGTTGTAAGTGCGGGTGGAACTTCTGAACAGCCAAATCAACTCTCCTTCCCGCTCTTCGCCAGCCCCTCTCTTGGGATCCCACCCTTATTCCCAAAGGGAGGTGGGATCGGTTCCTGCATCCGAAGCTCAACTGGCAAAGAAGGGTGGCAAAGAAAGGAGGGAGCCGTCTTGCAGAGGAAGCGAAGGTGCGCTTCCTGAAGCCGATCTCAGCGAAGTGGCCCAGGGTTTCTACTGAACGCAAAAACGCAAAAAAATAAATAAATCCCAGCTCTCCTCCACCACCACCACCCCACATCCCGCCCGGCGCGTTTTTTCTCCGGGAGAGGATTCCTTTCTTTTTATTTTGGCCCTTGGCCCCTTTCCTGTTCCGGAAAGCAGGCAGGCAGGCCCTGGGCTAGGCGGAGATTGGAAGAGACGTTTGTAGGCCTTTCTGACTCCTGCCTGCTCTTCTGAATCCTGAAAGGCGATCGGATCAGCCGGAACTCAACAACAGCAAAGACCCAGGTTCTCCCACCTGTAGGTAGCACAGCGTGGAAAGGCGGAGTGGAAGATCCAGTTAGGAACGGGAAAGTAATCCGGTGTGATGCCAACCTATAAAACCAGAGGACTTTCATTCTCGGAGGCCTCAGGAGAAAGTATCAGGCGACTAAGGTACACAAGGCATAGGCTGCCATGCACACACAAAAATATACCGATCTTTGCAAAAGATCTTCCTGAAAAGACAAAATCGCTCAAAATCGTTTGTTTCTTTCTAGAATAAAACTTTTCCATGACCCTAGGAACAAGTGCCCTGCTTATCTGTCTGTTGTTCCCTCTTTTAGGGAAAGGGATGTAGTATGGTTTACAACAATGGACCTTGTGGCATCTTTTAAAGCCTAAAAAAGATTAATTGTGACAGATCAGGCATCTCCCTCGTTGTAAATGAGGGATTACCTAAAGCAATTTTAGATCTATTTATGCTTCAGAAATCCAGATTACCTTGAGCAAAGCAGGATCTGCAGAGAATTGCAACTTTTCTCCCAGAAGGAGATTAAGAAACTGGGGGTCTGAATTCATTCCCAAATCTGCCAGAAATGCCCCACACAGTTTTCTTCTTTTGTCACCCTGAGTGTTACCTAATTTTTGAAAAACAGACCCCCATCACCTTTTGGTAACAGTTGGGAAGAACTCACACAAACTCTTCCAAAATGCAACATCCTTGTATCAAGTGACTCTTTCCAGCCTTTTCTTAAGCGCTAAGCACCAGGTAAACCAAGAATCAACCAGCTTTTAAATTTATGGACCAGATTAATACGCTGACTATTTTTTTTAGCCACTTGTACCCTAAGAAAAATTCAAGTTTCACCACTTGTGGACCAAATTGGGGGTGGGTGGGTTTAAAAGCTATTTTTAAGATGGATGCTTAGATTGGTTTAAATGGGGCTTAAGCATGAATCAACATATAGCCACCAAAATACAATAGGGGAAGAAACTACACATTTCTTCCCAATAGCAAAATTGATGTCCAGTATTAGCAGTAAACGCAAGGGGGTGATATCTACCGTTGCCCTGATATTGGCCTCCTGGCTATTACTTGAAGCCCTTCCCCCATCCCACCCGGCCTTCCTTCCACTTCTCTTAACATTCCCCGTACTCATAAACAGAAAAGCAGCTATGGCGCCTTTTATTTGGGGTCACTAAAGGAGATACAACCCATTTTGTATAAACCAATTGGTGTAAATGAAAGGAGTGTCAGTATGAATTATCTATATAGGATAAAATGAGCAGGAGAGTGAAACGGGGCAGGCAAACAACAGCGACAAAATCGTTCAACTCTTTCAAATGCTAGCAATTCTATTGGAGAATTGAGGGAGACAGTGTGTAAACTTTCAATTTACGCAGGACTCTTTTTCTTCCCTTTTTCTCCCCCTTTCCCCCCAAAGAGTCCTGTGGATCTGGAAAGCTTGCAGCTTTGCCCACCGGACGAAATGGAAGTGGTGGCTAAATGTTCCTCTCCCACCCATCCACCCGCACCCGCCCACCATTCTCTCTCTCTCCCTCCCTCCCTCTCCCCTCTCTCTCTGGGCATAATCTTCCCAAAGCGCTTCTAGGTGATCTTGGACAAGAATGAAATGGATTCTCTCCTTATATGGCGATACGGTCGGTGCACAGCACACACACACTCATCGAAAGCTTACGTACATTGTGCGTGTGTCCGAATCGGCGGCGCTGATCAAGCAGGCAGCGCCCCTCCTAGAGTGGTTGAGGTGGCCATTCCTTTTTGGATGGAAAGTAAGAAGAGACTTTCCGAGGGAGAGAATTTGGGGAAACTGAGCTCAGGTCGCTGGACACCCCCCCTATTGACGGGAAAATGATTAGGCGAGGTTAAAATCCCCAATACCTGTTGGATTTATGCAATCCCGCATAGATAGGGGGAAGGAGGAGGGAGGAAAGCTAATTTTCCTAAACCTTCACTTTATTGGCCAAAGATTTGGGGAAATGGGAAGGCCAACAACCTGATAGTCTGGGCTAAGTTAGCCTCCTTGGTGGACATTTCCACGCCAAGTAAGGAAAGGCGGGTCCTTTACCTCTCTCCTGCCTTCGGAGCCTGCATAATGGGAGAGAGGGGGAGAGAGAGAGAGAAGCCCACCTTTCCCCGAAGGGAGGGGAAAACGGAGGATTGACAGCCAGCAACCGGGCAATCGGAGCCTAGTTCTCCCAACCGGGCGGCCCCAGTCAGGGAGACGCCTGGACTCTGACGTCACCCGCCGCTGCCAAATTCGCCCGGAAATGAACTTGTTAATAATAAGCCCCCCAAACGCTACCGCTGCGCCGCCCTTCGTTGCCTTCCTTCTCTTTCCCCCTCCCCCGCCGCCCAAAGCAGCCAGGGATCTTCTGAACCCTCGGCCACCCTTCTCCCGCCCGCCCGTTGCCTCTCGGTCACCTTCCCACCCAGACAAAACAATTCCAGATTCTAAAACAAGGCAGCAGGCGGGAAGGAGCTCTCGACCCTCTGCCTTCCTCCTCCTCCCCCCCAGCGCCCCTTCCTCTGCCCCCCAGCTTCCTAGCGGGCATCCCGCCCCAAGTCGCCAAGGGGAGAAGGGCGAGGGCGGGAAGGGACCCCTGCTGGAATACGGGGACGCTGCCTCTTTGAATTCCTTGCCAGCCTCCTCCGCTGCCCCCAGCCCTCCTCCCACCCCCTTTGCATGTGATGCCCAGCAAAGATCTCCTTCCAAAGCAGAGAGGAGCCGCCAAACTCCGGGCGGGGGTAGGAGAGGGGAAGGGGGGGGGAAACCGGTGTGGCAAAGGCGGCCGACCCACGAATTCCTTCCTGCGGCAGAAGCCCGGAGGCCGAGCCGGGGCTGCGAAGGCACCCACGCGGCCAGACCAGGCCACTCCTCTTTTCCCACGGATGGAAACCGAGAAGACCAAGCGGCATTCTTGCCAGCTAGATCCAGCCCGGCAGATGGGAGGTCTGGGGCTGGAGTCTAGAAGGCGCCTCTTGTCCTTCGGGGTCATTGGACGCCTGGGGGGACAAAAGGTGCCGCTTGGACCGCAGAGCATCCACCGTTGCAAAGGCGAGAAAGCCGCTCCCGGGCCCGGAGGCTGCTGCTGCTGCTGCTTTCCCCCCCAGTCCCCTTTCCAAACCAACCTTTCTGGTTTCCCACCAGGCTTCCGCTTCTCATCCGAACTTCCCCGGCTCGAGTTAAGCACGCACAAAGACCCACACACGTTGAGGTGGCAATTGGTGTGTGTGTGTGTGCGCGCGGGGGCGCGCGTCTGTGCGCGCGCGCGCTTGGCGGTGGTGGTGGGGGGATCGAAACAATGCAGCCGCCGCCAAGAAAGTGGCAGGCTTGGATCTAACCAAATTGAGAGTCTAGAAAGGAGGTGGCGAGGGAGACGAGATCCCATCTGTACCTGAGACCCCCTGGCCTTGGAATCGAAGGTGGGGGGGACAAAATGAGGCCAGCCCGAATGGGCAGGCAATTCAGCAAGTCAGCAGAGGGCTAAAGAAAACTCGCCTGCTACCTCTGCCTTCCAGACATGGAGGGGGGAGAAACTGCCCTTTTAAAAAATCCCTTCCCTCTTCTTTGCACCATACCTACAACCGAACGTTGCTTCGAATAAAAGGGGGCGAAAGAAAAGGCGTTATTCTTTAAGAACTCCCTGAAAATAAGGCTCAAGCAAAAAAAACATGTTCATAAAAATTTCGATCTGGGCATCTTTCTCCTCTTGCCCGCTTCCAGGTTTAAACAACGCCGCCGCGAGATTCCGGGGCCAATAGAGCAAGATTTGAATCCCGAAGGAAGCCAGCGTTTCGCATTAGATGTCACCAAACATTCCAGCGACCCTATCGAGATGATCGCTGAAATCTGATGGGGTAAAAAGAAACGTCACCGCCGCATCCCTCCGGCTGACGGCGCCATTCGGTTCATCCTGACATGAATACATTTCGTAGCAATCTATTATCAATTAAAATCATTTCCCCCAAAATAATAGTAATGATAATTATCACACTTCCCCACAGGCAACAGGCCTGGGCTTTCGGTGGGGAAGGGGAGAAGGTTTGTTTTAGACAAGTGATAAAATCCCAGTTAACGAGCTGATAATTCGCCCTTGTTTGCTTTAAAAGACAAATTGCAAAGATTAATCAAGGCGGCTGATTTATGGAAGGGGGGAGGGAGAGAGAGAGAGACCCTAAGACTGTCCAGGAAACACCCCTAAAGCTGCGGGTCAAGTTACCCTACCAGCCAGTTCTTGATGAGCGCTGAATTAGGGCCCCCTCTCTCTGGCAAAACTGGGCAAAGGAAAAGGCACCCTGCTGCAAACATGTATTAAAAGGCAAAACAAAAAACCACCACCACCACTCACACACCCCAACTTTCCCTTTCAAGCTTCCAACCATTCAGAATTTGCAACATTATTCGAGTTACTGCTGTTGTTCTTGCTACAATAAATACCATCACCATCATCATCACCACCACCACAACCATCGGTATTGTTACTAGCACAGCTGCCCTTTCTTTTTCTTCTTTTAAAGACCAGCAATGGAGGCGGCCAGCCTCCTCTCTCTCTCAGCAGCAGCAGCAGCTCCGCGGTTGTCTCCCAGCCTCGAGGAAGGACGCGGGCCTTCAACGCTCCTCGGGCTGTTTCTGGCTCCGGATCAGATCCCCAGTCCTGTTTCTCAGAGCCCAGCACATTTTGGCGAGGCCGGTCCCATGGCCTCACTTGCCCCTCGCCCTTTAAAAGCTGGCTTTTAGAAGAAGAAGGAGAAGGAGAAGGAGAAGGAGAAGGAGAAGGAGGAGGAGGAGAAGAAGAAGAAGAAGAAGAAGAAGAAGAAGAAGAAGAAGAAGAAGAAGAAGAAGAAGAAGAAGAAGAAGAAGAAGAAGAAGAAGAAGAAGAAGAAGAAGAAGAAGAAGAAGAAGAAGAAGAAGAAGAAGAAGAAGAAGAAGAAGAAGAAGAAGAAGAAGAAGAAGAAGAAGAAGAAGAAGAAGAAGAAGAAGAAGAAGAAGAAGCTCCCTCCGGTTGTACCCTACCAGCGAAAATGAGCCAAGGGCGCCTGCCAGGATCGCGCCTGGTTTAGTGGGGATCGGATCCTCGCCTTCTCCGCTCGCAACCAGGGAAGCTGCGCAGCTCTTCCTTAAACGCCTTTCTTCCAGTTCCCCCCAACCGGGGAGCCACAGGGGGCTTCGTCGCGGCTCTGGTTCTGTGGGACGAGGAGTCCTGACCCGGCTGGCGATGGTGGGAGAGGGGGCAGGGGACGGGGACGACAACGCTCCCGCTTTGCAATGCCTCCGCGCGGCCAACTCCCAACAAGGAAGCCGCCAAGCAAGGATGTTTTCTGGTCCGTGAAGGCGGCCGCGTTGTAGGGGCCTCGGATTGAATGAGTTCCCTGGTCGCTGAAGCCCGCCACGCAAGAGCTTCCCATTCTCCGCGACGGAGCTGCAGGCCGCTTCCCACGGCTGGTTAAACAAACCCGTTCCGTCCGTTTCATTAAGCGCGCCTCTCTGGAGAGAACCTGCTTGAACGGGCAGAGGAGTGCGCGGCGCGGTAAAGCAGCCAGCCGGCTGCCAATTTCCCCATCGCTCCCTCAGCCTTGCGCTATTCGCACCGCCAGAACCCTCCCGTGCTCGCGGTCCAAAGGGAAAGAGGAGCCGCGGGAAGAAGGAGAAGAGGCGGTCGTGAAGTGGCAGCTGGTTTCCCCAACAGGCAGGAGGATGTGGATAATTTATTTTTACGATACGACGCGTGTCTCTGGACTTCAAGCCAGGAGGGATGGGTAAGTTTTTATAGTTCGTTCCTAGTAAACGAAGGGCTCTGCCCTCTCCCACGATTTATAATTTGTAGAAGGAAAATACGGACATCACAGCCACTCTTAAGAATAAGGACTTTTTGTTTCTCCTTAATTTTCTATTGTCAAATGTACGGTTTGAAGGAGAGGGGGGAAAACACCACGTTTCCATTTAACGTACGATTAACCTCCTAATTTTGCTGCAAATGGCTCCCCATTCTTTTTTTTTTTTCCTGCTCTGAGAGGAAACTTTTGTTGGGGGTTGTTATATTTTCCTCGGACACGGAGTATCTTTTTGAGAGATTATCTTCCTCCATCTTTGGGCCGAACAAGACACATTGGCAACGGTTCAGTTGTGGCTTTTTATTCAGCTACAAAAACACCTGTGCTTGAACAGACATAGCGAAGCGCGTTTGTTTATATTCCCTCCGTTTCTTTCACACACACACACACACACACACACACACACACACACACACACTCTTTCCTGCATATTTTCCCCTCCCCCAATTTATCCCATTTTAAGAGACTTTTTTTAAAAACAACAACAATGAACCGGAAAGAGGCTACCGTAGAACCACAAGCCAGGCGTGCCTTTGGGAAGTCCGATTAAGACGGAGTTGTCTGCGCTACTCACTCTCTGAAACGCGCCCTCCTAGTTAGATGTCCTGTCACCTGCGGCTCCTGTCACTGGCACTCGCTTCAAGAGTTCTCTCTCTCTCTCTTTTTCTCTCTCTCTCTCTCTCCTGGTTTGGGTGTCAAACTTCCCGCCAGCCACACGCCTGAGATTAAGTTCATTCTCTCGCCCGCTCCAGCCTGCCCTGCCCGATCTCCCTTTAAAAAAAAAAAACCCTCCACCGCTTTTCTCTGCAAAAGGAAAACCGAAAGGTTTTTCCTTCCCCCCCTCCCACCTTTCTTGCATCCTGCAAGTATCAACCCAACTCGGCCACCCTTCTTGGTGGCCAGAAAGCAAGGACTTCGCTTCGGCTGCCGCGGGAATTCTCCCGCAAGAAAAAGGGGACGCCTTCGGAAGCGGCCGCTTCGCTCGGACCCGCTGATCTAGGGCGGGTCTCGGTTGCAAACTTCAAAGGCCAAGAGCTAAGTTCTTTCTTGGCCGCACCGCTGCGTGCCCTCCCGCCCGCCCGCCCGCCCTCCTTTCTTGCAAACAGCCTTGACAAACTCGCCTCTCGCCCGGAGAAAGTCAGCCGAACGGTGGATCAGAAAGTAACCGGGGGGAGGGGAGGGGAAAGAGAATTAGCCCCCATGAAGGACCCGGCTGGAGCTTTGCACCGGGCCGCCAAGGCAGCCCAGAGGAGAGGAAAGGCCTCTGGAAGGAAGACCGACTTCTCTTTGGGGCAGAGCAAAAAGGCAGCCTGGATACTCACCGCAAAACCGAGGGTGGTCTCCCTCCGGGCGCCCGATCCCTGCGGCGGCCGCGACAACAGGCAGCTGCTCCAATGCCAGCGGCGGGCAGAGGGAAAGGGGTTGGGAGGGGGAGCGGCCGGGAGGAGTGGCAGCCGAGAGAGAGAGAGAGAGAGAGAGAGAGACTGGCTGCCTGGTCTGGAGAGCGGAGGGGAGGAGGGGGAGCCGGCTCAGGCAGCGGCGGCTGCTGCGGCGACCCCTCGCACTGTTCCAACAAACTGGCAGAGGCAGGTACAGAAATAGAATCACGTCCAAGTAGCGTCAGAAACGCGCGCGCGCACACACACACACAGGCGCGCACACACACACACACACACACACACACACACACTCCCTCCACTTCTTCCTCTCCCGCTCTTGTCTTCCGGGTTAGCAGCCCAGCCAAGCAGCCTTGCCCAGAACTCATTTGCAGCTGCTGCAGCAGCCCCGGGGCTTTTGCGCCGCGCTTAGTGGAAGCGATGCCACGAGCCGCCCTTCGCCAAGAGAGGATCGCGGAGTGAGGGCAGGGACGCAAGAGAAACCGTGGGGCGAGGGAGGGGGGATTCGGAGTCCCCTCCACGGTGCTCTCCTTCACCTAAGTCCATTCCCGTCCCCCCCGTCCCCCTTCTTCATTGCATGCAACGAAAACCTCGGCGGGTTACTCTCCGAAGCTTCTACCTAGGGGCCACTGCGCCTGGAATCGCAGGCCTGGCGGGAAATCCTAAGCGGATCCTAAGAAAAGTCCCAGTAGAAGAGCAACAGCGGAGTTGCTCCCTAGTGAAATGCGCGGCGGGCTGAGGCCTAGAGCTAAGAACTCCTTGGCACTTAGTGGGACGCCGCAAAATTTAAGTTTATTCTGCAGCTGTCGATTCTTCGTGGCTTTGTCCCTGGATCAGGATTGAGACCCGGCCAGGGGGAGGCGGCCACATAGGAAGTGCCCAAAGGGAGGGGATCCCCTTACCTCATTCCCCCCCCCCCCCCAGGGGCATCGCTTGTCCCTTCCAGGGCGGAATGGGGGGACGGTGGGGCTGCCCTTTCCAGTCAGGGAGGAAATGAGACGCCTCCCCCGGGCCCAGGTTTTTGGCTTAAGCTCTCTCCTTCCAGAGCCAGGCCCTTGACGTTCCCAAACTTCCTCCTTTAGCCCCAAGACAACCTTCCCCTTGGCTCTCCCTTGGCAGCCGAAGGACTGGCTGGAAAGAACTGGGAAGGCTCGGTTATTGCGGCTGAGGTTGCCGTCCTTTCTCTTCTTCTCTTACATCGCCCCCCCCCCCCAGGCAGTCAAGCCTTGAAATGGTTGCCCACAGAGAGATATAAAACGCTCCCACCCTCACCTAGCTAGCGGGATGTTGGCGTCCTTCATATATTTAAATGTTCCCGACTAATAATAAAACAAGGGGGGAAATATGAAAGCTCCTTGCCTTCCGCCTCCCCATATGTTCTTCTCTTCCAAGGGAAGGGAATCCTTTGGCGCCCCGCTTCTCTTGGGCTGAGCGTTCAAGTCCTACCTGTTCGCCTATCTCGCTTGCTCGCTTGCTCGCTCGCTCGCTCTCTTTCGAAGAGCCCTGGCCAAAGATGCACCTGACAGCTTGCAAATACATTTGCGGGGACGCGCGATTTGTCAGCCCCTAAAGTCGCCCGCCCCCTCCTCCCCCTCCCTCCGCCCGCCGTCTCCTTCCAGCCGAGTTCTGACGTGTCTCCGGGCTTGGCTTTGCAGCGGTTTCTGAATCAAAAAGATACATTTGGCTTGTCAGCCGCCCGCTTCTGATTTTTAACCCTCGCCGCCTTGGCTAAACTCGAGCCCACATGCCTCTGAGTTTCGGAACCGAAACCAATTCTCTCTCGGAGAGAGATTCAATTTTAAAGTCCGAGTCGTTCTTTTCATCTTAATACACCCGCTACTCTTCGTTACCCCTCGTTTTCTCAGAAGAACCTGAGCTGGACACGGGGAGAAAAGAACCTTGCGAAGGTCTCAAGGAATGTCCAGAATATTTTTCTCCACGAAAGAAATCTTGACATGTTGTAATTTAAATGTACGTCCTTTGTCCAGGCAACTACTCTTCGATGTGACTATATGAAATGTTTGAGGCATGGGAGGTTTTCTTCCTGTGATTATATTGTCTATTGTGTCAATGTGTATATAAAAACTCCAACGAGAGAAGTATAAGTACGGTATTTCTCCACCAAGACTTTTATGCCTGCTAAATCTAAATGTAACGGCCAGCGTTTTATGAATCCAGGTTCAATTAAATAGGGGATGTTGCCATATTGATAAAGTTGAAATAAAGCAAAGTGGAGATCAGTTCTATTCCATTTGTAGAGCTTCCTTTTTTAAAAAATGTGTATATTTCTGCCTGTTTGAAATGGTTTTATTCTAAGCCTCATATTATTCTTAGTTTTGAAAGAAGTGGTATCTTATTACTATCTTGTAATTGCACTTTAAAAAAAAAACCTCATGAAGATAATGTTAAAACTCGTTCTAAAAAGGAACCTGCAACGCTTTTGTAGATAGTTGTGGTCGCTGTAACAAAGATAGGAAACGGCTAGTTAAGCCTCCCTCGACATTAGACTTTCCTGGATTACTGAGACGTTTACTTCTTTATCCTTCACAATAACCTCTTATTAAACTCTTCTCCTTTTTGATTGAAATCGTGGCTGAATGATTTTGTGGGGGGAGATTTCCCCCCATTCCCGTGTGTCCCCCCAACAGAAGATGGTGGACGGTGGGGAAAGAAAAAACAAACATTTTAAAAGCTGGGGGGGAGGAGGAGGATTGTAGAAGAAGAAGGAGGTGGTAGAAGAAGGGGCTGCAGCCTAGAGTTTTGAGAGTTTTAAAACATGCAAAGCTGTGCAAATTTTCCGCACGGGACTGGGACCAAGCAGCCTCTCTGAGCTGGCAGGTGCAGAATGGATACCAGCCGGAGCTCTTCAGAGCTGCGGGGGTTTCCAGGGGAGAAGGAAAACCCTCAAAATCTCCTCGCGTCTTTTTTTTTTTTAATGCACAAATCTCAGAACAATAAGAAAGTGTGTCTGTGTGTTGGGCCGGGGATGGGGGAGTGGGGTGGGGGTGGGGTGAGATGGGGAGAAAGTAAAAAATGGAAGAGTGTGGCGGCAGTCTTTTAAACTTCTCTCTGCCCGGCCTCTTCAGTTCTCTCTTGGCTGTGACCCAATCCCAATAGCAAGCCTCCTGGGAGGGAGTGTGTGTGTGTAGACGCACATAAACGTTTGTCCACAAAACTGGAATCCAGGAGAACCCTTCTGAAAGAATCGGGCGCTTCCTTATTCGGGGGTTTCTTTTTTCTGGTCCCGGGCAAAGTCAAGACTGGGACTTATTTGTTACGGCCAGATTCCCCCGTGAAAGATTGTCCTCAAAATGGAAGTGGCAAAAGTTTTCTTCTGCCAGGGCCGAAGGTGAAAAGGACGCGTCGGTGAGAGAAAGGGGGGAGGGAGGGAGAGGGAGGGAGGGAGAGAGGGAGAGAGGGGAGAGAGAGGGAAGGAGGGAGGGAGAGAGAGAAAGGGAGGGAGGGAGGGAGGGAGAGGGGGAAAGAGAGAGAGAACGGCGCACCTCTCGCTTCGACTCGGAGGAAGATTCTGTCCCACACCTCTGGTCTAAAGGCGTTGTCGCCCCATCCTGTAAAGTCGTTTTAAATCGCAGGCAGAGCGAACTGCCAAACTGCAGGCTAGGAATCGGCCTCCTTCCTTTTTTGCCCCCTCGGGATCTTTTTATCCCCTCAGCCAGCAAAGCAGTTCCGCCCTGTCCTGTATTTTACTTCCCAAAGAGCTGTTTCCTATTTATTTTTAAAAATGCGTCTTGGATCCCTCTCGGATTCTATATACATCCATACAGCCCTTCCCCCAATATGCGAGAGGTTGGCTCTCAAATGTTCGGACAAAATGCAGGCTCATATTCACACGTGCAGGCCCAGCCTTCTCCCTCTCTCTCCCTCTCTCTCCCCCCCTCCTATCTCTCCTTTCTCTCTCTCTCCCTCTCTCTCTCTCCCCCTTCTCTATCTCCCTTCTTTCTCCCTCCCTCCTCTCTTCTTCTCCTCTCCTCTCTCCTCTTTCTCTTTCTTTCTCTCTCCCTCCCTCTCTCCCTTCTCTTTCCCCTCCTCTCTCTCTGCGCCTCCCCCCAGGTCAGGCGACACCCCCCCCCCCAAGGTTTCATACCAGGGCAAAACCCAAACCTTCTCGCCGAAGTGGTTTAAACAACGGCCACAGCAACAAGAGAGTGAGCAAAGCAGGCCAAGCTAGGCCAGGCCAGGCCAGGGGTTCTCCTGTCCCAACAGCGCTCCAGGTCCTGCCTGGGCAAAAAGGGGCGCCCGGCGTGCCTATAGAATCCCAGCAATCGCCTCCTTGGCCCCAGCCAGAGATTGTTCCGCGGCGCTTTGAAGGAAAGGCAGCCTTTTCCTTCAAGCCGAGTCCCCCCCCCCTCGCCCCTTCGGTACCCTGATTTTTCCGAAGGTGGGAGGAGGAACAAAGAAGTCCGGCCACGTCTGCCAGGTGCGCCTCTAGGTGTGGCCTCTGCAGAACCCCCCCCCGCTCCGCCCCGTCCCCCCCTTACCTTTCCCTCACGGTGGCCCTGTCCTTAGTTCCTCTAGGGCCGCTTCTTCCCTTGGGAGAGTCTCGGCTCTCTGCTACCAGGCGCTGCCTTCCTGGGCCAGCAAGACCGGGCTCCGCGGCTGGCACATCTGGAATCGACCGGCGCCACGGCCGCTGCCCTCTCGCCTCCGTCCTGGCGCTCTTCGTGGGGGGGAGAAAGGGGGATCCTCCGGGGAGGGGAGGCAACCAGCGGGCTGCTGAGGGCAGGACGGAGGAGGAGGAGGAGGAAGGGCTGCCAGGGCGGGCGGGAAGGGTTGGGTGGGCAAGCCCCTTCAACCTGGCAGTCGAGCTCGGGGTGGGGTGGGGGCGGGGGCGGCTCTCTCGCTTGCTCCCACTCTCCCGCGTTCCAGGCTGGTGTGGCGAGCCGGGGGGGGGGTGTATTTATGTACATAATAAGGCAGCTCGTCCCTTCGCCTTCATTTGCATCCTTACAATATCTCTAACAAGCCCCTCGCATTGTCTGCGCCTGGCACCTTTTGTTGCCTTTCCTGTCGCTGGCGACGCGACTTGACTCGCAGATTGGCCAGGAGCGGGGTGGGAGGACAACCGGGCGGGCCTGCGCCCGGCCAAAGCAGCCGAAAACCCAGCCGCCCCGTTTCCCGTGGAAGCTGGCGAGGGGCATGGGGGGGGGGGAGGGCGGAGAGGGCGAGTCCAGAGAGTCCCCCCCCCCCGTGCTGCATCCTTCAATTTATCCCTTCCCCGCCTTTCCCTCGCTCCAGACATTTCCCCTTCATTCCCAACGGTTTCAACGAGGGGGGAGGGAATGCCTTCCGCGTTCCGCCCCACGGATTATCTCCTTCTTTGGGGAGGGAGGGGGGAGGGAGGGGGGGGAAGCCCTCCCCCAGAATCCCTTCATCCGCGTGGTCACCTTCTCCCGTGGCCTCCTTCCATCCCCTTGAACCCCAAGACGGGGACCCTGACAGCGGTGGCACTTCAGATGGGAAAAATGCGGTGGGCGGGGGGGGGGGGTGAAGGGGAGTGGGAGAAGAGGGGGGGGGCAGCGATAAAGGCCGCCGCCCGCCCCTGTGGAGTCCAAGGCAGCGGGGGAAATCCTGAAATTCATAAATTCTTGGTCCATTAGGCGAGTCAACCGGAACTAATAGGTTGGGAAATGTTTAGAAATCCAAGACGCTGCCGCTTCACTTTTAAAGCCGGCTCAATCCTTCCTGTGCTCTTAATTTCTCGTGGGGCTATAAAGATGTTAGATGTTGGGGTTGTAGTTGTTGTTATTTGCCGCCTGCTCTTCCTCCCAACCTCCCCCCTCCCCCATGCACACACACATACACCCACCCACAAACATACACACACCACTCCTAGATAGGCAGCCCCAATCGAACATTTATTGCATTTCATTGATCTCTTTTTGCGTTCCTCCAAGAGCCGAAAGCTCACCCCGGGGCAATCTCCACTGTCTTACCCAAACAACAACCCTGTGGAGGAGGGTAGACGGAGACCGAGTTGGCCAATTCTCCTCGCCCTTAAACCTTGAGGGCCTGGAAGAAGCGGCGCAGTTCCTTAGATGGTTAACTCCCCCAGATCTTTCTCAACGACACTCCCCGTACTCGGAAGGAGGAAAAGTCCCACCGATCTCGGGGCCTCCATCGTACCTACTGGGAGGGAGGCGTTCCTCACTACCCAAGTCCCATTTTAAGGGTTATGTATCTGTCCCTCGAGGGCAAAGGACCGTGTAAAAACCAGGGAGCCCCCCCCCGGGGGGGGGACACATCCCCAAATACTTTAGATTCGTAATAAGGAGCAAGAAAAGTTTGCAGCGGTGGCAACCTACAGCAGGAAGGCGGGGAAGGAGAAGGCGGGGTGGGCTGGGATTTTGACGGCGAAGAATAATACAGTAGGTGGGTTATAAAATTAAAAAGAAAAAAAAAGAAATTAAAAAAAGGGCAGAAAGCAATAGCGGCGGTGGAGGGAAGAAATCTCCTATTTTGCTGGCATTTTTGTCCGCCTTTGTGATGTACTCCAGAGGGGAAAGGGCCCCTTGATAGGCTACAGATAATGCTTATCAGGCCGAAACAGCCCAGAGCCTAAGAAACTGGTGTCATTACCGACCTCGCTTCTCGCAGATGAGATACGCATCCAGATTTATCCAAGTTCTGTTTTAAAGCCCTCCGTTTGAGATTTCAGGTCCTGGAATCTTAATGTGGAGGCCAGAATATTTTCTCAGCGGGGAGGGGGAAAACAATTAAATAAATCCTGAAATTATTTGCCAAGCTGGGACAGGGAGTCGAAGGGGGATTTTCTTCAGCCCCGGCGGGGCTTGAACCCGCGGGACCTGCGAGAGGAACCTTTGGTGACCGTGGGAGTTCGGGACGTGTGCGCGCCCCCTCTTTTCCTTCTCTCTGCAGATTGGGTCGGGCACAAATAATCAACGTAGCCTTCATCGCTACCATCACCATTATTGGTGTTTTTCCGGAAGAGTGGCAGGGCCTCGAGGAAAGACCCTGATTCCCCCATTTCATAACCCCCCCCCCAACTTTCCTTCTCCACTTTCGTCACTCTTCCCCATCACCCCGTCCTCCACCCACACACAAATATCCGGTATCCGCTCCCGTTCTGTCTTTTCTTTCTTTCTTTCTTTCTTTCTTTCTTTCTTTCTTTCTTTCTTTTTCTTTCTTTCTTTCTTTGCTTTTATTTTCTTTCTTTCTTCTTTCTTTCTTTCTTTGCTCTTCTTTTCTTTCTTTCTTCCTTTCTTTTCTCTTTCTTCCTTTCTTTTCTTTCTTTCTTTCTTTGCTCTTCTGTTCTTTCTTTCTTTCTTTCTTTGCTTTTATTTTCTTTCTTTCTTTTTTCTTTCTTTGCTCTTCTTTTCTTTCTTTCCTTTCCTTCCTTCCTTCCTTCCTTCCTTCCTTCTTTCTTTCTTTCTTTCCTCCTTTCGGTTTCCCTGGCTGGATTTCAATTAAAGACGTCGGGATTAAATTCAGAAAACAAAACAGAACAGAACCAAACAAACAAGCAAACAAACCGAGGCAGAGACCAGAGAGAAAAGAAAACACTGTTTGTAGCCGTTTCTTTTTCGCGGGGGAAACAATCGCATTCCACATTCTGGGGGGGGAAATATATGATGCACACGGAATGCCTTAAGAAACCCCCCCCCCCCGGTTTCTTCTTGTGCTATTTTAAAGGCAGTCTAATCTTTTCAGCCCTGCTTTGTTTCCGTTTAAATAACTATTTAGGGATATATACATATACACACACATATGGGTTTGTATGTGCAAGCGCGTATGTATACACACACACACACACACACACCCGCACACACATATTAATATATATAGAAAAAGGCTCCCCGAAGCCTGGCGAATCTGAGCTCAGCAACTCCCGAGGTTCTCCCCCCGATTATTACTCTCCAGGAGTAATTTTTCATCTCTGCTAGCTAATCTTTGTTCCCGGTGAAGATAATGAATAGTCCAATCCTTATCTCCAGGGCTCCTGGAGGCTGCAGGAGAATGGGGTTGAGCAGGGTTGGAAATTGGTTCCAAAGTGCTGCTGAATAAATGCTGCTTCTTATCTCTCGCCTCCAGATTATCGGGACCCTTTCAAAAGTCGCACGACAAATACAGCCGCCGCATCTAATGCATCATTTACCAGAGCAGATCCCGGCGCGTTTGATCGGCAGATAGGCGGGAGGGCGGGCACGAGGAGAGAAGAAATAATAATACTAATACAGCAATAATAATAATAATAATAATAATAATAATAATAATAATAATAATAATAATAATAATAATAATAATAGTAGTAGTAGTAGTAGTAGTAGTAGTAGTAGTAGTAGTAGTAGTAGTAGTAGTAGAAGAAGAAGTATTAGTAATAATAGTAATCATCATCACAATCATCATCATTATCATTATCATCATAATGATAACAACAAACAACAGCAACAGCATTAATAGGATGATGATGATGATGATGATTGTGGGCTTTCTTGCTTTTCTGGTGGGCTTTCTTGCTTTTATTAATAGCGGTCGTGCGCACCGCCCTTTCCATGGGTAGCCAAATCTCAGGGGATCCGAGCTATTTTGGGGGTGGGGGGTCGGGGTTGTTCTAACAAGCGAGCTGAGCCTCCTGAGAAATTCTCCATCTCTATCTCCCCCACCACCAACGAAGTTAGGCGCTAGTTAGGATGGGGGGGGGATGTCCTAGCTAAAAGCAGGGAGCCTCGAAGGGGTCCCGAGGAAAGGGAAGAGCCAGATGTCGGGTGACTGCTCGCCTGTCTGCCCCACCGAAAATCTCTCTGGGTGAGTGGGAAGGAGTTCTTGGGAGACCCCCGGAAGGCCCGGGGCGGGGATGGATGGCCTTGGGCAAGGAAGAGGCTGTTTGCAGGGGCCAAGCCCCGAGGGAGTAAATGAGGAGGAGGAGGACTCGCAGAGATTCTTCGTTTTCGGGAAAGGGACGCCGGGCTGTAGGTTGACCTCAAGAGCGTTTGTCTTAGTTCCATGGGGAGGAAGAGAGGGGTCCCGCTCTCCGAGATTTGGGGGAAAGACTCGACTAAGTTTCCGGCGCTCTCGCCGTTGTTTTATCTGGGGCAGGGAAGACTTCGGAGTTTTCCGCTGCTTCGCCCGACGCAGGCCCGCCTGGTGTCCTCTCACCTTGGCCAACCTGAGCATCAAATCAATCTGACAGAGCAGCCCCAAGTCTTTGAAGAGCAGCTAAAACGAGTAAAGGCCTGGGGAGAAAAACATAGGAAAGACGGTTGCAGGATTTGAGCTTGGCTAGTCTAGAGAAAAGAAGGGCTAAGGGGGGACATGATAGCAGCATTTCAGTATTTGCAGGGCTGCCACAAAGAAGAGGAGGTCAAATTATTCTCCAAAGCACCAGAGGGAAGGACAAGAAACAACGGATGGAAACTAATCAAGGAGAGAAGCAACCTGGGATTAAGGAGAAACTTCCTAACAGTGAGGACATTTAACCAGTGGAACAGCTTGCCTTCAAAAGTTGTGGGTCACTGGGATTTTTTTTAAAGAAGAGACTGGGCAGCTACTTGCCTTAAATGATATATAGGGTGCCTGCTTGGGTAAGAGGTTGGACTAGAAGACCTCCAAGGTCCCTTTTTAACTCTAGCCTGAATGGTTAATTGGTTGGGTGGGTGGGTGAGGAATCGGGATCTGGCCAAATTCAAAACTGCCCTTTTCTCCAGATTCAGCTGCTTGGTAGGAAAAATTCCCACTGGAGAATTTTCCTTCAGTTTAGGAAAAATCTGGCCATCTCCTGGACCACAAACCACACCACCTCAGTTTAGAGAAGGTTGAGAAGCAAGATTGCACCGATATCCCACTTTTCCTTCCTGTTCAACTAGGTACGGTGGGGTGTTCTTTTAAAGGAGGACTAGCTTCTCTTTACCAATGGAGTTAGGAAGAGAGAGCCCCACCTTCCACTCACTCACCCCCTTGGGGTTTCCAAACCTTTCTTAAGGCAATGCATCACAAAAAAAATATGAAAGTAAAAAGTCGTGTTCTCCCCCCCCCCCCCAGCTTCTTCCCTCATCTCCCCAGTCCTGGGAAGTGAAGACCTGTCCAGCCCCTTCTTAAGCTTGCCACACTGGATGAAAGCTCTTTAATTTGTCTCCTTCTCTGCACCAGAGTTCAATGGATTCCCTGATAGATACTATTGATAGATACTATTGACCTGTGTCCTGGTGGGGGAGATGCCTTAAATAAATGTGTGGCTTGTGTGACTTCCTCTTTAGCAAACAATCCTTTATGCCTCCTTAATTCTTGTGCTGGGACATAGACTCTTAACTTCAGAAATCAGGAGTACTCGTGTTTCTTGTTGGCCTTGGCACTCAGATGACCTCAGGGGAAAGGGGAAGATGATGCGGGGTGGGGGGGGTTGCTGATTTTTGGAGAAGGAAATCTGCCCTGTCTAGCTCCAGAACCGGCCTTTCCAGCTTGATAACTCTGATCGGTACTTTCCGAGCAAAGACACAAAAAGATATTTAAAAGAATGGGATAGAATAGCAGAGTTGGAAGGGACCTTGGGGGTCTTCTAGTCCAACCTCCTGTCTAGGCAGGAGCCCTACACCGTTTCAGACAAATGGCTATCCAACATCTTCTTAAAGACTTCCAGGGTTGGGGCATTCACAACTTTTGGAGGCAAGCTGTTCCACTGGTTAATTGTTCTGTCAGGAAATTTCTCCTCAGTTCTAAGTTGCTTTTCTCCTTGATTAGTTTCCACCCATTGCTTCTTGTTCTGCCCTTGGAGAATAAGTTGACTCCCTCTTGCCTGTGGAAGCCTCTGAGAGAGAAGAGACTCTAAGGAGCACCCCGGAATCTTAGTTCCATGAAGATCTGCCCCTCAGAAGTTTCCCTCTGGATTCAGAGCAGAGTTCATACCACAGACAGACAGACAGACAGACTGACAGACAGACAGACAGACAGACACACACACACACACACACACACACACACACACACACACACACACGGCTTGACTAAACCTTCCACAACTTTAGGGCTGGGAAAAGAAGGGGTGTAAGTTACATCATAGATCCTGCCCTGAAAAGCAAAACAGTGAAAATAATACCACCATCATCTTGCTGTTGTAATGGAACATGCTGTGTTTCTTTATTTAATCCAGTTAGAAGAAACTGTAACCACTGGGGGGAAACCAGAGCAAAAAAGGGCAAAGGGTTTTTTTTGTTGTTAAAAAAAAAGCCCCCACTTTGGCTCCTAATAAAAGAGTTTTTGCAAATGTTCAACTTGTACATTTTTTTACAGCTACATTCACAGTTGTTCCCTCTAAAAATGGACCTGTGTTCGTTTATTAATAACCTAAACATTACATATTAAAGACCTATGAGTGACACAGGATGACAAAAAGCTGTATTTTTCCAATATACACAAGCACACATTTAATAACCTCCTATTGCATCTCAGCTAGGCCTTCTCCCTGATGGTTCCCATGGCAACGGAGATAAAAAAGCAGCCATTTTCCATATCTCTATGAAAGTCTATTATA
Source organism: Rhabdophis nuchalis (assembly GCA_039707465.1). NCBI lineage: Eukaryota > Metazoa > Chordata > Lepidosauria > Squamata > Natricidae > Rhabdophis > Rhabdophis nuchalis. Next base: position 73,978,691 of record CM077646.1, read on the forward strand.
TTGCAGGATTAGTTCATCTTCTGCTAAGGTCAAACACAAAGTCATACAACCTGAAATATTTAGAATCCATGTACATTCATTTTTTTTTGTAATGCCCTTTCATTTTCCACACAAGAGTAGGTTCTCCTGAGGTTTTACTCCACAGAAAATGCAAAGCAAAGCATTAAAAAATCATGATTAGCAGCTGATGAAAAGTTCATCTTAAATAAAACTATTGTTACATAGGTGGTGTGTTACCCATTTATCTCTATCAACAGCAATGATTTCCACTGATATTGAACATGTAATTGGCTTTGGTCTGATTTGCAAGTGGGGAGCGCCACCTACCGGTCCCCTTAGGAGTGATAGTGACAGTTTGCTAACCAGGAATTCATTGGGTTATATTATTATTATTGTTATTGTTATTATTGTTATTATTGTTATTATGTTAATCTTTGGTGAGATTCACAGCCTTTGGGGATGTTTGGTAGCTCAATAGCTCGAGTCCTAATCAAGGACCTAGGAACTGTTAAGGTAACATCAGAGGATATAAGCTGTTCCAAGTAAGGTAGTTTTTTGTTGAGTCAGAATGTTCAAGTTCGATAAATTTAGAATTTCCAAATAGCAAGGTAGCCCTTTAGGTATTGTTCCAAGGGCTCCAATTACAATCGGAACAACACACTATTTCTTTTTTCACAGTCGCTCAACTTCAATTTGCAAGTCCCGGTACTTTTTTTTCTTGCTGTTTATTTTCAATTCGTGCATCACCAGGTATTGCAATGTATTATTATTATTATTATTATTATTATTATTATTATTATTATTATTATTATTATTATTATTATTATTATTATTATTATTATTATTAAAAAGAGATGTCATTTTATTATGGAGTAAAGGTTAAGACTTACACAAATTGATCTTGATTAAGGTAAGTTCCATTTTTCATCTTCCTTTTGTTTGATTTTGTTTTGTTTTATGGCAGCAAAACAGAAGCGGTTTGACGCTGCTCTCTTTGAGGGATGTTTCTTCAATTTCTGGTCGAAGAAGTTGGAAGTCCACTCTGATGGGACTTCCTAGTGGTCTCCCATCCACAATCTAATTATGTCCCACGCTGCCTAGCTTTTCTCAGAATCAGTCAAGATTGGCTAGGAACCTTAATACGTAGCAGGAAAATCGACATTTTGAATATACTTGGAAGTTTTTGTTACGTTCAAGTTTCAGAACTGCAAATAATGCAAAACATCCAAATCAAATGTTAATAGGTTACAACCATCGATAACCCCTCCAGAAAGGCTGCTAAGAACTAGAACAGCAGAATATAAATGTTTATATAAAGAAACAAGGTATTTCCATTACCAAGACAAGCCACCTCCTTATCCAAGTTATTGGCAGGTGACTCTGTGATATCACCTTTCCTGTGACTCCAAAAACCCTGTTTGGTGGGAGGGGGGAGGATTGGGGAATAACCCGATCCTGATTGGATTCTTTAGAAAGCACATTCTGAGTTATACTAGACCTGTGATGGTGAACCTATGATACGCATGCCACAGGTGGCACATAGAGTCCTCTCTGTGTGTGCATAAGCCGTTGCCCCAGCTCAGTTCCACCATGCATGCACGCATGCCTCCCGCTGGCTAGCTGGTATTCAGGTCCCTGCTGAGTGGGAAGCAGGGTGCATGCGGGAGACGTGCCAATCTTGACTGATTCTGAGAAAAGCTAGGCAGCGGACATAATTAGATTGTGGATGGGAGACCACTAGGGAGTCCCATCAGAGTGGACTTCCAACTTCTTCGACCACAAATTGAAGAAACATCCCTCAAAGAGAGCAGCGGGCGACGCCCAGGGGAAGGACCTTCTCTGTGATGGGCCCGACCCTTTGGAACGACCTTCCCCCTGATATCAGAACTACCACGGACCACCGCTCCTTCTGGCAGAAACTCAAAACCCACCTGTTCCATCTAGCCGGCTTGGCCTAACTTCATGCTTCTCGCCCCAGTCTGTAATTTAAATTTTTATTCAGTTTTATGGGTCTAGTTTTAACTTTTATAAATTTGTACAGAAGATTATTTAATTTGATTTTAACTTTGTATGTATTATTATGGTTTTAGCAATTTTAATTTTACCTGTACACCGCCCCGAGTCCCCCCCGGGAGAGGGGGCGGTTTAGAAATCTAATAAAATAATAATAAATAAAATAATGTGCAGGGGCAGGGGGGTCATTCATGCATGCATGGGGGTGGGGTGCATGTGTGTGGGGTATGCACAGGAATGGGGGAGTGCAGGGTTCATGCGCACATGCGCAGCGGGCAGGGAAAGCACGGGGAGTTGTGCACGCATGCCAGGTGTCATGGCGGGGTCATGCAATCATGCGCGGGGCCGTATTGGGCATGCAACAGCAAAAAGGTTAGCCCTATATCAGCGATTTTTAGGCTCGGGTGCCATAAGGGGGGGGAGCGCAGGGGGGTCATGCACCGGCATCCCACACCCATAATGCAATGCCCCCCCCGTGAGCATGCCCACATGAGAAGTGCCCCCCATTTTTACATGGGAGGCTCCCTGCTCCCCCGAGGCCCTCTGGAGGCTGCAGGAGCTTCCCTGAAGCCTCTGGAGGACTAAAAACGATCCTTGCTCGTAGGGTCGTCTTTAGTTCTCCAGAAACTATAAAGCCTGGGGAGGGCGAAAAATGGCTGAATCAGCTGGCCAGCATGTGCATGCGCGCTGGCCAGCTGACAGGGCAATGCCTCGTGCACCCTGACAAATGGCTCTGCGTGCCACCTGTGGCACACATGCCATAGGTTCGCCATCACTGCCCTATATCAAACTGGCTTTCTAATGAATTGGATGTGCTCTAATCCTTTCTTCCGTTAGGCAGGTCCTCTCGGTTCTCTTTGCCCAGGCCAAGTATCAGCCAGGGAAGGTTAAAGACAGGGGGCTAATAGCATCCGCTCCCTATAGCCTCTATTTGGAGCAAATTAGCAGGCTCTCCTTCCATACTATCAAGAAAAAAGCATGATGAGTTCTATCATGGGATTTCCTCTGCCACACTTTGGGCTGCTGTCCCTGCCTCTCCTTCGGGGAGGTTCTAGGAAGAAGACAGTTCATTGTAGAACTGGGCCACGTTCATGTGCAGCTGGTCTCAGTGAGGCTGTAAAACGTAAGATCTATATCACCCCCCCCACCCCTGAAAGGAAGAAGAACTCGTGAGATCTGCCAAACACATTGGTGCCGGATTATTTAGGTCTTCTGGGTTCAAATCCACTGTGTGGGAAAGCTCTTGACAGTTAATTGAAAGCTGGCATGTTTTTAAAAGCATTTTCCATTCTAAAATGCAGCATCCCATCAATGTCATTCCTCTAATGGCCACTTCAGATGCCTCAGGTAGAAACACAAAATAACTGTGGAATCGTATGTTTCCTCATGCACCGGATCTCTGAATTCATCACCCAATGCCTCTCATGTTTTTCTTTGATTGAATGTGATGATTTCTTCATGTTGCAGGGAAACTATTCCAGAATGTCCTTTTGCAATCGATTAGAAATTAACACAGTTCCATTCCAGCTATCCAGCCTGATCCTTGCAGGGTCTCACACCAGAAGCCACTGAGCCAAAAGAAAATATATGTGTTTATAGCTTCAGCAGGGATGATTACAGCAAGCTTCCTGTTCTACCATGTTTAAACAAACTGTGGCTTACAACAATATGTAAACTCCAGCCAATCCTTTCTACTGACTTCTGTTGCTCACGCACAATTCCGAGACTGGCTCAGTCTATCCTGGTCCTATGTGGCCTTCATACAAATCTACACTTAAAGGTTAGACCTCTTACAATGAATGAAAGGTTTTGAAAGAAGAACATTATAGCTCTCCTCAAAATTTTGGATGCGAAGAGGCCAATACTCTAGCAAAAACCTGCCTAAGCAATACAAGGATGTAGAGATTAAATTTTTTTTCAGCACTGACATTAATAGTCTATCAAAGAAAGAGAGCTTAGAAATATAGATGTACAGATATAATTAGGAATGTATAAAATGTATTGGAATAACAAATGGTTATGTTAGTACTGTCAACAAGGATTGTAATTTATACAACATTATTTTTAAAGGTATTTTTATTTTAATGTTTCAAATTTTCAATAAAGGTTTTTAAAAAAATTTAAAAAAGAAAGAGAGAAAAATGCAGTAGAAGACATGGATGTGGATAGTCAAAACTGAGAAAGCGCATTTTAAATTTAATCAAAACAATGTTAAACTGTTAATACAATTATTTCTCTTATACCTGATAATTTTCCCTTCCAGGACTGAACCCAAATTATGATGCACAGCTTGCATCTATAGTTACACAACACTACCTGCTTAGCCTTGGCTATGGTACTAAAGAGATTGAATGTGCTTCTGGCCAATAGGAAGCCAAGAAAGTTGTCCCTTTATGGTTGCATACATACTTACATACAGCACTATAGCAAACAATATGATCAGATTTATATATTGTGCCAAGCCAAAGCCAAACAACAAGACATCAAACAATACCCGTGGAAGATGAGCTGTTCTTGTTTAATTCACAAATGTAAACTATCAAGGAATGTGTATTGATTAGAAAATTCTACCATTTTGTAGAATATCTAGTTGGTTAAATTAATCAGGAACTAGTTGTTGGCGTCTCCAGAGTCTAGACTTCTGCCTTTGATTTTGGACAATCCTACCAATGACAGAAATTAAGACTAGATTGGATGAAACTTCCAATCTCCTCTATGGGTTCATTGTTTAACTGATTGATGGATTTATCCCCACTGCAGTCAGAAAAGGTGCCTTAGTGGTTTATAATACATCAATAAAAATACAACAGACTATCCACTCTATTACTATCACTGTGTTGTATCTTATGTTTTATGATGAATGTATTTTTATGATGACTATGATGATGATTTATCACTTATAGCTTTTATGTACACTGAGAACTTATGCACCAAAACAAATTCCTTGTGTGTCCAATCATACTTGGCACAAGGGATTTGTCTTTGGTGCATAGGCTCTCAGTGTACCTAAAAAAGACAATATATATTCATCAAGAATCATAAGGCGCAACACTTAATGATTGTCACAGGGTACAAATAAGCAATCAGGAAATAATCAAAATCAATATAAATCTTAAGGATGCAAGCAACAAAGCTACAGTCCTGCAGTCATGAGTGGGAGGAGATGGGTGATAGGAATGATGAGAAGACTAATAGTAATAGCAATGCAACCTTAGTGAATAGTTTGACAGTTGCGAGGGAATTATTTGTTTTACTACAGGGTTCACTCCCTGGGGACAGCGGAAAGAGAGCTTACCATCCACTTCACTGGAGCCCATCAGAATATTCTCCTTTTGGAAGGTTTTAGATCTTTACTTTGTAGATAATTGATTTTTTTCAATTTTCTTTACTGGGGGGGCGCAATTGGAACATGAGCCTTGATGGAATGGTACCATGATGGTGAGCCTATGGCACATGTGCCACGGGTGGCATGCAGAGTCCTCTCTGCAGGCATGCAAGCTGTCGCCCCATCTCAGCTACACCGTGCATGCACACACGCCTCCCACTGGCCATCTGTTTTTTGGGTCTCTGTCGCACATGTGCAGGGACAAGGGTGCATGCCGGAAATGTGCTTGCATGCAGGAAATGTGCATGCATGCATGCATGGGGGCAGGGATATGTATGGGCCACCACATGTGCATGCACGGGGTTGGGTGTGCATGCGTGAGGGTCACATGCATATGCGGGGTTGTATGCACATAGATAGGGTTCATACAGGGCATGCATGTGGGGGGGCATGTGCACATGCACGGGGGTGGGTCACACAAGAGAGGTCATGCATCCATGCGGGGAGGTCACATGTGCATTGCATTATGGATGCACACACATGCTTTCGGCACTTGGCGATGAAAAGGTTAGCCATCACTGGCAGAGTTTATCAATAGCAAACTTTGTATGACAGTGTATCTTTGCAGCCATTGACTGAAATAAGACCCAAAGTTAAAAAAAAAAAAGGCAAATGAGTAGCATGGCTGAACTGAAAGCCCAAACTAAACATTTGGACTTCTGTCAATTAGAAGAGGCTGCCTATTCAACTGCATTCTCCAGGCTCAAAATTCCACTTCAAAATGGCTACCTTAGCTTGATGGAGATAATGGGAATTGCAGTCTATCACATTATGGGGATGCAGGATTGAGGAAGACTGAGCTACGGATACTTTAAAACCACAATAAACTCACGTTCCAGGTGGAGAGATGTTGCCGCAAAAGACAAAGAGTCTTACAGCATTCTAAAGGCTACTGCAGTTGTGGCAGAAGAAAGAGGAAAGCATGCTACATTCTGAAATGAGGCTTTTCTTTAGCCTTCCTGTCCACCAGTGAATTATCAGGCATCAACCTTGCCAGGCCAATCCATCATCCGGTGTTCTCTGGTGTTCAAGGCTCCCTGGCCGTTTCCACCCATCCCAGCAAATGCTGACTGGCTTTTGTCCTCTTGGAAGACGAGGCTGGTGGTGAGCTGACCCCATTCGTCACCCGTTGCACAACTGAGAAGAATGGGCTTTGCTCGCACCCACCAGGAGCTAATGATTTAAACGGTTACTCAAAGCTAACAAGCAGTAACTATTGACTTTAAAAAAAGGCCCTTCCATTGTTTGGGGTGTTTGTTTTTCTTGTTTCCTTTTTTTCAATCTCTTTACAAGGCAGTTGCATGATGAAACAACTCTGTCTTCTTGGCTTCGTGAGAACTGTTAGGGAAGACGCCAACAAAAACTATAAATAAAGGGGCGTTGAGCTTGGGTGGATCAGGTAAGTCTTCAGACTGTCGCAGGGAGAGGTCCTTAGTTCAAAAGTATACTTTCTGCCTATATCTAAAGCAGGGGTATCAAACTCGATTTGATTGAGGGCTGCATAAGGGCTGTGGTTGATCTTCGGGGGGGGGATGGACAGGAGTAGCCGACAGCATGGGTGTGGCCAACTGGGTGGGCATGGCCAGCTTGATGTCGCTCCCCAAACTGCTGGCATGTTTCCTCTTTGTATTGGGTAGAGCCAGCTGAAGTGACATGGACCGGCCCCTTACATTTTCCAGGATGGCTCCATGGGTTGATTTGAGCACATCGCAGGCTGCATCCATCCCGTGGGCCTTATGATTGACACACCTGGAACTTTAAAGAACCACCTTAACAATATCAAAAGAGTTGTGCAGGTTCAGACCAAAAGTATTGCTAGTCCAGCATGTAACACGCTCCTACTATGAGCCCAGATTAAGAAACTAATGCCATATGGGGCAGGACTATTTTTATGATAACAGCTACATTAACACACGTCTGAATGTGCTTCCTCCTTCCTTATTTTATCTTGTGTGAAGTAGGAAATTACTTTCCTACTTTTTACTTTGCAAATTACTTTCTTGGGAGGGGCTCAAGCCCTCTTATCTGACTGTTGCTTTGGTAGCAGCTCTTCTTCCTGGTCCTCCAAGGCCATCCCCTCTACACCTGCTCATGTTTCCCAACAGATAAACATATGGCCACCATTACTAAAAAACAACAACAACATTGATTTCCCATGCATTTATTGAACTCGGCTGGTATACCAGTTTCGCCTGGATCAAGAAATCCTGACTTCAGTAACTTATTGTAATGGGAAGAAGGAATAACCTTGAGAAACAGGGGGAAGGTCCACAACTAAGACAGTGGTCCAATTAAAACAAAATCTGAGTCCATGGCAGAAATGTAATTTGAGAAAATCACATTTCATCTTTACATTAATTGCCCGTAGGCTTCCCATACTCTTCCCAGACTGATTATTACATTTAGAGTGCTGGTTAAATTCTGATTATTATGTTTAGGGGCCAAAATGATGCAGCAAAAGGATTCATCAAACAATGCCTCCATAAAATGTAATCTGTCCACCTGGTCCAGTTGCCAGAGGGGCAAATTCATGAGGTTCACAAAGAGTAGAGTAGAGTAGAGTAGAGTAGAGTAGAGTAGAGTAGAGTAGAGTAGAGTAGAGTACAACAGAACAGAACAAAGAATAGAATAGAATAGAATAGAATAGAATAGAATAGAATAGAATAGAATAGAATAGAATTCTTTATTGGCCATGTGTGTTTGGACACACAAGGAATTTGTCTTTGGTGCATTTGCTCTCAGTATACATAAAATATTTAAGTGATGAATCATGATCATAGTCATAACAAATACATTCATCAAGTATCAGTAAGAAAGCAAGCCTTCTCTAGAATAGATCACAGATTGTGGAATGTTATTTGTTTGCATTTTTGTATCTCACCTTTACTGTTTTTACAAATAACTCAAGGTGACAAACATATCCAGTACACCTTTCTCTTCCCATTTCCCCCACAACAACAACCCTGTGAGGTGAACAGCATCCCTGTGGTCATATGATTCCAATCCAGGCACTTGGTTCATGATTATTTATTTATTTGTATCCCACCGATTATTTATTTATTTATTTTAATTTTTTTTAAAATGTTTTTTACAAACAACTCAAGGTGCGAACGTATCCAATATACTTTTCTCCTCCTGTTGTCCCCACCACAGCAACCCTGTGAGGTGCTTTGAACTGAGAGAGAGGCACTGGTTGGTCCAAACTCACACAAGCTGGCTTTCATGGGTAATGCGGGACTTGAACTCACAATCTTCTGCTTTCTAACCTGGTTCCTTAACCAATAGACCAAACTGTTCCTCCTACCAGTTTGGAATAGTCTCCATACCCACTTCCAAAATATGCAATCACATTGCTTGAATTCTGAAAATGAGGCAGAGAGAGTTATTTCAGAGCACTTTTAATTACAGTAACAGAGTTGGAAAGGACTTTGGAGGTCATCTAGTCCAACCTCCTGCTCACGCAGGAGATCTGTACTAGGGATTTGAACTGCTGGACTGCCGACCTTTCTGATCGACGAGCTCAGTGTCTTAGCCACTGTGTGCAGTTGCCTCTGAGGAGTTACTGGGGTTTTTAATATGAGGTTTATCTTGTTTTTCTGTGTGTGGTTATTTTTGGGTTCTGACATTGTTTTGATTGATTGATTTGCTATTATATTTTATTTTTGTTTCATTGTGGGTCTGCCTCCAAACACAAGCCAGAGACTGGGTTTGCCCAGAGACTTTTGGAACTGTGGTGGGTTTATCAGTACTGCAAAATAAGTGAATAAATGAATTCATTTTTAAACTATCCAAGCTGGAGGCCCTTGCTACATTTCATTTACAATTTTTATAGTCCACCCACCTCAAAAGTCTCTGGGCAGGTTAAAACAAGATAACATTTTATATGCAACAAAATAAAATAATAAAGATATCAGTAATAATAAACAAGCAATAAAAGTCACATGCTGGAATAGTCTTTCATTAGAAATTAAATTGTTCTCATTCTGTTGCCTTTCCATGGGCAGGACTCACACTGAAAGCCCAATAAAATAAAACTGTCTTTAATTTTTTTTCTAAAAATACATGAGCTTTTTAAAATGTTATAGCAAATAAATTCTATTGTGTTGGAATACATATGTTGCGTGAAGAACATTTTACATTTTGGGCTTCAGATGACTCTGAATTTTGTACTTCTAAACCCAAACCCTTAAAATCTCTGTTATATTCTATGAGAACACCAACAATAGCACTTGTTTTCTTGAGTCAGAAGCGCTGTGCAGGGAGGCAATGAATGCCATTTTCATGCAGACTTCTATTTGGAAGTATCTTTTCACTTTAAGGACTGTCTAATGGAAGTCCCACTGAAACATCAGTAATTATAATAAGGTGTGGTAGATTTTCCAGTTGTTTATCAACAGCATGTGGATTGCAGATTGAACACACAACCACTATTTCCCCCCTATAATTATTTTTAAATATTAGATTTGATTATTGTTTCTAAATAACTTGCATATCCATGAACCCATGCCAACCGATGTCTGTCTATGTCTCCCTTGTCATCTCTTTTTCTTTCTATAAGACTGATGTATCATTCTGGCCACGCTCAGAGGCGTAGCGTGGGGGGTGCAGGGGGGGCCGGCCGCACCGGGCGCAACATCTGGGGGGGCGCGCTCCAGAGACCCGACTCGGAAGCTCTCCTCCGCGGGTCTCTGGAGTTGATGGCGGCGGCGCCTGGGCGCTCCTGGGCCGGCGAGAGTCGGGGAGCGAACAGCGGCCAGTAGGGGCCAAACCCTCCCGGGCCATCCCCCGGCTGAGGCCAGTGCCGGCTCCTCGCACCCGCCAGCGCCACCCGAGGGGGTCAGGCGAGACTTAAAGGCGGAGGTCGGAGACCCTGGAAGACTCCTCCGTTCCGAGCCAGCCAGAGGAGCGGCGACCTGGGCCCTGCGGCGGCCCGGGAAGACCCTCTTGCCCCGGCTTTCGGGCCGTCGCCCTCCGTAGAAAGGAGCGTCGGGTGTCCCAGGCTCGCACCACGCAAAGGGCGCCCGCTTCTCCCCAAGGCGAGGCAACGAGTGTCGGACCCGGATGGCCGAGCCCTTTGGGCAGCGGCTGCCCGCCGGATCCTCGCGGGAGGTGCGTGGGCTCAACACCACAAGAAGAGCTGCCTCCCCCGAGTGCTAAAATCCACGGGTTAGGGGGCGCAAATTACTTGCCTTGCCCCGGGTGCTGACAACCCACGCTACACCACTGGCCACGCTTCATTAGTCTGGGATGAGCTGGGATTAAAGTGGTATTTATTAAAGTACTACAATAGATACATAGATGATAGAGAAATCGAGATAGAGATACAGGTGCTGCTACAGCTGCAGATACCAATAGAAGATAATGTGTGCAGCACAGGGTTGAACTGTGAAGTCCATGATGCTTTCTGAGCGTGATTGCTTGCTTGCAGATGTTTCATTACCCAGCTAGATAACATCATCAGTGCGGGGTGTGGGGTTTGCCCCCTCTTTATATCTTTAGTAGCTTGCTTTGTCAGTATTAGTGGGCCCATGATTTGCTCTGTGGTAGTTTCTTGATTCGGATATAGTGTTCTGCTTGCTTGCTTGCTTGCTTGCTTGCTTGCTTGATTGTTTGTCTGGTGATAATCCCTGTTTATCTGGGCATTGGTTGTTGGAGATAAATAAGAAAAAGATGTTCTGATCTTTTTGTTCCTTTCTTAACTTTTTAATTATCTATTTTAAATGTGTGTTTTGTCTCTCTCTGTGTCTATTGATGGCTGATTGTCTGAATGTCAAGCTTCTGGAAATTCCCTAGCATTTTTGGATTTAACTGGGTCTGAGATGCTCACAGTTTCCATTTAAAACTATGGTTGAATTTGTCCACGTGTTGTGAGATTAAGGAGTTTTCACTTCTGACTGCTAGCTGGAGTTCTCAGAGGAACTCTGCTAATTTTCTTCCTGCCTGTCTTACATAGTGGCTGTTATAGTCCTTGCATATTTGTTGTAGTTCAAGATTATTATGTAATTGAAGATGTTCCATAGACTTCCTGTTTATTCTTTTCTCTTTGGTATTCTGCATTGCTGTGATTTTCTTTGTACTACTCTGAGTAATGTTCTTACATGTCTCCTCGAGTTGTTGCTAATAAAGCACTTGGTTAGTATGGATTGTTTTTCACACTGCAGGTTAGCTAACAAAACATTAAATAAACTAAATAAAAAATTTAGCTTATTTCCAACATAAGCCTCAAAATACCTTCAGAACGTTTGGAAAATCAAAATAGAGTGAGTTTCTCCCATTACAAAGTTTGTTATTTTAACACTGAAAACTGCTATATGAGGATTAGAGCAGATTCCAAGCAATGTTCAATATTATAATGACTGGTGTCATTCCCCTTCCTTCTTTCCACAGAACAGATAAAGCATTTAACATAAGAATTTCCACAGTTCTTGAATTGGGCTGGGCCTTTGTGACTTTATGCCATTGTCTCTGCTTGCCAATTGAACTAATTCAATTTCAGCTGAGATGTGGTCCATTGATCTGCGGTTGAAGAGATTCTCCTTTTTGAGATGTGAAGCTCGGGAGAAGTTGTAAGCAGGCTGATTTACTATTGGCAGGGATTCAAAAGTAACACCACTTCCTTTGCTCTGGATTCAACCCAGCGCCTCCCTACACATAAAATTTTAGTTACCTAGCATCCTGTCACAAGGCACAATGCTATTATTTCAGAGGGATTGAAAATGGAACAAACAGGGCCCACCTTATTACCGCTTGGCTTAGAAGAAAATCACCTGAGGAATCTTCACAGAATGAAATTATATAATTGACAAAGTAGGTGGGATGGGGTATTTATTAAATGCCATTGTTAGTGGAGGGATCACTGATGAATTCACACTTGCAGCACCCCAAAACTGGAAGCAAGGAAGAGGACCTTAATTAAACAACTGGAGAGTGAAAATATTTGTCCTGATGACATTGCCTAAGTTCGCATAGCTCTGCCTTGTGCTACCAAGAAAAAGTGACATAAAACTGAGGCGGGGTAATATATTTACCTGGCGTTGTCTTAAATATCTTGAGTTTTGGTTCCTCCTGATGTGCTGCAGCTTCCAGAATCTCAGCCTGTCTGATTATAAAGGCTAAAGCAAAAGGGCAGAAAAAAGCTGCAGCACTAAGTACTTTGCAGATTTAACAGAATAACAGAGTTGGAAGGGACCTTGGATGTCTTCTAGTCTAACCCCCTGCTCAGGCAGGAAAGCCTATATTATTTCAAACAAATGGTTATACAAAATCTTCTTAAAAACTTCCAGTGTTGGGGCATTCACAACTTCTGGAAGCAAGCTGTTTCACTGATTAATTGTTCTGTCAGGAAAGTTCTCCTCAGTTCTAAGTTGCTTCTCTCCTTGATTAGCTTCCACCCATTGCTTCTAGTTCTGTCCTCAGATGCCTTGGAGAATACTTTGACTCCATCTTCTTTGTGGCAGCCCCTGAGATATTGGAACGCTGCTATCATGTCTCCGCTAGTTCTTTTCATTAAACTGTATTTCGTTTCCTGCAGATTCCAATGAGAGGCCAAACAGTATTAAGATTGCGTATGGGGAAATGGCTTCTAAAATGAGATCAAATCACAGTCTGGTGATAATTATAAAATATGGGAATATCTTTGCCATATAAACATGAAAAAGAAAAGAATGGCTTGTCAAGCACAGAAATAATATGAATGCCCTTAAGTGCCTGACAGAAGATTCACAGAAGAATCTTCCCAGAGAAGCCCAGAATTAACTTCCAAACATACTGTATAAAAGTCAAGATCCAGCCCAAATAATGTCAGGATAAGTGTAGTGACTTTATCTGTTCTCCAAAATAGGAAAACAGCTGTTTCCAAAGCATTCCCTTCCAAATGTAGCATTTTTCTTTCTTTTTTTTTAATTGAAAAAGTTTTATCCAAACAAGTTTCCCCCCTTTCCCCCCCAACATATAATATAAATCACATACAAATAGTGTACCCCCTCCCCTCCCCCCCTCTTAAAATAAATTTCTCATTCAAATATTGTACCTCCTCTCCTCCCAACAATCATAATATAAATTTCTCTTAAAGTAACAGTATCCCATTAATCCCATCTTGTAAATTAATTATACATATATATTTCCCCACCCTCCACCCTAACCCTCCCCCACCTCCCATTCAAACCCACCCCCCTGACTTCCGCTATACACCACTCTAATAATTCCAAACAACCCATATATTATTTACTCTGTTCACCTATCAATCTAAACATTCTTACCTAAAAGCTACATAATATTTCTTAGTCTGGTATTTATTCTGTATATAATCAATCCATTTTCCCCATTCCTGTGTATAATTCTCCTGCTTCTGATCTTTTAAGAAAGCTGAAATTTTTGCCATTTCCGCAAACCCCGCCACTTGCTGAATCCATTGATCAATCATCGGTAAAAAATCTTTTTTCCAATGCTGAGCAATCAGCAACCTAGCTGCTGTAACCATATACAAAAACAATTTTGTTTCCCCTTTTGTAAAATCCTTAGTTATACCAGATAATAACAAATGTAGCATTTTTCTTAATTGATTCATCTTGGTTTTTAAAACTCCTTACGAGGCACAATTGACATTTTTTGGGAAAATCCTCAATGGGAGAAAGCTAAGGAAACATGTGGCTTCTTCTTCTTCTTCTTCTTCTTTTTTGGTCCCTGGATGTATTGAAGAAGTCATGAGCCGTGACTTCCTCTCTGGAGTCAATCGTCACCAATTATGGCTTTTATTTTTGGTAAGCAAGTTGTCTTTCTCTCTGAATTTCTGAGACCAGGCATTTCCTGGTGTTTCCTTTTCTTCAGGGGAAAGCAATTTTGCCTTGATGCCCATTTCATGGAATGTTTCCTTCCCCATCGCCCAGCCTTCTTTTCTGCAAACAGAGAACTTTTCCATGCCAACAATAACTTCCAGCTCTTAACATTGCCAGCATCTTGCCCTTCTGATACAAAAGCTTGAAATCTTTTAATATGTGTGTGTGTGTGAGAGAGAGAGTGCAATTTCTCCACTCTGCTCCAAATTGGTTTCTTGTGTATATTTGATTTGTGTGTGCTTCAGTGGTGGGTTTCAAATTTTTTAGAACCTACTCTGTAGGTGTGGCCTATTCTGTGGGCGTGGCTTGGCAGTCATGTGACAGGGTGGGAGTGGCCACCTTTTAAAATGTGGTGAAACTCATTTAACAACGCTCTTGCTTAGCAACCAAAATTTTGGACTCAATTGTGATGATAAATTCTTTCTTTCTTTCTTTCTTTCTTTCTTTCCTTCCTTCCTTTCCTTTCCTTTCCTTTCCTTTCCATTGGGTCACTGGCAGTGGCGGGCCAGATTTACTTCCAGGTACGCCGGTGGAACCCCCTCTCACTGGTTCTCTAAATTTCACCAACCGGCTCTCGCGAGTAGGTGCGAGCCTGCAGAAACCCACCACTGGTGTGCTTTGACCAGATCCAGTTGTCTCGCTTAAAGAAACCAGCAGTTTTCCTGGCTTTTTCAGTTCCACTTTAAAAGTGGGGGGGGGGGAGTCCTAGGGAGGGAGGGAGGGAAGACGAGAAAGGAGCCTAAAACAAAGCATGAACCGATCAAGATTCATTTGCTTCTGTCTTTAGTTACTGAGTTTTCAAACTGTAATTCATTTCACAGACAGCTGATCTGTATAATCTCCTGGGAGTGTTTCAAATGGGATTAGATTTTTATCATTCATTTGAATGTGACTGTTTCAAGCAATTTGTTGCTCTATAAGATAAGGAAAACACTAAGCACCCCTAAACAGCGTTAGTGGGGTTTCTTTCTCTCTCTCTCTCTCTCTTCCCCTTTTCTCCCTCCCTCCCTCCCTCCGTCTCCCTCTTTCCTCTCTCTGTAGGAAATCATTCCCCTCCAGACTGTAACTGGACTCTGGGAAGAAATTTCTACGAAAGTCCAGACACCAATGTGAAGAAGGCTCAGAAACTAAAAGTTTATTAGGTCAATGTAGAGGTTATTTCACCCAGACTGTTCTGAAAAGGCCTTGCTAAAAACATCCCGAAGACAGAATTTTGCCACTTTTGTAAAAAAATAAAAAATAAAAATGCTGTGACAAATGTTTCAAGGGTTTTGAGTCTTTTGTTTTGTCCTGCCAGAAGAATACCGCATTGGCGGATAGTCTGCACAATGCAGAAGCTTTCCCATATTTAACTTGCTTTTCCTTTTTTCCTTCCCTTGTCATTTTTTTCTTAATAAAGAAAAGCAAAATTTCCCACCCACCCCCCTTTTGAGATCTATGAAGCTCAGTGCAAATGCTTTAGGGCCAGGGGTGGGCTTCAAAAATTTTAGCCAGGGGTTCTCTGCCCAGTTGCTGGATGGGCGTGGCCATGGTGGGTGTGGCCTAGTCGACCTCCTGCACCATGATGGAAGGAAGGCGTTTTTGCCCTCCCTGCGCTCCAAAGACTTTCCTTGAGCCTGCAGGAGAGTGAAAACGGCCTCCCCAGGTTTTGGAGGCCCTCTGGAGATTGGAAAGTTGCCAGTTTCCAGCCTTCCCGAACTTCCAATAGGCTGTTTTTCTCCCTCCCCACTTAGCTGCATCCAAAAGAGGCCACTTGAGGACTCCTAGGAGGGGCAGGGTGGGCGTGGCCAGCCAGGAGTGAGATTTGGGAGTTCTCCAAACTGCACAGAATCTTAGCTAGAGGTTCTCCTGAAACCCTGCAGCCCACCCCATTTAGATCTGAGGCCTTAGAAAAAAAGATGGAAGGCAAAAATCAAAGGCAAAAATCAAAATCATCTTCAGATGTTAGAGAAATGGGATGAAAGAATGAAACTTAACAGATGTACAGTAGGTTCAAATACTTTTCAGTTAGAATACAAACACCAAATAGTCATCATCATCATCATCATCATCATCATCATCATCATCATCATCATCATAATATTTAATTTTGTATACCGCGTCCTCTCCCCAAGGGGACTCGGAGCGGTGCACAGGGAAATTAAAACATATAAAATATATACAAACAATAAATACAATAGATAAAAACAGATTAAATTGATCGTCCCTGCGCTAAAAAACCCCATTAAAACTAAATTCCCTAAACACCCCAGAGGTAGAGACTAACCAAGGCCGGCCAAGCAGAAAAAGTGTGTTTTCAGTTTTTGACGGAAGGAGCGGAGGTCCGTAGTTGTTCTAATGTCGGGGGGGAGGTCGTTCCAGAGGGCTGGGCCCGCCACAGAGAAGGCCCTTCCCCTGGGCGTCGCCCGCTGACACAGTCTAGTGGACGGCACCCAGAGAAGTCCCTCTCTGTGGGAGCGGATCGGCCGTGAGGATGTATGGGGCAGGATCCGATCCCGCAGATAGTTAGGTCCCGAGCCATGGAGCGTTTTGAAGATGACAACCAACACCTTGAAGCGCACCTGAAAGACGACAGGCAGCCAGTGCAGCTCGCGCAAGAGCGGTGTTATATGGGCGTACCTTGCGGTCCCCATTATTGCTCGCGCGGCTGCATTCTGGACCAGCTGAAGTCTTCGGGTGCACCTCAAGGGGAGCCCCATGTAGAGAGAGTTACAATAGTCCAGTCAGGATGTCACGAGAGCATGAGTGACTGTGCAAAGGGCATCCCGATCCAATAGGAGGCGCAACTGGCATACCAGGCGAACCTGGTAAAACGCCCTCCTGGCCACGGCTGTCACTTGATCTTCCATGGACAGCCGGGTATCCAGGAGGACACCCAAGTTGCGCGCCCCATCCACAGGGGCAAGATGTTCGCCCCCTATGGCCAGTGATGGAGTCAACTGGTTGAATCGGGCGGCCGGAAACTACAGCCACTCGGTCTTGGCCGGGTTGAGCCTAAGTCTGTTACTTCCCATCCAGATCCGCATGGCTTCCAGGCACTGGCACATCACCGCTACGGCATCGTTGGGGTGGTTTGGGGTAGATATATACAGCTGAGTATCATCAGCGTAGAAATGATACTCTACCCCAAAACCACGGATGATCTCACCCAGCAGCTTCATATATGTGTTGAACAGGAGAGGCGAGAGGACCGACCCCTGAGGCACCCCACATGTGAGGGGTCTCGAGGTCGACCTCTGCTCTCCTGTCAATACAAATTGCGATCGGCCGGAGAGGTAGGAGGAGAACCACCGTAAAACGGTGCCTCCCACCCCCAACCCCCCCAGCCGACGCAATAGGATACCATGGTCGATGGTATCAAAAGCCGCTGAGAGGTCTAATAGGACCAGGATGGAGGAGCAACCCCCATCCCTAGCCCTCCAGAGATCATCAACCAACGCGACCAATGCCGTCTCGGTGCTATGCCCGGGCCGAAAGCCGGACTGGCGCGGGTCTAGATAATCAACTTCCTCCAGGTGACGGGGAAACTGTTGTGCCACCACACTCTCTACAACCTTCGCCAAAAAGGGAAGGTTGGAGACGGGACGATAGTTGGCTAATAAAGCTGGGTCCAAAGAGGGCTTCTTCAGGAGGGGCCTCACCATGGCCTCTTTAAGGGAGGCAGGCAAGAAACCCTCACTTAAAGAAGCGTTGACAACCTCTTGGAGCCAGCCTCATGTCACCTCCCAGGATGCCAGTACAAGCCAGGAAGGACACAGGTCCAGTAAACATGTGGTGGCTCGCAGTCGCCCACGTAACCTGTCCATATCATCGGAAGTAACAGAGTCAAACTCCTCCCAACCAAGATCTGTCTCGTGGCATTCCACTGGGCCATCAATGGAGACTAACTCGTCCTGGATCTGAGCGATTTTCTCCTGCAGATAAATCACAAATTCCTCTGCTCTACCCTGTAATGGGGCTTCCCGCACCCTCTGTTGAAGGAGGGAACGGGTTACCCTAAACAGGGTGGCAGGGCGGTTATCTGCGGATGCTATGAGGGTGGCACAATGATGACGTTTGGCCACTCTCAGCGCCACAATGTAAGTCCGTAAATGGGCTCTTACCTATGTTCGGTCAGATTCAGATCGAGTAGACCTCCATCTTCTCTCTAGGCATCTCTTGCGGCGCTTCATCACCCTTAGCTCCTCGGTGAACCAAGGGGCCAGGGTGGCTCGCTGCCGTAAGAGAGGCCGCAAGGGCGCGACCCAATCCAAGGCTCCCGTGGCCGCAGTATTCCATGCGGCCACGAGGTCCCATAGCTAGATCAAGTGGTAATACTATGAGAACTTGGATCTGCTGCTTTCAAATTGAATGGGCCAGTTGTGTGATGCAGCTGCCAAAAAGGCAGATTCAGATTTGGGTTACAGCAACACAAATAATGATTGGAATATTGACTGAATGAGGTGGGTGTGTTCTGCCTTGAAAAGAGTGACAGTTGAGAGAGAGGATATGATGGCATTCTTGGTATCCTGAAAGGAAGAATGGAAGGAGGTTCTTTCTCATTCCAAAGTGCAGGGCTTGGAACACTGGATTTAAGGCAGGGGGCTCCAACCTTTGCAACTTTAAGTCTGAAGGACTTCAGCTCCCAGAATTCTGGGAGCTGAAGTCCTTCAGACTTAAAGTTGCAAAGGTTGGAGATCCCTGATTTAAGGTACAAGAAGACAAGTTTCAACTGAGTTCAACTAGAAAGACCTTGGCAGGAAGGACAATTCAACACTAGAGAAACAGTGTGTTCTTCATTGAGTGTCCCAAAGATGCTCTTTCAGAAGGCAACTGGACTTTTTGTTTTTTTCTTTGTAGACGTTTTGCTTCTCATCCAAGAAGCTTCTTCAGCTCTGACAGGATAGTGGAGAACGGAAGGATTTATATTCCTTGCAGACAGCTGGTCATTTGCATCCTTTTTCACTAGATGTATTCAAG
The DNA here is from genome assembly GCA_039707465.1 of Rhabdophis nuchalis. Lineage (NCBI taxonomy): Eukaryota > Metazoa > Chordata > Lepidosauria > Squamata > Natricidae > Rhabdophis > Rhabdophis nuchalis. The sequence continues at coordinate 73,997,882 of CM077646.1, forward strand.
ATTAGATTAGTTAGCCATCTGTTGGCCAACCATCTGTTTAATCTGGATTACTGAACTGAGCAGGCACTCGGTAGATTTATCCAAGGGTGGGCTTCAAACATTTCAGCAATGGGTTCTTTGCCCAGTTGCTGGGTGGGCATGGCCATGGTTGGCATAGCCTAGTCAGTCTCCTGCACCCCAGTGTGGGTGGGCATTGTTACCTTCCCCAGGTTTTGGAGGCTTTCCTCAAGCCTCTGGGAGGGTGAAAACCGCTTTCCCCTGGCTCTGGAGGCCCTCTGGAGGCTGGAAACAGGCCCATTTCTGGAACTTCCAGGAGGCCCATTTCCCCTCCTTCTCAAGCCTCCGTGCAGGCCCTGCACTTACCTCACATCCAAAACAAGCTGCGTGGAGACTCCTGGGAGGGGACGGGTGGGGTGGGAGGCGCAGGGCAGGCAGGGCCAGCCAGAGGTGGGATTTGGAGGGTCTGCCAACCAGCCATAACATTAGATACGGGGTCTCCCAAACCCAGGCGAACCCATAGCGGTCCACCCTCTGGATTTATCTAAATCTATGATTATAAGTGAGATGCATTAATATTCTAGATCCGTGATGGCAAACCTATGGCACGAGTGCCACAGGTGGCATGCGGAACCATTTCTTAGGGCACGCCCTGTAAGATCCAGCGCTCATGTATGTGCTGGCCAGTTGATATAGGCTCTCTTTTGAGGCCGTTTTTCACCCTCTGGAGGTGGGGAGGGGAGGCTGTTTTCACCCTCCCCAGGCTCCTAGAAAGTCTCTGGAGCCTGGGGAGGGCAGAAAAAAAGGCACCAAAAGCAGGGGGTCACAAACATAGCATTATGGGTGTGGCACGCCCACGCACGACCCCCCTTCACTCCCCCCGCTTTTGGCAAGCAAGCCAAAAAAGTTTAACCATCACTGTTCTAGGTTGTGTGAAAAAGACACCTACTTTTCAGGGGTGGGTTCTGGATTCTTTTGCTGCTGGTTTGCTCAGGGACGCGCTTTGTGTGCATGTGTGCTTGATGCATGCTATGCGCGCATGCACAGTAGTGAAAAAATTGCTTCTGTGTATGCACAGAAGCAAAAAACAAGATGGCGGCCCCAGTTCAGGGCTGTGGGCAGCCAAGTTACTACCTACTCAGTTGAACTGGTCTGAACCGATAGGAACCCACCTCTGCTACTTTTACATTCATAACTTGCTCAGTCAGAGAGTTCGTTTCTCTATACTTCTCTCCAAATGTTTCTGATGCCAAGGAAAACAAAGTATTGAGATTTTTAGCACAGGGGATAATTATTTAATTTGGTTTTAATTATTTATAATTGTTATGTTTATACTTTTTTTAACTTCCTGTGCACCACCCCGAGTCCCTGTGGGGAAAGGGAGCGGTTTATAAATCTAAATAATAAATAAATAAATAAACAAGGTATTTTTTAGTTCTGATCCCTCTCCTAGTTCTTCTTCCATGAAAAGTTGAAGTTTCAAAAAAAAAAAACCTTGCCTGGCATCTACTTCATAATCTGAAGGGGACAGGCAAGTTTATTCCCGCAAAACTAAAGATGGGTTTGGAATTCTGAATATTCGAAATGCTTTCTCAAAGTTTGCATTCAGCTTTTTAAAATGTTTACTTTTTTTTAGTTGCAGATTTTTATTGTGTTTTATTCACTTCAGAGGAATCTGTACATTTCTTAAACAAATAACTTGGTAACATAAAAAGTCTCTTCTATTTGACAGTGAGCTTTAAATTAATTCCATAGTCCTTCCTAATGAACTATAGGAATGTGAACTCGCATATATTTCCAGAATTCCGGCTATTCGGGAAGGGGGAAAAAACGGTTTCCTATCAGTTCTTGTTCAATGGAAAGAAAGAGAGTTTAGCTTTTGAAATTTCTTTCAATGGAGAAAAGATTGACAGTGAAAATTTCATGAAAGGGCTATCATGTTCTTGCATTTATATTGTTGCAAGATGGCCAACAGACCACCTTGTAACAATATAAATGTGCTATAGTTCATTGTGCTACGGATTCCCCCAATGGACTGCAGGCTTCAAAGGCTTCAGAGAATTCCAAGGGAGGCACACAATTACATTGGAATGGAAGGCCTGCCATGGAGCTGTTTTCAGGCTGGGAAGTGTCCTCAACCAGGGCAGCTCCTGAGTGGTGAAAAGATGAGAAATGTGACATAACAAGATGGGCAGAAGCAGCTTCTGCCACTTCCAAAAAGTATAGGAAGCTTAGGAACATTTGACGAAGAAATTGCTAAACAGTTCAATAATAATTTCTTTTGCAGTGGAAGAAACATTTGAGATTTTCTGCTACTTTTCATTAGTTTCTGGTGGTTGAAATCAGGGGTCAACTCCACTTAACCTTTCAGTTATTATTTTTACTACCGGTTTGCTCACATGCAACACTTCTGCTCATGTACTTCCCCTTATTTATTTATTTATTTTCATTTACTGGGGAGAGGATGAGGGTGGAGTTTGTGGATAAAGTCACACTATAATTTGTGTGTGTGTGTGGGGGGTTACCTCACAACGTTGGAAACAGCACCAATTTCTCCTTTGTAATCATACTGAAAAAGGCTCAAAGAAGCACACACAAAAACAAAAGGGAGTTGGGGTGCATGTAATTTGAGTTATCATCCAACATGGCAAGATGATCAGGATTTCAGGGTTCTAAATAGCATCCAAAATTAAATCAGAGTCTGAAGCAAAAGATTCCTCAAAGTTCCAATTTATTAAAAGAGCCACGTTGACGCATCTAGGAAAACCCGAATCTGAAAGCGTTCAGGTTTTCCCCACCCAGTTGAAAGTTCAAGATCCTGCCCCAACAAGTTCATCACATGGTCCAATTTTCCACTGCCACAAAGACAGATTCCTCTCATCCAGTTACGGCCAGGTACAGAACAAAGATGACCTTGAGTTTCTATGAAGAATGTTATTATGGCTACATATCACCCAACTCCGTATAATCTCCCCTCCCATTTTTCCACAATAGAAAGTAGACAGTACAAAGTGTGGCAGGTCTGAAGTCCAAAAGAAAAGATGGCTTGCAGGCATGTCACAGGATTGGCCTCATAACTAATGGGAAGTTAAAAGATCCTTTGGAGAACCTCACTATGACATTTGCCATACTTTTTTGGGTGAGATGGAGGGCCAATAGCCTCCCCAAACCAGCCCTGGACTGTTGCTGTCTGATAGTCTTATGGGAAAGCTCATCTTTGTCACACCTTGAGCTGAGGTAAGTATTCATGAGGTAATTCATGAATGCTTTCATGAATGGCCATTTCCACCTTGAGGAGGAAAGAAACACAAAGTCATAACTGCACAGACTGTTTGTGCAAATCAGTTCTAAGGTACACACACAAATGATGTATTTCCAACCAGTAACAAGAGTGCACTAGCTACAGAACACAGTTGTGTGTCTCTGCTATAAACAAATAGCTCATAAATCACTGCTGCTCCAAGTTTAAAGAATAAAAAAGCACCACCCTTGGTAAAAAGCTTGACTTGCCAGCCTTTAATTGACAGAATCCATTAATAATGTTTTCCAGCCGCTTCTCGTTCAGCACTCAACCCTCTTTTTAAAAGTCCTGTCATGTTAAGAATTGACATGTGTTGACTTTGGCCTGCAAGAGCCCTAGTGCTGGTTGTAGGTAGGAACTTTGGGTGTTTAGTCTGGCTTGCATTTTATTTTTCCCTTTCATCAAATTAGTTCAGCTGTAGGTATTTTTAAAAGAGAGACAGAAGAGAAAAGGGGAAAAAAACTGTTTTACAATCCAAGACTCTGGTTTAGAGTTGCATGGTCCCCTCCCTCAGCATTTCCCCCTCCCCAGCTCAACAAAAAATAACTGACAAAAATTGGCATCATCTACATCGAGCACATGGAAGAAAGAGAAGCAGAAATTTAACAGGACTGCATGTAAACAGCAGCTCTTTGCAAACATAGTAATAACACAGGTAGTCCTTGACCTACAACCATTTGTTTAGTGATAGTTCGAAGTTACTACACTGAAAAAAGTGGCTTATCATCATTTTTCATACTTATAACCCTTGCAGCAGCTCTGTGATCATGTGATCAAAATTCAGACACTTGGCAACTGGCATGCAGAGTCCCAGGGCCACATGATCATCTTTTCTGACCTTTTGTTGAGCAAAGTCAATGAGGAAGCCGGATTGACTTAATAATCTTGTTGGTAGCTGAACAATTGCGGTGGTTCACTTAACAACTGGGTCAAGAAAGGCAGAGGTAGTATTCAGCAGGTGCTGACCAGTTCTGGAGAACTGGTAGCAGAAATGTTGAGTTGCTTGGAGAATCCACTCTTTAATGGATTACGACTTCGGGCGCCTTAACCCGGTGTTTGGTTCATCCCGCAGCACCAGGTCTGTTTACCAAAAGTGACCCACTAGGCGTCTCACGTTCCACATGTGGCAGTAAACACCATCTCTGACTTGCCATGCCCCCATCTATTCTCAGCCTTCCGAGTCGCAGCTGATTGGGAGGGAATGGGGATTTTGCAATAACCTTCCCCTGGAGTGAGGAGGGAATGGAGATTCTACAGTATCCTTCCCCAGCCACACCCACCATGCCACGCCTACCAAGCCACACCCACAGAACCTATAGTAAAAAAAATGGAATCCGATCATTGAAGAAAGGTGGTAAAATGGGTCAAACTCGCTTAACAAGATTCTTGCTCAGCAATGGAAATTTTGGGCTCAGTTGTGGTCGTAATCTCAAGGATTACCTGCAATTTGCCTAGTTACAATTTGACTATTTGCTTCTAAAAAAGTTTCTAATGCCAACCCAACTGAAGCGCAACATTTCCAAATGCCATGGAGGTTTTAGGAGAGGCAGAACTTAAAGCCAAATTCTCCTCTTCCATTTTTTGCTTTCAATGAACATCTTATTTTGTGTATCACTCTGCTCATCCAAACAATCCATTCATCAGAAAATCAAAAATGAGACTCACAAAAGGACCACTGAATCCTCACTCCAGGAGAAATGGAGAAAATGAATCAGCAGGAGGGGAAGGCCCAATAATATCAGCCCAGACACAGGGCAGATTTTCTTCCCATCAATGTTTTTATTTTTGGCAACAAACATCTGAGATTTATATTTCCATAGGAGTCAGTTAAGACAGGTGGAAGGTATTGGTATTGGTATTGGGGGAAAGGTGCCCCTTTTTCATTTCCTGCCAATTTTAAACTGAGGAAAATGAATCATAGGACTCATAATAGACTGAAATTAGGATACCGAAGCTTAATATTTAAGCACAAGGCAATAAAAGTATGATGATAAAAGCATTTTTAATATGATTTGGTTAATTGGATTATATTGTGTAACTGTAAACCTTTTAGGAGATTATTCAATGAGAGTTATACATTTAAGGTCTCATGGGATTCCGAAGGGAAAACTACAGTAAGTCATAAGCTTAACTATCCAAATTAAATTAATATAACCTAAAAGGGCTTAACTTTGGCCACTTCCACTGTTTCCGTTCCCTTCATCCTTCCAAAGCAGGGTAGACTCTTTGTGTCCATCCTTTCTGTGCTGGCCTGAGATTCTGAGAATAGGTAGCAAACACATGATGCCATCCTTGCTTCTTTCAGTGACCAATAGGAAAAAGAATCTGAAACGTTGCTAGGAAGGAAAGTTTTCCACATGGAAAGTCACCCTTTTTTCCTGCATTTCTCTACATGGGGCTCCCCTTGAGGTGCACCCGAAGACTTCAGCTGGTCCAGAACGCAGCCGCGCGAGCAATAATGGGAACCTCTAGGTTTACCCATATAACACCGCTCTTACGCGAGCTGCACTGGCTGCCTGTCGTCTTTCGGGTGCGCTTCAAGGTGTTAGTGATCATCTTTAAAGCGCTCCATGGCTCGGGACCTAGTTATCTGCGGGATCGGATCCTGCCTCATACATCTTCACGGCCGATTCGCTCCCACAGAGAGGGACTTCTCCGGGTGCCGTCCACTAGGCTATGCCAGCGGGCGACGCCCAGGGGAAGGACCTTCTCTGTGGTGGGCCCGGCCCTCTGGAATGTCCTTCCCCCCCGAAATCAGAACAACTACGGACCTCCGCTCCTTCCGTCAAAAACTTAAAACACACTTTTTCTGCTTGGCTGGCCTTGGTTAGTCTCCGTCTAATAGGGTGAAAGGGATTTTAGGTAATTTATATTTGGGGATTTTAGTGCAGGGATAATCTAGTTTAATCTGTTTTTATTCACTCTATTTATGTATTTTTATAGTTATTTTAATTTCCCTGTGCACCGCTCCGAGTCCCCCTGGGGAGAGGATGCGGTATACAAATAAAATTATTATTATTATTATTATTATTATTATTATTATTATTATTATTATTATTATTATTAATTATTAAAAATTATTAAAAATTATTATCATTATTATTTTAAGCCTCTTGCAAGGGTATGATAGTGAAATGATGAATGGCTTTTAGCAGCTAAGAACTTTGGAAGCTCTGACTACCCTGATGCATGATGCTATGGTGCAGAGGTGGTATTCAGCAGGTTCTGACCAGTTCTGGAGAACCTGTAGTGGAAATGTTGAGTAGTTCAGAGAACCGATAAATACCACCTCTGACTGACCCCACCCCCATCTATTCTCTGCCTCCTGAGTCCCAGCTGATCGGAAGAGAATGGGGATTTTGCAGTCACCTTCCCCTGGAGTGGAGAGGGAATGGAGATTTTACAGTATCCTTCCCCTCCCACGCCCACCAAGGCATGCCAGGCCCACCAAGCCACGCCCCCAGAACCGGTAGTAAAAAAATTGAAACCCACCACTGCTAGGGTGACTGGAATAGGAGATGGGAGAATCACACTAAGCAAAGCAGGCCCCAGAACCTGCAGGCTAAAGGTTGGGGTGAGAAGAGCTGTGGCTCGCTTCTAGCTAGGATCCAAGAAAAAGGGTGTTGTAAGAATATCTGCCAATGACACAAGCTCAGCAGTGCCAAAGCATTGTATTAGCGTTGCTCCAGTTTCCAACAAAAAGCAGCCATGGCCAGGAAAAAGAAAATCACAATTTTCAAAATGAACCTGTGTGATTGCACAGAGCTAGAAGTGATACTGAATCAGCACACAGCCCTTCCTCACATGGAGGTACCCTTTGATTAATGTTCATTCTTGGAAGGCACAGAGGAAAATTATCTTTGTTTTGTAATCAGCAATTAAAGATTTGTTTTTCATGGCGATTCATATCCATTCACCTTTGACAACTGTTAAGCCACTGACCCCACAATCTAATGACTTAACTGCTTCTAACATCCTATTTTTGCACGAATTCGACTTTTCATACATGGATGGGGTTTGTATGATTTGTATAATATTGATATCAAACAAGCATAGAATTGTTTTAACCATTTGTCAAAATATACAAAATGGATCAATGAGAAAATGAGGTTGAAGGACTGCAATTTGTATTATATTCTAGACTTAAAGAGAATGTTTATAAAATGATGTGCCGTAGGTATTTATCTACAATGCATAAAAGCATCTTAAATTTATAGTGTGTATGGTAGCCTTAGATTTATAATTAAATAATGTCGAAAGGTACCTTAAATTTGTGTTGGAAATATGAACAATATGAAGGGACATTTTATCATGTCTGGTGACTGCGTAAAAAATCCTCGCAAAATTGGATGCAAATACATAAAGTAGTTCTCACTTGACAATATTTTGTTTTGTGAATGCTTGAAATTACAAGAGCACTGAAAACAGTGACTTACGATTGATTGTGTGGCAATTATGACCATCACAACATCCCCACCAGAGGTGGGTTCCTACCGGTTTGGCCTGGTTCAGCCAAACCGGTAGTGGTATGCTGGCCTGGGTCGCAGAACCGGCAACAACCAAGGTTGGCCACACCCCCAAACAGGTTCCCTGGTCGTTGCTGTCACTGCTGCCATCTTTTTTGGGAGTTCTGCGCATGCGCATGCAGTGCACATCTAGTGCGCGCCCACGAACAAACCGACAGTAACACTGGCCAGAACCCACCCCTGATCCCCACACTTATATAATTGGAATTCGGGTGCTTGGCAACCATCGTACCTTGCTGTCTATGGAGATTCTCAGTCATCCAGGTCATGGTTGTCCCAAAGGTGCTTTTTTTCAAGAGGCAACTGGACTTTCTGTTTTTTCTTTGAAGACATTTCGCTTCTCATCTAAGAAGCTTCTTCGGTTCTGTTTCCAGTCAGAGCTGAAGAAGCTTCTTGGATGAGAAGCAAAATGTGTTCAAAGAAAACACAGAAAGTCCAGTTGCCTCTTGGAAAAAAACACCTTTGGGATATCTTACCTTTATGATGCTTGAAGCTCTCTAAAGTCAGGTTATCACTAATCGCAACGTTCTCTGCTGTCTTCGGAAAAGCAAAATCAATGGAGAAAGTTGCAAGTTGCAGTCATGTGATGTCTTGTGTAATAACCAGGGCATAAAAGATCATTTAATCAGGTGCAGTTATGTGATGCCTCACTTAATGACCACACTGTTTAACAACAAATATTCTGGTCACTATTGTGGTCCAAAGTCAATGCCTCACTTAATGACCACACTGTTTAACAACAAATATTCTGGTCACTATTGTGGTCCAAAGTCAAAGGCTTTCTGTACCCTGATTCAGAATATTTTTAAAGGCTAATATATAATCGAAACCAGAAGCTTTTCTATGGGGCTCTATTGGACAAACAGCTAGAAAAAAGACACGCAATTTTGTTTTTATATGTGACAATTGCAGTAAGATTATTATATGAAAAGTGGAAAGAGCTCAGTACTACCCACAACAGAGGAATGGTTGGTGAACATGGTAGAATTTGCAGAGATGGCTAAATTGACTTCCTTGATTAAAGACAATATCCATATCTGTGGCTAACTCGAAACCTCTTATAGACTTTTTGCATGAAACAGAAAAAAAATGCACTTGTGAGTTGTGGTTTCGATGATTAGGGGGGGAAATGGATAATAGAAAAAAAAGGTCTTTTTTGGTAACCATAAAGTAAGAGAAAACCTTGTAACTATATTGGCTGCAAAGGAAATCGGAAGCTGCTTTCTATTTCTTTTTGTTTTTTCTTAGGTTGTTTGGGAGGACATCGGGGAAAGAAAAAACTGGACTAGTTGAAGGCAAATTTAAGTTGCCTCTGAAAATAAGAGGAAGATGACATCATGAAAAAATGTCATTCCAAAAACAGTGGGGCAACTTTGCCCCACAGATAGCAGTGTATCTCAATGAGTCCTCAGATGTCCATCTCATTCTCCTAAACCAAGACCTGGAAAATCAGGTTTCTTTTGACTGCTCCTCAGTTATGGAAGGCAAGAAGTCAGTCCTGAGACAGGACCATGTTTATTTAGCTAGAGTTAATTTAATTGGGAAGCTTATATCCCATTCCCCCACACCTCCACCATCAAGTGGGTTCCAAAAAGCCCTGGAATTGACACAATAAGAAATGCAACCCTCACTTAACTGTGTCTGAATTAGACGGCACATGCCACACGCACCAGATTATTTCAGTGACACTCTGAGCAATTTAGTGGTCTGTGAGGTGTTCATGCACCAGCAGGATTTAGAACACACACACACACACACACACACACACACACACACACAGTCTGTTCTTTCCATATAAATCTGAGAGGACTGCATAGCAATGGTTGTTGGGAGGATACAGGTTATTCTTTCATTGCCAAATGGAGTGGTGTTCCCGAAAGTTCAGGAAATTAATTTAACGTGCTCATACTATCGTCATGCTGCCTCTTCCAAATTGAATTTCTCTCCCCCCTGTTCACATAAGAGATTCCATCTGAATTGGAAAAAACAATGGAAAACTCAAATCTGTGAGTGACCCTGGACAGGAGGGCTGGTGACCCATTTTACCTCAGGAGAGCCTGAATAGCTAGATAGAACCATCGGCTTCTGGGGTAATCCAAAAGGCAGGGCAAGGCACCACCCTAAAAATGCTGAGGGCATAGAACAGGGATGTCCAAACTTGGGAACTTTAAGACTTGTGGACTTCAACTCCCAGAATTCTCTGCATAGCTGGCTGGGGAATTCTGGGAGTTGAAGTCCACAAGTCTTAAAGTTCCCAAGTTTGGACATCCCTGGCATTGAAGATCTGACAACAAGAAGGCTGTTTAAAAAACCCAAATACATATTTCGGTAGCACCATTAATTCCTGGGGGGGGTTAAAAATGAGGATGTGATACCACAGCACTGATCTGCAGTCATTACAGGGTATAATGTAACTATTTGGGTTGCTAGCTAGGACAAATGTGTCCAAGTGAAACTAAAAATATAAGGCATCACAATTTCTTGGGAATAAAATAATAAGATAATTACTCTAAAGTCAACATGCATGGACAAACAGCAAATTTCTTTGAGGGACTGACATTGTGAATTTTCTTGGAGAAGCTGGAGCCCACCCATTTGTGAGCACAATGCCATTTCTTTTTTCCAGGATAATCATGGACAAACCGATGTTTCTAGATGCTCTTAAAGCAAGGTGTTCAAACTTGGGAACTTTAAGACATGTGGACTTCAACTCCCAGAATTCTCCAACCAGCTTAAAGGAAGTATTTCGTCTTACTGGAAGCCTTTCTTTAGAGGCAAACCCAAAATGTGCTTCCATTTGAATGTACCTACTTGTTACAGGCATTGTTTTGGACAACATCCATGATATTAGGAAGGGCACCAAGTACCCAATGTTGTCCTCACCTATACAGAGGGAATAAGCTTTCTCATTTGCCCTAAATGTTATAATAGAGTACAACTGGTATGGCTGTTCCGTATACAATATAGTAATTGTATCTTCACAGGAAACCTCTTCTTTATCCTTCACATCTTCTTTATCATGTTCTTCATCCTTCTCATCTCCTCCACTACCTTCTCTATTGGTATCATTATTGTGATCATTATTGTTTTCTATTATGATTATTAATACTTTGGTTTTTTGCATGTACATTGAGATCTTGTGCACCAGAGACAAATTCTTTGTGTGCCTAATCACATTTGGCTAATAAAAGTATCCCAGCCCAGCCCAGCCCAGCCCATTCTATTCTGTTCTATGCAGTTCTCTTTATAATGCAATATTTGTAAAATAAAAGTCAAGCACACAAAAATGTATCCAGTGAAAAAATAAATTCAAAAACATAACTTGATCCTAAAACATGCTTGGTGTTACCTGCTTCCCTTAGGAAAACCCTTTAGCTTATATGGCAGAGACATGCAATAAATAGTGTTGTTACTCAATAACACTCAAAGTTTATAATTGCTTCAGGATTATTACCTGCAGCTGCTGGTAGAAGAGGATGGGAAAAAGGAATCATAGTCCCTACAAAGAATGTCCACAGGGGATGTAGAAAAGGAAATATGAAATAACACCTGTGCAGCCAGGGTCCCCCCACTTTACCTTCCTTTCTCCCACTCTCTCGCTCTCACTCTCTCTCTCTTTCTCTCTCTCTCTCTCTCTCTCTTTCTCTCTCTCCCTCTCTCTCTCTCTTTCTCTTTCTCTCTCTCTCTTTCTCTCTCTCTCTCTCTCACACACACACACACACATACACACCATGCACATAGAAAAGAATGGGATTCAAACAGCCACAGCCACCACTTTGATTTTTATAAGTTTGTTTACTAAATCATTAAAAAAATAGAATGACTATATAAAAGAAATTAACAATATAGGAAGCACATAGCAAGTAAAGAAAAAAATGTAAATAAATGAACAAAGTTTACAATTAGGATAAAAATTAAAATTAATTAACTAAATAGCTAGTTTATTATACTCATTATGTCATCTTAAGAAATAATTAGAAATGTCTATAAAATTCTAGACACCATATTAATATTGATGTGACCATGATTTATCATTGATAAAAAATAAATAAAAACAAATAAGAGAAAAATCAATACAAATCATATGAAGAAGCTACATAGCTTTGAATTCCCTCCCATTCTTTCCAACTGATTATTTTATCGACATATTTATGAATATTGAATTTATTTCTAGTTGCTTTCTTTCCAAAAATAATTTTCCCTTAAAAATAATATTCTGCACTAAGTGTTTGCTTTGTTGGGTGACATATGAAATAAAGGGGACCCATAATTCTTGCTTAAATATAGTCCAACTTGGGTTCTGGATGTGTATTGTTAATTTTGCCTTTGCAACATATTTCCCAAGGTTGCGTTCCTATTCTGAGAGTGTGGACAAGTGTCTCTTTTCTAATGTTGAGTTTAATTTGTCTTCATGGCCATCAGCATATACTTTAACAAATTGTGATATTTTTAACTTATTTCTTCTTCCATCTTGACTTATTTTGACCTCTGCACCCACTTCCTGATCAAATGTCTGGGTTCCCTGCTGGGCAAAGTATCAGGCCATGTCAGAAAAGGAGGTCTTTTTTTACTTCTGAAAAATTATGCTTTAGTATCATTACACCTGAATTTTAAAGAAGTATCAAGATTGATTTCTAAATGAACTCTGGTGGCTTGGCTAGGGTGCAATGCAGACGTTTAGCAAGGAATCTGCTAGCACCTTTTCTGACTGTTATATATTTCTGCTACCAGATTCCCGATTTTTTGGACATCCCTAGACTAACTCGTCTCTTCTCCAACAGTGAAGAGTTTCTAGGCATCTTTTTGAAAGTAGAAAATCAAACCATTCCTGACTGTTTCACCAGCTTGCTGTATTTCTCACAAAGGATCCTACTGCTCTATTCCAATTTTACTGGAACTCATTTCTTCACCTGTAAAGCTGATTAGCAGTGAAATGTGATTGTGTACCTCTGTGATTGGCCCTCCACCCAACCACTTCATTCAGATCTCTAGTACAGTGGCTTCAAAAACATGTTCATATTTTAAAAGTTTTCTCCTGGACTTCCTCCTGATTTCCTCCAAAATATCTGGGTACATCATCCTGCTGATATTGTATGGCAGCAATCGTTGCAAAATATATCCGGCATGGCAGTTGGCAGCTGTGTTGTGCAATTTTCATTAACTTACGGAAACCACTGTGAGAGTGGAGAGAGAGAGACAGGGCAAGTCATTTTGAGCTTCATCCATCCATCACTCCAACTGTAGTCATGTGTCCGGCTGTGAGCTAACAAATGATACATATAAACAATACCAGAGTTGTGTCCTCCAAAGGCTTCTCTCTCAAATGAGTGCCCTGCAGGATGCTTCAGTGGGATCTTTCATGAACAGCCTATAGCAGTTCCCGTTTACATGGATCATTTGCCAATCTTTTTTTTCTTTTCCCCCTTTTCTTTTTGCCTTTGATCATTTTCATTACTTCCTTATTCTTTTTTATTCCTCTATTCAAATGTTGGCTGTCTTATTTTTAAATGGCCGTGTAAAAGTATTTCAAATGGGAAGGATGATATATGGAGCGTGAATGCTAGACATTAGGCTGTTAAGGAAGAGGTTTAAACATAATGGTGCTTGTGTTCCTTGACTGCGTAGTTTTTGTTGAGGCCCTGAAGAATTCTTTGGGAAACAAACATTTGGTGCGTAATAAAGCATAGAACCTCTTGCTATTATCATTTGGAGAAGAGAGAGGCATAGCTATTCACATAGAATCCATCTTTGTTTGAGAATGAAAAGTGAGGCTAGAATGAAGGACTAACAGGAGATCTACATCATCCTATTGAATAGAAAAGAGCAGTATCTTGATGGTGGCTCATCAGCTTTTCGAGTATCATCTCTGCCACCTCCCTCGGGGACCAAGATCTGACATCTTGGAGATCAACCACCTGCCAAGGTAAACAACATAGAGATAGGTGGATCAATGGTCTGACTCAATATGTGAGCTTCCTAGGATCTCTCATTGGCTGTGATTCTAAGATTGGTAGACTCATTAAAAGGACAATGCATCAATTAATTAATTAATTAATTTTATTTGACAAATATATGTACCACCCATCTCATTTTTAGAATTAATCCTATCAATGTTATTGGATTGATCTGTCGGTCAGCTAAACAGAATATATATGAGCATAAGAATTATTCTGGAGCAAAGGCAAATTTTAGTTTTAGAGAAATTCCCTGCTTTCTTAACAGTTATCTTCTATTTGAGAAGAGGAGAAATGTCATTAATGTAGCTGATACCTTTTTAAGGTATCTGTTATTAAGCACAACTGTATTTTACACACATGCAGAGACGGAGCGCAGAATGAAGTCGAATGCTTTGTGACATCTTTCCTTCCTTCAACCAGTCCCACCATCCCCTCCCCATCCACTCTGGCCTTTGGACATGAACTTAAATGGGAGGAAGCCATTCCTGATTCTACCCTCCCCAAATAATAAAAACAGTAGAAAATGCTATCACGTGAAAAACCACCATCAGTAAAAACAGCAGCAGAACCATAACACAGTCATATGAGAATCACATGGCTGGCAGAAACCCAGCTGCCTTTCCCAGGTAACATCCTCCTTCTGTGTCACACAGGACTACTGCTGCCTGAAGAGGCCATTATATCTTTTATTTTAAGTATCAGTCTAGCCAGTCCTTCGCTAAGCACATGTTTATATAGAGGGATTTCCTGAAGAACTCTAAGCCCATTTCCGGAAGAACTCTAAGCCCATGTGTATAAAGGATCTGCATAAGGCCCCGACAGACATTTCTAGAGGCAAATATACACATGGGAGACAGATGTCCACTTTCTCCAGCAGCCCAAATTGCCATGGAGAGCAGTAGGGTAGTGACGGAGGCGGGTTATATTTGCAGCAGCCTACATATATAAAACAGCCTGTGGGACTTTGGCACATCCCAGCTCTTGACTGTGTCATCACCAGCATCATCAATTCAGGCAGCAAGAATTGCGGTAGAAGATCAAAGGAAGTGCAATTTTAACATCAATACAGCTAAATACAGAATTTAGCTGCTTCCCTGGTGGGCTCAGGGTGAAATCAAAGCAATGTTATGAGCATATATCCTTTAAAAACAGTTTGCAAGAAATGCATCTCCGTGGCATGGTTAACAAGACAGGACAATTAGCATTTTAACTTACCATATGTATTTTAGAGAACTGTCGTTTTTATTTGTGGTTTAGCATCTAGTATAAATCCTTTGATTTGTTCAGTAAACTTTAGCTGAATAAATCAAAGCATAGCAGTAAATTTTGGCTTTCAATTCATGTCCTGGTAGGAATTGTGCAGGTAGTCCTCATTTAATTAGTGACTGTTCAAAGCTACAATAATACCAATACTGTAGCAATAGCACTTAGACTTACACCGCTTCATAGTGCTTTTACAGCCCTCTCTAAGCACTTTACAGAGTCAGCCTATTGCCCCAAACAATCTGGGTCCTCGTTTTATCCAACTCAGAAGGATGGAAGGCTGAGTCAACCTTGAGCCTGGTGAGATTTGACCTGCCAAATTGCAGCCAGTAGAACTATCCTTCAGTACTGCATTCTAACCACTGTGCCACCATGGCATAAGGCTAGATGAGGAGACTTACGACTGGTTCTCATAGTCGCAGTCATCCCAGCATCCCTGCAGTGACATGATCATGGCACATGGCCCAGGCACATGGCCTGGGCACTTGGCCATCAGTTTGCCATCATGACAGTCACAATATCCTTCATTTCTGGCTTCACTGCTGGCTTCTGATAAGCAAAGTTAATGGGGGAGCTGGCAGAAAGTGGTCAATGGTGATCCCAAGATATCACACCTAAAAAATGATATCTTGTCAGTATGGTTACATGACTTTGTGCTTTACAACCATGTTGCTTAGCAAGCAAGTTGCTGGTCCCAATTACCATTGTTAAGTGAGGACTGTACAACTGGAAGATTTCAATTTCTAGATGACTGACCTATGGAAGTAAACTTTAGTTAGACAAGATTTAAAAATGCCTCACTGAATACTTTCTTACGTTGAGTTCATAATCAATCTGTCCCTCAAGCCTTCAAGCCAATGAAATCATCAACTGTAGCTGAGAATTGACAAAATTAACCCTTGAAATATTGTCTGCAGAGTGTAATCGGATGCAGTGCCATAAAACAACCAACTAGCCATGAATTTAGACATCCTTTGAAGAAGTACTGTAAGCTAGTGGCCATGCATAGTAAAATCATAAATTGATATGGATGGGATGATGATGATTAGCTACTAATCATGGCAGCTAAATGGATGCTTCATATCCTAAAGTAGAGAGAGTCTAAACAGAGCTTCCCATGGGCATCTAACATGTCACTCTTTAAACAGGATTCTGGATTAGATAGACCCTCTGTTTAATCCCATTTGGCATGCTTAATTTTATTCATTTATTCTATTCATATGCAACTTTTTTATTTAACTGAAGCAAGTAATGCAAACCAAACAGCAGAATAAAAAATTTACATCATGAATTCAAATGGTTACTAACGTGGCAAAAGAGATGATTACTTTTCTAAATGTGATGGGGGAGATCTTTTCCTGTGTGACAGATAAATCGGTCTCTGAGCAGGGAAACATTTTTAGAAAGGCTTCTTCCACAGATCCCAATTACTGAACAGGTTTATAAGAGATGAAATGGTCCTTATTTACCAACCAAATCATAATTTGCAGTTGGAGTGGAGAGAGATTACAATGTTGAAATCTGCCTTGAGGTTTAGACCCTTCTTATTCCACATCCCAATTTGCCATTCTGAGTGTTTTGATATCGCCTAATTCATGAGATGGAAGCAACAATATGTAAGTGATCATTTGATTAGCTCTCACAGTGAGCCCAAAATTTGCCAAGGCTGACCAATATCATCCTTATTGTTAGTGACAATGCTGCAGATGGCATTGATGAAACCAAAAGAAATAAATAAAAGAGAAAGTGGAAGGATGTAATGGATTTGAAATAAAATGATTTGATTTTTAGTGAATATGTTCAGGGAAGTGAAAGTGTAAGTTTGATTATGAATAAAGGAGCTCAAAGGTACTATGTGTCAGAATTTATGAATTAGGAACATACAGATTGTTGTGTGAAAATATGAAAGTAAGAATGCATGAGTCAATTGGTGACTGTTGCATGCTATACCCCTGTAAAAGGCTTCTTGGGGGAAAATATATATGAAAAAGTAAGTCTTTTTTAAAATAAATAAGTAAATAAATTGAAAGTAGAATGAGTGCAGGAAGAGAAAGTACCAGTTCCTTTTGAAATGTATTAAAAGATAGATTAATGTCTCAATGTTACCAAATACCAAAGAAATTTGTGCAGTTATATTCATTGGAATGTAAAAAAAAAAGAAATTTGATGAAAAGATGAAGTGAAAGTAACCATGGATGAGAAACAAATGAAAAGAGAAAATGCTGGTTGGTTTTGAGGGAAATGAAAAAAGAATATTGCAGACTGATGCAAAGGTTAAACAAATAGCCACTAACGAAGAAAGCAAGTTTAAGAATAAAAGAGATGAAATAATTTGGGATGAAACTAAAATCAGAAGATTTTGGAAGGAGTGTTTTAGTTTTTAATGGAATGATAGTGATATGCCAGACAATGAAACTGGAATAGTGCTATAAACCATAGGATCATAGAATTTGAAGACACCATATAAATCTTCTAGTTCATCACTACAGCTCAGTAGAGGGTCCACTGGATCCTCTCTGAAGTTGACAGTGCTACATTCTTGTTAAGGTACTCCAAGATAATATTTGTATTTATAGCAGGCTTGTATTTTTAACTGGTTTATCTTTATCTTTAACTTCTGATTAATGCTGAATTTGTTGTCAATCCAGATCCATTTCATGTGGAATGCTGCCTATCAATCTCCCCCTACCTAAATTTAAGACTTTCATTTATTTTTGCCTATATGCAGAACTTTACATTTCTCCCTGTTAAATGCCATCTCAGTCATTTCAGCTCATTGCTGAAGCTGTTCTCTCAGTTCCCCATCCAAGTGATTGATCAACATGCTAAGCAGCTAAGGAGAACTCTGTTGGTTATTTTTAATAATAATAATAACAACTTTTAAAGAAAAATAGAGCCATAATCAACTACTCTTTTGTTTTGATCATGTACCCAACATCCAAACCATGTTGGATCATTTTATTAAAGAGAATATCACCAGTGGCTTTGTTGAAGACCTTACTGAGATGCACTAGGTTTATAGTATCTCCTGAGATAGAAGCTTGATTAGAGGCAAGAGTAGTTCCTTTGAGACAATCTGTTTGTTACTAACTCATGCTTCCCCCAGTGGCATCAATAAGATCAAAAGAAAGTCCTTTTTATTGCAAGCCTTAGCTTATTCTGAGCTTTGGACTCTCTGAAACAGTTCATATATTTCCTGGAAATTATTCTTCCTTGACTATGGTCCCTTCCTTTTATTCCTCTATGTTTCTTTTTTCTTCTCTATTTTAGTGTGCATTCATTTCAACCTCTTTCAATTTCTCCTTCTTGTAGGAATTGCTTGGGATTCACCTTCAGTATTCTTTTTCATAGGCTTGCCCCATCATTCCTGGCCTCTTTTCTTCTCTAGGGTTTGAAGTCATTGGATTCCACAAACTTTCTTTTGAGGTTGCAAAACCCATTCTTCTGAAATCCACTGTGCAATTCTTCTGATTCTTCTCCGTTCCTCTTGTCAAATTCCTGTTAGCTCTTCCTGTTCACTTGTTCACTGAATTTGCTCCCTGGAAACTCAATCTGCACATGTCTCTTGAAGTTCTTTAACTAAGTCAGCAACAACAGTACACTAGCCAGACACAATGGCTAACCATCATTACTTAAGATACACTCAGCAGCAGCCAGCAGCCAGTTAGCAGGAGTACCCAGCCTCAGACTCCTTGGATGATCTTCTTCTTCTTCTTCTTCTTCTTCTTCTTCTTCTTCTTCTTCTTCTTCTTCTTCTTCTTCTTCTTCTTCTTCTTCTTCTTCTTCTTCTTCTTCTTCGCCTCCTCCTCCTCCTCCTCCTCCTCCTTCTTCTTCTTCTTCTTCTTCTTCAACTCTTTTTTTTTGCTTTTCCTGTTCACTTGCTCAAGACAAAAATGATGAGAAGGGATTCATCCTGCTGTAAGAAGATGATTCATCTGCAAGAGGATTAAAATAAGAAAGTGCATAGTTTATGAAGAGTTTGTTTAATATGTGTTTGAAGATTGCATCAGTATCTGATGATTGGAAGAAAGCCATTATTGTTCCTTCACCCAAAAGGAAACACAGTAAGAATAAATGCAAAAAGTAGAGGAGGTTAATTTGTTAAGAATGTCTGGGAAGGAATTGTTAAGAATTCAAAAAAAGGATATGAGAAGTGACAATGAAGAACATTTTTCAAGAGACAGCTGAACTTTTAGCTCAGAGCTGAAGAAGCTTCTTGGATGAGAAGCAAAACATCTTCAAAGAAAACCCAAGAAGTCCAGGTGCCTCTTGAAAAAAGCACCTTTGGGAAAACCATGACCTGGATGACTGAGAATCTCCAGAGACATTTGACAATGAAGAACGTTTTTAAGTAAAGTGCAGCTTCAAGTTGGTCAATGAACGTGTAGACTGAATGTTGCCATTCAAGTGATTGAAAAAATGCATGAAAGTGAGTTTATTCTAGGTTGATTGACTTGGGAAAAGCCTATGATTCAATTAATAGACTTAAATTACGTAAACCTTTGTACAAAAATGGAATCAAAGCAGAGGTGGGATTCGCTAACCTTCCCTAGCAGTTTGCAAATGGGAGCTTGCATGCACCACATCTGCGCATGTGCACCGCCTTCTGTGCATGCACAGTGCTTGTGCATTACATCGGGGCAAGTGGGTGGAGTCTTCTATAGCCGCCACTACCGGTTCGCCCAAACTGGAGAGAACCAGCTGAATACCACCTCGGAATCAAAGGTTGGTTGGCAAATATGATGACAGTAATGTGTAGTGGAAATAAAACAAATATGATAATAGACTAATAAGATGGAAGGGACCTTGCAGGTCATCTTCTAGTCCAACCCCCTGGCCAAGCAGGAGATCTTACATCTGCCTCTACCTAGGTCTGAACTCACAACCTCCTGATTGTGAGGCAAGAGATCCACCTCTAGGCCACAGCAGCACCATATAAGAAGCGGAGTGCTTCTTATGATGGAAAGGGTTCATCATCATCAGTAAGATAAATTTGTTATTGAAACAGTAAGACAAAATATATGATAAACATTTGTTGTTTAAATGTATGTATGGCTATATTTATAAATAAAGGGATGGTTCTTTAAACCTTCTTAAATGGAGAAGTTAAAATGGCGCGTGCAGGCTGAAAACTCAAAAAAATAGAAGTGACTAGGTATCATGCACAAGAATATGGACCTGAAGTTAATATATCAAAGACCAAGTAGACATTGTGGGCAGTTCAGTTGTGAGAAACATTTGGGCTGCTGTGAGAAATTAATGTTTGCCAAAAGAAGCAGAAATAGCTATTTATAAGAATGTGCTTCCAGTCAATTTATTATATGGAAGTAAAAGGTAACTATGCAAGGAGAATCATAAGAGTAAATTAGATGCCATATGAATTGTAAGTTCAGCATGTACACTAAAACAAGAAGAGACAAAGTTAGAGGGAAAAAAGTGTCCTGAATAAACAAGGATTGAATATAAAAGTGAGTGACTGGTGAAAGAAGCATGGACACTACAGAAGTACAGAGCTAGCCACTAGCATTGATGATGTTACCTAGTTTGGGTAATAAAACATCTGCAATGAACCAAACAAGATTAGAGAGTACCAAAGAGTCCTCATGTCCTTGGTACAAATAGTCCTGAATGCAGTAGTGTGTACGGTGTTGGGTGCCTCTAAGTTTATGTTATACTCCTATTGTATGAATTACAATACAATACAATACAATACAATACAATACAATACAATACAATACAATACAATACAACAGCAGAGTTGGAAGGGACCTTGGAGGTCTTCTAGTCCAACCCCCTGCCTAGGCAGGAAACCCTATACGATTTCAGACAAGTGGCTTTCCAACATCTTCTTAAAGACTTCCAGTGTTGGGGCATTCACAACTTCTGGAGGCAAGCTGTTCCACTGATTAATTGTTCTAACTGTCAGGAAATTTCTCCTCAGTTCTAAGTTGCTTCTCTCCTTGATTAGTTTCTACCCATTGCTTCTTCTGCCCTCAGGTGCTTTGGAAAATAGTTTGACTCCCTCTTCTTTGTGGCAACTCCTATCATGTCTCCCCTAGTCCTTCTTTTCATTAAACTAGACATACCCAGTTCCTGCAACCATTCTTCATATGTTTTAGTTTCCAGTCCCCTAATCATCTTTGTTGCTCTTCTCTGCATTCTTTCTAGAGTCTCCACATCTTTTCTACATCGTGGCGACCAAAACTGAATGCAGTATTCCAAGTGTGGCCTTACCAAGGCATTCTAAAGTGGTATTAACACTTCACATGATCTTGATTTATATCTTGATTTATATCTTGAGTTATACTGGCTCCTCATTTTCTTTCAGGTACAATTCACGATGCTGGTTATCACCTTTAAAGCTCAAAATGTAACAAGACAAGGTTATTTATGGGACTACCTCTTCCTTTTTTTTCCCAGTTCTAATATTTTTATTATTATTATTTTTTCCATTTCAAAAACATTCATTGATATACATTCTTATACATACTATTTA
Organism: Rhabdophis nuchalis; assembly: GCA_039707465.1. Taxonomy (NCBI): domain Eukaryota; kingdom Metazoa; phylum Chordata; class Lepidosauria; order Squamata; family Natricidae; genus Rhabdophis; species Rhabdophis nuchalis. Next base: position 74,019,422 of record CM077646.1, read on the forward strand.
GCATTTATCTATTCATCATTAATCTCTATACACATTCGTATATATATACTATATGATACAGTTTGGATCGCTTTCTTGCCACCCCGTGTCTCCATCTTATTTTGCAACAGCCTCACTCCTACTTTCTCAAGCTCCCTTCTCTGCCTTCTTGTTTCCTCCTCTCATTTTTCCTCTTTTCTCCCTTTTTCCCCTCTCTTTCCTCTCTCTTTCTCTCCTCTCTTCTTTCTTATCCTCTCTCCTACTCTTAATTCCCTACCCTTACTTTCTCTACTTTACCCTTTCTTCCTTTCCCTCCTCGTCTCTCTTCTTTCCGTTGTTGCCTTTGCTTGTTTATTTTCTCTGATGGGTTCTGGGGGTGGTGTTTCAACGTTCCGAACTTAATATATATATTTTCCCTTAAAATAAATTTCTATTAAACAATAATTCACATAAACATTGAACATTGAACAAAGAACAAAGACTGAGGAGTTTAATACCTCTTCCAATTTTAATCTAATTCATCCCAAGGTGATAGTTCTTATACACATCTTACAGTCATCTTATAAATCCCTAATTCTCAATATTTCTCCTACACTTCTAATAATAGATGTTTATTAAAGTTTATATAGAGAAAGAGATTCAAAAACAATTATTGACTAAATCTTAACCACTACTTCCGCCTCTTCCTGAAAACATCTGCCTTTCATACCAGGTCAGAGAGGTAGGCATGCTCCACTCATCCTCAACTAGCCCACCCATTCACCCAATTGGCAGGAAGATACAGTCCAACACATTTGGAATTCTGGGAAAGATTGCTATAATACTCTACAAAAGGCTTCCATCTGGGCATAACCTCTCCAAATAGAACAAAACTGAACTAATCCCCATGGATTCCATGGTGCCACTAGTGAGTTCTAGAATACATGCTAAAGATTGGAAACTCTAGGTACTCAGGAAGTGTTTTCCCCCTTTATCCTATGTCAAGAGGAAGTATATAAGGAATGTAGGACATAGCATTGCATATGAGTGGGGAAGCTTGAAATGATGCAATTTCCAGCTACAAGTCTGAGCTCAAGTTGGTTCTGCCAATTTCTAGAAATTGCAAGTCTCAACATGGTCTTGGTCTGTCCACTTCCATGAGAAGTATAATGGAAATGACTTTGTCTCCTGTACTTCCGTAATCAGACAGGCAAGGTATTTCCTCATAATGCTTCTATTTACAGGAGCCCCAGCTTCTCACTTCCTCTTATCATGTAATTTTCTTAGGCTAGTTTCAAATTTCCCCTTCTATCCCCACACCTTACCCCATTTCCCAAACTCTAGTTGTCCAAGCAAGCCTACCTAGTGGCTATGCAGATCACCCTGCAAATAGATACAACCTTCTGTCCAGTGGTGGGATTCAAAAATGTTTACTACCGGTTCTGTGGGCGTGGCTTGGTGGGTGTGGCAGGGGAATGATACTGCAAAATCTCCATTCTCTCCCCACTCCTGGGGGAAGGATACTGCAAAATTTCCATTTCCACCCCATTCCAGGGGAAGGATACTGTAAAATCCCCATTCCCTACCCACCCCACCAACCTGCTTTCCAGCTCCATTCTCCTATGAAGGGCAACAGGAGAAGATCCAGCCAATCAGCTGGGACTCTGATCAGCTGGGACTAGGGAGGCAGCAAATAGATCGGGGGTGAGGCCAGTCAGAGGTGGTATTTGTCTGTTCTCCAAACTACTCAAAATTTCTGCTACTTGTTTGCTAGAACCGGTCAGAACTGGCTGAATACCACCTCTGCTTCTGTCCCTTTGCTGTCACCAGTGTCTGATAAGTCAAATAACAGATCATTTCAAAGATTAAAAAAAATAGTTGAATCAGTTCAAAGGGAAAGGAAAAAGGAGGGGAAAGCTGTGCATGAAATAATCAGGGGATTATGCCTAGCAGTTGGAAGAGCCTGTCCCATGATGGGAGATGTTGGTTGGAGCTGGGATTTCAGCTGAGAGAACCACCCATCATGGCCTCATAGAGTTGGAATTGTCCAGGCAACAGGGCAACACAGGCCAGCTCAGCACAGGGGAATGTCATGGGGAAACATGATTGGGGCATGAGGTTCCCAGCTGTTCCAAGGCTGGACATTTTATGAGGATGATTGTCCAACAACTGTCTATTTGTGTTGGATGGGTCCCATGGAAGCCTCTCTTCATTTGTCCAGAATTTTACACTTTAATCAAAGTATCTCCACCTGGCCCCATTTGGGAGCAAGCGAGTTAGTGGGAACCAAACTGGAACGCCAACTGGCAGAAAGAAGAAGAAATTTAAAGAAATGAGAGGAGCTTTGGCAGCTGGAAAACCTTTAAAGATCCAACCTGGGTCACTGGAAGAAGGGATCTGCTTTGTCCCCCTCCTATTCCAGATCACTACAATTCTGTTAATGGTTAGGCTGTCTATGGCTTAGTGTGAATGAGGCCAGTTATACCATGTTCAAAAATATGATTTGTTTGGTTTTGGCTTACAGTGTGACATAAGCAAGCCTTTGTGACTTGTGAACTATAGCTTCTTGTTATATGTGAACCCAGGTAATGATGATTTATTGAATAAACCATGATATAGCATGATAGGCATAGCTAGATCCTCTACCTGAACAGACAGGGAAAATAACATCTTGCCCTATAATTGAAAGTAGGTTCCAAAACATTTGTTTTCGTTCTGTTATTCTGCCAATATATTGTGTTGTCCTCTCTCTTTCGCTCTCTGCCTTAATCTCTTCATGCACAGTATAATGCCTGTATGTCTATATGCGTATATAATAGTTTCTGTAAAGAAATGAGTCTCAAGTATGTTTCTTCAAGAGGAGGTTAGGCGCTTGAGCCAGAGCCAAATGGAAATGTTGGCTCCAGCAGTAAAAAGTTCAGAGAACACTCAGTATTTCCAGTAAAACTGCCGGCTTGGCTACATGGTATTGGGGGAGCAAAGGAGGGGAGACAGGAACCGAAGCAGGAAGTGTGCATCGGCCCTTCAGGAAGTGAGCAGTACAAAAGCCAACCCTGGCTGGCCTGTAGCAGCATTCCAAAGCCATGGAAACCCGAGCTTCTCTTCCTGCAGCATGTTTGGAATACTTCTCGTTCTGCCGAAGCCCTTCAGCTGACCTGGCAGCTTGAAAACCACCTACGACTCTCTTGCTGATCAGCTCAAGGAAGGAAAAGGCTGAACATTTTAAGAGATGCATTGTACAAGGAGGATCTCAGTCCTGCAAGCGACTGAGAAAGACGCAGGTCACGGTGTATGAAGCTGGATGCCAGGATCGTGACACACCAAGCATACCGTCAAATAACCTCACTTTTCATACACAAACAACCTCCAAGCCATAATAGTACAAAGTCAAACAGCCATTCATGTATATTTTGCCTTTCACATACATCCAAACAGCTCATGATCAGTAGAATAACACCTCAGTATAATCAGTAGGATAAAATCTCATTTTAATAATCATAAAACCACAAACTTACTTAATTATTTTTTTTAGAAAAACTTGCCTCATTTGGAAAGGCTTCTCAAAGGTATGAAGGCCAAAAGCTAGAGAAGATTTCAGGATTTCGTTGACAACATTTTGATTTTTGTCTCAGATTTTATTTTCTCTATTGAATTTGTCCAAATTTGTAGGTTGCCACAAAGAAGAGGGAGTCAATTCTCCAAAGCACCGGAGGAAAGGACAAGAAGCGATGAGTGGAAACTAATCAAGAAAAGAGACAACTAAGGAGAAATTTCCTGACAGTTAGAACAATTAATCAGTGGAACAACTTGCCTCCAGAAATTGTGAATGCTTCAACACTGGAAGTTTTCAAGAAGAGATTGGATAACCATTTGTCTGAAGTGGTGTAGGGTACCCTATCTAAGCAGCAGGTTGGACTAGAAGACCTCCAAGGTCTATTCTATTCTATTCTATTCTATTCAACATATTTGCTTGTGATTTTTTTTTTGTCAAAGAGCATCCAAACATCAAAAAAAAAAATAATAGCTCATGAATCTTTTTTCAAAGCAAACATTATTATAGCTCTAGCTCTAAATGATCTATTAGTGCTTCTTTATTCCTAATGTTTGAATAATCAATTTAATTTCTCAGAAAAAGAATTTTTGAATCCACAAATGTAGGACATGTTCAGCTGTCCTGCTTTGGAGAATTTGCAGTGAAATATATTTCCTCTGATTTTGCTACAAGCAATAGGAGAGAAAATTTAGCGTGCCATTTGAATTGTTGATGAAGACAATGGACTTGCCTCCTACTCCTTCCAGTCTTTCTGACCTCATTGTTCTTTTATTCACCTGTTTGGAACTAACATATTATTTCATTTGGTTAAAATGTTCTTGCTAAGAGACCTTTCAGAGATTATGCTCTTTCAGACTCACTTCGAGCCACATTCCCATGAAAGGGGAACTAGTCCAGCAGCCTTACTCATGGGGAAAGAATTCTCTTTCCTCTCTTTCCAACCCAGGAAGAACGAAAGCAATAGACCTGACTGTCTGCAAACCACACAACCTATATACTTGCAACATACATCATTATATAATCATGCTGCTTGCATAATTATTGCATCATAAAACAGATGCCATCATGATGACCTCCTTAAGGTGATGCTATCCGTGTCTTGATCCAATCTCTGAAGACTGCTCTGGTTTGAATGGAGAGCATTGTGTATGCATATTATAAGCTGTATTTTAAGAGATAGGCAATTGCCATATCTGTCTGTCTGTCTGTCTGTCTGTCTGTCTGTCTGTCTATTATTATTATCTATCTATCATCTATCATCTATCTATCTATCTATCTATCTATCCATCCATCCATCCATCTATCCATCCATCCATCCATCCATCCATCCATCCATCTACCGGTATATTGTAACATATATATCATTAAATGACTTTCCTTACCAAAGCACCTGAGGACAGGACAAGAAGTAATAGATGGAAGCTTATCAAGGAAGATCTAACCTAGAACGAAGGAGAAATTTCCTGCAGTGAGAACAATTCATCAGTAAAACAGTTTGCCTCCAGAAGTTGTGGGTGCTCCAATACTGAAGGTTTTAAGAAAGTATCAGACAGCTATTTATCCAGAATGGTATAGGGTCCTCTGCTTGAGCAGGGGGTTGGATTAGAATTCCTCCAAGGGCCCTTCCATTATTCTGTAAATGGAATTTAACCTAAAATATATGTTTCTATTTTATATAGTTGAAAGATGATAGAATGATAATAATAGTCCAATGAATTGATAGAATACCTGCTTAGTCTGTTTCCTATATTATCTGAAACTCCTCTGTTTAGCCTTTCTTGATATTACTTGTTACTATGTTAACATTTATTGTGTTGCTTTAGTATATAAATAGTTCAATATATTTACTATATTATAATTATCCTCTTAATTAGTCAATAAGAAAGTCTTGTTTCTTGAATGTTTGTTACCTGTTCATTCTTTAGTATAGTATAGTCTTTATTGTCATTGCACAAAATAAATGCAATGAAATTGGTTTACAGTTATGTATCAGTGTCACTTATCTACACTTTCTCTATTCATTAAATATTCTGAATTTGTTGAAATGTTTCTTCCTGATATAATAAGAAACAGAAACAGATGAGGATATACTGCAATGACGGAACCCTCATGCAATGAATGTACTTTACACAATCCTCTAAATCAGGGCCCCCCAACCTTTTTGGCACCAGGGACCGGTTTCATGTAAAAAAAATTCCACGGACCGGTGGGAGCCTCCAGCGGGTGAGTCGAGTCACGTGGGCCGCACACACGTTCGGCGGTCACATGGAACCCGAGGCTCACTCCGGCCCGGTTACTATCAAGCCACGGACCGGCACCGGTCCACAGCCCGGGGGTTGGAGATCCCTGCTCTAAATCAACAAGCCCTCATGACAGAGAACTGATTATTTCTGACTCTCCAAAATGTCTCATGTACACATAATATTTTTCTTTAATTTTAAATTACTTTTTAGCCTCAAGAGACCCAATATAAACTCTAGAGTTTTAAGTAACAAATTAGTTGGAATTTTGTATATCTATTATTAGCTATTACTGTATACTATTAGATCTATCAAGAATGTTTTTTTTTTCATCCCCCGCTTTTGTAAAGAGAAAAGCAAATTAATATCTTAGCTGAGTTAACTTTTCTGCATTAGGACAGAGTTTTCTAATTCTAGCTCCAGTTTTGTTCTGAGAATGCAGGAACACGGAAACAAGGTTGACAAAGCTCTTAGTGTGAACAACCATTTATTTCTTCACTTGGTGTCCATTTGGTATAGTTCTATCATAATGTTCAGCATAATGATAATTAGTTACCCAGACATCCTTGGACAATAGGAAAGACAAGAATTCCACTTTCAGGAAAGGAAATCCCAACTTCCCAGAGGACTGTACATGCCAGAAAACTCCTGCCATCATAGAGCAGGAAAAGTTTGACAGAAATGAACAAAGAAGTAGCACCAATGGCCCCAGCAAAGAAAACTGTCAGGACCGGAAAATTAGAAATAGAAATTGAAAAAACTATTTTGGTATCTTGAGAGCAACCAGTGAAAGGTACACCCTAACTTTTAAAAATTGTTGTTTTGCTTTCCTCAAAGAGTAGAGTGAAAAAAATAACTCATTTTTCAAGGGGGATTTGTAAATGAAAACCCAACAATTAGATTCTGAGGAACACCTTACAGTATAATTATTGGCTTTGAATAAGGAGGACGCAGTGGGACCATCCAAGCAGGAATATTGCAATTGCAGTCTTTGCAATCAACGTCATGAAGGAACCGGAAATCCTGTTTCTTTGTCCTCCTAGTTCACTCTGTTAAAGTCATCAGGTAAAGAAGCATTCAAATCCAGAAGTGTCATTTCAAATGGTAGGGAACATTGGAAGTTCATATTTAAGCCCCTTTAATCATTTCATGTTTTAAAGGTATTGATAAAGGTTCCCCTTGCACATACGTGCTAGTCATTCCCGACTCTAGGGGGCAGTACCCATCTCCGTTTCTAAGCCAAAGAGCGAGCGCTGTCCGAAGATGTTCTCCGTGGTCATGTAGCCAGCATGACTAAATGCCGAAGGCTCACGGAACGATGTTACCTTCCCACCAAAGGTGGTCCCTATTTTTCTACTTGCATTTTTTACATGCTGTCGAACTGGCAAGTTGGCCGAAGTTGGGACAAGTAATGCGAGCTCACTCTGTTATGCAGTGCTAGGGATTCAAACCGCCGAACTGCTGACCTTTCTGATCAACAAGCTCAGCGTCTTCGCCACTGAGCCACCGCATCCCTTTTCATGTTTTATATTCATGTTTTATGGTCTGACAAAAAGTAGGGAAGCTTATTTTATGGCTTTTTACTGATTGGTTGCTTTTTAAGAATGTATCTCTGTTGGCCTTGGGATGCCCGGAATGATAGTCCAGCCTATTTGGGATGCACTAGATTGGGGACACAGAGCCATCAGGTGCATTGTGAACAGAACTGACGAGTATGCATAGTCAGGCCAGTGGTGGGTTTCAATTAGAACCTACTCTGTAGGTGTGGCCTATTTTGTGGGCGTGGCTTGGCAGTCATGTGACAGGGTGGGAGTGGCCACCTTTTAAAATGTGGTGAAACTCATTTAACAACGCTCTTGCTTAGCAACCAAAATTTTGGACTCAATTGTGATGATAAATTCTTTCTTTCTTTCTTTCCTTCCTTCCTTTCCTTTCCTTTCTTCGTTTCCTTTCCTTTCCTTTCCTTTCCTTTCTTCCTTTCCTTTCCTTTCCTTTCCTTTCTTCCTTTCCTTTCCTTCCCGTTGGGCAGGAAAGGAAAGGTTTACTTCCAGGTACGCCGGTGGAACCCCCTCTCACCGGTTCTCTAAATTTCACCAACCGGCTCTCGCGAGTAGGTGCAAGCCTGCAGAAACCCACCACTGAGTCAGGCTTAAAACTCTGAATGTACACATGGCAACACACATAGAGATAGAAAAGGTAGTTTATGTACATGAATGTGAAATATGTATTCTGTACTATGTGTTTTAACTAATTTGAATTTCCATGCTTTCCTGAAAATAAAGAACTGATATTTTATGCATGACAGAAAATTCAAACACAAAGCTGAAATTTCAAAATCATCTATATAAATAAAAATATAAAATAGTTTGTGCAAAATCGCTAATCTCAGAAAGTACTGCACCGATCGCCACCAAATTTTCACACAATTTTGCTAAGAAAGGGAGTAACAATCATACGTACAGATTGTGTGGCTGGCACACCTGTGCTATGTGCAAGCAGCACAAATGTAAAAGTACCGCACTTCTCAGTTATTTTTCTCCCTTAAGCTCCTCCCACCCGGCTGCTTCTTATGATGCATCACGCACACGCCCCTCACATTTCCAACTGTCGTTTCCTCAGCAACCGAATAAACCTCCTACATTCCTTCACACATGGAACACTCCTTTGCGAGTCTACAGTGCTTGCACAGAACTGATAACCAACTAGTAAAAAATACCATACTCATCCCTTCAGTTTTGTACCAAGTTGCAAATCTCCTCACCCTCCATAAAAAAAGGAAGCAGAAGGAGTTTCAGAGATAATCATTACAGCAGCTCTTTATCTTGCCTGTTGTAATCTGTCAAATGTTTGCTGCGAGGCCAAGAGAAGTGGGAAGTGGGTCCATGGTAGACCACCTTAAGTAGTGCAACTGAGGCTATGCTGCTGCTTTTGTAGCAATACTGTCTAGGAACAAAAGTCCAAAGGTTTGCAATGAACAACTCCAGCAGGAAAGAGCAGGGACAATTGTTCAAGGCTTGGCATTTCCTAACAATAGCCATTGTTTGGTTGGAAGTAGTGCTGCATATTGTTCTAGAGTCTTTCCTCAACATCTTAATTCTGCCATGTCCCCATCACATTCTCTTCATCTTTTTCTTGGTTCGTATATGAGATAGCGTTCACCTATCCTTAGAGGTGTCATTTTAGCCCCTCTAGGCAGACAGCAATCAGGTAGGTAGGTAGGTAGGTAGGTAGGTAGGTAGGTAGGTAGGTAGGTAGATAGATAGATAGATAGATAGATAGATAGATAGATAGATAGATAGATAGATAGATAGATAGATAGATAGATAGATAGATAGATAGATAGATAGATAGATAGATAGATAGATAGATCAGTGATGGCGAACCTTTTTCTTACGGCCTGCCAACACTAATTAATCCTCACTACCCATCTGTGCATGCACGTATGGCCCTCCCCAGTGCAAGTGCGCACAACCCCTCCCCAGGCTCCGAAAGCTTTTCCAAAGCCTGGGGAGGGCAAAAATGGCCTCCCATGGCCCCCCAGAACTTCCAGTTGGCTGGTTGGAGCCATTTTTCATCCTCCCCGGCCTCCAGAGGCTTTCCTGAAGCCTGGGGAAGGTGAAAATGCACCCCCTCCCGGTCCTCCAGAGGAGCGAAAAATGAGTGGGGTAGCGCATGCATACATGCCTCAGTTGAAGGCTCTACCTGCCAGCTGTGGCACGCATGCCTTAGGTTCACCATCACGGTGATAGGTAGGTAGGTAGGTAGGTAGGTAGGTAGGTAGGTAGGTAGGTAGGTAGGTAGGTAGAAACAGACAGACAGACAGACAGACAAAGAGCTGCCAAGATGTTTTGCTGCTTGAAGTCAGAGAGCAACATTTTCAATGTATGACTTAGTATAGCTTATTTCACAGATTATTGTGAAGCTCATTGTAAACTTTGTAATATAATTCAATAATAAAAACATGTTCAAACATGCTGAATTGCCAAAAATATGCCCTCATATTGTTATCTAAAATCATATGAAAAGGTCATTTTTTTAAAAAATGATTACTTCTTTTCATTTGCTCACTAAAATGCCTTCACTTTCCTCATGATCCTCAATAAGGCAGGTAAGGGAAGCTTCATCCCTTTTTAAGAGAGAACAAGAAAAAAATGTATTTGAAAGTCTATCTCACTTTTTTTTGAGCTTTGGGGTTGTTCAAATCTTCTGAAATTAGACATTTAGATCTTTTTATGATCTTCACTGGGAACAAGGGGCTCAGGGGAAGAAGAAATATGATAAACAAGCAAAAAGATCTATTTCACAGAACACACCTTTTTGAGTTCCACATACATTGATTAATTGACATTTTAAAATATCAATTTTGAAAGGGAGAAATGATATTGTGCCGAGGTTGACCTGATGCAATCACCAGCTATGTTTCATTTATTCAATGTTGTAATTTTTTTAGTTACCCAATAGACATTAGCAGTCAAGCCAATGCTCCTTAGAAACATAAAGTCCCAAACCAAATCAAAAGAAATAAAAAATAGAATAATAAATCCAATAATGAGTTAAAAGCAGTGGAGGCAACATGATGGGATCACAAAAAATATAATATAAAAAAATGAAAGCATCAGAGAAATACTATTTTATATAGATTAAAAGACCAGAGGAAAGAAATTAAGGGGATTTTTGCCATGCATGCGAAATTCATCAAAATATTAGATAAACCTCTCCGAGGACAAAATGTTATACCTGGGGGACACGATTCTGCTGGAAGATATAGTTTCTGATAACTACTGATCTAAGTCATATGATGGACTCTGGCATCTAACGGTAGTCTCAAGGCTTAAATAGGTTGGGGAAACACTTCTTCAGATACTGTGGTCCTACATGCTTGATAAGTTAGTATAAGTGCTTCAAACATGTCCTGCAAATGACTGATAATTGAACCATGCCATAATGTCATCAGAAGTCCCAGTGCCAGCCATTATTCTAATAGGCATAATTTGCATCACCTAAATTTTCTAGATCATCTATAAGGGCAGCAACAGCAGTCATAGTCTGTTTATGTAATAGGCACAGCATATTGCAGAAAAGAAGGAACTACTGTATCTTAGGTCTTTACTTTGTAGAAGTGAGGTTATGCCTGATGCATGTACTGGTAAAAGTCACTCTGTGCCACAGATGACTTTAAAGACAGTTCTAAAGTACTTATAGAGCTTGCAGACATGATGCTTTATAGAGAATGTAGCTCTTTCCAGGATATGTTGAAAGCTGAACCATCCTCTTTCTCTTGGTGATGGTTTCAGTGTATAGACCTTCATCTGGTCCATTAGCCTGGACAAACATTGACTGAGCACTTCTAGTTCCTTCTCTAGATTGGACAGAAAATAGAGGATTGTATATATGATAGCATCTTGGATTGACCTCAGTTGATTTATGAGAATATTAAAAAGCATCGATGAAGACAGAGAAATGTGCGGTACTTCAAAACATCAACCCTATTTAGGTTGAACAGAAATCCCTGAGGATCACTTTCTGGGAGCAGTATTCATATAGAGGCAGCATTGCTATACCATTCATACCCCATGCTAGATAGTGTCACACCAGGATTTTATACCAATCCAAATTTGATTCAAACCTTTCTGATCAGGTATGATTGTTTTTTTTTTTTTTTTTAAAGAATGATATTTTCTTACACTGTGCTGGTTTATCCAGTGGCGTAGCGTGGGTTGTCAGCACCTGGGGCAAGGCAAGTAATTTGCACCCCCTAACCCGTGGATTTTAGCACTCGGGGGAGGCAGGTCTTCTTGTGGTGTCGAGCCCACGCACCTCCCGCGAGGATCCGGCGGGCAGCCGCTGCCCAAAGGGCTCGGCCATCCGGGTCCGACACTCGTTGCCTCGCCTTGGGGAGAAGCGGGCGCCCTTTGCGTGGTGCGGGCCTGGGACACCCGACGCTCCTTTCTACGGAGGGCGACGGCCCGAAAGCCGGGGCAAGAGGGTCTTCCCGGGCCGCCGCGGGGCCCAGGTCGCCGCTCCTCTGGCTGGCTCGGAACGGAGGAGTCTTCCAGGGTCTCCGCACGGCCGTTGCTTCGAAAGACCTGCGCCTTTAAGTCTCGCCTGGCCCCCTCGGGTGGCGCTGGCGGGTGCGAGGAGCCGGCGCTGGCCTCAGCCGGGGGATGGCCCGGGAGGGTTTGGCCCCTACTGGCCGCTGTTCGCTCCCCGACTCTCGCCGGCCCAGGAGCGCCCAGGCGCCGCCACCAACTCCAGAGACCCGCGGAGGAGAGCTTCCGAGTCGGGTCTCTGGAGCGCGCCCCCCCAGATGTTGCGCCCGGTGCGGCCGGCCCCCCCCTGCACCTCCCACGCTACGCCTCTGGGTTTATCTGAAACTGGACCAAAGCAGGCCTTTCCTTTTGCAGTGCTGATGCTTAGGGACAATCCATTCTTTCTTTAATGACTACACTTGTCTCTTTGCAGCCCTGAACATCTCATCTCAAGAGAGTCTTTTTGTTTCAAGGCAATCACTTGAGCGGGAGTGAGGGGGAAAACCACGCAGACGGACATTTTGCAATCCATTAATCCCTTGCCAGAGAAAAGGATGCCTATTAATTTCACCGCTCCTTGCTTTGCCTGGGCTACTGTGCACCCTGTGCAAGAATTATTGTGATCTACAAGATCAAATGACCTGCCTACATCTTAAAGTAAAATGCATAGGGCCTGTCTGCGTTTACTGTGTGTACCTGGTACAATCAATGTAACTAAGTTGCTTTTGGAAGAATTATGTGTCAACCAATCCCTCTGCCTGCCTCCCTATCTGCCACATAGACTCCCACCATAGCAACATGATTGTGTATTGGGAAGTGAGAGTCATTTATTGTATTTCCCCTTGTAGAACAGAAAGTGAGAAAGAAGATGTGTGTTTTTCCAGGCATTAGGGAAACTCAGGGGATAGGATACTATCTGAATCATACTTTTTGCAATTTCAGATGGGTCAGGTCAGAGGGAACACTGACTAACCCTTGGCAATCTCAACATTATTCCTAGGTTTCAGGCCTGAAAAAACGCTCAGGCTGTTGTTGGTGGATTTCAATGGGTTTTAAGGAGAGAGAGGAGTCTTGGTAAAGTGTCATAAGTCTAGTACAAGGGTGTCAAATCCAAGACCCAGGGCCCAAATCCGGTCTGCAGGGTGCATAGATCTGGCCCACAGGCTACCCTGGAAATAGTGAAGGATCGGCCCATGGTGCCTCTCCCAGAAAAAATGGTGCTTGGGAGAGCTGTATGTGACCTGAGCTCCATTTTCATTGGTAGAGGGTTGCAGGAAGCCATTGCAGCCCAAAATGGAATTCGGGAGCCCATTTTCTCTGGCAGAGCTCTCAGGCCTACACAGGCGCCCCTAAAACGAGTGACATTGAGCTGGCTATGCCCACCCCAGCCATGTCCCCTTCTCCCCCCCCCCCCAATGTCAAACACAACCCTGATGTGGCCCTCAATGAAATCAGGTTTGGCCCAATCTCAATGGGCTTCTGAAACAAAAGCAAAGCAGATGGAAAATATACACACAGAAGTGAAAATGTATGACCTAAGGCTGATGAGCGCTTAAGATCCTGCTCTTGTTTCCACCTCTTCCTGATGGAAACATATCATGCGTTTTTAAGTACAACGCATCCTTTATGTACCTGGGATGAAAATCATTCCGACATTAAAGAAAGGCTGCATTACAACGGATTCCAAGTCATTTTGGCCAGCCCAAACCTTAATCTGAAGAGATTATGAGAAAAGAAGAGGCAAGTTCTCATTCCATCATACCAGGAGTTCCCTTAGACCAGGGGTGCCCAACCTTTGCAACTTTAAGTCTGAAGGACTTCAGCTCTCAGACTTCTCCAGCCAGCTTTGCTGGCTGGAGAAGTCTGGGAGCTGAAGTCCTTCAGACTTAAAGTTGCAAAGGTTGGGGACCCCTGCCTTAGACAAAATAAGGCCGGAAAGCTCAATGCAGTAAAAGCAAATCGTTCCATTGTGAGGGCTTCATTTGATGCAGGTACATAAAACTCTTCCTTCGTGATAGGTGGTTTGGGTAGAGATGGGAAGAAGAAGAGGGTGGAGGGAAGCATTGCAGGGGGGTAATTGAGTGGAAGAGCGGGAGAGGAAATTGGAGGGGAGGAAAAAGGGTGAGTCCCTAAACCTTAAAGAGCAATTAGTCAAAGCTGAATTGTTTTTCTAAACTCTTAACAAAAACAAAAGAGTGGGGCATGGCCCAGATGGTACCAGGGGATCAAATAAATGTCGCACTCAGGAAGCAGGTGCTACTGGGAATGTTTCCTGCCAGCCTCACTGCTGCTCACAGCCTCTTTTATTATTTGTTATTTTTCATGATTGCAGCTGGGGTTTCCCTCCAGCTGTGTGGAAATATGTTTAAAGCTGGTTGTTGCTGGAGCACAGGAGAGGGAGGGACCAGGAGGGTTGATCAACAAACTTAAAATGTCAGGATTTCTTGGGAAAGGTGTAAGGAACCATCTGGATTTGATTTCCCTGGTGAGGCTGGGATTTCCATGTCTAACCTCGCCAAGGTTCCTTCCATCAATTCCTTTAGTTAGGCACCTTAATAGATTATTCTGGAATTATGCCCATTCTATATCCCTTCCAAAACAGATGAATGACTCTGATTTCTTATGCTTCTGCCTTGCAATAACACAAAATATTTGTCGGGTAATCACACAAGCGGAGGCTGAAGAGATGAGTTTTCCAAGCACATATATGATTTTGCTTCAGAGAACACTATTTACCTACTGTTGCAATTTCTGTTCTGCCCTACTGCCATCTTTATGTAATTGCTGCCTCTCCATCTATGTGCATTTCAATCAATTGTGGCTATTGCAATTTTACCTTGTCCAATGTTCCTCCATCAGATGTTTGTATGCCTCTTGGGAACTCAGCAGGTACCACATTTTAGAAGCCCTAAATTAGGTCCAAACTCTTTCTGGACAGTCAATACATGGTACATCCCAGGGAGAGGAGTCTATTAAGCATCATTCAGGACACCTACGTCCTGAGGTACGATAGCAGATGGTGAATTCCCCCAGTCTATGTAATGTGTTGGCTGAGGAAGGTCATAATGAGATGAGGCAGCCCTACAAACAACTATCCAGCACTCTAGAAATAAATACATGATGGTAAAGAAGTTGCCACAAGACATGACATCAACTTCCTGGAGTAGCCATTTTGCTCCCTAATGGTAAGGAAAGCCCTTTTACATTTGCTTGTAGGCCAATCACAGGAAACCTCTCGCCTAATCCAGAGAGTACAATACCCTACCTTCAAAATTATTTTCATTTAATATGCTTCTTTCATGCTTTGTCCCAAAGCCACATAATTCAATCCAATGTCAAACTTTCAGCCAGTTCCAGCCTGGTGGCCCCTTCAGATGTTGAACTTCATATGAGGAAGAGACTGTGATAAGTTGAGGGTTGGGGGAGCTGAAATCTAAGTCAAGCTAAGGTCAAGAGAGTAAGGAAGGTAGCTCTATTTCATTGCTGCCTTTACCCAAAGAATCTGAGCATGTAACAATCCTGCTGAGGAGAATTTATTATACAAGGAGAAATGAAAGCAAAGAAAAAGAAGAGCTTTCAAATCACAGGAAGCAATAGTTTCAATAAATGTTCTTCATCAACCTGACCCCATTCCAAAGTACTAAGTTCTGTTTTAAGGACTGTCTTTTAAGGTTCAGGGAAAATGGAATGGTCAGCAATTAAGAGGATTGGGGATTGGAAATTGAGAATACTGATTACTGTTTAGCTTTGAGAACAGATGACGAAGGATTAAAAACAGTAATGCATTTCAAGTCTCACAGAAGAACATGGAGAAGACCTGATCTCTCTAATTCCATCAATGTAGGACATGGAATAATGGATTTAAATTATAGGGAGACAATTATAAAAGGAAAATGACCTAAAAGTGTAAGCCGTTCAAAGGTGGAATCAATTACCAACCAAATGATAATGAACCATCCTTCCTGAATTTGTAGATTCTAAGATTCTATAAATCTCTTACTTTTGAGAGGCAAAGATAGCAAAAAAAAAGCCTTAGGTAATAGTTTGGGACAGTAGAAAGGTTTCTGCATCAACTCACCCTACGGCTTGTTATTCAGACTTAGGAAAAAGAGGTAGTTACCTCTGAATTTCCTTTCAGAGGCCCAGGAGGTGAACTTTCCATGCGACCTGGGTGTGTTGGTGGCCTACAGAATCCTGCAGTGGAACAGAGGACTAAATATAACATAATCTGGAAATAGGTGAGTGGAACATTTATTGTAAAAGAGTATTCAAATCCTTAGTCTTTCCTATTAATAATAACCCACCAGCTAGGTTCAAAGGAAACCAAACAGATGTTCTTGAGACCATCTTAGAAGCTGCTTAGTGGTTAGAATGGCTTTTACACAAGACTACTAATGTATTTTATTAGGTTCTTTCTACAACTTTTCAATGTCATCTGAATATGTCAATAGAAGCATAGTGGGAACAACTAATTAGTGGAACAGCTTGCCTTCAGAAGCTGTGGGTGCTCCATCACTGGAGGCTTTTAAGAAGAGACTGGACAGCCACATGCTTGGAATGCTACAGGGTCTCCTGCTTGAGCAGGAGGTTGGACTAGAAATTCCACTATATTTTCTATTGGATAGATCCTGCCTCAAAAACTTTGATAAATTCTGGTCCATTGTTTCAAGAAAAATTCTGAGATGCAAAGAATAGCAATGTGGAGCTGAATAAAAGCATGTCCACTAAATGTGGAATATGGATTCAGACCGGCACAGGAAATAAAATGTACTTTCATAGCACAGTCCACAGCTTGCCATCCATTGCATCATGCCTACAGACCTATTCTCCCTGCTGTAATAGTGACAGAGAACTTGCGTTTGCACAAACGTTGCATCATGAAAGGAGAAAGCTGGAATCAGGTCCCAACCACCCCTTGGACCAATTAGCAGGGATCAATAGAGAGTCCAAATTGAAGTGAACATAGATCTACTCATGTCCAAAGAACATCAGAGAGACTGTGGGAAATGCTCAACTGTAGGGTTGAGCAACAACTGTCAGAAGTATGACCACCTATCTGAAGGCTGGAAACTCAGAAGAAAATCAAGACTTGTTCTTTATTGTTCAGAACAGGACAGGCAGACTAAGTTCCTTAAGTTACAGGAAGACGAAGTGATTCTGGATAACAGTCTGGATTGTATTTCAGCCATATGAGATTTTTAAAAAATATTTCATTTTGCAGATAAAGAATTCACTCTAGGCAGCAGGTACTGCCAGATTGCCTCCAAATGGTTGAAGGGCCAATGAACTCAAATCCCTAAACATTAATCCAGTGCTTCCACTATACTTTGGCAATCCCAATGCAATGATATACCTCCCAGGTACATACTGTTTTCTTTTGGTCTGATGTGAAGATGGGCAAAGCATTTACTGTACTCCGGGGTCTTTTGAACCCAAAATGACTTTGTAATTTTATGATTTTTTAAATACTTTTGTGGCCTGAAAAATTCTAAAGATCGGCAAGATGGTGCTGGTCTTAGCATGAAGCAAAAAGAAGTTATTGTCGTATATATGCTAGCATCAATAAATAGAAACATGGAGAAGGATTATTGCTGAGGAAAAAATGTAAGGAAAGGAATTAGTCACCTCGCTACCTCTAGGGTGTTACATAAATTTCTCCATAAAGTATGGCTATTAAGATAAACAAGCAACCAACCAATGATAATCTTATTACACATTTTCAGTGCAATATCTTCCTAGGCCCTCAAATAATTTCTCAAATAGGCCTTTGAGCTGTTCCTCTGAATTATTTATTGCATATACATTCTGCTCTCATACTAATAATATATGAGAGATTCTCAGATTACTGAATCATGTCCTCTGACCTGAGAAAAATAATTTTCTTAGGCTTGGGAACAACTGTAATTGTTTAAGACAAGTTGCAACATTTTGCAAAATAGGATTTTTGACATACATAAAGGTAAAGGTTCCCCTCGCACATATGTGCTAGTCCTTCTCGACTCTAGGGGGCGGTGCTCATCTCTGTTTCAAAGTGGAAGAGCCAGTGCTGTCTCCGTGGTCATGTGGCCAGCATGACTAAATGCCGAAGGCACACGGATCGCTGTTACCTTCCCTCCAAAGGTGGTTCCTATTTTTTCTATTTGCATTTTTACATGCTTTCAAATTGCTAGGTTGACTGCTGGGACAAGTAACAGGAGCTCACGTCATTACGCAGCGCTAGAGATTCGAACCGCCGAACTACCGACTTTCCTGATTGACAAGCTTAGACACTGAGCCACTGCATCTTTAACTATATATGAGCCATATAACATTTATTTATCAGAAGACAAAGTGGCGAGATTCCTCTACCAACCCCTTTCTTTCCTTTTCAATATTCATATCTAAAACTAATTTTTATTGCTAGTGTACATATTTCATGCAAAGCACTGAATGGGACTTCCATTAGCCATTTATATTTTCCAAAAACACCTGTGTGCTTTTTAGAGGCATCAGATGTTGCAAGAAAGTACTTTCCTTTATATTGATGTCTATTGACACCTTGAGCCTACTTCTCTTTCAGAACCTCCCCCAAAATATGAGCAAACCTCCTAAAATATATATATGGCACTACAGAGATTTATAATAAATATATATGTATGCAGGGGTGGGCTTCAAACGTTCCAGTGATGGGTTCACTGCCCTGTTGCTGGGTGGGTGTGGCTATGGTGGGCATGGTCTAGGCGGCCTCCTGCACCACGGAGGGAGGAGGGGGCTCTTGAGTCTTGGGAAGGTCAAAAACCGCTTCCCCCGGGCTCTTGGAGGCCCTCCAGAAGCCGGAAATAACCTATTTACTGACTTCTGGAACTTCTGGTAGGCCTGTTTTCCACCCTCACCGAGCCTCCGTGTGGGTCCTGCACTTACCTTGCATGATGAACAGGTCGCGTGGAGACTCCTGGGAGGGAAGGGTTGGGAGGGACTGGGAGGGGAGGGGCGGGCGGAGCCAGCCAGGGGTGGCATTTGGGGATTCGCCAAACTGGACAGAATTCTAGCTAGAGGCTTGCTCGAACCCGTGCGAACCCCCAGCAGCCCACCCCTGTATTTATTATATAAATATATTTTGAAAGTTAATACTCTTCCTAATTCTTAGGAAATGTTTATCTTATTTAGCCATGTTTCGGTTTTGTAAGATAGGTCACTACAGTACTATGGATTTTCATTGAGGAAATCCTGAAGGAGAAGACAACAGACAAAGAATTTTTGAAGGTCACTCAATGCATATCTTGAATGGAATTTTAATTCAAATATCGCAGTTACAAGTCTAAGTACATGATTTTCTCTACCAGGTGAGAACATTTGATGTCAAATGGAGGCACATTGAGTCCTTATTCAGTTTGGCCAAAAGTTGCAGAGTTTTTATTAATTGCAGAGTTCACTTTATTATTTGGTAGGGTAACATATGAAAAACTATCTTATTCTGAATAAAATGTTGCTTCATCTTCTCCAGTATTTCAGATCTAGGACCAAGCATCTAGGGATCCTACAAATAATTGGACTAAAAATGTATCATCTTCACCACTGAACATATGTTTTGGGGTTATGGAAATCATACTTTCAGTCATCTGAAAGACATTAAGTTGTCTCCTCTAGTCCAATCTAAGAAACAGAGGCTCTCTACGTTTTCAGGCAGACTTGTTTCAGTCATCTGCTTCCTGACCATTTAAGTCAACATGCTAAAGATTAAATATGGACATTTCTGCAAGCAAAGTAGAAGATATGCCACTGGGATATGGTGCCATACTGGGAAATCTTCACATTTCATGAAGTGCCAGCTAAGGAGCAAGCTAAGCATCTTCACCGAGTTGTATCATCCAATCAATTCAGTACATGGGGAGATAGAGCAAAAGGTGCCATTATACACACCTAATCATAATTAGACAGCCACTCTTACAACTGAGTCCATCGGAAGATAGTGACTATGGTTGAATGCATTTGCCAAACCATAGTTGACAATTATGAATTTCTGAATCAAAACCTCTTCACCCTAACATGCTGGTGAAGCCTGAAGCTTTCTCTTGCACTTTCAATTAGCAATGATTTCATTTGATATTTGAATCCAAATAAATATTTAGCATTAATTATGACTTAAATTAATGCTAGGGTTTTTACATATTTTTTTTGCAATGCATGGCTGTGAAAGTTGGATCATAAGAAAGCTGAGAGCTAAAGAATTGAGACCTTTGAACTATGGTGCTGGAGAAGACTCCTGCGAGTCCTTTGGGCTACAAGGCAATCAAACCTGTCAGTCCTAGAAGAGACCAACCCTGACTGCTCTTTAGAAGGCCAGATCCTGAAGATGAAACTCAAATACTTTGGCCATCTAATGAGAAGGAAGGACTCACTGGAGAAGAGCCTAATGCTGGGAAAGATTGAGGGCAAAAGAAGAAGGGGACGACAGAGAATGAGGTGGCTGGATGGAGTCCCCGAAGTAGTAGGCGTGAGCTTAAATGGACTCCAAAGGATGGTAGAGGACAGGAAGGCCTGGAGGAACATTGTCCATGGTCGCAATGGGTTGGATACGACTTTGCTATTAACAGCAACAACAATGATTTAAATAGCCTGAGCTCAAAATATTGTTATGTATCCTGAGTTACAGTAACTATCTCTTTGGAGCATCTTCAAAGCAAGACATGTATCAGTGGAGAACAAGTTCTGTGTCTACCTGCAGAAGCTCTAGGTCCACTAGAGCGAGAGGCATCTACCGGCCTCAAATACAAGGAAAGGGGTACCAAGGGACCTGAGACTATATACTCAGTCGTGGCTTCATTTGTATACAGTGACATTTCACAAATGTATCGGCTTTTGTTTGCCATTCTTCTGATATGGTGTCAAAAGGACTAAAAGCTATTGCTTTCAAAGTTTCTTGCTATGGATAAATAAAAACTGAGGGTGGTGCTATCCATTTTTTAAGGTGTACATATGTGCCAATTTTTTTTCTCCAACAGCTGAAGATGCCGAACGTAAAGATCTCACCCCTAATTTTACTCCTAACAAGAACCTGTTACATAGAGTTTCTTATAGAGATAAAAATTCAGAAAGATAAAATACTTGGATAAAAGTTTCAGTGAGCTCCAAAGTTATTTCCAAATTGCTATTGTTATTATTTTTGGTAGAATATTAAATGTACAACTAAAGAGTAATCCTTACTAATTTTTAAATTGTAATGAAATTAGATAAGATTTGGGTATTTTTCCTGGACTCCACTATTGCATTTTGGAAGGGCAGTCTTTGGCATTTGGTTCAAAGCCCCTAAAAAGTTGCTTACTCTAACTTATTCAAACAGCCCAGGTTTTCAGCTGAAATTCACACTTCCTGATTCGTGTCTCTCAAGTGCTCTGAATTTTTCTCCCATGGGAAAAACAGTCTCTGAGTTTGCAGGATCCAGGATCTAAGTTAGTTCCATAAATATCGGGGCCAGAGCAAGAGGTTTCTTGTTCTCTGGCAGCCATTCCTAGGAGAAACAACGGCCTTCCAATGGCTGAGGCGGAGTGACCTTGAGACGGAGGGTTGATCTCTGGCTCCAGAACAATGGGAAAAGCTGGTGAAAAGGAAACTCTAAGTGCCAGATGGTAATTGCTAGCTGGAGTTGGGGGCAGGGGTGAAATGAGAGCTTTGTGTACCTAGGGATCTTACATAAAGATCTTGCAGCCCCTAAATAGAAAAACGAGTCTGGCAGAATGTGACTCATATCTATATTACATGGACTTAGCATTCTCATGGAGTTGAAGAATTGTGTGGCAATTGTGTGACAATTGCTTTCTTCTTGTTTCCTTAATAGATAAGAGATCCTGCTTTGCACTATGGCTTATGATGACTGGCCCTATTCCCATGGAGTTAATAGAACAGGGTTGGCTTTGATGTAGGGGTAGGTTCCTGCCAGTTTGCTCATTAGTGCGCTGCGTGCGTGCATGCACAGTGCAAAAAAATTGTTCTGCGCACGCGCAGAAGCAAAAAACAAGGTGGTAGTGCTTAGAGTGCCACCCAGAGAGCCCATTTGGGGGCATGGCAGGCCTGGGTTGCTGCCGGTTCCAGTGACCCTGGCTGCGACCCAGGCTGCCAAACCACTACCGGTTTGACTGAACCGGTCTGAACCGGTAGGAACCCACCACTGCTTTGATGCCATGAACTCCTAATGTCTCTGTGTAGTGGTCATCATTGTCCTGCCAATATTCATAGCTAATTTAGGTATATTACAGGCAGTTTCAAAGGCACTCACAGTATTTATGATACTAAGTGGCTCAGTGGTTAGAGCACAGTACTGCAGGCTACTTCTGCTGACTGCC
Source organism: Rhabdophis nuchalis (assembly GCA_039707465.1). NCBI lineage: Eukaryota > Metazoa > Chordata > Lepidosauria > Squamata > Natricidae > Rhabdophis > Rhabdophis nuchalis. Next base: position 74,041,521 of record CM077646.1, read on the forward strand.
AGCTGACTGAAATTTGGCAGTTCGAATCTCACCAGGCTAAAGGCTGACTTGACCTTCCATCCTTTCAAAATCAGTAAAATGAGGACCCAGATTGTTGGGGGCAATATGCTGACTCTGTAAATCGCTTAGAGAGGGCTGTAAAAGCACTATGGAGCTGTATATAAATCTAAGTGCTGTTGCTATTTAGAGTCACGATTACAACTTGAAAAGGTATTTAGTGTTCTGGGTCTATAATATTTTGATACAGGACAACTCCTAGAGACTGAAAACTCTACAGCTCCTGAACTCATCTAATCAATGCAGTTCAATTAGTGACTGTTCAAAGTTATAACAGCCCTGGAAAAAAAGGGACTTATGACCATTTTTCATACTTACAACCATTGCGGTATTCCCATATTCAGATACTTGGAAACTGACTCATATTTATGACGTGGGGTCATGTGACCCCCTTTTGGGACTTCTGACAAGCCAGGTCAATAGAGAAGCCAGATTCATTTAACAACCGCGTTACTAACTTAACAACTCCAGTAGTTAACAATTGTGGCAAGAAAGGTGGTAAAATGGAGCAAAATTCACTTAACAAATGGTTCACTTAGCAATTGAAATTTTGGGCTCCGTTGTGGTCGCAAGTCGAGGACTACCTGTATTGGCGTGCAAAAATTCATTTTTTAGCCTGCAATGTTCCACTTAAGTCCAAATTATTCTGTTCTAAGTTCAGAGTAACTGCTTCTACCTTACTAGCAATGTTTCGGGACTCTTCTTTTTTTAAAAATAAATTTTATTTACAAACATATAAAATACACTCACACAAAACTTAGACATACACTACATTTACACCATACAATGCGAACAGGAACTTCCTGTTCTTTCTAATAGCAATGGTTAATCAAAGCCGCTCATCTTATATTGTTTCCCCTTCTATTATATTTCATTTGGATTTTACCATTCTAAACCCTCTTATTTTACTCATAACTACTGTTTTTAAGTTTTGCTGTATTCCTTCATTGGTTCTTGTTTCTTTCCTCCATCCACCTATACCATTTATCCCATATCTGATAGAATTCTGATTCTTCTTTTCCCTGGATTTCTTTAGTTAATTTGTCCATTTCAGCACAGTCCATAACCTTTCTTATTATTTCATCTTCGCTTGGAATTAGTTTATTTTTCCATTTCTGGGCAGAAGCAATCCTTGCCGCCGTAATTATATATATTATTAAATACTGGATTTCTTTTTTATATTTCGCAGACACTATTCCTAATAAGAAGACTTCAGGTTTCCATTCTATTTTAACTCCTGTTATTGCCTCCAGCCAATTTTTGATCCTTTTCCAAAAAATTTTAGTCTCCTTACAGGTCCACCATAGGTGGTAATATTTCAGGACTCTTCTGATCATTTCAGAAGTATTCTGAACTCAGAATGGCCTGCTTGGCTCTCAAGCCACCTCTTTGAACTCAACATAGAGCTGTTTCATGCACAACACAATTCTGGAATGTTCAAACCAGGATTTTCATTCTGTGTTCAAAATTATTGTTTTGAATTTTGCACCCATCGAATTGTGTGCAAAAAACAAAGACATGGTGTTAACCACAGAAACTATTTCACTGTGGGAAAATCTCACATTATCTTACTGGTTTGGACCTCCTCTTCATTTTTCAAGCATGCTCATGTTCTACAGTTGAAATGTTTGAAGCTTGAAATGTTTCAAAGCTTCTGACCAATTCAAATAACTATTTAAAAGAAACAACCAAGTCATTCAAGCTTGATACACGTCTAGAATGAAGGAAAAGACTTTTGGGCATTCAGATGAATGTTTCGTACTTGACATGAACCAAGCTCCGAACATTTCAAATTCAAAACTTTGAGGGAAATTTGCTCTCGCCTCGCATAGAAAGATAGCCATTTTTGTATTTTATTATTATGGCTCTTGCCCACTGGTCAAATATTTCCAAATTACGGTTTGTCCTTCCTAAATCAGAAAATAAATTTGCCAGTCCATTCAGGTAGAACAGTCCTTTCTCTCCCTGCAAGTTTCTTTTATGTGTGGATTGCAGTTACACAATGTGTAAGAGAACAAAATGAAAGGAGAGTGGGTGCAAGAATTTGGATGGCCATCAGATGCTAGCGAAGAGTCACAAGTTTTCTTACGGTACCTCTTTGCCAGCCAGCCATGTCTTGGCTGGATTTTTGCAGAGCAAATCTGTTACCAGTACCTTACACCTAGGTAGCTATCATTTGTTATCTTGGAATAACTCGCATTAGGTACAGGCATAAACAATCACAGGCTCAAAATCGTGCTAATCCATAAAGCTCATTACTCAGTCTTGGCCTAATCAAGCATTAAATAGTCTTAATTTACCACCTTCTTATACGAATGCAATAAAGGGAGGAAAAGAGAACAGGATTTATTATGAATCTAAGAATTAACTGGTTCCATTTCCAATATTTCCTGTTACATTTTGCTGTATTAAAGTTTACTCATTTTTTTAAAAAAAAAATCAATAAAACAACTTGAAAAAGCATATCAGAAAGTCCCTCTTAATTCAATACAATAGCAGAGTTGGAAGGGACCTTGTAGGTCTTCTAGTCCAACCCCGTGTGTGGGCAGGAACCTTATACCATTTCAGACAAATGGCTATCTAACATCTTCTTAAAGACTTCCAGGGTTGGGACATTCACAACTTCTGGAGGCAAGCTGTTCCAGAGGTTAATTGTTTTAACTGTCAAGAAATTTCTCCTCAGTTCTAAGTTGCTTCTCTCCTTGATTAGTTTCCACCCATTGCTTCTTGTTCTACCCCCAGGTGCCTTGGAGAATAGTTTGATTCCCTCTTCTTTGTGGCACCCTCTGAGATATTGGAACATTGCTATCATGTCTCCCCTGGTCCTTCTCTTCATCAAACTAGACATACCCAGCTCCTGCAACCGTTCTTCATATGTTTTAGTCTCCAGTCCCCTAATCATCTTGGTTGCTCTTCTCTGCACTCTTTCCAGAGTCTCCACGTCTTTTCTACATCGTGGCGACCAACACTGTATGCAGTATTCCAAGTGTGGCCTTACCAAGGCACCACCCGGTGCAGATGACAAATCAAGTGTGAAGAAGATATTAATTAAATCACTGGAAGTTTTCAAACATAGACTAGACAACCATTAATTGGGATGCTACAAGACTCCAGGCTTGCTCAGCGGGTTGAACTAGAACAGTGATGGCTAACCTTTTTCTAAAGGTGTGCCAAAATTGTGTGTGCGTGCGCTATCATGTGCACATGTGTGTCCACTCATCTATGCATGCACGTGCACCCCCGGGCATGCACGCATGCCCCCACGCCCTCCCCACCTCTGGAGACTTTCCTGAAGCCTGGGAAGGGCAAAAAATACACGTGCCATAGGTTCGAGGGACTAGAAGACGTCTGAGGTCTCTTCCAGCCTTATGATTCTATGATTCTATACTGCACATAAGTGGAAATAAAATCCAACCCACAGGAGATAAGAATTAATATATAAATATGACTTCTACCTGAGTAGGAAGGAGCAGGTAATTTCTCCCAAATCACATCAGTCAGTAAGAGAATATTTTCAAAGAAAAAAGTCCAGGTAACATATGCACTCTGCAAGGGGGAAGAAAGGGTTAATATTCTATTTACAGCACAAGATCCCTGAAACCTTTCCCAGTTTCATGATGCAAAAGGATGGTGAATGGTCATGGAAACTGGAAATTAATACCAGAAGTTGAAGCTGTTACGATGGATAGAAGAACATTAGCCACCACCTACAGCAGCCTCTTCCTGCCCTTTTCCTCAACCGCAACCTCTCCCCATCTCCTCCTTATCTGCAGTAGGGAGGGTGGAAAAACCATCTCCCCAGATGTGAAGGCATCTGGTGGCAACTGCAGTGATAGGATATCATGGCAACATCTCCAACAAGCTTTTTATAGACAGCTAATTGGTTAAAATGGTAAAAAAAAGGAAAAGACTTTCAGAACTATAGCCAAACCTGGTCCACAAACCAGGGAAATTTGGGGGTGGAGACTGCTATGCGATCATTTGCAAGCTCTGAAAAGCTTGTGAGGATTCTGGAAAGAATGACAAATAAACAAAGATCACTTGCGCATAGCCAGAACAGCTTATCCAACACTGGTTACCTCCAGAAGCATTAGATTCGGATTTAGGACATTGCCACTAAGCGGTGGCTCAGTGGCTAAGATGCCGAGTTTGTCAATGAGAAAAGTTGGCAGTTGGGCAGTTTGAATCCCTAGTGCCATGTAATGGAGTGAGCTCTTGTTACTTGTCCCAACTTCTGCAAACCTAGCAGTTCACAAGCACGTTAAAAAATGCAAGTAGAAAAATAGGGACCACCTTTGCTGAGAAGGTAACAGTGTTCGGTGAGCCTTCTGTGTTTAGTCATGCCGTCCACGTGATCAGGGAGACGTCTTTGGGCAGATGTTTCTAAATCTTCAAAGATCATGGAGATGACCGTTCCCTCTCATTGCTCCTTTCCTTCTTTCCTTCTTTCTTTCTTTCCTTCCTTCCTTCCTTCCTTCCTTCCTTCTTTCCTTCCTTCTTTCCTTCCTTCCTTCCTTCCTTCCTTCCTTTCCAAGTAATCACTGTCTAAAGTGGCTTCATGACTGCTCCAGTCCTAAATAATAATAATAATAATGATTTAATTTATAGACCGCTCCTCTCCCCGTAGGGACTCGGAGCGGTGCACAGGGAAAACTAAAACCACAATACAATAAATATACAAATACAATTAAAAACAAATTAAATCTGGGCCTGTGCTAAAATCCCCTTAACCTGCTAAAATACCCAATTAAAACAGCTAAACCCTGTAGAGAGAGGCTACCCAAGGCCGGCCAAACGGAAAAGATGAGTTTTTAGTTTCAGACGGAAGGAGCGGAAGTCCGTGGTTGTTCTGATGTCGGGGGGAAGGTCGTTCCAGAGGGCTGGGCCCACCACAGAGAGAGCCCTTCCCCTGGGCGTCGCCCGCTGACAGAGTCTAGTGGACGGCACCCGGAGAAGTCCCTCTCTGTGGGAGCGAATCGGCCGTGAGGAAGTATGAGGCAGGATCCGATTCCGCAGATAGCTAGGTCCCGAGCCATGGAGCGCTTTAAAAATGATGACTAATACCTTGAAGCGCACCCGGAAGACGACAGGCAGCCAGTGCAGCTCGCGCAGAAGTGGAGTTATGTGGGCAGATCTGGAGGTACCCAAGATTGCCCGCGCGGCTGCATTCTGAACCATCTGAAGTCTCCGGGTGCACCTCAAGGGAAGCCCCATGTAGAGAGAGTTACAATAGTCCAGTCGCTGCAAGCAGCTGCACAGAAACTGATCTCAGGTGCTAGCCCTCAGTCTCTGTTTTGGAAAAATCACAAGAAAAGGCATAGCTATCATTCTATGTCTCAGAAACCATAACTTCCCTCAGTTTTCCTTCTCCAAGCCTAGACCAGGAGCTCTGAGTATAGAGGACATGTTTGGCATGGGCTACTCTGTTAACATTGAATATGATTGGATTGGCTTCATGCCAGAAATGACCACAGACATGCTGGATCCAACAATCCACTGCCTTCTGCCCTATCCCTAATGCTAAGGATGGATTAGATCCGCTCCAATATGGGTTCAAAATATTTTTCTAATCAGATTTTCATGTGTGTGTGTGGAACTGTTAATACCTCCAAGTCAAAGATAAAATTCAAAACAATCTTGATTGGTTAGAAAAATAAATTAAAAATACACACGCAAAGTTCTTCACTTTAGAAACAGATACCTGTTGCACAGACATGGGATGGGAAATACCTGACTTGGGACTATATCTATTTGTTTGGCAACTGTAAAATAATAAATAAGAACATCTTGATTAACTCAAGAATGAACAGTAACACACCCACACACCCAAATGTATCCTGGACCCTAACTGGACGCGGTTAGAAGCTCCAATTTAAATGTCTCCTTTCATAGAACCCATATAATACGATGCTATACTTATTCATAATAAAAGTGATGCACAATGCACAAGCAGAAAAAACTTCAAATGCCACTTCCTCTCACACATCCACCCTGCCAGAGCAGGACCTGGATTTCTCTGAGTGCATCAGCATTAAAATGTTGCGTGTGTGTGTGTGTGTTTCCTCCACATCACCTATCTTCCAAGCAAGGTTCATTAAAGATTTCCAGAAGCTTTACGACCATTGATGAAAAATGGCTGGTAAATTGGGAAGCCTCCTTATAGAAACTACTTGCCTGTAGAGAAGACCACAATTGCTGCAAACATGTGTGTAAATGAAGAAAGCCAGGGTTGCCTGAGACAAAGACTCATGTTTACGCTTCAGCTTGTCAAGCCAGAAATTCTTAAATTACACTAGATCTTCAGTTGTACCGGATCCAGTTTCCCTGACACCGCATGCCTGTGCCTTTGTAATTTACTGATTCAGTGAATGATTTTGACCTCTGTCCTTGATGATTGACTCTGACCATCATCAGATTTCAGATTTTCATATGGGGGTGGGTGTCTTGCCCCTTGTCCCCATTCTGGTACTACAGAATAAAATCACTCCTAAAAGTTCCCTCAGGTGACTTTTAAAAGCCGAGGAGAATGAGCTCAGAGTTCTCCATGGTTTACTCTTTAAAATGTAACAAAGTTAGCATTGCTGTGCAATTGACATTTTTGATTCCTGAAGTCAAGGAGTTCTTTCAATTATCTTTCCTATTAGGTGGGCCCAGCTGCGACCACACTGTTGAGATATTGCCCCATAAACACACTTCCCATTACTAGCGAGAGTATATATGTATATATGTAATCACCGTATTTACCCAATGTGATGCAGCGGTGCTTAAATCCAATATCCTTATAAAATACAAACAGTGAAAACCTCTGGAGGCAACAACTTGGTAAGTCCCATCAATAAAACCAGCAGCATCTGAAAAGACAATGGTCCCTAATAGATCCACATTTGTATCTTGTCAAAAGCTGGGAAAAAGAATGCAGTGTTTATCTGGTGCTTCAAAATAATAGTGTTGGTGAACATTTTAGGAGAGGAGGAAGAAGGAGCAGATTCTACAACTTGGGGGCTCAAGAGGAAAGACCTTTGTTCCATCCAAAGATCTTCAGGTGGAAGCCTACAACAAAGGCCCCTGGTATGGCTCAGTATTTCAGGTCATTTGGAGTTTCATTAGACCAAAAAAACCAAAAACAAACCAGCACTAGGCACATACTACAGTAGTAGTAAATTGTGACTCATGCTGTGGAAAAATGCACAACCTGAAACAAAATCCTGCACAAAACCCTGTTGTGATATGCTAATTCTGAATCAGTTAAACATCTGCATGCCTTCCAGGGAACGTCTCACATTTAACATGTCTCATTTCTCTAATCCTGCCATTGATCTACAAGCTTCGGCTCAACCCATCCAAGACTGAGTGGCTGTGGTTTCCGGCGTCACCATATAGCCAGCTGGTTCCATCTCTGGCTATCGGGGGCGAGTCATTAGCCCCCGCGGAAAGGGTTCGCAACTTGGGTGTCCTCCTGGATTCTCGGCTGTCCTTGGACGACCATGTGACAGCCGTGGCCAGGGGGGCTTTCTATCAGGTTCACCTGATACGCCAGTTGCATCCCTTTCTAGATCGGGACTCCCTTCGCACAGTCACTCAAGCCCTCATCATCTCCCGACTGGACTACTGTAATGCTCTCTACATGGGGCTCCCCTTGAGGTGCACCCGGAGGCTCCAGCTAGTACAGAATGCGGCCGTGCGGGGGATTATGGGAGTCTCTAGATACTCCCATGTAACACCTCTCCTGCACGAGCTGCACTGGCTGCCTGTGGCCCTCCGGGTGCGCTTCAAGGTGCTAGTAACTATCTTTAAAGCGCTCCATGGCTCGGGACCTGGCTATCTGCGGGACCACCTCCTACCACATACCTCCCTTTGACCTGTCCGCTCCCACAGAGAGGGCCTCCTCAGGGTGCCGTCGGCCGGACAATGCCGGCTAGCGACCCCCAGGGGGAGAGCCTTCTCTGTGGCAGGCCCTGCCCTCTGGAATGACCTGCCTCCCCGACCTCCGCACCATCACGGACCTTCTCCTCTTCCGTCGAACCTTAAAAACACACCTTTTCCATGTTGCTGGCCTAGCATAGCTTTTATGATAGTCCTAATTATAAATATAATTTAAATTGTTTTAAATACAGTGGTACCTCGGTTCACGAATGCCTCTGTTCACGACCAATTCGGTTTACGAACAGAAATTTTCCTCAAAATGTGCTCCGGTTCACGAACTCCGTTTCGGTTCACGAACAGAAAAGTTCGTAAAAATATGCTCCGGTTCACGAACTCCGCTTCTGTTCACGAACTCCGCCTCGGTTCACGAACAGAAAAGTTCATAAAAATATGGTCTGGTTCACGAACTCCGCTTCTGTTCACGAACTCCGCCTCGGTTCACGAACTCCGCCTCGGTTCACAACCAATTTGGTTCGCGACCAGAGTCAGTTCAAGAATTAAAACCAAAAGAAAGATCAGAATGGATTAATTGGATTTACATTAAACCCTATTGGAAACTGTGCCTCGGTTCACAACCAATTCGCGACCAGAGTCAGTTCAAAAATTAAAACCAAAAAAAAGATCAGAACGGATTAACTGGATTTACATTAAACCCTATGGGAAACTGTGCCTCGGTTCACAACCAATTCGGTTCGCGACCAGAGTCAGTTCACGAATTAAGTTCGTGAACCGAGGTACCACTGTATAAGTTTTAGCACAGAACCATTGTATTTAATGTATTTTTAACTTTTATATTATCATTGTATTTATTACTTTTTATTCTTTCTGTGCACCGCCCTGAGTCCCTTTCGGGAGATAGGGCGGTATAAAAATCCAATTAAACTTAAAGTTAAAGTTAAAGCATTGACTTAAAAAACGCTTCCCTTATTTAAAGGAAAAAATGGACTCTATTCTAGGCAAACCACATTTTACACACACCACAGTTTTTGTTTTTGGCTACTACAGAATGGGATGGAGATTGAACACAGTGTGTTTTGCGTTTAGAAAGTTCTCTGTTCAGTCCTGTCATTTCCATGCAAAGAACCACTGGAAGAGCTGTTGGATGATCAGTGTATAAACAATAGGTAGCTAAATTGAGTAACATTGAGTAATAGTTCCATATTGTACCGTAATGCTCGGTGGAGATGCTCATGGTTCCACATTGCTAGCATGATAGCAGATGGAGACAGGAATGTACAGCACTGTATGGATCATCTCATAAGGCTCATATCATCGTAAAAGGCAGAATGCTCAGATCTACACCCCAACACAGAACCACCTTCCTTCATTTAAACCGGAGCATAGGAAGGACATAAAACATCATGGATTCAACATGGATGGACAAGGCGGAGAATGTTTTGCAGACCACTGTAGTTACACTGGTGAGAGTCCAGCAGGAATCCTCTGTCTCTGAGTTTGCTCATTTGGAAGTGGTGCTCTTTTCAACGGTCCTCTTATCAGATGGAGCATTTCCTTCATCAGTGTTAATATCCATGTAGCGAAACAATGAAAGGGCTTCCTATCAGTTCCAAATAGGACGTGAAAAGCTCTCAGCGTTAAGCGTAGAGGATGCTGGAATAGGGCAATGGGAAACGCCTGAGTCACTGAAATGCCTCTTTGATTCCAGTAGTCTGATACCTTCAAAGGGGGTGGAAGGAGCAAAAGCCAGTCAGACAAGCAAACGAAGCGCTTAACGAGCCAACGTTTGTATCCAAATGACAAGACAGCAAAACTGGAATGCGGAATGGGGATTTTGAAGAAAAGAAGCTACTGGAGAATATGCAGGCTAGACACTGAAAACAATGGTTGGGAGAAAAATTAAGTGTTAACATTCCCTCTAAGTCAGTGGTGTCCAAACTTTTTTCAAAGAGGGCCAGATTGAATGAAGTGAACATGGTGGAGGGCCGAACATTTTTCCGAACATTCTTTGAACCACTACAATTAAATGCAAATAAATTATTTTATGCCAAGTTAATTGCAAATGACATACTTTTCATTTCATAACATTAAGATCAACTGACAGTTGAGTTTTCACAATGTATTGAAAATAAATTTTTAAAAAACTTACCTACCTCTTTCTCTCTTTCTCTCTTTCTTCCTCTCTCTCTCCATTTCTCTCGCTCTTTCTCTCTTTCTTTGTCTCTCTCTCTTTTTCTCTTTCTTTCTGTCTCTCTTTCTTTCTCTCTTTCTTCCTCTCTCGCTCTCTCTCCATTTCTCTCACTCTTTCTCTCTCTTTTTCTCTTTCTTTCTGTCTCCCTTTCTGTCTCCCTTTCTCTCACTCTCTCTCTTTCTCTCTCTTCCTCTCTCTCTCTCTCCATTTCTCTCTTTCTCTCTTTCTTTCTCTCTCTTTCTCTTTCTTTCTCTCTCTTTCTCTCTTTCTTTCTCTTTCCTTCTCTTTCTCTTTCTTTCTCTCTTTCTCTTTCTCTCTTTCTCTCTGTCACTCTGTGTGTGTGTCTGTGTCTGTCTGTCTGCCTCTCACTCACTTAATCAGTCTCTATCTATCTGTCTCTCCCTCCCTCTCTCTGTCTCTCCCTGTCTCTGTGTGTGTCACTCTCTCTGATTCTCTCCCTCCCTCCCTCTCTCTGTATGTCTGTCTCTCTCTCTTTCCCCGTCTGTCTCCGATTCAATCCGATTCCGATTCATTCTCTATCTGTGTCTCTCTCCGTCTCTCTCCCTCCCTCTCTTTCTCTCTGTCTCTGTCTGTCTCTCTGTCTTTCCCTCCCTCCCCTTCTGTCTCTCTCTGTGTCTGTCAGTCACTCCCTCGCCACTCGCAGCGGGCGAGGGAGCAGGCGGGGTGAGCACCCAAGGCTACCGTCATCTTAAGCACCACCGAGGCTGTCGCCTGGCAGGGGCGTCAGGCAGGGAAGCCGGTCACGTCTCCATCGCGGCTCCCTCCGGCAGGCACCATGGCTTACGTTCTGAGGCCGCACGTCCGTCTTCCCTGCCTGACGCCCCTGCCAGGCGACCTTGTGCGGCGGGAGCTGCACGTTCTGGGGCTGCGTGGCTGGGAGGGAGGTGAACGCACCAAGCGGACGTTCTGGGGCCGCGCGTTCACCTCCCTCCCAGCTTCGCAGCCCCAGAACGTGCAGCGATGGAGGCGCGACCGGCTTCCCTGCCTGACACCCCTGCCGGGCGACAGCCTCGGTGGTGCTTAAGATGACGGTAGCCTTGGGTGCTCACCCCGCCTGCTCCCTCGCCCGCTGCGGGAGGAGGCGTCCGTAACCTCTGTCCACCTCCCTCCCAGCCACACAGCCCCAGAGACAGAGGGAGGAAGGGAGGGCCACATTTATACAGAGCAGGGAGGGCTGTTGGAGGGCCGTATTAAACCGACCCCCGAGCCGCAAATGGCCCCCGGGCCTGACTTTGGACATGCCTGCTCTAAGTAGTGGGAATGGGGAACTGCAAGTCACAATGAAGCCCCCAGTCTCTCTTTTTTTGTAGCCCATGAATTTCTACGGGACCATACCACCTAAATTTGGCGGCACTCTCACACCAAAAGGGGAGAGATAAATAATGAATAAAGGAGGAATTTTAGGTCCCTGGTTTACTCGGGGCACCCATTTTTAATGACTCTTTGAAATCCCAACAAGGTAAGTCAGCCAATCCAATATTGTCACAAAGCAATATTTCAACATGGATCTGCTGCAAATTATGGTTGGTTGGTTGGTTGGTTGGTTGGTTGGTTGGTTGGTTGGTTGGTTGGTTGGTTGGTTGGTTGGTTGGTTCCTTGCTTGCTTGCTTGCTTGCTTGCTTGCTTGCTTGGCTGATTGGCTGATTGGCTGATTGATTTCTATCATGTGTTTAACTTTAGGGACTCAGAGCAACATATATAGAATCTATTTTTTCCATCACAGTAACAACCTTGTGGGGTTGGTCAGGCTGAGAATCAGTGACCAGTTCAACTCAGCCCAGCCAGTTACCTTCTATGGCTGGGAGTGGGGACTTGAATTGGGTCTTTCCAGTCAAAATCCAGTAGCTTAACTCGGCTAACAAGGACAATTTTAGATACATCATTTTTATCCCCACTTTAAACGGTTATGTTTAAAGATGTTTAGGCATGTGAAACATTTAAGTATATTTTGAAAATGTACATATAAAGTGATCCCAGAGTCCAGTGAATAAATATATGCTTACTCCCATCACCACCACCACCACCCAGGGGAAAATGATCCATTGACTTTTATGGCTTAAACAAAAGACCTATGGAAGATGAGCTGGCAGCCCAAAATGTGGATTGTATGCCACCTAACAACCCAGCAGAAAGGCCATGAAGATTATTAAAGATGCTCTTGTCATTGCGCATGGGGAACATGATAGATTGCAACACCCTGCAACTCAGCACAATGGAACACAATGCCAGACAATGGGATGCAATACAATCACATTCAGTACAATTCTCGGGATTGCCGTGTAACTCAGCACAATGCAATATCAACTAGCATCAGTCAATGAAACTGGCTTCAGTGGCAGCACAGAACATGTTCAAGTGATAATGCAGCCCGAGCCATTTCAAGTGAAGAGGGTCTTTTGCCATTTGTTATGATGTGAAAAAGAATTGGCCTTAAGGCTCCAGCACATTAATTACGGTTTCCCCCCAAAGGACCGAATGGAAGGCTATCACTGCCTGTCCCTACAATCATGAACTAGAAGCTTGTTCTCCAGACAGATCTGTCCTGAAAGCGTTTGAGGAAAGAAGGCTTGCACACCTGTGTGCACACCATCAAAGGTCACAAATAAGTATTCGTGTCTACATCTTTCAAGAATTATAGTAATTTCGTTATTGTCAAATTGAATGAATGAATGAATGAGATTGTATGAAGTGCCTACCAATTATACGTTGATATCAAGCATTCATTCATGTGATTTTAAACATAGATAGGGGAGAAGAACATCAGTTGTCCTTCTTCCTACCATGCATTTTTTCCCCATCAGGTAAATAAGGATATTTTGACCACCTAATGATAAGGAAGGACTCACTGAAGAAGAGCCTAATGTTGGGAAAGATTGAGGGCAAAAGAAGAAGGGGACGACAGAGAATGAAGCGGCTGGATGGAGTCACTGAAACAGTAGGCATGAGCTTAAATTGACTCTGGGTGGACAGGAAGGCCTGGAGGAACATTGTCGATGGGGTCGGGATGTGTCAGACACGACTTTGCAACTAGCAACAACAAATAAGGATTTTTTTTTCTTTTGAGACAAGCATTCAAATGCACAGCCTCCCTCTTTTTCTGCTTGATTCTGCTGACTGTATACTAAACTGCCCTGGGGCAAGTAAGGAGGTCACATTTTCTTTTGAAATTCAGCATTGCACATTGTTGGGAGGAGAACACAATTCCTCAGCAACAGCGTCCTTCAGTAACAATTTAGAAGTGAATCTCTTTTTCTCCCTCATCTGAAAAATTATGAAATAAGTCATGATATTTGGTAGTCTTTAGTATTGAGTAGATGTTTGACCAATCAGTTTAACTATAAAGTGGAAAAATCACTACCTTGTTAGGCAACTTACTTTACATCATATTTGTTTTTAATGGATGGATTCTCACAGCAGGCTACGCCATAATATGTGCCATACTTGTTGCTTCATAGGTTACATGATGCTCAGCCTCAGGGGCTTTGGAGAATAGGTTGACCCCTCTTCTTTGTGACAGCCCCCCAAATATTGAAAGACTGCTATCATATCACCCCAGTTCTTTTTTTTTGTTAGACTAGATTACATATCATTTTGCAAAGAGATAGTATAAGTAAAGGGGAGCCCTGTGACCCAGGAAAATGTAATTTCCCCTATTGCATGTATAATTCTCCCCCTCAATTATTTAATAAAGTTCCAATAGACATATTAAAGATGAAAATAATAAAAATCACATTATTAGCCCCCAGATAGCATCTGTGATTATGATTCCAATATATTAATGGTATCGACATTCAAAAGTTACATGATACATTTTTAGTTTTTCTCTAAGACATTTAGGTACTGGGCTGTTGGAATTTCATGAGTCAGTGTGGAGGAGTGTTGTGGTGTCTGCATTTTTTTAAAATCAAACAACACAATCCTCCAGAAATCCTGCATTATTTTGGGGAGGGCAGGAAGAGAGGGAGCGGGAGAGAGGGAGAGAGTGGGAGAGGGAGAGAGAGAGAGAGAGGAAGAGAAACCACACAACAATGACATCCACCTCCACAGAATCTTATGGAGAAGACCACTTACTCCACTCATTGCTGAGGATCTGATATTAACCATGCAAGGAGGCACCACTCAGATCATTCCATACTTTCTCCTACAGATGACTGTCCCAAAAGGTCCATTGTGTGTCTCTCAACCAAGAATTATAGAGTGGAGTGGAGTGGAGTGGAGTGGGGTGGGGTGGGGTGGGGTGGGGTGGGGTGGGGTGGGGTGGGTGGGGTGGGGTGGGGTGGGTGGGGTGGGGTGGGGTGGGGTGGGGTGGGATGGGATGGAATGGAATGGAATAGAATAGAATAGAATAGAATAGAATAGAATAGAATAGAATAGAATAGAATAGAATAGAATAGAATTCTTTATTGGCCAAGTGTGACTGACACACAGGGAATTTGTCTCCAGTGTATAAGCTCACTATGTAGAAGATTTTGGTTATAGCCCCCTCCCAAAGAGATGCTTCCATAAAGCAAAGGCTGGGTAGAAAAAAAGAAAGTCTCGATTCCAGTTCTTGACTTGCCGTTAATTAGGACTACCACACATATAGTCCCATCCGGTACATACTGGTTGAAAATAATAATGGTAAAATCCAATTCAATTATAGGACATCACATTGGGAAGGAATAGAATGGGCATCAGTGGCCTGGGAGTGTAATATCTAGATCCATGGAGAATCAATTCGTGGCTCAGTTTGAAGAATGCATTTATCTTAGTTATTGAATTTCCCCATACTCTAGGACGGCAGAATGTACGGACTCATCAACCAGAACTATTGAGGTATTTAACAGTTAAAAATTCTTTTAAAATAGATGTTCTCAGTTAAGACTTTGATCTTTTAAGTTTTAACTATACTTCTTATATCAGTTGAAAACCGCATTAAGTTGTTGGAATCCCTGATTAATGACAAGATGAGTACGCCTGCCTCACAGTTGGATCTGGCTGACCACCTTATGGTCAAAATAGAGTTAGGGGCTTTTCCTCTCCATATAATGTACAGGTAATCTTCATTGAGTGACTGCCTCATTTAGCAACCATTCATAGTTATAGTGATAGAAAAGTAACTTTGTGTCCAATCCTTACGTTTACAACTTTTGCAGGTCTACACAGCAGAAGAAAGCTGAAATAAGACCATCAGCACAATTTACAATTTCACCTGCTTTATTGAGCCACTAAGTTGCCAGTTCCAATTGTGGTTGCTAAACGAGGACTACCTGTAATGAATTATTTATAACTACTGACCAAACATTTTTGATGTCCTATATAATAATCCTTCATCAATCTCTTGCGGGAGTCTCTCTGGATCAGATTGTCTGGAAGCCTATTGGTCACTGTTATAGGGTATTTTAGCACAGGGATAAACTATTTAATTTGATTTTAATTATTTATACTTTGTATTTGTGTTGTTTTTAAATTTCCTGTGCACCGCCCCGGGTCCCTTCAGGGAGAGGGTGCGGTTATATAAATTTTATAAATAAATAAATAAATAAATAAATATTTTGATAAAGAAACTTTGTTTCAAATATCCATTCTTTTGGTTTATATTATAGTCAACACTACCATTTCCATAACACTGTGTAAAGCTTTCAAAGGAGGCAATTTGGAATGAGAAAGTTAAGCTTATTAAAGCAGCCGCATCTTATTCCAGGCTCACCTGCTTTGGAAGCTGCTCCTAGTACTGCCTCTACATTTGTACATATCTGTGTCTGTAGGCTGCCACTTTATTTCATTTTTCCCCCTGTGGACTGAAGTGGTCATTACTGAACATGCTTACAGAGTTGTGACAGTTTCCAAAATAGCCACATAAACCCGAAGAAAAGATGCAGTTGCTTTAACAGGATCTTTGCACTGGAAAGAAGTGCTTTGGGCATGCTCTGGCCTGGGATTGCATAATATGCTCAACGCAAAAGTACTAACTCATAATCAAACCAGGCAGATTGTGCAAAGGTTGCTGCTAAGTCTTCAACAGAACCGCTAATAATAATAATAATCTTTATTGTCATTGTACTAAAATTACAATGAAATTGGTTATAAGCATCCCAGTGTAATCCCAGCTCATGAGTCTAACATATGAAGAAACTATCACATCCCTGTGGCCTTTCCTGATGTGCGCAGAAACCTTCTACTGACAACAAAAATAACTTGGAGAAGTAAAAGATTCCAACTTTGCAGAGATGATGAATGTCTGTAGAACAGAGATTTTTCTTGAAATGATCCCACGGTTATCATCTTTTAAATAAGATAATTGTACTGGCCTAAGAAAATCATAAGTGCAATTGTTCAATGCTTTTTTTTCCTACTAGGAAGCCTACCTCCTCCCCCCAAAAAACATAAGGATAATTTATCGGTTGGCATATATGTCACGATAGTATATACAGTAGTATAGTATAGCCTTTATTGTCATTGTGCATCATGTATACAATGAAATTGGTTCACTGGTGCAATCCATGACAAAAAATACAAACAACATAAATAGTATAAAGAATAATTCCTATGCAAGTAATTAGGAAAAGAAAAAAGAAAAAGAAAGAAAAAGAAAAACTAGCCATACGTTTCTGCGTGTGTGTGGAGTGATTGTGGTTGTGTTTAAGAGTCTGACAGCCCAAGGATAGAAACTATTTTTAAACTTATTTGTTTGGCTATGCTTCGATGTCTTCTGCCCGATGGTAGGCGTGAGAAGAGACACTGACCAGGGTGTGAATCATCTCTGAGTAGCTCCCTTATTCTGCTAAAGCAGCGAGACCTGGTGAAGTCATCTAGTGGTGTTAGAGAGCAACCAAAGGTTTCTTAATAATAATAATAATAATAATCTTTATTGTCATTCTGTTTCTTGTGCCGAAAGGTGCGCAATTTTTTTTTTAAAGGACTTGTATCATGATGCTTCTTAGCAATCCTTCCTCAGATCCATAAATCGATGCCCCTCCTCAAAGCATCAGACACTTAATGAAAGGAATTCAAAGTCAGGCAGGCAAAGAATTTTGATTCCATGGACCATAGACCATTAACCTGACCCAGTGCAGGAAATGCCCTATCAGTTCACTAGTTGTTAGGCAATTGCACTTAAGTGCCCTGAATTGGTAAAGGATAGCCATGCATGTCTTCATAAGCTGCATCTGATCGGCCGTAGTGGCGCAGTGGCTAGAATGAAGTACTGCAGGCTACTTCTGCTGACTGCTGGCGGCCTGCAATTTGGCAGTTCAAACCAAGGCTCAAGGTTGACTCATCCTTCCAAGGTGGGTAAAATGAGAACCCAGATTGTTGGGGGCAATATGTTGACTCTGTAAACTGCTTAGAGAGTAATGTTGTAAAGCATTAGGGAGCAATGTATAAGTTTAAGTGCTATTGCTTTCTCTCTTCAAAATGAGCTGGAGTCACATAGCTTTTCACTTGGTGGGACATTTGCCACGAGACTGGAATACTTTCCCCATATGATTAGCTGCCTCTTTAGTCTCAGTTAATTAATTAATGAAGAAAGGTAAAACAACCAGCCTTAGAATTGGCAATAAAGATATTGCAGTGGCGGATAGCTTCTGTCTTTTAGGACAACCATCTATAATAAATGCAGAAATACGGTGCAGAATACCACTTGGTAGTGCAGCCACGAAAGCTTTGGAAAAGATATTCAAATGCTGTAATGTGTCCATACCTATAAAGATTAGAATGACATCACATACCCTGTGACACTTTATGGAAGTGAAAGCTGGACTTGAAAGAAGCAGAATAGGAGTAATGATGCTTTTAAACTTTGAGGTTGGGGAAGATTCGTGAGAATATGGTGGACAGCCAAGAAAACAAGTTGATGGATCATTGAACAAATCAATCTAGAGTCCCCACTCAAGGCACAAATGACGAGGCTCAAATTATCCTATTTTGGATACATTATCCAAAGGCCCAGCTTTCTGGAAAAACTTCAAATGCTGGGAAAAGGTGGAAGGAATGAGAAGAAGAGGACAACCAGCAGCAAGGTGAAAGGACTCAGTTACAGAGGCAATGAGTGGGAAACCATTGGGAAACATGAAAAAAGAGGTTAGGGATAGATTGTTATGTAGAAAATTAATCTATGTGGTCACTAAGAGTCAAAATTGATTTCATGGCACATAATCAATCAATCTTTTAACCTTTCCTGCCTCCTGAATCTCATGCACCAGCTAAAAATTTCCCAAGGCTGATGCAGAAATCCTCCAATTGTCCTATTGCCAAGATATGGCCTGAGGAATCTTTTCGTCTAAGGGTATGAAAAATGCAGGAAATCTCCCTGTGAATTTATTGCACATCATCTTTTTCCTCTCTCTTCATGCATGCAAAATCCTTCTCCTCTCCTTCTTTCTGAGTCTCACATTAGGTACTGGCACCCCCATGTGGATAAAAAAAATACCACGTTCAAGTCCAATCAAATATATTTGTGCCTTATTGGACATTTATTTCGTTTTAGAATCCTCATGTAAGCCTGTATTTGTGTAAAAGAGAGTGTGAGAAAAAAATTCAGTCTCTTAGTCTCAACAATAACTTTTGCATCAAAGCATTGCAGCACAGAAAGTAGGAATTAAAGAAAATATTCGTAAAATCGTAGCACTTATTTGAGTTGGAAAGACTTTAGAGATCAACCTAATCCAAAGGGGGGAAAAAAGGATAAAAAGAAAAAAAACAAAGAACTATATAATATATGGACTAGATCAGGGGTGTCAAACTTGATTTCATTGAGGACCCCATCAGGGTTGTGTTTGACCTTGGAGGGCCAGGGGGCGTGGCCAGGGTGGGGGTGGCCAGTTGTCGGGGGTTGCCTGTGATGGCCCAAGTGCTCTGCCAGCAAAAACGAGCTCCCAAGCTTCATTTTCAGCTGTGATGGCCTCCTGCAACCCTGTGTCAGTGAAAATGGAGCTTGGGAGGGCCACGTGCAGCCCACCCGAGCTCTGTTTTCACTAAGAGAGGCAATGTGGGTCTGTCCTTTGCTGTTTCTGGGGCAGCCCCAGAGCCAGATCTAAGCACCCCACAAATTGGATCCAGCCCCAGGCCGTGAGTTTAATACCCATGGATCTCTAAAGTCCATGCACATTTATTGTCCTTTTTGGTTTAGAGAAACTGACCAATTCTGCCTTACCTTCTTTCTACCTGATGGCCCTTCAGATACTTGAAGACATCTGTTATCTCTCTAGTCATCTCTTCTCCAGGCTAAACATATGAAACGCATTCAGCTGTTCCTTGTAGGTTTGTTCTTCCGGGCACTTTATCATCTTAGGTTCTCTTCTCTCTAAACATGTTCCAGTTTGTCAACAACCTTTTAAAAATGCAGTGCCTAAAATTAGTCACAATATTCTATGTAAAATCTGAGCAAGGAGGAGTAGAAAAAGAACAATGAATTGTCTTGATCTTGACACTCTTGAACTTCTGTTTAAACACGTGTAGGTTTGCTCTGTTTTTCTTTCTTGTGTCAGGTGCATCAAATGGTTGTCTCATGTCTGATCTACCAGGATGCCTATATTTTTGTTCATGTACCTCTGCACCAAATATTACCTTCCCAATCCTATATTCATGGCTTTGATTTTTTCCTACCATAATTCAGGACTTTGCAGTTGTCCTTTTCGGAAGTCATCTTGCTGGTTTCTAATCCATTTTCCCAGCTTGTGAAGATCATGCTGAATCTTGATGTTCACCATTAAAGCATTTGCTACCTCTACTACTTTTTGTTATTATATGTAAGTTCAGTGACAATATTCTCAGAAATCTTATTTTCTAGTATCGTGTCCACATTATTTATAAATATGCTGAAGTACCCCTACAATTCATTGCTCAACACTTCCATTCAGCTTGACATGGATTCACTGAAGGTTAGTCATGGGTCACAATTGTTCATCAGCTTGGTCAATCAACTCTGCATCTATCCAATATTATCACAGGGTAATTCATATTTTGCTACTTTCTTTATTAGAATTTCATTAGACTGTTTTGTTGCAATATAGGGGTACTATGTCCACACAATTAAACTGGCCAATCTAGTGAAGAATGAGAAAAAGTTGACTTGGCATGACTTTTGCTGGTTCTAACCATGCAATTCCTTCTTTCCTAAACCTTCACTAATGGCTTAATACAGTTCTTGGCCTACTAATTGGTATAAGCTGATCAGATTTTACTTACCCTGATCCTCTTTGGTTCTTCTTCTTGAGGATAGGAGCAATATTTGCCCTTCTCTAATCCTCTGGCACTGCAATCATTTTGTTCCAATTTTCTTTCTTCATTTTTAGATTGTATTGTTCATGTACTTTTAAACACATAATTTAAACATTTTGGAACCAAACTTTAATTTTAAACTTTAAATTCTTCGGTTGTTATTTATATTCTTTAGAAAAATCAGCAAAAAAGATATTTTTAAAATGATTTCTCAAAGATCACAGGAAGCAGTTTTGAGATTACATCTGTTTCAAAAATTTCTAGATGTATTTAATCTCTTCTGGAGATTGAAACTTGCTCATGGTCACCAGTTGCTCCTCAATTATCTCTTTTGGGCTGTTCCTCCTACTTGTGTCAATTGTTATTTTGGTTCTCATTTAGGACAAAGACTGGAACAAAATAGAAAATGAGTAGCTCTGTTACCTGTTTTTATTCAACCATTTTTCTCAAATGTCCCCTTTCCCCTTCCCCCCCCCCCCCTTCTTTTCCTCTTCCTGCCAAAATAGTTCAGGTGGTCCTCATTTAATAACCACTCATTCAGCAACCATTCAAACTTGCAATGGGATTATACAAATATTTACAATCAGGCCTCAAAATTCTGGTGGTTCCAGCATCCCCATAGTTACTTGTTCGCAGTCTGGATACTCAGTGACAGGGTTGTAATTGCATTGTGACAGCATCCCACAGCCACAGGGTCACCATTTCAACCTTCACTGCCAGTTTCCAAAAAGTAAAGCCAAATGGCAATCACGTGATGCCCTCACTTAATAACCTCCTGCGATTCACGTAATGTTGCAACCGTATCGCTTAGCGACACAAATTCCAGTCCCAATTACCATCATTAAGCAATGACATGCGCTTTTTCTTACATTTACCTCTCTTGTAAGCCTGGTTCTTTTAGTGCTTTAGTCTTTCTGACTGTCTTCCAGAAAATATTACCTACCTGCCAGTATGTTGCCTACCCATCTTCTATATGCTGTGCATGTCTCTTTTAAATTTTAGCACAGTCAAAACCTCCACACAAAAGCTCCATGTTTCTAAGCTGCTACCCATAAGGGCAAAACCTTTATTCCAGTGGGATGCCTTGAGATTTCCTCAAGAACAGCTATTTGGGGGGAGGGGGATTAAATTTTGCTAAGGCTGTTCTGAATTTGGGAACTATTATTTGTACAAAAGGTAATTTTAACCAATAAGAGAAGATGCACAAGTAAATGTTTGTTTCAGTTTTGAGCCCATCAGCCTCATGGAGTAAAAAAAAAAACATGTTAGGAATTTGTCGTGGGAGTTGAAATATATTCCATCAGAATTCAGAGTGCGTAAAACATTAAACGAGGCGGAGGCCTTCATTCAAAAACATTCTTCCCTTCTAAGGGACGAAGATGGGGGAACAAAGGGAGCAACGGTCCCGCCCGGTGACGGGGGAAGAAGAGTCAATAGCGAAAAGACTTAGATCTCAAAAATGATTTTATTGGAAATCTTATTGTAATTGTCGATACAAGATAAAATGGCAAAGAAAAAGATGATTGAATGTATGGACTGTACAATGTAATCTTCATATATGCCTATCCTTTATTCTTAAAATAGTAAACTTATGAAGTTTTTTGGGAGGGCCACCATCAACGGCATGGGAGCTACCAAAACGTTATACTTACCCTATATCTTTTCCCTATATGTATTTTGAAAACCAATAAAAAAAATTATATAAAAAAAAAAAAGAATTCAGAGTGCGCCCTCTCTAAAGACATTCGCAAGTTGCTGTTATAAGAACTCTGTAACCAAGTATTCCCGCTTCTTTTCCTGAGGGAAGGGACTGCCTTATTACAATGTTATCCATCTTTGTAAACTGCTGTGGAAATGCTTCTTGGCTGAAGAGTAGGGCAAACATCTTTCAAATAAATAGAGATTTATCAAACTGTGTAGCTTGATGAGATCTGGCTTGCTTAGTCTTTAGCAGGCAAAGCGGCCAGTCGTGTTTATATGTTCTATCTGAGGCAGTTTAAGGCACTTAACCTTTCAGGATCAAAGTGCCTGAGCCCCAGCAAACAAGGTTGCCAGATTTAAAACCTTTGATTCAGCCAAGGTGGTGGGTAAGGAAGCCCAAGCATTGGAGGAATGAACCAGCAGCAGCAGGAAAGACATCAGAAGAAGCCATTCAGCAAGATCAACACCTTCAAATAGTCCCATCCTGGTCAGACATAAAGACAGGCCACAAAAAGGAATGCCGATAAAAGGAGCTATTCTCCAAATGCCACATGCACTCCCGTTGGCATCTCCGGGCCTTTTGTTCTTTCTGTGCCAGGTATGCAGGCTGTTAAAAGCCGATTGCTAGCGGGGACGTGGTAGGGGCTGCCTTGGAAGTAATGAGAAGCTCCATTGACAACGTCCCAGCCTTTGAACTGAGAGAATCTCTTTCTGGAGCTCCTCTTCAGCTGCAGGGGCTCTGTGACTGGGCCATTTTCTCTGATGCCCATTCTCCACTGGGCAAGAATTTCCCTGTTCTCAATGGAGACAGTAGATGTAAGCTCAGGCTTTTGAAGCTTTTTCTGCAAATGGGCAAGGAGGATCATTGGATGCTGAACAGTTCCCAGACAGGTACAAAATAGGAAATGCTTTCTGAAAGAAAGTGTATAATATATTCACAAGAAACAGCACAGGTATAACATAATGTCTTATAAAGGATCGATGAAATAAAAAAGTTTTGCATTATTAATTTAAAAAAAACCTTTGTGAAATTCAGATATTTACCAATTTTCTGGATGAAATTGTTCACGTTTCAAGTATGTGCTTACTTGTTGTTTCAGGACATAAGAAGATTATCTTGGAGCTCATTATATTTAATCTACGGCTTGTCTTTCTAACTAGAAAAGAGAATTTTTAAAAAATTCAACTCCAACCCTGGGCGTTTTATAATGGGACTGGACGCTACTGCCGTTCCTCTCATCAGGATTGACTGGAGACCTGCAAAGAAGCACAAAATGGAAATAAAATAACATAGTTGGAAGGGACCTTGAAGATCTTCTAGAACAACCCCCTGCTAAGGCAGGAAAGTCTATACTATTTCAGGTAAATGGTTATCCAACATCTTAAAAACTTCCAGTGTTGGAACATTTATACTTCTGGGGGCAAGTTGCTCCATTGATTAATTGTTCTCACTATCAGGAAAATTCTCTTTAGTTCTAAGTTGCTTCTCTCCTTGATTAGTTTCCACCCATTGCTTCTTGTCCTGCCCTCAGGTGATTTGGAGAATAGCTTGACTCCCTCTTCTTTGTGGCAACCTCTGAGATATTGGAACACTGCTATCATGTCTCCCCTGGTCCTTCTTTTCATTACACTAGACCTACCCGGTCCCTGCACACATTCTTCATGTGCTTTAGCCTCCAGTTCCCTAATCATCTTTGTTGCTCTTCTCTGCACTCTTTCTAGAGTCTTTTTTTTTTTAGAAGATTTGGATTTAAATTCTGAAAGATGCTCCATGTACTTTGATGAAGAGTAAGCATCACTGAGGGTTTCTTGAGGGTGAAGTCAATAACACTGTTGGGGGAACCTCTTTTCTTCCTGAGCCAGAACTTTCTCTGTTCATTAAACAGTGGAGACATTTTTCTGTCTGGATTAGGAGCAAATGTGGAGTAGCACCCTTGGGCCCCTTTTCCTTTTTGCCACCCAGGGCCTTTCCAAGTCTCTTATCCAACCAGGGTCAGGATCGACCCCTATCTGGAGTTTAGGATGTTACAAGGCTTGCCTGGGTTTTTAGGTCCCTCACCCTCTGGAGTGACAGGCCTGCCTTTGTGGAACGCAAGATTAGAGCAAGCCCACAGCCCGGCCTGCCGATTGGCCAGGCATCCTCAGCCCAGGTGACAGGAGCAGTGAGCCCGGTGCTCTGCTGAAAAACAAGGCAGAGGAGAGAGAAAAGTGACAGCCTTGGAAGCGGGCCAAGGGAAGGAGGGAGAGGAAAAGGCTGCTGCACAAAGGGCCGGCCTGTCTTCACACCTGCTTGGACATACAGGGAGCACGGAGGCCGAAAGGCGTATGGTGGAGTGGGGGGGGGGGAGAACACTGACAGATAGAAGCAGGGGGGGGGAAATAATTCTCACTGAAAGAAGCATGTCATTTGGGAGATAGCTCTGTGAGACACTTCAAATAAAGGGAAGCAGCCGTGGTGACAGGGTACATTCTTTGCCTCAAATGTGCTGCAGGGCTGGGAGTGCCAGAAACATTAGAAGTGGGGGAGAGAGAGAGAAAAGGCTATTTGAGTCGCATCAAAGGCAACCACCACTGACACAAAGCTCTTTGCAGCGATCGCCAACCTGAAAGCCAGCACAGAAGAGGAGGCTTTGTTCTTTGATTGTGCAGCCACTTGACTTGCTCCTTTCCAGCACTGGGCTGTTGTTGTAAGTAGGTTGGGAGCCTGCCATTTATCTTTTCATTAAGGTACCCGAACTTCAGCAGATGTGAGCCAGGCCCTGCATGGAACACTGCCAAGCCCAAGCTGAAATCTGAGCCTCATGCAGAGATCCAAGAAGGAAGAATTCAACTCTTCCCTAGCATTGTTCCTCAGGCAGAAGACCTGGACTAGGTGTGAATCCTATTGAGTCAGAGGTGACTTTCTGTTGTTCTCTGGATTTGTTAGAACCACAGTTCCCTGAATTCCCTGATAGCACAGCTGTGGATGAGGCTGCAGATTTTGGACATTGTAATCCTAACCGTTCTAGAGAACGTTGGAAAACCTATCCCACAATGAGCCCAAAGAACTTGCATCCCGATCCACCAAAGAAGGACGTTGAAGACCAACACTAACTTCAGCAATGGCAAGGTAAACATTACCCCAAATGTCTCCGTGTTCTGTCCCAGACCTCTAACAACAATCTGTATCAGAGGCAATTCCAACCTTCTCGATGCCTCTGAGTTAGCTGTTTCTGCAAGAGAGGGTTTACGGTCAGAGAGGATCATTATACTGAGCCTCAGGAATACTACAGTTGTCTGTCTTAAAAAGTTTTTTTGTTCTTCCTCCTGTCATCAGACCACTTTCCTCCAATTTTATTCTAAATTCCTCTGGATACATTACTGTCAGGTACAAGGAGCTAAGATATGATGAATTGCTCAAAGAAATTTCTTTATTACTATTTACCCATAGACACAAATCTTGCCGGACTAAAGTACACTCTGCATAACTATCAGATAAACACTGTAATGATTTAGGGAGGATTCTTCCTTCTGGGCCTCTTTGTGCATCTCAATGACTCAAGACTGATTTGCTTCTTCATTCCTCCGGCTGGCAACTCAGTGCCAGATTCCACCACAATTTCCAATGATTGTCCAGGTTATGAAATCTGTCTACATACCATATAAAATACAGTAGTCCTCAACTTAAAATGATTTGTTTAACAAACATGCAAAGCTACAACAGTATTGAAAAAAGTGACTTACAACTGGTCCTCACATTTACAACCAGCGCACCATCCCCACGGTTATGTGATCAAAATTTGGGCACATGTATTTATAATGGCTGCAATGTCCCAGAGTCACGTGATTGCCATTTGTGATGATCCCAGCCATCTTCCAACCAGCAAAGTCAATGAGAGAAACTGGATTCACTTAATAGGCACAATGATTCACTTAACAACGTCAGTATCCACTTCACTGAATCCACATAATGTTTGTCTAGGATAGGCTGACAAGACGGCCTCCTGTGAAGATTCTCTGTACAACTCTTGAGGCCTTACTTAGCATATTATAAATAATAATGAGAACAATAATGCAAATCAACACATACTGAGAATACTTTAAAGTAAAATGAAAGTGCTGTTGGAACTCAAGACTACTCTCCTGCTCCACCTCATTCAAGACATGATCTTTCTAAGCCTCTGTCAACGCATTGTGCCTCAGGTGGGACAAGGAATGCCACAGTAATTAAGCAGATAATTAAACTCAGTACATGAAAAGATAACGATACTAAGGTTTAGACCAGGCCTCCAGTTAAACTTAGCTCTGCTCACGCCAACCTTCACTTGTGTCCTTAACGTAATAAGATAGATAGATAGATAGATAGATAGATAGCTAGCTAGCTAGCTAGCTAGCTAGATAGATAGATAGATAGATAGATAGATAGATAGATAGATAGATAGATAGATAGATAGATAGATAGATAGATAGATAGATAGATAGATAGATAGATAGATAGATAGATGTAGGTAGGTAGGTAGGTAGGTAGGTAGGTAGGTAGGTAGGTAGGTAGGTATAAAAATAAGCCAATCCTGAAGATTTAGGATTTCTTCTTGATCTTCCAGGGATGAGTCTCAAGAAGTTGCTTTATTTATCAGAAGAGCTCATTATTCCAAGGGATGAGAAACCTCACTGCCTGGATTTTACTTGGTGGAAAAATACAATCACGTGTATCACCCATCCTGCCACTCTCCAGATTTACAAAGGCTCTTAGCCCTTCTCTAGGAAACGCTGTACCATCCTTTGATATTTTTTTTGTTGATGCTCAGCGGAACACTGCACACTGAATAGAAAGGTTAGGGATCAGAGTAATAAAAAAAACCAGTTTTCCTTCAGAAAGATTAATTATAGGCCAAATGAAGTATGAGGATCATATAACACAAATATTCTTTGATAGAGGGATGCTACTTGTAACACCATTTCCTCTACTTCAAAACCAAGGGTACCTTTCTTGCACTTTACCTGGCACAAAAATCGCCTGATCACACATCTTTTCTTTCTTCCTTAATCTATCCATGCCTCCATCTCCACCTTTTTCTGACCCTACACAATGGTGTAGCCACTAGATCTGGATAGCAAAAACTGTGATGATCACTAGATGACTCCGAGGAGAAATGGAAAAACCCCTTGTAGCTCTGGAATGGATATTTGATTCTTTTCAGCCTTGACCTGGTGGCCCTATCTTAGGGCAGCTTCAAAATGTGTAAAATCTATTAGGCTTTATTGTCTAATCAACTTGGAGAGAAGTCAGCTGACCGGCAGTGACTGGGAAAAGAGGCAATATAGTTAGGGTAGGAATCACTATTGGTGACAGCAAATTTCATTCCAATATAGCCAGGATGGCGAACCTGTGGCACGCGTGCCACAGGTGACACGTGGAACCATTTGTCAGGGCACATGAGGCATTACCCTGTCAGCTGGCCAGTGCGCATGTGCATGCTGGCCAGCTGAATTCAGCCTTTTTTAAAGCCATTTTCCACCCTCTCCAGGCTTCAGAGGTTTTATAGGAGCCTGGGGAGGGCAAAAACAGCCTCCCCACTACCAACGCCCTCCGGAGGCTTCAGGAGCTTCCCTGAAACCTCTGGAGCGCAAAAAAACCAGCCCTACAAACAAACTGGAAGTTTGGGAACAGACTTATGGTTTGCTTGTAGGGCCGTCTTTAGTCCTCTGGAGTCTTCAGGGGAGCCTCCTGACGGTCCCTGAAGCCTCCAGAGGGCCTCCAGGGGGGTGGGGAAGGCTGTTTTCGCTGCCCCCAGGCTCCTATAAAGCCTCTGGAGCCTGGGGAGTGTGAAAGAAACATGCAAAAAATGGGAGTGCCTGTTATGTGCGCATGCACGCTGGGGGGGTCGTGCATTGCCCCCTGCTTATGGCACGCGAGGAAAAAAAGGTTCACCATCGCTGGAATATAGTTTCCTTCTAGCTAAAGTAGGGGTCTCCAACCTTTGCAATTTTAAGTCTGAAGGACTTCAGCTCCCAGAATTCTCCAGGCTGGAGAAGTCTGGGAGCTGAAGTCCTTCAGACTTAAAGTTGCAAAGGTTGGAGACCCCTGAGCTAAAGGATGGGAAATTAGCACTTGAACTCCGAAGACTCAACCAGGCAAGGCTTACTTAGGTTTTTGACCCGAGAAAAATCAAGATAATTTAGTCACGTGCGCCCTCAAGTGGTACATAAGAGGCCCTACATGAAGGAAATTCTGCAAAGGACATTCTGAAAGCATCCATTTTAGCAGCGTTACTGTATTTTCCAATTCCGCTTGGTAGATTTTTCTCAGTTTATTTTATTCTATAAACCCCCATTTGTTTTCTTTCTTGTCACAGATGTGTTTCTTTTTCTCCACTGAAGCGGTGGACCTGCTTATTAAGATATTGACAAGCTCTTCCTAGCTTTTTCTAAAACATTCCCACCTCAACCGCAACCATAATTGTGAATTAAATTCTCCAATCTTGAATGATTATTTTCATGCACTTTTGTGACAGTTCTTAACCTTGCTGTTTATGAAAAGGAGTCTATGCTGGGTCAGACCGTAGGCGCTTAGGGCAGGGAGGATTTTCCCCTGCAGTGTAAAAATATTCTCACTAACCACCAATACCTACATGCTCCTATAATCAAAGCTATGTGTAAAAAAATAGCTTCCAAGACCTATTCAATTTCCAGTAACCTGTGGTTTAGTTTTCTTAACATAGCAGGTTATCTCTCAGTAGTGCTATCATCTCAGCAGTGCTAATACTAGGAGTAACAATAGTATTTTACTCCAGTTCTCCACTCCAGAGAATATCTACTTTCATTCATAGGCATTTACATAGTTGAAATTATAGTTAATTATTAACAAGGACCAAGGAGGCCAAATAACCAACACTCTTACCTTTGTTTTGATCCCCAAGCCCCCAAAACAAGAATTGATTGGGCCACCCTGAGGCAAAAGGGAGCTTAAGCACATTAATATCATTCAGCCTCCCTCTCTACCTACACACACCCTTCTTTGCCTATAGTCCAAGCCCCCCTTCTCAAAACACTAACATGATACAGCGGTTAAGGTATATGGACAAGGGGCAGACAGACTGAGGTTTTGTCTTCAGCTATGAAGATCTCTGGGTCACTTTAGATCAGTCCTTCTCTCTTAGCCCATCCTACCTCCCGGGTCTCATACAAGTACATGTTATGCAGAGGTAGGTTTCTACCAGTTCGGACCGGTAGACTATATTAAAGACTATATTGTACCAGGAGGGATTCAGGGCCCTTCTGTTATTCCCTGCAGACCTTCCTTCCTCATTGGCTTGCCTTCTAGGGCTGAGTTGCATGAGGCATATAGTGCAGGTCAACTGAATAGTGTCTTAGTCAATTAATCTGATTTCCTGGGGTCCCAAAACCCAGTAAACAATAGATGAACTATACAGGCTGCATTGCATTGAACCTGCTATGTTACTGCTACGTGTGGTTGGATAGTTTGTGATGCCATATTTTAGGTTACCACAGTTTGAGGGTTAAAAGAACAAGCTGGGAATTGAATACTTCTCACTTCACTTTCCTTTCTCTTCTGGAAGAGAAGCACCAAGGTCCCCCTGCATCTCTCTTCCCAGCTAGGCAGTTTTTCTCCCTTGGCCTGGGTCTCAGGTCACAGAGATCCACAACCCCAAATGCAGCACCTGTACAGAAGAGCCGTACGCTGGCAAAATACATTCCGAATCAATGGTGTCCTCGTTGTTCTCTCCAAGGACTCCAATAGTAACAACAAAGCCTTAGTTAGGTCAATCCTTAAGGAGTTAACACGGAGGCGGTTCAGCAAAATTGTGCAGTGGTGACATTCTCTCCCTCCCTCTCCCTTACTAATGCATTGCTTAGTATAAACATAAACAATCTTCCAGTTTCATTTTATAGAGCAGCTACCCTGCTTTATAATAAGGGTAGGGATGCTGTCCCAGCATCATCTCTCATTTTAAACTCTCCTTCCCATATCAACTTCTTCCAAAAAAAGAGTGGGATGAGGATGTAGAGGAAGAGAAAGATTATCCATTTAAAATGAAGAAAGTGGAGTGCCCGCCTTCTGCCTTCTGATTAAAAAGAGTCCCTCTTGCAGCATTACAGTAATAGAATTTATATATTCTACAACAGACACTTGGACTTGGTATGTCAAAAATTTAGACAGTATCTACCTTCACATATTCACTCTCCGTCTCCTTCTCCGTCTCCATTTCTCTGTCTCTGTCTCTGTCTGTCTGTCTGTCTGTCTGTCTGTCTCTCTCTCTCTCTCTCTCTCTCACACACACACACACACACACACACACACCATACCACAGACAAAAGAGGCCTCTCCAGAACTCCTCTCTGGACTCATTTTTCTAGGTCCTCTTCTTCAGACTCTCTGGAAGTCGAGCAAAAGGGCCCAGTTCTCGTGGGGCCTTTGGAGCTTCAGAAAATTGCACAAGAAACCTTAAGTGATTTTTTGATGCCTCAGAGACTGTGGAGAACAAGGCCTTCTGATGCAACTTCCAGAGGATCCAGAGGCCTAGCATGTCATCAAAAATGGCACGGTATGTCACCTGTGACACATGTTTGATAGATTCACCATCACTGTACTGCAAAATAGCATGTGATGGCAAGTTTTTCTGGCTTGTTTTTTATATCAAGAGGATATTTAGAAAATGTATACAGTTGCTCATCTTATGAATTATGTAAATTATCTTCTGTATCATCTTAATACATACTAACCTTTTGCTTCTTGTGAGATGAGTGACCATGCATATGTGATTAATAAAGTAATGATTAATAATGATTAATAAATAAAATAAGTACCCAACTTTGGGCAGGGTATAAAAACCTGAACCCATTAAACTAACAGAAAGAAAAAGCAAATAAACAAGCAAGGCATCCCAGATTAAGTCCATAAGGTACACATACGTATGTATTGGGCTCCCCTAATGACTGAAGTGAAGTTTTAACAGCCTTGCACAAGGTCAGAAGTTCCATTCAAATTTGAAGAGGAATGAGATTGATCCATAGGGAGGATGCTATGGGAGAGAGTCTAGTTTTCTGGGATCTGGAAAAATATGAAACTGGGGGCACACATACATCCATTCAAGTCACTGCTTGAGAAGAACTCTTTAGGAGTTTAGGCAGAAGTTTGATCCAGCCCAATTTGGAAATGGTGGGGACTGAGCCCAAGTTCTTCTTTGTGCCAACTGTGCTCCACCATGGATTCATGTTCCTTACCAGACCTGAGTCAAAAAGAAAGACAAACATCGGAGGAAAATCTCTTTTTTTTTTATTGGGGATACCCCTGACATTGAATACTAAAGGCAACATCCCAGCTTACAAGACTCTGAAGAATCATTCTTAAAGGACCAAATATCTGACTCAAACACTACAGCTCAAATGTGACATTGACCCCAAGCCCATTTTGGTTGGAAGGCTATGCTCCTCTCCTGGTATGCAACCAGCCAGTTCTATGCAGGCTTAGAGGCTTCCCCTTGCCAGTCAACATTATTAATATTTTCAGCAAAACATAATGTTTTCAACAGCATAAATATTTCCCTTTTCAACAAATACAGAGGCAAAGAACACTTGTGAGCAGAAATGGGCACTCGCTAGTTCTCCCCACAAAGCTTTTTGTTTACTTTTTCTCCAGCCAAATTCTGAGACCAGAAATAAACTTGGAATTGGAACCAAGCTGCGTAAGCCAAATAACTTGAGGGTAAGAATTGCAAAAGGAGTTGGGTGAAGAGAACATCCTGATAAAGTTGGGCTGGTTTTATGCACTTTTTAAAATCTAACCCAGTCATTTATCTCCAGTTGGTCATCCAAAGAAGTTCAGCTAATTTATTTATTTATCAAATTTAGACACTGCCCATCTCACTCTCGGAATAATTCTGAGGCATTTAAAACAGATCAAGGCAGTATGGTGCCTTTCAGATGTTTGAGCTATGGCTGCATTGACTATTCATCAGTGCTACTCATGGGAACTGTAATCCAAAATACCTGGATGACACAGATTTGCTTATTCCTGCACTAGAATCATCATAGACTTGTTTTCCTGTTACAGTTGAAAAATACATCTCCATAATTATCTTTCCTTTTTTTTATACAAATATATAAGACACACCTGGTGTAGGATTTTTCTGGACAAAAACCACACAGATACCAAAAAAGAGGAAAGGAGGCATTTGACCAACCAAATACGTTACCGTAATGGACTTCAATCCACCCATTCACCCCCCCCCCTGTAAATTCTCCAGAGAGAAAATAGAGATTCCCACTAGACTTGGAACATGACAAGGAGAAGACAAAGCCTTTCATCTCATCCCCAGAGATGCTCTGATGAGCTCCGAGGAAGATATCAAAGGAAAGGACTTTCCTCTCAAGCTCTGAGGATTAGTTGGCTACTGCCTTTTATGGTAATTTTCCAGATCCCAGAAAGAGGAATATTTGGTAGGATTAAGTAACTCCACACCCCCTTGGTTTCCTATTCAGGTTTATCTGATGAAGACAAACCTCAAAGAAGAGGAGCTGCAATGATGATAGACAAGTAATAGGTGTCCCAGGACAAAGGGCTGCCTTGGAAACCTATTTTTCCCCAGCCACATCCTTAAGGTAATGTCCTCAAGTAGAACTTTACACCAAAATGCATCTTCCCTCTATGAACAGGGTGCTGGCCCATGATCAGTTCTAAGCATGCTAGCTACCAAGAGGCCTGCCTGCTATTAAAAGGAGAGCAATTATGCAAACATAGTTACTTCTTACTCAACCTACTAGATCTGCATTTCACTGAAGAAGAGGAAGAATATAGTCCTGCGGTTACGCAGGGAATTGGGGCCCTAAAAATCTGAGTTTAGTTCCTGCTTGCCACTGGGATCCTTAGGAATAGTGTAATTCCATACATGTTTACTTACTAGTCCCATAATGGTCAAAGATGATTATTCCCTGCTGAGTATTTTTGGCATTGCAATCTAGGTTTCAAACTCCATCTACAATTTAGCCAAGTGGATAGAACAAATATGTAATCTCATTTATTGTATGTCTTATTAAACCAGTGGTTCCTTTGCATTCAGATTAGAGGGTCCACAAAAGTGATGGCATGTTTTGGGCAGGGGTGGGTTTCAAATTTTTTAGAACCTACTCTCTAGGTGTGGCCTATTTTGTGGGCGTGGCTTGGCAGTCATGTGACAGGGTGTGAGTGACCACCTTTTAAAATGTGGTGAAACTCATTTAACAACGCTCTTGCTTAGCAACCAAAATTTTGGACTCAATTGTGATGATAAATTCTTTCTTTCTTTCTTTCCTTTCTTCCTTCCTTTTTTCCTTCCTTTCCTTTCCTTCCTGTTGGGTCACTGGCAGCGGTGGGCCAGATTTACTTCCAGGTACGCCGGTGGAACCTCCTCTCACCGGTTCTCTAAATTTCACCAACCGGTTCTCGCGAGTAGGTGCGAATCTGCAGAAACCCACCCCTAGTTTTGGAGGAGGAGAACCCCATGATTATTCCTTGAGAATACTTATTTTAAGTCACAAAATTGTTCAAATACAACAATTTGAACCTTATAAAGTTTTGTTGACAAGATAAATTAAGCAGGTCAAGGATCTTTTCACCTACCCTCCGGCCAACCACAGCCTACCTTGTACAATCATGTCTGAAATTATCAAGCAAGTATCCAGTTTAGGAAAGGAATCAAAATGGAACAACCAAATTGTTCCAAATCTCAGATCTGAGTGTCTCAGGGAACAGCAGAGTAAACATTAAAAAAAGACTCTTGTTTCATTGTCAATCAATCCGATCTGAAAGGGCAGTCAGTGCAATAAGCCACATGTTGAAATAATTGAGGAGGATGCAGAAAATGGCTAGAGATCAAACATCCCCTTTTCTTTTTAAGTCATGATTGGATAGAAAAGGTTTAGAGAGACATTATGCTGCCCCTGACCATGTTACCTTGTTCTCCATCTTCACTGATGAAGAATAGATGGTTTGAATGAATACAGGTTGAATTCTCTATAAATTTAAGGCAGCTCTACTATAATGGATGCATAGCAGGTCTTGTAGATTCAATCTTAAATTTGCACTTCCACAAAACAAAAAGTGTCTAACACGGTAGTTTTCACTTGGTTGTTGTAACCAATATAATGACTCCTAGTATCACATCACAAGGTCTAGTTCAGTGAGCACGACACACACCTGTAGTTCCTTTTGGAAAAAGAGGGCTGTGCAGACTACTTTAATATGTATTAAATACATAATATGTAAAACATTCCTTATTGTCTTCCAGTTAAGCTGAAATATATTGGATAGAGAGTTCCTTGGCACAGAAACAATATATGTGAAGTAAGTGTGCAATAATGATTGAGAATCAAACAACAAAATGAAACAAAACGTTAGTCAATAAGGATGCCGGAAGTTCGTATCAGTTCCTTCATAAACTGTCCCATCTCTCTAGATTTATTTGCACGTTTTTAAAAAAGCGGAAGGAACATTACATTAAGATGTATGATTTTCAAGGGATTTCTAAATGTATTCAGTAGTTCAGAACATATTTTCTGTTAAAGTATGCCTAAAGAAAGTATATTTTACCTTAAAATGTACATTTTATGCATCTTTGGGTAGATTCTCTGAGCAGGGAACTGCATCACATAATTCAGAGAAACATGCTTTCAGAAAGCTGCCCCAAGGCTGCTTTTTCAGGAGGCAAATTGACTTTTTTTTTCTTTTGAAGACGTTTTACTTCTCATCCACGAAACTTCTTCAGCTCTGACAGGATAGTGGGGAGTTGAAGAAGCTTCTTGGATGAGAAGCAAAATGTCTTCAAAAGAAAAAAAAAGTCCAGTGGCCTCCTGAAAAAGCAGCCTTGGGACAACCATGACCTGGATGACTGAGAATCTCTATAGACACTTATACTTTCTTCTTGTGTTTCAATCTGCACATCAGCCTGGAATGGAAAGTACAGTTGTGTTTACTTTTCTCATGAAACATTTCCCATGGCCAGTGGACCTATCTCAATTAGATCTCAGTCAAGGTAAACGTGTTGCAGTTCATATCACCATGGAAGGTCTCCTTTGCTGGGTTGTTAGTTAATTCCACTGCATGGTGAGCGTGGTTGGTGTCTGCTACTTAGCAAGCCAGATATTGGTACCTGTATGCTCAAACGCTGAGCAAGAATTTGGGTCGGTGGGAAAACAGGAAGTCCCCAGGAAGAGGGGCATGTGGTTTAGAGACAGTGATGATGTCCTTTATCCACACTTACACAGCACATCTGCAATTGGAGCTGAGGAGGGGGGAAATCACATGTTTAAAAAGCCTGGGCAGGACCTCCTTTCAATTAACTTTTAGCCCCAGAAGTCCCAGGGGCTAGGAAAGGGGCAGAAGAAGAAGAAAGTGTCCATAGACTAGTAACCAGGTGATTTGATAAGGGTGATCAGTGTGTGTGGTGTTTTCATTTCTGAAATCCACTTGGCAGCCAGTGAATGCCTTTGAGAATTCGTTATATGCCGGTGATCAGGGCCCAGCCCTCCCCCCACTCCTAAGAGGCACAGTTTGTGAAATACACTGAGCTTGCGGTTGACCAGAGTCTGAGGCCGGAATTCATGCTCTGTTCTGTATCCTGATGTGGTAAGAAGCTCAGGCCCATATGGGAGAGGGTGGGGTAGGGGAATAACCAAGGTTGTGAGTGTCAGCAGAGGCTGCAAGGCCTCCACTAAGCAACCTGGAAGTCTTCTGCCCAGAGACTAGGCTGAAGGGCCCCAAAGCACCGGAAAGCACAACCGGACCCTAACGGAATTGCGATAAAAGGGAACGTGACTTGAACCCAGGAGATTAATGTCCAAATTGACAAGAAGAGAGAGGAAGGGAAAATTTCATCAAGTGATGGAAACAAGGAAGTGATGAGAATCCAAAACATATTTAGAAGTTGCTGCTGCTGACCCTTCAACGGGCATCACACGCTCTCTCTTCTTGAGTTCTGAAAGAAGAAACAGAGGAAAGGATCTTTGAAGTGTTTCAGCAGAATTTTGCTCTTCTCCTCCTTTATAGTTGCATTCATGAGTGTTTTTATCAACTTCACATGCCACATCTGTAACCCCATCATCAATGGTAGATCCAAAGCTTCATTCCACTTATGTTTTGCCTTCATTTTGCTTTCCAATATAATCTATATGGCAGGGATTCTAAGTTTTATAACCTGCTAAAATGATTAATGAATTTGGGCAACCTGGAGCATCCGTAGCAAAGGACCTGCCTTCAAAATGGCAGGCACAACCAGGTGATCAAAGCTCCGCCCCTTTCCAATATGGGTCTCATGTGTTGCATGCACTCAAAAAGAGGAGGATGTGCAATTGTCTGGTTGGGCCTGCCATTATGAAGCAACTAGCCATTACTGCAGGTGCCCCCTCGTGTGATTTCTTCCATGAACAAAATAAATGATTTGATTAGATACAGGATTGGGAAATAAGTAAATATAGCACGTTTTTCATAATTATATTTTACTCTGTATATCAGTGAGTGCAACCAATTGTACAGTAGAACCACGAGTCATGATCATAATTTGTTCCATAATTTTGGTCGCAAACTGATTTGGTCGTGACCTGACCTAATTTTGGAAATTTGGCGCTTACAAAAAAATGGCGCAGAAGGGGGAAGTGGCCGCAAAAAGAAATTGTGAGTTTTTTGGTCGGAACCCGATTTGGTCATGGTCAGGAGCATTTGTGACCAGAGGTTCTACTGTATTGGGATTACACAGGAAAAACAGAAAAAATTGATAGTGCTCCCACATTGCTAATGCTTGATCAATTTGAAGGATTCCCCCCCCCCCACCCGGTTTGGTCATGACCCACAGTTTGAGAATTCCTGACCTATAAAGTACATGTTAAAGTAGCACCTCTGGATGCAAGATTTGATTACAAATGGTGTTACTTTGACTATACAGTATAATCACTATTAAAGCTCTTCCTGGTTTCTAGTTAATTAGTCTCTTTAGGATTGATGGTTTATTAACCTAAGGGTGAACTGATGCTGAATTATCCTGTAGCAGATCAATCCAAATATCTGGACACACCTGGAAATTGGGATGGTGAGCCATGAGAAGCTACATTTGCGCACTTTAAGCCATTTAAGCTTTGGACAAACACAAATAATTCTGTTAAAATGAATACCATTGTTTGACAACCTTTAAAAAAATAGATGTGTGAATATGTCTGATGCCACATGTATCTACCATAAGTTGCTGCACAGAACAGCAGAATAAGTTAGCTTTCCTCTTGAGATAAAGCCATAGTGTAGAATCCCATAGACAGGAACTGAAACCTAAAAGCCCCAAACTGATACGTTTCTCAAACTTTCATGAAAATAATATAGATTGTTTCCAATCCTAAATCTCAAGCAGTGTTTCATGCATATTGCCAACTTTTTGTTCCGCTGGATAAAATTCTTTCTGGTTTTCCTAGTGTTTTGGCATGACCATTAATTAACAGCATCTTAACTGAGGACCCAAAAATAATAGAAAGTAAAACAGCTCACTAGAACCAGCAGTGGTCAAGGGAAAAAAATATTATGCAGGTTCCACTTTTTCAGGTGCCTTTTCTGAATGTTTGCTAGATTTTGATACACTGATCCTTGCAAGGTGAGGCAGTTTCATGAGTTGAGCTCAGTTGGAGTACCTTTATGGACGTGCCCATATTGTTTTTATGGCAAAAGCATAGAACCATTTTGCCACTCTCAGGTTCTAGTATATATACTTGACTTCTGTCTAATACCTAGCAGAGAAACGATGGACTCATCTTCACAACTCTCTAAAGGCAGCACAAACATGCCCTCATAACACCCTTTTTCTCCCATGTCTTCATCTTGTTTCCATCTCATCTCCAGCCCACAGCCAAGGGAGCTTATGTCATTCTTAGCTGTTATAGATCTAAAATCTTCTTCTCCTTCTCCTTCTCCTTCTCCTTCTCCTTCTTCCTGTTGGAGCTGGGATCTCAGCTGCAGTTGGGATCCACTGGGTTTTTACACTGCTAAGGGTATCCTTTCAGTTCCTGGGAACTGCCAACACAGCCATTTTGACTTGGGGAACAAGAACCTCTGGGCTTCTACCAAGACACCTGCCTGTGAAATACCTCTCTGATACATTCCAAAGTACCTGCCAGGATTTATAATCATGACTTTAGCAGTCTTTTGAAAGAGCTCTAATTCTGATTTTTAAACCCTGGTTTAGTGCTTTCTTCAATACTATCCTTGTGTTCAGCAGAAGCCAAGAGACAGATCTGCCATGCATGTTGTTGGTTTTCTGTTTTTGTTGCCAACAAGGGAATTCACATGGCCATCCTTTTAATTGTTATTATTATTGGGAAAGTGCACAGTTCTCCCTATTCCATTCTGGCTAAGGAGGCATGAGTTACGTGGCGATTACTGTTGCCATTAGGCCTGAGAATTACATGTTCTTATTCCCCCATGGCCATTTATTACATGCTTGCAAGATGTTGCCAGCTGTGAGGTCAATCATGGACTCCTTGGTCAGTCACTGTTGACACAGCTATATCTGGTCAAGGATTATCAAATATTCCATATTCCTGCACCATCCTTCCACGGCCTTTACGGGTAGTTCCTGACTTACAATAGTTCATTTAGTGACCATTCGAAATTGAAATGGAACTGAAAAAAAGTGACTTATGACCATTTTTCACAAGCGTTACAGCATTCCCATGATCACATTATTAAAATTCAGATACTTGGCAGCTGACTCATATTTATGACGGCTGCAGTGTCCTGGGGTCATGCGATCACCTTTTGCGACCTTCTGACCCAAGAAAAATCAATGGGGAAGCCATTTCACTTAACAACCATGCCACTGACTTAACAACTGTAGTTATTCACTTAATGATTGTGTCAAGAAATGTCGTAAAACAAGGCAAAACTCACTTAGCAAACCTCTCACTTAGAAACAGGAATTTTGGGAAGAATAGAAGAGTGATTGGTGGTTATTCTTTTGCCAATAAGCAGCTTTGATGGGGAAAGAGAAAACAAAACCAAGGAATCACGAGTCCCTATAAAGGTAAGATCACACCTGGAATACGGCATCCAGTTTTGGTCACCACACTATAAAAAAGATGAGGAGACTCTAGAAAGAGTGCAGTGAAGAGCAATCAAGATGGTTAGGGAACTGGAGGTTAAAACATACGATGAACGGTTGCAGGAACTGGGCATGGCTAGTCTAGTGAGGAGAAGGACCAGGGGAGACATGATAGCAGTGTTCCAATATTTGAGGGGCTGCCACAGAGAGGAAGGGATCAAGCTATTTTCCAAGGCACCTGAAGGGTAGACAAGGAATAATGGATGGAAACTGAACAAGGAGAGATTCAATGTGGCAATAAGGAGAAATTTTCTGACAGTGAGAGCAACCAACCAATGGAACAGCTTGCTGTGGGAGCTTCATCACTGGACGCTTTCAAGAAGAGACTGGACTGCCATCTGTCAGAAATGTTGTAGGGTCTCTTGCTTGGGGGGGGGGGTTGGATTAGATGACCTACAAGGTCCCTTCCAATTCTGTTAATTTGTTAAAATACCTTTCTTTAACATCAGCAAGGATAGTGTTAATCTCCAGTTCTGGTCCTATGGCAGCTGCTGTTCAGCTACCAGGCCAGCAGAGTTTATACCTGTATGTTTTCTGCCATCTCCAGGCTTAAAGGGTAGCATTTTAATGCAGCTCTCTGATTTTGCCCTATGTCTACATCCTAGACCAGGGGTGTTAAACTCAAGGCCTGGGGGCCAGATATGGCCCATGTGGTGCTTAGATCTGGCCCGTGGGGCCACCCTGGAAACAGCGAAGGACAGGCCTCTGCCAGCGAAAATGAGCTTGGGAGCCCATTTTTGCTGGTAGAGTGCTCGGGCCACCACAGGGCCCCCAACACGAATGATGTTGAGCTGGCCACGCCCATCCTGGCCCCCCCAAGGTCAAACACAATCCTGATACGGCGCTCAATAAAATCAAGTTGGACACCCCTGTCATAGATTGTAAAAAAAAATAGGGGCAGGATTTTCAACACTTACAAAAGTAAAGGAGAAATAAAGGAGACTGATCTCAGCTCCCAAACAACACAAACTCATTTTAAAAGTCCCAATATCCAGATCTCATTGAGTCAATAGAGTCATCCATGACTCATGACTATGAACATTAGCCCCTTGTCTCAGTTGCTTCAATCTTTGAATGACTAGTGTATTTGAATTAATATTTGTTTCTTTTGATGTTCTAGAGGAGCATCTGATGTCCATGTGAGTAGTCCTCATTTAGCCACCAAAACTGGGATGGACAACTTGGCCGTTAAGCTAAGCGAAACCACAACTGTAGTTATGATTTTACTTCAGCTCTTTGCAAAGTTGTATGGGCAAGGATTAGTTGCAAAGATGTTCATTGCTGTTGTAACTGCAAATGGTCGCTAAACAATGCAGTTGCTAAATAAGGACTGCCTTACACATATTATTCAGCATCAACTGGCAATCTTTAGCAAATGGTTATTTTTTGAAAGAAAGAAAGAAAGAAAGAAAGAAAGAAAGAAAGAAAGAAAGAAAGAAAGAAGGAAGGAAGGAAGGAAGGAAGGAAGGAAGGAAGGAAGGAAGGAAGGAAGGAAGGAAGGAAGGAAGGAAGGAAGGAAGGAAGGAAGGAAGGGAGGGAGAGAGAGAGAGAGAGAAAGAGAGAAAGAAAGAAGGAAGGAAGGAAGGAGGGAGAGAGAAAGAAAGAAGGAAGGAAGGAAGGAAGGAAGGAGAGAGAGAGAGAAAGAAAGAAGGAAGGAAGGAAGGAGAGAGAGAGAAAGAAAGAAAGAAAGAAAAAAAGAAAGAAGGAAGGAAGGAAGGAAGGAGAGAAAGAGAGAGAGAAAGAAAGAAAGAAAAAAGGAAGGAAGGAAGGAAGGAGGGAGGGAGAGAGAAAGAAAGAAAGAAAGAAAGAAAGAAAGAAAGAGGGAGGGAGGGAGGGAGGGAGAGGGAGGGAGGAAGGAAGGAAGGAAGGAAGGAAGGAAGGAAGGAAGGAAGAAAGAAAGAAAGAAAGAAAGAAAGAAAGAAAGAAAGAAGGAGGGAGGGAGGGAGGGAGGGAGGGAGGAAGGAAGGAAGGAGGAGGGAGGGAGGGAGGGAGGGAGAGAGAAAGAAAGAAAGAAAGAAAGAAAGAAAGAAAGAAAGAAAGAAAGAAAGAAAGAAAGAAAGAAAGAAAGAAAGAAAGAAAGAAAAGATTCCTTTTCATCCCCTAAACATTTTTTTCTGACAGATTCTTGCCTGTGTTTTTCAGACCCAAAGCAGACAACAGAGAGGAGTTCTTGTGCCAGCCCTGTCTAAAACATTCATTAGTCTCCACTGGGAAAAGTGCTTGACTTCTTATTTCCTGTCTCAGCATTCATAGGGAAACAGATTTTTTTCAGCGCTCATAAAAGTATGATACAGCCATTGTTGTCCAGCGTTACCCACACTTGTTTATTTTCTGCTACCTTTTCGGACCCAATAGATTTTGCTTGTTGTGATGCCTCTGTAAAAAAAAGGAAAGCACTGAAAAACAAACCTTGCGGAGCCTTATAGGCCAAAATACCATTTGAAAAATTTTCTTTCTCAGATTTCAGTATTTTAAGGACTGTTGTGGACGTGAAGTCTTGTACCTGATAGGAGTAACTACCAGAAGCAGAAAACAATAGCGCCTTACAAGTAGGTTTCCTATTGTCCGCAAATGCCATCTAAGTATTCCTCTTCTTCTTTTTTAAACCTCCTTCTTTAGGAGTCCACTCGAAAAAGTTTCACAACCTGTAATTCTCCAAGTCTAAAATATTCTTGCTGATAAATATCTGACTCAGTTGCTGTGGGCCTCATTTTGGCTCTTTGTTACTGTAGGAGCTGCTGACAATAGAATGAGGTTAACGCAGCTAAGGCACTCTGACGCTAGTCACGGATAGCTTGATGCCACTGGCGGGATTCAAATTTTTTTGCTACCAGTTCTGTGGGCGTGGCTTTGTGGGCATGGCAGGGGAAGATTACTGCAAAATCTCCATTCCCTCCCGACCCCACTAACCTGCTTTCCAGCTTCGTTCTCCTGTTCAGGGTAACAAAAGAAGATGGGCTAGGAGGCAGCGAGGGCAGGGCCCGCCTATTTGCCAGTTCTCCGAACTACTCAAAATTTCTGCTACCGGTTCTCTAGAACAGGGGTCCCCAACCCCTGGGCCATGGACCGGTGCCGGTCTGTGGCTTGATAGGAACTGGGCCGCAGGGCCGGAGAGGGGCCGGAGAGGAGGAGGAGGGAGGAGGGGGCAGCCCCCTGGGCAGAGCGCGCACCGGGGGTGGGAGAGTGCAGGCGGGGCCGCTCGCGCTGTTGGGGGCTGAGAGGGGCGAGTGAGCCGACTCACACACACACACACACCTGCATGTGCATGCACCGCCTGTTCCCCCTCCCCCCACTTCCCCTCTACGCCGGCCAAGCCATGCCCACCTTTCCGCTGAATTTTCTTTAAAATGAAACCAGTCCCTGGTGCCAAAAAGGTTGGGGACCCTTTCTCTAGAACCTGTCAGAATTGGCTGATGCCCTTGAAATGCTTATTGACAAAAGCAACACCATTTCCTTATTGGATGTTTTCAACATCCAGTACACAGCCTCTTAATATGGAAGTTTCATATGATGGTCTGACCTCACAGGCATTGTGCAACATGGGGTTTAGTATCGTTGGCTTCCTTGGCCTGAGCTTTGGAAGAAGCCAGACAGTGTAGTCTTCTGCAGAAGCTCCTATTGCCTGCTGCCTGATGGACGTTTTCTAATCAGTTCAACCTGATTAGCTACAAATTCTCTTTTTTATTACTACCTCCCAAAGTGTTTGCCATGTCCACTTCATTTTTAAAAGTCTTATTGTCAGCCCTAGAGGATATCTTTTTCTTGAATTCTTCAGGACTGCCACATTTAGTGCTATGGGAAATTGGGAGGGGGGATTGCATGGGGTCGCAAGGATATCTAGCCATAATAACATTCCTTTCTCAGAGAGTCAAGGGCATCTTGCCCTGCACCTTGAGTGGCATGATTGGGAGGCATCTCCAGTTGGGATGGTGCATTGATTGGACCATGTGATGGACATGTGGGTGCAGGGGAAGGATCTTGGACTTTCTTTTGGGTGAGGAAAACCTGGAAGCTTTCAGATTTGGGTTTTCCCAGATGTGCCAATATGACATCTCTAATAAAATGGAACTTTGAGGAACGTGAAGCCTCGGAATCTTCTTTCGTTATGGATGTTACTTGGAACCCTGACACTTATTCTTTTACATCTCCACATCCCGTGAACAGCAAGTTCTACACTTAACAGTGTGCTGTGTAGGAAAGCACTTTCCCTATTTGGTCTTCAGCCAGCATTTATTCTGTACTAAATGGCCCCAATGAATATCAATAAGGTGCATAAAAGATTTGGCTCTGAACTTATACTAATAAAGTTCAAGACAACCGAGAGCTCTGCAGTTTGACTTTCTGTCTTAGAGGAGCATCTAGTGGCTGCCAGCCGTCACTACAAGTCCTACTGTTCTAATTACAATGCTCCAATTGAAACAGGATCGCTCAGTGCAACAATTGAGAAAGTAGATGGAAATGAGATGATCCAATTTATGGTTACAAAGCATGCAGAACAAATGTGTGTATATTGCAGTTGATACTGAACCAATGTAAATATGATTAGTACGGCACATGCCAGAAACCAATCTGTTACAGGATTTATTGCTTTATTATTTTTTATAAATAACTCAATGTGGAAAACATACCTAATACTCCTTTCTGCTCCTATTTTCACCATAACAATAATCCTGTGAGGCGAGTGGGGCTGAGAATGACTGATTCCAAAGTCACCTAGCTAGCTTTTTATGCCTAAAGTAGGGCTAGAACTCATCATCTGCTGGTTTTTAGTCTGGTGCTTTAACTGGCTCTCTTCTAACATCTTCATTTCTACATTTGTTTATCTTCTTTCCTTCTGCCAATAGCTTTGGTACCCAACTCTGTTGAACTCCAGTGTCTAATTCTAATCTTCAGCATGGCCAAGAAAATAAATATTCAATCAATACCAGTGCTGAGTCATCAGCGTTGATTCACTAATATCCTAGCCCAGAGTTTAGCTGCAAAAGGAGCTCCTTTCCTTTTTAATATGCTCTGTCTTATCTTCATATAGCAATATAATCACTAAGTCTGAATTATTATTAATCTTCTCATCGTTCCTATCACCCATCTCCTCCCACTTATGACTGTATAACTGTAACTTTGTTGCTTGTATCCTTATGATTTATATTGATTGTTTCCTAGTATGATTTGATTGCATATTTGTACCCTATGACTATCAAGTGTTGTACCTTATGGTTAATGACAAATGTATCTTTTCTTTTATGTACACCGAGAGCATATGCACAAAAACAAATTCCTTGTGTGTTCAATCATACTTGGCCAATAAAGAATTTTATTCCATTCTATTCCACTCCACTCCACTCCACTCCATTCTACTCTACTCTA
This sequence comes from Rhabdophis nuchalis, assembly GCA_039707465.1. Classification (NCBI taxonomy): domain Eukaryota; kingdom Metazoa; phylum Chordata; class Lepidosauria; order Squamata; family Natricidae; genus Rhabdophis; species Rhabdophis nuchalis. Next base: position 74,086,047 of record CM077646.1, read on the forward strand.
CTTTATTCTATTCTATTCTATTCTCCATCTGATTAATCCCCCTGTTGGAGTTTTGTAGATAACTCCCAGTGTTGCTGGAATATTTTCAGTTGTTGTATTCATGCACATTAAATACCATACACGATTTCTTGTTTTTTGTAAAATTGGGTAAATTCGCTTTATACTCTGTTCTCAGGATGCAGGCTAACTGAGATCCCTATCTGGAAAGTTGGTGTGATTAAAGTTGTTGCAAGTTTCCATCATTTCAGCCTTCCTTTATTGTTAACAAAGATGACAACACTCTTCATAATAAGAACAGCATATCTAAGGTAACATGTTAAAAGCTTTTAGAGGTTCATGTTGGAGCGTGAGATCTTTTTTGTTAAATGGAAGCTGGGTTGTGCTAAGTGTATAAGAATGGACACTGAGCTATTAAAATCATGTGCCCACATTTTAAATGTGGATATTGTTTCAAAGGCTAATGGTCTCCAGAGATTCTCATGCTTAGCAGATGAAGCAGCAAATATTTCTCAGACAAAATTGTCTCTTGGAATGCGTTTTGGGAAGAAAATTAATAGGGATATATCTGTAGTTGTGGAGTAATTTGGGTCTATTTCTGTTTCAAACCTCACTGAATAAGGTCCAGGCACTACCATATTATTTGCTCGGATAAAATTAGATGAGCACATTCAGTCTAGTTATACCTCACAATAAATGACTGAGCAAACTGAGCAAGCTGACACAAAGTCATTGCAGGGAAGATGATGGAGTTCATGGTTTTTTTTAAAAAAAAAAGAATGGTTTATTTTCAAATAACTTTTGTCCTTCACTGTTCATATGTCCTTGCATAGTCTTATAAACAATCTGAAGAGTGCCTGAGTGGTGAGTTTATTACAATTGGTTTGGAATTACAGATAACAACTGATAACTAGCCCTGTGAGTAATTTCGTGGGCTTAAAAACATCAGAGTATATACAATATTTATTTACAAAACATTGCACGGTCTCCACATAGCTTAGAACTTTGCAGCATCAAACATCATCAAGTGAAGACAATTTTCTCATCGGTTCTTATTTGCATCCTATTGTCTGTGTATATGTGAGATAGGAGTGAGTTGCTGCTGGTTTTACTATCAGTTTGCAACCCACGGCACAACAGTGTGCACGCACTGTTCAATGTAATTTTTGTGTGTGCATGTGCAGAACGATTTACAGTGAACTGCACACACACAGTCACTAAAAACTAAAATGACGGCGGCCCAGCAGCAGCAAGGGAACTGGTTCAGGGGTGTAGCAGCCTGGGTCACTGCCAGTTCTGCAACTCAGGCCTGAATTCACTACCAGTTCAGCCGAACTGGGAGCAACCCACCTCTGATGTGAGACCACAAGCCAATTCAGGTAATCCTTGACTTACAAAGACTATTGGGACCAGAATTTCTTTTCCTAAGCAATGCAATCATAAAACATGACTACATTGCTTAGTGATGGCAATCCCTGCAGTCCCAGTTGCCATCATTAATTGAATCCCATTATTGTTAGGTGAGGAAACTTCCTGCCAGCTTTCCATAATCAAAATCAGTGGGGAAGTCAGCAGGAAGTTGCAAGTATCATGCCCACAGGCAAGTAAATTGCTCTAAGAGGCGGGGAAGAGGGTGGATGAATACATGGAGGTGCAAGAAGGCACGGCATGAGTCAAGGAGGATACATGGAGGTTCACAAATGTCCAGCACAGTGTGAGTGCAGTGGGGCCTAGGAAGAGTGAACAAGTGGGGGAGATTTACCCTAGCAACTTGCAATCTTCCCTGCTGGTTTCCCCATTGATTTTCTGGGGAAGCTGGGAGGAAAGGCTGCAAATGGCAATCACATGACCACAGGGTACTTGGCAATCAATTTTAAGTGTGAATGGATTGCCAGTCTTCTATATAATGATTGTGTGACTGTGGCAGTGCTGGGGTGGTCAGAACTTCAAGGACCAGTTGTAATCCACCCTTTGTTCAGCACCCCCATAAGCTGGAACAGTCATTGATAGAATGGTTGTATGCTGGGGACTACTAGTAGAGCAAACTAGCTATTTTAAAAGATCCAGTGAGGACAATAATTTCATTTATGAAACTCTGAAGTACCTATTTCTGAGGTTTCTTTCCTGTTCATAATACACATAAAACCAATACTAAAATCAAAGATATTTAAAATAATGTAAACAATTGGTTTTTTTTAACAATTTGCAAAGGTGTTTTAAACAATGACGATAGAGCCTACACTACCTGATATCAGCCTGCTGTGCTTCCCAAAGAACAAGGATGATCCCAAAGAAGGCTCAAATCCAAGCAACAGACAGATTAGTCTGCAGCAACTATAGGCAAGTTCCTTCAGATAATCTCAGATTTCAAAGAAAGCTTCTAGCTGTACCCGGCCATGCGTTGCTGTGGCCCAGTCTGGTTAAATGGCCAACCAATCTGTGTGTAGATGTACACCTGCACACACAAACACGTACACACAACCACCATATAATCCCCAACCTACCTTCTGTATTTTTCCCTCTCTCTCTCTTTATCCCTCTACCTACCTACCTATCTACTGTATTTTTCCCTATCTCTCTCTATCCCTCTACCTACCTACCTACCTACCTACCTACCTACCTACCTACCTACCTACCTACCTACTGTATTTCCCCCCCCTCTCTCTATCCCTCCAGTTACCTACCTACCATGCAGCGCCCTGGGACCAAAAATGTGCCACCACCACCCCATGCCTACTTTTGGGCCTAGTAGGTGTCCATATGGCCTCCTGGGACCACAAATGGGCCACCTGGGAGTGTGTCACCCCACCATGCCTAGTTTTCAGCCTAGTAGGCCTCCATACAGCCTACTGGGGCCAAAAATGGGCTACCTGGGGGTGTGTCACCCCCCATGGCTAGTTTTCGGCCTATTAGGCCTCCATGCAGTGTGGGAACATTGGAAGCTTGTTCGGTTGCTGAGGAAACGACTGTTGGAATGTGAGGGGTGAGTAAGCCTCCATGCGTGACGCATCATAAGAAGCAGCCGGATGGGAGGAGCTACAGGGAGGTGAAAACCTGAGAAGTGAGTACCTTTTACGTTTGTGCTGCTTGCACATGACACACATGTGCCAGCCACATAGAATGTACGTATGATTGTATCGGAAGTCCTTGGGAACATTGTGTGAAAATTTAGTGTCAATCGGTACAGTACTTTCTGAGATTAGTGGCTTTGCACAAACTATTTTACATTTTTATTTATATAGATAAGGGCACTCCCAAGTAGAATATGTTACAATAATTAATCCTGTGTATGATATGTTAAATAACCAAGCTAGGAATTTACTATCTTAAGTTGGGAGGCAGTTGGCATAGCAACCAAATCTGATGAAAGACTCACTTTACCATTACCTCAATCTGGGAAACCAAAGAGAGATGTGATGAATTCTGATGGATCAGACAAAAAATGTTGTTAAGATAGTAAGGGCAGTTTCTAGCAGAAGTCCACAAACAGGATGCTATTACTACCAAACATTAAAAGACACAGTGGAAGTAATCTAGTGTCATTGTGATGACTAATTCATATATAAACCAAAATACATACCAACAATACTTTTATGATAATTCAGCAAACAAACAAAAAAATATTCTTAACTCTCAAAACTTCTAAAGTTACTTAATCTAAATTGGGCAAGCTCTTACATGTCACAAAAGTTCTATGATATGAACCAAGAGTAGAATCAGAATCAAAGATTTCACTGTCCCTTTGTAACAATTGAACAATGTTAATGTCAGAGTTCTAAGTAACACCCCTAACGAAAGAAGACTCCAAGACTTGAGGTTCCTCAAAGTTCCATTTTATTAGAGATGTTCCATCTGGGATTGGCACATCTGGGAAAACCCGAATCTGAAAGTTTCCCAGCTTTTTCTTACCCAAATGAAAGTTCAAGTCCCTGCCCAGCACCCACATGTCCATCACATGGCCCAATCAGGCACCGTCCCAACTGGAGATGCCTCCCAGTCACACCACTCCAGGTGCAGGGTGATGTGTCCTTGACTCTCTGAGAAAGGAATGTTATTTAGACTATATATCTCCCCTACTCCATATAATCCCCCCTCCCATTTTCCCACAGCAGAAAATGTGGCAGACCTGAAGGCCCAATGTAAAAGATGGCTTCCAGGCCTGACAGTTAACTGAAGTAAGCAACCAGATGAAGAGTGGACATGAGACTCAATTTCAGCAAACTGAATCAAGATGTTGTTTATTTCTGAACTTTTAGCGAGGTATGAAGGGCTTCCTCTTCTATGGATTGCCTATCTGTGGAAATTCGAGAACCATACATTTAAAATTTAAATGTTTAGGTAATTACTCTAATATTCATAGAATAGTACCTGCAATGTTAATTTATTTCAAGTTATGTGTGTAAATTAAAAACCAATCAATCTTCCACTGTGATTGATTGTTTTAGACAAGATTCCTCAAGCTCAACACAGACTGAGGGAAGGATGACAGATAGGAAAATCTCCCTCCCCATTTTCCTCCTGTTTGCCAAAAAGCCTCCATTCCAAACAATGAAGGTTCGAAATGGAGGCAACAGTACATCCATGGCGCATCCAGCTCACTGAGTCTCAAAAAAAGTAAGATCGCCTCGAAAATAAGCCCAAGTGCTTATTTTCAAGTCTAAAAGAAAATGTGTGTGTGTGTGTGTGTGCGTGCGCGCGCACACGCGCACACACACACACACACACACCTGGTCCCAGCATTTGAGAGGAAAACCATATCTTCACAGCCTTCTGAAAGGCCAATAAATTGGGGGCATCCATATCTCTGGGAAGGACAGTTATCACAACAGAGAAAGCAGTCTTCCTAGCTTGTCTTGGACCATGGAAACTGCTATAATTTGAATTAGATGTTTGGTCCATGTTGTTCATTGTTGTAGACATAGTATCTCTAGCTAGGTGGTCTTTTATAACTCTATCGGGAGATGCTACGGACAGACACTGGGATTTTGGCATGCAAAGCATATGATTTTAATTTTTTATCTAGAAGTCTATTTCCATAATGAGGAGAACTATTGTAAGCCTCCTATCAACTAAGCCAACTCATTTCTCTCTCATTTTGGTATTAAAGATAACCTTGGCAACTTGGGGCATTTTCTTAGTGGGTTTTTTTTCCCCAATCCATTCCCATCCCATCTTATCCCATCATATCTTATGTAACATTCTGACCCATGGAATCACAAAGGCTAACACAGCAATGACTGTGGGCCATACTATGGAGACTCAGATGTGAATGGTTTAATTTAGAATCACTTGCATGTCAATAAATTAGGAAAACTGATTTTCCTTTTACACTGATGTGATTAACTACAGTAATGTTAATGAGATATATTTTAATTCTACCTTGATTTTAATTTTATTGGTTTATTGTCCATTTTCATAATTTTATTTCTACTTTTAGAAAGTGAAAGTGAGGAAATACATTTAATAAATACATGTAGTTAGTTGTGTCTAGATTTTTTTTCACCTGCTTTCACCTGTACATTGAATCAGTCTATATCTCCTGCATATAATTCTAAATGTGCAACACAGATTGTGAGAGTCCTAATACACACAAGTCACCTAAGCTTTCATAGGTTCACTAAGATAAGATTAATGCAATGCTCGTGTTATTAAACCTGAATGTTATTCTTATATTAAGAATAATTTATCTTCTAATTAAATAAAGAGCTAGAGAGCTTTTTGTAACTTAACACATTGAAAAGCTACATTTTCTCCATAGCTAAGCTCCTCAATTATATAGGACAATTTTCTGGGATAGCTCATTCAATATCCAATGGTATATTTATTTGTTGTCTCTATAGCGGTTTACAATCTAAAAATTATAGTTGATATTTTGGGGAAACTAACTTTTTCAAAGTAACTGATATTAAGGTGTAACTATTCAAACATACATAAATTAATAAAAGCCACTAGATTAGAAACCGGGAGACTGTGAATTCTAGTTACACCTTGGGCAGAAAATCAATCGTGTGACCTTGGGTTAGTCATTCTCTCTCAGCCCTAGGCAATGGCAAACCACTTCCGAAATGTTGTCAAGAACATTGAAGAGCCGTGTCCAGGGAGTTGGCAGAAGTCAACTCTGATGCAAAAACACACACTCACACAATGCCTGTCTTCAAACTCCATAGAGAATAAATATTTAGCCACTGTGCCTGCACTAAATCAATTACAATATATATATTACTCTGTTCTTTTTTCTAGTGGCCAGATAGCCTTAGAAATTTCTCCCATCATCCTTATGATGACAGCTGCCATAAAAATTTCTGGATTTTCTAGAATGTCCTAAAAAGGGGAGGCCATTCTTAGACCTTTCCCCCCTTTTTTTCTTGTTTACACGGTTTATTCATTCTCATAAATATGCAAGCAATAGTGTCCAAATTAGCACTCTTCAACCAAGATTCAGAGGCCAACTTCATCCCCTTGACCTTCTCCTCCGGTGGGTGAAAGGGAGAAACAAACATGGATCAATAAATTTCCTGGTTGTATCATTTTTATGATTATAACTTTGATCTTTCAAAGTTTCCCTTGAATAAATATCAGTGTGTGAGTGGAGGCCTCCTGCAGGACCATCTGTGTATAACATATGCAGAAACCGATTCTGGGTATATGGAAAAAGAGTGCACAGTGCTGGCAGCCTCCTCACACAGTCCCATTGCTAGAAATCTCAGATTAAGAGGGAAGGCCCTGGATAGGGAGGTGTCTCTTCTTTTTCTTCTTCTAGCTGCCTGAAGGGCTTTCCTGGGACTCCAATGGCTTTATTCAAAGAGAAGCTACAAGATGGCCTCAGTGTGTTTTCCTTGGTGGTTGTCTTCTTCTGCTGTCCCTTGGTAGGCAGGCCAGTGCATTTGCCTCTCTCTGCACAGACAGAGGCAGAGATCCAGGGAGCCTTCACATCAGAGCCATGATAAGGTTTCCTGTCTGACGTCCTGACAGAGGCAGTGGGTCCCCAACCGCTTCTAACTCTTAGGCTTCCGGCTGGGGCTCCAGCCTGAACCCCCCTGTGCTATCAGCTCCACACCAGATGCTTTTCAGGATACTGTGGTAAAACTGTGCAGGGCATGAGCAGCAATTTGGGGTTTTCTCCGATGTCAACCTGGAAGACAAATTGGATGTGGGGTGGCAGTGGTGAAAACAGAGACTGAGGAAAGATGCCCTGCCTTGTCACTGACTATTATTCACTGTTGTTTTTCTCTTGGGCGTGCAGAAGAAGAAGCAACGAGTCCCCCATGCGGTGTTATGGCAAGGGTTGAAATTTGGGAGATTTCTGATCAACGTGGTTATAAAAAAAAGCTAGAAAGTTCTCCAACATGGCCAAATTACAATGGAGCATTGATGTGTCCCCCTAGTGGTAGAGCATAAGCTACTACACCTTATGGATCATTTCTCTGGGAAACAGAGAAAGAAAAACTTTTAGCATGGCAAAGCAAGCAAAAAAAGGTGTATCTGCATGCATGCTTCTGCATATATTGAGCCTCCAATAAAATAACCAAATGAGATTACATTAAAGAACTGGCATACTAGAAAACACTTTGCTCCTTCTGGGATGCCTATGGAAATTCTCAGTCATCCAGGTCATGATTATCCCCAAGGTGCTTTTTCAAGAGGCAACTGGACTTTCTGGTTGTTGTTTTGAAGACATTTTGCTTCTCATCCAAGAAGCTTCTTCAGCTCTGATTAAACGGTGGGGACTGGAAGGATTTATACTCCTTGCAGACAGCAGGTCATATGCATTCTTTTAGCAAGATTTTAAGGTCACCTGAGTGGTGCAAATGGGTGTGGATCCCAGAAAAGATCCTTCTGGGATCTCTTCAACTGACCAACAGCCTGAAATTCATCATTTCTGATGTATTTGACCATAGGTCAAATACATAAGAAATCAGTACCATGATTTAGACTGCCTCCTTAATCTCGGGGGTGGGGGGTCCATTCTTAAGAGAATGATGGACCATCGTCAGTTGGTCCTCTTATTTCACTGCCATTCAGATTTACTCAAAGAAGGTTTTTGTTTCTAGTTGCTTCTTGCAATGCAGTATCATTAAGTTACAAAGACAAACTCAAGGGAACCAGACAGCCTAGATATACTATCTCAGCTCATCCCATTATTCATCTCTTTCCTTGTCATGTAAGTCTCCAGTCTTTTAGTACAGTGATTTAAGTGGGTGTGGTGATTTACAGTTCTTGGAGATCTATGCTCACAAATAGCAAACAGAAAAAAAGAGCAAGAATGTTTTTGATCCTTTTTTAGATGACAAAACCTGTCTGGTCACATCCATGCATAATAGAGGTGGACAATTTTTTTTTTGGCGGGGTGGGTGGGTAGCTAAATGTTTTCGGTTCAGGGATTTGGGAGAGTTGCATCATAGGGATGAAAAAAAGAAAAACAGCTTATTTGTTGCTCTTTCAGAGCAAGTAAAAGATGTCTATTAAGCCTAGTGGACCTTAATCCAAATATGTTTTTTTTTGTGCAAAAACACAAAGAAAATTGCTGGGTTAAAATTCCGAGCAGTTCCAGTAGGCCACAAAAAGGGAAAGGAAAGTTAAGCTGTATGTTTCCAAACAAAACTGAAGCATTGGTTTTTGCCTATGTTGGTGTGGACAAACTATCACAAATGATCTCTCACCATCAAAGATGCATGAAACAAATTATACTTTTCCTGACTCTTTTCCCTTCCTTTTGTTTCAGCAGATAAAATCCGACAAATCACAAAACAATAAATGAGCCCACACAGCAGATGACTGGCAACTTGACTGGACAAACAAATCATATGTGCACATAGAGATGTCTCCTGCAAAATTGCACTGGTCAATACTTGCCCTTAATGCTACCCAAATAGTCATCAAAAGGATGCAGATTCTTTGAGAACGCTTCATTAGACAGATGATGTAAAAAAAGAGAGAGAGAGAGATAACAAGAGAAAAACAAAATCAAGAAGAGTAACAAAGAGTCCATGTATTATGACTGTGAAATCTGTATTTTAGATCCTGCCACAAGATAGAAAAAGGATGATATTAATAACTTAATAAAAATAATATTTTTATTTATGGTGGACTTGTGATAAAGCAAAGAAATATTGGAGGAGGATTCACATCTTAATATAGAAGGTTCTTAAAGTGAATATAAAGATAAACGCAGAGATTTTTCTTTTGAGCTTAATTAGGAGAGAAGTTGAGAAGCAATTTGGAACTTTGATGTTTTGTATGCTTATGTTATGTATCCTTTGTGTCCTAAAATTGAAGGGTATTTTGATTCCTACAATGAAGAATGGCTGCTAAAGTTGATGGAGTTAGCAGAAATGGCTAAATTGACTGATTTGATTAAAGAAAAGAATACCATTAATTTCGTTTCTGTTTGGAAACGGCTTCTGGACTTAGTGCTTGAGGTGGGGGGAAATGAAACTTTGATTTTCGGTTTTGCTGATTAGATAGATTTGTTGTTACAGAAATGGCTAGTATTCAGTATATTATTATGTAAAAGTAAAAAGTTGAGGTTGTATGTTATTACCTTGTTTGACTGTGCCAAAGATTCAGAAGTCAATGTTTTTCTTTATTTTCTTCCTTTTATCTTACACTTTTTCCTTTTTGCCTTCTCCTCCCCCTTTTTCCTATTATTCACATTTTTCTTTGTATTTCTGTATTTTTTATATTTTGATAAACTAATAAAAATGTAACCAAAGTAACATCTTTAAATGCACTTGCTTTAATGCAAGCTTCAATGTATGCCTTTGATTTCATGCAACTGCCCCAAATACACATGCATACACATATATAGATAGGCTCCTAAGTTATTGAACAGAGAATGAAAGCTGCCAACAACTTACATTCATTACTGCAAGTAATACTCCAATCCTGGTGAATCACATCATTTCACTCCAGCTGAAATCTGTGGTGGATTTCTTTTATATTCTGATTGCTAGATGCTGCAAGCTTTTGGTTTAGTGAATCATCAGCTGTACAGAACAAGTTGTATTACGATACCAGTGAGATCATTTATCTCCCCAAAGCAGTATTGCAAATTCTAAACCAGTATTTTTCAAACTTGGCAACTTTAAGATGTGTGGACTTATTCAGGGAGTTGAAGTCACACATCTCAAAGCTGCCAAATTTGAAAAATATTGCTTGAAACTGATCACCATCATCACCTTCTAAGAATTTCTACAGGACTATAGGAAAGGTATCATGTCCTACAGCCGAATTGGCTTTCCACTTAAGAAAATTGGGATAGGGTAAGGTAGGGTAAGGTAGGGTAGGGTAGGGTGGAACAAAACAGAATAGAATAGAAGCGTTGGAAGGGACCTTGGAGGTCTTCTAGTTCAACCCAAGCCTCTGCTTAGGCAGGAAACCCTATACAATTTCAGACAAATGATTGTCTAATCTCTTCTTAAAAACTTCCAGTATGGGAGCATTTACAATTTCTGGAGACAAGTTGTTCCACTGATTAATTGTTCCGTCAGGCAATTTCTTCTTCATTCTAGGTTGCTTCTCTCCTTGATTATATATACTTTCAGTCATATTGTTCAGTCCTAGATAGCTTTCAGATGGTCTTTATACACAGTTTTGCCCAGCCAGGGGACAACATCTAGCAGCCCTTGGCTGAACTTGGAGGTTGGATCTATTTTATTACATGAATGAAACTGAAGACCACCATCAAGTGTCAAAGCTATAAGCTAACCTAGGAATTCGAAAAAGTAACCTGGAAAAAGACAGTGGCAAGTAATTTCTTTGCTGCTGCCAAAAACCTACAGACGCATTGATGCAATTAACAGGAGTTGGATTTAATTCAAAGGAAGCTGTCCAATCTTAGGCTTCAGTGCTTTTCTGCTGTATTGTTGTTTTAAAATGTTTGGTACTCTGTTATTTTAAGAAGTTAATGTTGCCAAAATGGGTATTTGTCCAACGTTGTATGGACTATTGTTGATGCCCACAGGAAGGGCAAGGCCAGGCACATATTGGAACTTACCGTAAGTAATGCAAATGTTACCCCATTTGCATTTGTGTCTTAATGTGGCATACAAGGGCTTGCATGTGACATCGTGTAAATCTTGGTGCTATTATAACATCCACATTCTGAAAGAGAACACTGAGAGGAAAAACTGTGACATGTCTCTGTGGGAAATTCCCAAACCACTGTCCATCACAGCTTTCTCCCGCTTACACGACCCAGTCAAAGCTTCTTTGTAATTATATATAATTATGTTATTCGAGGACCAATTTCAGTTTTATGGATCATTTTGTTCCAGTATTTCTTTTCTGAGCCTCCAGTGTAAAGTCAAGCTCATACGAGGGGCCTATAAATTAGAGTTCAAGTAACTTTAGCCTCACTACTCTTTCACCCTGCCTAAGTTAACTCAATGTAATTGTGGGGATAACAGAATAGTAACTCTGTTCAGTTCCTTGAGGAAAGAGTGAATAAATACTGACCAAGATAGACATTTAATGCTACCTTTTCCTAAAAATGGCTGTTTTGGTGCAAATTAACTATTTTGAGGATTTTATTGTTCCTTTTGCTGCCGTTTAAGTTCAAGCACCATAGAAGGAAAGGAACGGCAAAGCACCAGCTATCAAAGGACAGCATTGGGAAGCCAAAGATCAGGCTTATTGGAAGGCTCTCTCAGGATCATGACTTGAAAACAGAAACAGTTTGGAAGGCCTTGGGATATCCCAGAGGCAGAAGAGAGAATGCTGAGATCTGCATTGTAAAAACTCTATAGTTGTGAAGGAATCCAGTTCTCTTGGAAATGAAGGAGTTATAAGAAGTAACAGAACTTTGCTCTTGTGCCTTGCTTAATGCACCATTTGGGTGACCACATCCTTCACATCAGGATCACTGGGACAGGTTACACAACTTCTTTGACTCAATGTCCATGCCAGAGGTGGGTTCCTACTGGTTTGGACCTGTTCAACCAAATAGGTAGTATCTTGGTGGCCTGGGACGCTGGAAATGTCAGTCACTCAGGCCTGCCACTCAGCCAAACCAGTTCTCTTGGCGGTGCCATCTTGTTTTTGGCTTCTGCATGTGAACCGACAGTAGCAGCAGCTGGAACCTACCCCTGGTCCATGCTAATGTTTGAGTGATTTTCTTGTGCATTAACACTAAGATAAATTATAGACTCTGGAATGTGGAATGTAGTGGAATGTACGGTAAAAGGCATGGGAGGTCACGCCTCCCCTCCCAAAGACCTTCCAGATGTTCACATGCTGGCCCAACCCCTTGCTTTGGGGCAGTGGCTACATAATTCCAATTGCCACAACATACCTTCAAGAGGGCACTTCATATGGTCTCCACTCCCTCACTTGAGTGGTGTGAGAGAGCTCTCAGAACCTGTGTTGGCTTTTGGGGTAATTAAAGAGGCAAAAAGTAAACAATGAAAATATATCCCTGACCACATAACACAGAAGTGTATGAGGAGAGGTTTTAGCCCTTCTGTCCTTTCATAAACAAAATGAAAATGGATGACAGAAGAAAATGTAATAATAATAATAATAATTTAATTTATAGACCGCTCCCTCTCCCCGGGGAAACTCGGAGCGGTGCACAGGGAAGTTAAAAATACAATACAATAAATATACATAAATAACTAAAAAGCAAATTAAACAATTAACCCTGCGCTAAAATTCCCAATTTAAATTGCTAAAATCCCATAATAAAAGAGACTACCCTAGGCCGGCCAAGCAGAAAAGATGTGTTTTTAATTTTAGACGGAAGGAGCGGAGGTCCGTGGTTGTTCTAATGTCAGGGGGAAGGTCGTTCCAGAGGGCTGGGCCCGCCACAGAGAAAGCCCTTCCCCTGGGCGTCGCCCGCTGACAAAGTCTAGTGGACGGCACCCGGAGAAGTCCCTCTCTGTGGGAGCGAATCGGCCGTGAGGATGTATGGGGCAGGATCCGAACCCGCAGATAATGTTCCAAGTAGACTTAAAGATGATGCTGGTGCACAAATACAGAAGGCAGGAGAGGATGCAGACGCTCAGAAGGTTGTAAATAATATTAATATCATCCTATCTAGCCAAAAGGAGGGAATGAAAGGCTAAAATGGCATGGTCAATTATTCTCTTAGTTATGGAGAAGTAAGAATTTTAGACTTGACTTAATGCCACACAGGGGGGCGGGGGGTTAATCCAATCTAACCCTTGTAAGAACAAAATTATGTATTTCTACAAAAAATAGGCAATTTTCTTGAACCAAAACCCACCTGCTTCATTTTATCTTGATTTTCCTTTCCCTGATCATTCCAATGTTAATTTGAAGCTCTGGAAAATGAGACCCGGTTTTTTTTTTTCTTAGTGGCCCAGTTTCACAGCTTCTTCCTTCCATTCTCTCCTCCACTTCTGCTTGTTTACAAAAAAGACACAATTTTTCTGTCATTAACAGAGAAAATGACATGGGTATTATATGCCTACATAAGGCACTTCACCCATGTGAAGATGGGGATACTACTAGTCTGCGTCTGTCACATAGGTTGGGCAACTCTTGACTGTCATCTTGCAGCCTGTCATGGGCCTTTCAAATCAAATTCCTGCTGGCTATGAAAATCTCGAGCATTCCTTTATCAGTAAGCTCCTCTTTTTCTACTGTCTTTCTCTTCCAGCTCCTATATCTCTTTGAGCCGCCTGTTTTTATCCAGCCTATGAATAAATGCATGCCTTATTAACATTTTTCACTGAAATAAAAAAAAAAGTGGCAATTCACCATCTTACCTACTTACTTGCTCTGTGGAGATGGCAACAGAGAAACTATGTTTTCCTTCAATGTATATTTTGCCTGGGCCTCCTGCTGCAAGAGGAAGCTTGGATTCACACAATCCTAAAAGCAGCTAAAGGAAATATAATCTTGCATGCCTTGGATCTATGGTGACCAAGTCTTATTCTTCACCCAAAGAATTTTAAGATACGTTGAGTTCCTGCAAAACCTAGTGCCTAAATAGCTGGGAAGCCACAGATGGTGCTCAAGCAAATCCTGAAGCACTGGAGAATGACAACTTGATGAAAACATCCATTTGCAGAAATGAGAAATATAACTTGTCATGAGGAAGCCATGTTGTTGAAAGATCTCGCTGCAGCAAGTTATCTTGCATATTGTCTGTCTCAAAGACTTTAGACTGTGATTTTATATGTAAGCTGTCCCTATGACGAATGGTGTATCTAAAGTTCTAGATTCATCTCTAGAGAAATGCAACAAGTGTTGAGACCAATAGGCACATTATGTCAGAAATTTTATGGTAGCTTAGCAGGTCTGGGTTTAATAGTTTACAGGGAATCTATTATGTGCAGAAAATATCACTCAAGAAATAATAATATTGTTTACAAATGATTTAAAATTCTCAATAAACACAGAATATAAAATATAAAATAAACTGTTTGAAGACAGTTCTTTAGCCTAACGTTATTCTTAGCTAATAATTATAAAATAATCTAATTCTCTTTTCTTCCCACCAATCACATTTTATGAAGAAGTTTTACTATGCATTAATTCATTTCCATTTCTACCTTTTCTCTGCTTTTACTCCATAATAAGGTCTAATTATAAAATAAATTTATCTCTATTAATTGTAAAGCCTTGAAAGGCAGCCCCAGGTAAAATGCACTGTAGAAGTTGCACAATTCCCCAGGGTTCCTGGAAATAGGAATTAGAACTGACAGCGAAGATACTGAAGTGGGGGATAGTTTTTATATTTTTTAGAGCTGACTATCAACAATAATCTTAGAGAAAAATCCATCTTTGTGGTCACTAAAAGTCAAGACTGGCTTGTTGGCACTTAATTTAAAAAAATCAGCAGTAAAAATCCAACATTCAAAAAAATACAGAATGGACTAACACTTGATAAAAGTAGAAATGAAGGCCTTGGAAATGATATTCAGATAATATAATGTATCTATACCTACAAAAAAGCAGGATCGTGCAAGCAATGGTTTTTCTTGTGATACTTTAGGGAAGCAAAAGTTGAAAGAAGTATAGATAGGAAAGAAAGAATTTGATACTTTTGACCTCTGATGTTGAAGAACTCTGAGAAGGAAACAAACAAATGACTTATCAAATATATCGACCAAGAGTTCTCACTCAAGATACAAATAGTCAAGCTTGAAATATCCTTCTTTGGATACAGTGTGGGAAGACCTAGTTCTCTGGAGAAGTCTGTAATGCCAGGGCAAGTAGAAGGAACAAGAATAAGAGCATAATCAGTAGTAAGGTGGATGGACTCAGTTACCATAACAATGAGTACAACATGTGGAAATGCTGAAGGAATCTGATGGGGACAGATCACCATAGAGAAACTCTGCCTATGTTAACACTATGACAGGGGTATCAAACTTGATTTCATTGAGGGCCACATCAGAGTTGTGTTTGACCTCGGGGAGGGGGTGCTTGGATGGGTGTGGCCAAGGGTGGGCATGGTCAGCTTGATATCACTTGTATTGGGGGGCGCCTGTGGTGGCTGGAGCGCTCTTCAAGCAAAAATGGGCTCCTGAGCTCCGTTTTGAGCCAGAATAGTCTTCTACAACCCTCTGCCAGTGAAAATGGAGCTTGGAAGGGCTGTGTGCGGCCCTCTCAAGCTGTGTTTTCATTGGCAAAGGCACCGCAGGCCGGTCCTTCACTATTTCCAGGGTGGCTCCACAGGCCAGATCTAAGCACCCCACGGGGCAGATCCGGTCTGTGGGCCTTAAATTTGACACCCTTGCACTAAGAGTACTTATGTGATGGCTCAGCATCATGATTATCATTAATGTGGCATCCAGAAAAACACATCTTCAAAATGAATATTTACTTTGCAAAATTATGCAGATACTATCATAGCAGAGGTTTAGAAATGTAAAAAAAGCTTTATTTTTAGTAAATTGCCTTGTGTATTATTGAGCCCAGTGCAACACGGTGACAGGAAGTGGTGGATGGACTAGAATCCAAGCCTTTTAGAATGGTGCATTGGATTTCAATGATATAAACAGTTCAGCCAGAGAAAGTAGGGTTTGCTATTTACAACATGAACTTTGACTGGCAAGAAATATCTTCAAGGTTCATATTCCTGAATCAGTTTGCGTCCTCTGTGGAGAGCTGCAGGGTTGGACCTGTTTCACCCAGCATGCGAGTTAATTCAAATTTAAAAGGACATCAAGCATCACCTGAGAGTCCATGAATAATCAGAACATCATGGGTTAACACTTCAGATTGCAGCCATACTTAAATCACAAATGGGCAATAACCACCTGACAGGATATGAGTGTATTCTAAGGTCCTTATTTGCGTTGATTGCCTGGAAGTCAAACTCAATTGCAAATACCTTTGCTAGGCTCTCTTATAGTAGGATGTTTAATGCTATCTCTGTGAAGAACACTGCAAATATTGATAAAATACCAACCAAAAATAATAATGCAAGACTGCAGATATCAACTACACCAGTCAATTTTAAAAATGTACACCCAGAATGGTGGATGAACATTGACATTGCAAAGGAAATAGCAATAGCACTTAGCCTTATGTACCGCTCCATTGTGCTTTACAGCACTGAGTTGTTTACAATGTCAGCATATTTGCCCCCACAATCTGGGTCCTCATTTTACTGACCTTGGAAGGATGGAAGGCTGAGTCAACCTTAAGCCAGTGAGAATTAAACTGCTGGCAGTCGGCAGAATTAGCCTGCAGTACTGCATTCTAATCACTGCACCACCATGGCTCCTACTGCAAAGAAAATGTTCTCAAAGAAAATGAAAATAATATACAAGTAAGATTAAAAAGAAAGTTAAATTTTCTGCTACTTTTGGTTATTTGTGGAAGCCTGGATAAAGACTATAGGGGTAAAGTTAATGAAATGCCCACATATTTTTTTTCTTGGAATCAAGTGACACCAAGTTGAGCCAGTATCCTTTACTCATTCTCAAATCCATTTCACTTTTACTTAGGAAAAAAAAAATATTTCCTGCTCCACTATGGAATTGAGGGGAGAGAACATCACATATCTGCAGTTGAACAATGGTTTATTTATGCAAGTTATTGCTGTATCTATTTGAACAGACCTATAGCTTGGGAATTTATTAATTTGATTTATTTTTCTGTCCTATGGTTTGTTCTCATAAGCACTGGGCCCCAGTGAGGAAATATCAAGTGCTTTCCAAGTTTGCCAAGAATTGAGAATGATCTGTGCACACCCTTCTGCTTTGCACACTCCACGGGTTGTCAGTATGCTTGAATTCACTTCAAGTGGCCTTTTATGGCATGGGACCAAGTTGATGGACCAATTCTCTCCAGTTGCATTTGCCCAGATCTGGCAAGAAAACTATGCTACACCTATTAAAAGTATGATGTTACAGGACCAGTGGTGAAATTCAATTTTTTCCCCTACTGATTCTGTGGGCGTGGCTTGGTGATGGTGTCATGCGACTCAGTCATGTGACTGAGTGGGCGTGGTCAATGTGCCATCACTCACAGCAACCCACCAAGCCACGTCCACAGAACCAACAAAAAAGTTCGGCCAGCCAAGTCTTCTAACATTCAACCTGGCTGCTTCTCACCTCCTTCTCATGTGTGCTGTGTCCCGAGGAGCAGGAGAGGCAGCCACCTGAATGCTACTCCAGAGAGAAGCCGAACTTTTCTCTCTCCTCTGAACCGGTCAAATTCCATCCTTCTATGGGACCCAGGAAAAGATTTTTCAGTCATGACAATGGCAGTTTGGATCATCCTCCCCTCAGAGTTTAGATAAGCTCCAACCCTGTTGGCCTTTTGCAAGGGCTTGAAGATGTGGCTATGTCACCAGGCATATGAACATGTGCAGAATCCATAAGATGTCAATAGGTGCTTGTGGTTGTGCCTTAGCTGCTGATTATGTATTTATTGTTAAGAGGCAAAAAGATTGTCCCTTTTTATTTTGCTTTCAATCTCTGTATCTTTAAATTTCATTCTTTAAAATGAGTACATAACTGAATTTAGAGTATTTAGAAATGAGAAAGCTTTAAAAATCTAACAAAGGGCATTCTGTATCAGGGTTCCAATACTATTAAGGTGGCATGGACTGTGAAATTCATTACACACATTTAACACTTCACATGCATTAGCCACCCAAGCATTCTCTGGCATGTTGAAGGACAGTTTTATACAATTATTCTTCTAGATCAATGGTTCTCAACCTTCCCAATGCCGCGACCCTTTAATACAGTTCCTCATGTTGTGGTGACCCCCAACCATAAAATTGGTGTCTCGGTTCCTAAGACCGTCGAAAATATGTGTTTTCCGATGCTCTTAGGCAACCCCTGCGAAAGGGTCATTCGACCCCCAAAGGTTGAGAACCACTGTTCTAGATGGATCGGATAGTCATGCTGGTCTTCAACCATAATAAAGTTTTGATTTGATTTCATATATACCCATTGGGCTATGTGTTGTAGTCCAGTTGTATAATAAGAAATAAGATAAAAACTTTGCACTTTTTTGCATTAAAACATTTTCTGGACTAGAGTTTGTTAAGAGATTGATTAATGATGTGCATCAAATAGAGATTGACTTTTAAATGAAATATTGTCTTCCTTGCCAGAGGTAACCATGGTGCCATCTGCTGTACAAGGTGGGATCCCAATCAGTTGACAAGTTAATCTATCAAAGAATATTCTCAAGAGGTGAAAATTCTATATATATGTTATTCTACAATGTACTTCTCAGGAACAGTTTTACTTCGCCTACAATGAACTTCTACTTGTCATATTACTTCAAGATTGCTTTTAATAGAAAGTGGTATATAAATATTTTCAATAAAGAAATGATTATATATTCCCTAACAGAATCTGTATGCTTCTCAATCCCTTGTGAGGAAGGCAGCTACTGTATTGTGTTTGTGCCTGTTTGCAGGCTTTTGTTGATTGGCATAAGGGTTTTATTACATGGAACTGAAATAGGCTGACTTTGGGGTTAACCGTCACATTTTCTATTTTCACGTTCTCAAAATACTTTGGTCAAGGGAATGTAAGACAGAACAGCTTTTCTTCCATATGTATTTCATTTAAATTCTGCCTTACAATAAAATTTAGATAATTTTGAAGAAATTATCTGCACTTCAATTGAAACTTATTTACATATCCTTGGCATGTATTATTTAGTACCGTTTGTCCCAAAAATAAGACTGGGTCTTATATTCTTTTGACCCCCGAAATAAGCACTTTGCCTTATTTTTGGAGAGGTCTTATTATTTTTGAGGTGCAGGAGGCAGCAAGCATGGTCACCTCATGGCTGCTGCTGTATTGCAATATTTTCGGGGAGGGCTTATTTTAGCGCATACGCTCAAAAGCCCAATTGAGCTTATTATCCGGGGAGGACTTATTTTCAGGGAAACATGATATAATATCCACACAGAATTGGGAACTCAAGAATTGGGAATTCTTACATATGGGAAAGTAGAAGAAAATAATATTTACAGTTCAATACCAGAATCTAAAAACTTTCAGATACCCAAATAAGAAATTTAAAACCAGAAGTAAAACATCCGTATGTCTTTATTTCAGTTTTGTTTTCTCAAAGAAACCAACTGTCTGAGAAAAAAAGCACAGGCTTATAAGCAAATTGATCTTATCTATACTTGCCTTGATGCTATAAATTCAAGAGGCTCAGAAAATTCAGATGTAAAAAAATCGCAATCTGTGCAACAAGTATTACAAAAATCCTTTTGAATTATTTATCTGTAGTTACATCCCCAAATTAAAAACAAAAGAGAAAAAGATTTGACATCAAATCTTTGAAAAAAATAATTGCATTTATTGTCTTCTAAGATATCCAGTGTCCAAAGAGGACCTGTGTGCATGTTTCTCTACTGGTGATTAGAGGACTTTACAACAGACTTGAAAGTCATAATAATTAACACTTGGAACTTTATGGGAGGACAAAAGTTGTATTAAGCCAACGTAGTATCCGACCTCCTCCACATAGCAATGCAAACATGCCCCAAAATAACAAACCTCAAATTCCAAATTCAGGTTTACAAGGGAAAAAAAGCCTCCCACCCCTATGTTAAACACCAGGCATACTTATTTACTGCTCTCTTACTTTCTAAATTAGTATGGCTCAGTATACCCATACAATTGCCTTGCATTCTTCCCTCACATCACCCCAATTTTTAAATCCTAACTTATAGTGCATCGAGAATGTTGTCAATTTTGCCGATCAACTCCTGACGCCTGCTGGAATGGATCTTTTCATTCTCTATGTACGTATCCTTCTTAAGTTTGCCAACAACCAGACGCTCGGCCTCCAAAGATGATTTCACAACCAGCTCCTTGACTTGACTATCCAGTTTCTGTATTTCGCTGACCTTGAAACAGTGTGGGACAGAATGTTAGGAATGCAACAACAGTCTCAACTTTAAAAGCAATATTACTTTAAAAAAATAGAAACAATTTTTTATAAAAACATGTTTCTCAATTATTATGTACAATGTTATTTAAGGTTTCCTTTTCTGTTCAGTAGCAAATATGAATGCCAGAAAACATGCTGGCCTAAATTCTCCCAAAATCCACCTTCCATTGCCAACTGCAGGAAGCCAACACTTTGCCCTTTTCTGTTGAAAAGTGTCTGCAGGACTGACTTTACTTACTCACACTTTGACAAGAGTACATTATGGTGCAAGCTGTCATTAAAGAGCTTTTCCATTAAATGTGTGAAATCTTAACATGTACTTATTTACATGCATAGTTGATGGAAGAAATTATATGCTTTTTCGAATAGACACGAGGGCCATTACCACTTTCTGAAGCTGTTGCATTTTATTTCACGTTGACAACTATTTTAATTCCCTATAACTATGTATGTAGCTTATAGAAAAAATTATAACCCTAAAGTATGATGCAGCAACAGAAGTGATTTGGATATTGTTCAGGTGGCAATACTGCTAGTGTCTTACATTTCCTTTAAGAGCTGTGGTGGAGCAGTGGTTAGAATGCAGTACTGAAGGCTAATTCTGCTGACTGCCAGCAGTTCTATTCTCACCAACTCAAGCCTTCCATCCTTCCGTTTGGTAAAATGAGGACCCAGATTGTTGGGGGACAATACGCTGACTCTGTAAACCGCTTAGAGAGGGCTGCAAAGCACTGTGAAGCAGTATATAAGTCTTAGTGCTAGTGCTATTAACTGAAGGACAGCCTTGCTAGAATTGATAGTCAAGTCAAAGTGTCTTAAGTCAGTTAAAGATACTAGTTAAAATACAAATAGTCCTAGATTTACGACATTCATTTGGTGATTGTTAGTAGTTATGATGGTGCTAAAAAAAGTGACTCAACTGTTTCTCACGCTTACAACAGTCACAGCATCCCAGTGGTCATGAGACCAAAATTTGGATACTTGGCAATTGGCATGTATGCACAATGGTTGCATTACCCCGGGTTCATGTGATAGCCATCTGCTACCCTGCCAGCCAACTTCTAAGAAGCAATGTTAATGAGGGAAGACAGCTGTGCTTAACAACTACACGATCCACTTAGCAACTGCTGCAAAGAAAGGTCATAAAATCAAGCTTGACTCAAGGCAACACACGAAGCTATGTCAAAATTAGAGATTTCAGCTTTTTCTTTGGACTTCAAAAACTTAAAAGACTCATGACTGGATTTCAGTATTAACAGACTCTTACTTTGTCACACAGGTCAGACCCTTCCATCTTCAACTTGGATTGCAATGAGGCTATTTCATTTGTTAAGGCTTTATGTTCACCTTCCAGAGATTTTTTGCCGCTATTCAATGTAGAAATATCGCGTGACTGCTTGTACTTATTCACCGCTTCATCAAAAAGACGGTAGAGACATAGTCTCTTATTCACTCCAGTTAGAACTTGCTCGGTAATGCAAGCAACTTTCATCCTAGCTTCTGCTGCTGGATCCTGCAAGGCAACAATGCTTTTACATGGGAAAAACTTTAAGATGAAGCATTCCTACATTGCATTTCATGTTTTATGCATTTATTTAAACATGTGTATATCTTAAAACCAAACTGTAATAATAAATAATAAAACCAAAAAAGGGGAAAAAAACAGAAAAACCTGGTGCTGCAACTCTATGTCACTTATACTATCTATCACATTCTCCTCCCATTATGATTTCACTCGATTTCAGCACTTGGCGGCGGGGGGGGGGGGGGGGGGGGCAGATTTTGCATGCTCTCTGGAAGGTTAAAAGGGAGTGGGAAGGGCATGACTGTTGAATCTCTAAGGAGAAGGTGCTTAATGGGTCAATGTTTTGCTAAAATTGAGTCAAAGTTAACAAAAAACTAGATTTTAAAATATTTTTAATCAACACAACTTGAAGCTTCTATTAAACTGTCCAGTTTTGTATCTGGGCAGACTTTTGAAAAATGGAAGATCAACAGTATTTACAGCAGTATAGATGTTGGCTGATTAATTTCATTCAGTTTGCATATAAAAAAGGTTAGATACAACAAAATTAATGCAAAAAATCTAATACCCAAATAAATGGTTATCCTATGAAATAGTGACTTCATCTTCTCTCAAAACTATATTGTGATACCTTGGTGATGGAGAAGTCCAACCTCACATACAGAATAACTGTAAAGAATAGGATGTAGAATGCTCCAACTACCAGTAGAGGTTCTTGCAA
The DNA here is from genome assembly GCA_039707465.1 of Rhabdophis nuchalis. Taxonomy (NCBI): domain Eukaryota; kingdom Metazoa; phylum Chordata; class Lepidosauria; order Squamata; family Natricidae; genus Rhabdophis; species Rhabdophis nuchalis. The sequence goes on from CM077646.1 coordinate 74,108,645, forward strand.
CATCAGGATTTTATTAAAGGTATAGTGTACCTGGAAAAAGACAAGTAGTAAAGCACAAGGAAAATGTATTGCACGTTTCTCTACCTAGTTTATAACCATACAATCTCAGTATTTATTAATTAATCATCCACCAATGTTTTTTGTTATTGCCATGACACATTTAATACTAAATTCACAGCAATTTGGGCTTAAAGAATGAGAAACTGTTTTAATGCTTTACATCAGAGGTTCCCAAACTTGGCAACTTTAAGACTTGTGGACTTCAACTCCCAGAATTCTCCAGCTAGCTATGCTGGCTGGAGAATTCTGGGAGTTGAAGTCCACAAGTCTTAAAGTTGCTAAGTTTGGGAACCTCTGCTTTACATGAACCAAGTAAAGAATTTGTTTTTACCACAATATCTTGGATATGTTGTTCAACTAGGTTACTCTTATGTGCCACAATGACTGGACGGCCAAATGTATCAAGATAGGTATAGTGAAGTTCATCAATAGTCCGGCTGATATCATATGGACTGTCAACATGAATATTTCTGCAGACAACAGGATGCAAAAATGTCAGAGATACGCTGTGAAAAAAAATCTAAAGATATGTAACAGTTAGGGCTAGATCGTTAACATATGATTAGGGGACTGGAGACTAAAACATATGAAGAACGGTTGCAGGAACTGGGTATGTCTAGTTTAATAAAAAGAAGGACCGGGGAGACATGATAGCAGTGTTCCAATATCTCAGGGGTTGCCACAAAGAAGAGGGAGTCAAACTATTCTCCAAAGCACCTGAGGGCAGAACAAGCAGCAAAGGGTGGAAACTAATCAAGAAGAGAAGCAACTTAGAACTGAGTAGAAATTTCCTGACAGTTAGGACAATTAATCAGTGAAACAGCTTGCCTCCAAAAGTTGTGAATGCCCCAACACTGGAAGTCTTTAAGAAGATGTTGGATAGCCATTTGTCTGAAACGGTATAGGGCTTCCTGCCTAGGCAGGGGGTTGGGCTAGAAGACCTCCAAGGTCCCCTCCAACTCTGCTATTGTATTGTATATGTCGTAGTTTGCATGTACAGTGCATTCAGAAAGTATTCAGACCCCTTCACTTTTGTCAATTTTGTTATGCTGCAGTCTGATTTTACAGTTGTTGAAATTCATTTTTTCCTCATTAATCTACACTCAACACCCCATAATGACAAAGTGAAAACAGAATTTCAGAAATGTCTATACATTTATTAAAAAGGAAAATTGAAATATTACATTGGCATAAGTATTTGGATCTTTTGCAACAACACTTGAAATTTAGTTCTGGTGCTCCTCCCCTCCCAAATTTCTCTTGATGGTTGCTAACATATTTCTACACTTTGATTGAGGTTGACTTGTTGGTGAATGTAATTGATTGGACATGATTTGTAAAGGCACACACCTCTCTATAGAAGGCCTCACATCTGACAATGCATACAACAGCAGAGCAAAAGCCATGAGGTCAAACGGACTGCAGAGCTCAGAAACAGGATTGTTGCAAAGCACAGATCTGGGGAAGGCTACAATAAAATTTCTGCTGCACTGAAAGTTCCTAAGACTACAGTGGCCTCCATAATTCTAAACTGGAAGACGCTTTGCACAACCAGGACTCTTCCAAGAGCTGGTCACCCTGTCAAACTGAGCACTTTCTTAGTAAGAGGGATGACCAAGAACCTGATGATCATTCTGACTGACCTCCCAAGATCCTATGTGAAGATGAGACAGAGTTCCAGAAGGACAACCATCACTGTAGCCCTCCACTGATCTGGACTTTATGGCAGAGTGACCAGATAAAAAGCCTCTCCTCAGTTCAATACACATGAAAGCCTGCTTGGAGTTTGTAAAAAACAAATTCCAAGCAGGAGTTTGAAGGACTCTCTGAAGTCTGAAGGACTCTCAGATAGTGTGGAACAAGATTCTCTGGTCTGATGAAACCAAGATTGAATTGTTTGGTCTCGATTCTAAATGTTATGTCTGGAGGAAATCAAGCACTGCTTATCAACTGCCCAATATCATCCCAATAGTGAAGCATGGTAGTGGTGGCATCATGCTGTGGGGGTGTTTTTCAGCAGCAGGAACTGGGAGACTGGTCAGGGTTGAGCGAAAGCTGAATGGAGCAAAGTACAGGGATATCCTCAATAAAAACCTGTTCTACAGAGCTCAGGATCTCAGAAGATCCCAAGCACACAGTCTGGACAGCACAGGAGTGGCTTAGGGACAACTCTGTGCATGTTTAGAATGACCCATCCTGAGCCCTGACTTGAACCCTATTGAATATCTCTGGAGGGACCTGAAAATGGCTGTCCACGTACAGTGGCCATCCAACCTGACTAAGCTTGAGAGGATTTGCAAGGAAGAATGACAGAAAATCCCCTAATCCAGGTGTGCAAAATTTGTCATGTCATACCCAAAAAGACTTGAGGCTGTAATTGCTGCTAGAGATGCTTTAACATGGTACTATGTGAAAGGTCTGAATATTCATGCCAATGTGATATTTCCTTTTTTTTCCTTTTTAATAAATTGATAGACATTTCTAAAATTTTGTTTTCACTATGTCATTATGGTGTACTGAGCATAGATTAATGAGAAAAAAATGAATTTCAACAACAGTAGAATCAGGTTGCAGCACAAAATTGACAAAACTGAAGGGGTCTGAATACTTTCTGAATGCACTGTCAGTACTGGAATTAGACTGATTTATTTAAAAAAATGTTCCACATGCATACCACAGGAACTATATTTTATGAGTGACAAACTAACAGCACAGAGATTCACGGATCGACAGATCATCAACCATGTTGTACTTACTTGGCACCCTCTGGAAGAATAATCTTTACAGTTAATGAGTCTGTAACTTGTTCATCGAAAACATGGTCAATAAATCTCATCTTCAGGGCATACTGATCACCTTGAAAAGATTAACAAGCACTGAAAACTTTTCCTTTTCTTATAATGGCAAGATCTAGTTCTATAAAACATCAATGCAACATTTTTACGTTAAGACACTAAGCACCACTAGAACTGATAATGTGTAGACAGATTCAATGACAAATCCTAAGAGATTCACACAATAAAATATGCCAAGTCTGCATTCAACATAAGCTATTGAACACATAAACCCTTCTCCTTCCTAAAATGTAAGCATTCTGGGTATATTGTGCAAGAAGAAAAATGGATGTTCTGGTTCCCTCCATTAAGGAGGCCCATACAGAAATAGAACAGTTTTATACTTGGGACTGTTTCATTATATATAAACAGTTTTCCGGTGGCTAATAATCTGATATGGTTGCCTACCAAGATTAAAGAGATATTCATAGCTGGGCAAATTGTAGCCAATTATATAGTGAGTCTTCCAACCACCAAACAAAGGGAAACGAGGGCGAATCTCCATTTCCACTGAGTCATCCAAGACCAGAAGATGACTGGTAGATATGTTGCCAATTTCATCTCTGTAATACACATCTTGAGCAGCAGCAGGAAGGATAGTCTGCAAAAGACAGTTTTAGTAAAACCCATAAGGACTGAGACTATAAAATAAATTTTATCTAATATATTACCGTATTTCTTGGAGTATAAGATGTTCCGAAGTATAAGACACACCATAGTTTTTGGGGAGCAAAATAATAATAAAAAAATTCTGCCTCTGCCTACCAGTATCCATTGGTATTCACCTTAGCACACAGCCTTTTCAGCTTCAGGACATTAGCCTGATTCAGCACGAGTAGCTGATTGGTGAGTGGATCGGCCTCCCGGAATACCCCCAATCAGCTGTTCCCAGAGGTGAACTTTAGCAACATGTTCGCTGGTTGTGAGCGTGCATGCTGGTTGGGGCTGATAAACAGCTTCAAAAACACAGCTCATCGTCACAGGGTGCTCCGGTGAGTACAGCAGGTGAAGCACAGAACTGGTCAGACAAGGCAGCAGCTGTTCCAGATTGCCATTCCATTCAAGACCCGTCCAAGGCTGCGGGGATTGTCAAAGCACATCGCCGTTGATCGTCAACTGAAAACTTGATGGCCAAAAATAGAGTGTGCAGAGGCCCAAATTGTGATATCCAGAGGCCGAAAACACAATGCATGGAGGTGGCGATCTGCTCTAGTGATCCCTGCAGCCTTGAACAGGTTTCAAACCGAGCGTTCAGAGGCTGAAAACACAAGGTGCAGAGGCCTACAATGCAAGCCATAGAGTGGGCGAAGGTCTGTCGCAATCCCTGCAGCCTGGAAAAGGTCTAAAACGCAACACGCAGAGGCCGAAGGGTGGGGGCTGGCGGGTGGGCGGGGCTACATTCAGTGCATAAGACACATCCAAATTTACACCCTCTTTGGGGGGGGGGGGGGAGGAGTGTATCTTATAGTCCAAAAAATACAGTGTATTTATATAGCTGTCCATCAAATATTAATAACTTGCAGATTAACTAAAATAACTAAAATGCATCATGTATTTTTCTTCTGAAACGCATAACACCAGCCATTCAGATTAAGTTAAAATATGGTGAATTCAAAAGAACCTTAAAAGCCCGAGGAAGGAAAAAATATTTATCAGATGTCAAGAAGCATCAAGTGAGTCTACTCGGGGAGATTCTTCCACGACTGGGGCACCGACACAGAGAAGGCCTTAATAGGTTAAGAGCAAGAAGGACTGGCCTTATATGTTTTCCCATTTGAGGAATTGGCTGTGTCCACTATATCATACAGTCCCTGAACACTTTTCATTGAGGGAATACAGCTCTCCAGGAAGATGAGAAACGAAGAAAGTTTCCTCATTCTTTGTTTATATGATAAATCATAAACTGGACACATAAGCCAATTGTGAACTAGAGTGCTCAGTAAAGCACAAGTACAGCATGATCAAAATGTCAATTCAATGAAATGTTATAGCTTAATTTTTAAAACTTGAAGTTTTCATTCTTTAAACCAAAATTCCATGTATCACATATCGACAAGGGACACTTACACAATACAGATAAAATGTAGCCATGCTATCTCTATCCTGATATAGTCACAGCTGGTATTATCAGCCACAAACAATAAAAATAATGTACGCTTTGCAAATCTTTTGAAAGAGGTCATTACAAATCATTAAAGTAAATATATCCTCTTCCAGAAATGTTCATTTGCTCTGGAATTGGTTTGTAGTCGTTCCTGAACCTTTGTGTTAACAAAAGTACTTCACTTCCCTGACGTAGTCTTTATTTTGAAAAAAAAATCCCCCTAAACACTATCAAACATTATATTCCAAGCACTTAGAATATAAAGCACTAAATGAGATTTACCTACAAATAAACAAAACGAGCTTACAAAAATGTTTCAAACAAATGAATCAGAGAATGAGATTCAGATACCACAAATGAGCAGCAGAAAAAATAATAGTAATACGAGTAGTTAATAAGTAGCATATTAATCATTAACTACTAGTTAAAAAGTAATATGAAACTTATTAAAACTATTTTAGCACATTGCATCATGGAAGATAGAATCAGGAGCTGAAAACAAGAAAACATTCTTGGTCACACTTCATGTTCTCAAAGCAGAGAAGTACTACTTGTTCCAAATGTTCTCCTCTTTCCTACTTCAATAGTTGGCTTGTTCATGGTTACTTTATTGTGACTCATTTTCACAATATGATGCTATTGCTTAAAACAAAGCAATATAACAAGAAATAATGAAAAACCTTAAAAGATTTCACAGAAGATATTCCACTATCTGGCTGTCTTTGATAGTCGTATCTGGAGAAAGGTCCTTTGAGCATAGCTCCTGTATGCCTTAAGTCAACTGTTTCTTCAACTGCAATATTGCCCCAGTGAGACACTTCAATGACACGTATCATGCTGGTGATAGTCAGGAATGGACTGTTGTTTTCATAATGTATCTTAAGGCTATCCTGAGAAAAAGAAAAATATAACAGACAAATTGAATATTTATTTGTAGCAGTAGCCATTTCACTTACGTGTGACCAGTTAGTAAAGTCACAGGAACCCTAACACGCACTGTCATTATGCCCAAATAGCTTAGTGACAGCAATTCCAATAGCCTCAGTTACTGTTGTAATCCCAAGATATATAGGCTATTAAGCAAGAAGAAGTGAAAATCCCAGGTAAGGATCACAAACATATGTACAATGGGAGGCTGGGTGGGCTTGGGAAGCTCTATGAAGGCAGTCAATGTGGAGTGAGCAGGAATGACTTACCGGAATGACTTGCAACCTTCCCTGCTGTCTTCCCCACTGATTTGAATGAATGAATGAATGAATTTTATTTTTATAACCCGCTCTCTCCCCCCGAAGGGACTCGAGGCGGGGCACAGGGAATTAAAAACAGTTAAAAAGGCAAAATACAAAATTAAAACAATAAATGTACATAAATAACTAACTAAAAGGCACATTAAACAACTGACCCTGCGCTAAAATTCCCCAATATATTTACTAAAATCCCTAAACAATCAGGAGTGACTATCCTAGGCCGGCCAAGCGAAAAAGATATGTTTTTAATTTCAGACGGAAGGAGCGGAGGTCCGTGGTAGTTCTAATGTCGGGGGGAAGGTCGTTCCAGAGGGCAGGGCCCGCCAGAGAGAAGGCCCTTCCCCTGGGCGTCGCCCGCTGACAAAGTCTAGTGGACGGCACCCGGAGAAGTCCCTCTCTGTGGGAGCGAATCGGCCGTGAGGATGTATGGGGCAGGATCCGATCCCGCAGATAGCTAGGTCCCGAGCCGTGGAGCGCTTTGAAGATGACAACTAACACCTTGAAGCGCACCCGAAAGACGACAGGTAGCCAGTGCAGCTCGCGCAAGAGCGGTGTTACATGGGTGTACCTTGTGGTACCCATTATTGCTCGCGCGGCTGCATTCTGGACCAACTGCAGCCTCCGGGTGCACCTCAAGGGGAGCCCCATGTAGAGAGAGTTACAATAGTCCAGTCGGGATGTCACGAGAGCATGAGTGACTGTGCGAAGGGCATCCCGGTCCAATAGAGGGCGCAACTGGCGTACCAAGCGAACCTGGTAAAACGCCCTCCTGGCCACGGCTGTCACTTGATCTTCCATGGACAGCCGAGTATCCAGGAGGACACCCAAGTTGCGCGCCCAATCCACAGGGGCAAGTTGTTCGCCTCCTATGGCCAGCGATGGAATCAGCTGGTTGAATCGGGCAGCCGGAAACCACAGCCACTCGGTCTTGGTCGGGTTGAGCCTGAGTTCGTTACTTCCCATCCAGCCCCGCACGGCTTCCAGGCACTGGCACATCACCGCTACGGCATCGTTGGGGTGGTTTGGGGTAGATATATACAGCTGTGTATCATCAGCGTAGAGGTGATACTCTACCCCAAAACCACGGATGATCTCACCCAGCGGCTTCATATATGTGTTGAACAGGAGAGGCGAGAGGACCGACCCCTGAGGCACCCCACATGTGAGGGGTCTCGAGGTCGACTTCTGCTCTCCTGCCAACACAAATTGCGATCGGCCAGAGAGGTAGGAGGAGAACCACCGTAAAACAGTGCCTCCCACCCCCAACCCCTCCAGCCGATGCAATAGGATACCATGGTCGATGGTATCGAAAGCCGCCGAGAGGTCTAGGGAAGCGTTGACAACCTCTTGGAGCCAGCCTTGTGTCACCTCCCAGGATGCCAGTACAAGCCAGGAGGGACACGGGTCCAATAAACATGTGGTGGCTCGCAGTCGCCCACGTAACCTGTCCATATCGTCAGAGGTAACGGAGTCAAACTCCTCCCAAACAAGATCCGCCTCGTGCAATCCCACTGGGCCATCAATGGGGGCTAACTCGTTCTGTATCTGAGCGATTTTCTCCTGCAGATAAATCACAAATTCCTCTGCTCTACCCTGTAGTGGGGCTTCCCGCACCCTCTGTTGAAGGAGGGAGCGGGTCACCCTAAACAGGGCAGCAGGGCGGTTATCTGCGGATGCTATGAGAGTGGCACAATGATGGCGTTTGGCCACTCTCAGCGCCACAATGTAAGTCCGTAAATGGGCTCTTACCTGTGTCCGGTCAGATTCAGAACGGGTAGACCTCCATCTTCTCTCTAGGCATCTCTTGCGGCGTTTCATCACCCTCAGCTCGTCGGTAAACCAAGGAGCCATGGTGGCTCGCCGCCGCAAGAGAGGCCGCAAGGGCGCGACCCGATCCAAGGCTCCCGTGGTCGCAGTGTTCCATGCGGCCACGAGGTCCTCCATCGGGGCGCGGGTCAGGGGTACAGGAAGTGGCCCAAGCGCCGTCTGGAACCCATCAGGGTCCATAAGGCGCCTGGGGCGGAACCAGATCGGTGACTCTGGTTCCGCCTCCCCGCGGAGGGGAGTAGCGGTCGGAAAGTCGAGCCGGAGAAGTGAGTGGCACACCATGACAAGGGTGTGATGACTATATCCCCTATACCCAGATCACTCTTCCATTGGCCAGAGACAAAGATGAGATCCGGTGTATGTCCACCCTCGTGGGTGGGGCCTTGAATTAATTGGGTCAGGTCCATGGCCGTCATGGAAGCCATGAACTCCCGAGCTACCACGGATGATTCGCCCATCGATGGCAGGTTAAAGTCCCCCATGACTAGAAGTCTGGGGGTCTCGACTGCCACCGTAGCGATCACCTCCAGGAGCTCGGGCAGGGCTGCTGCTACATAGCGGGGAGCCAGGTATACAACCAGCAAGCCCAACTGCCTCCCTAGACCCCACTTCACGCAGAGGGACTCACAACCGGTGGTCTGTGGCACAATGGTCTCTCTCGGCTCATGTAGGGAGCTGGCAGGGAAGGTTGCAAATGGTGATCATGTGGCTGCGGCTGTGACACTGTAATCATAAGCCAGGTAAGTGAGCACAATCACATGACCACTACAATGGCTGGAACTACAGGGACGCCTGTATTTCCATATTTTTTTTCAGCACCATCATAACTTTGAATTGTTCCTAACAAATGGATGTAAGCAGGGGACTATTTTTATGACAGATCATAACGAGGTTCCAGTTTTTACAAATGCCCTACTGAAGGAGCGTTCTATCCCGCACCATCTAGCAAGTCAATTGCAAAGATTTCCTTTTATTTACCTACACAGAATTCCTTAATACTATAGCAACCAGATAAGTCGTTAAATACAAGACTGTCTTTTTTTAAAAAAATTTTTTTTTATTCAATTCATTCTTTGTCACAAGTAAAAATTTACCTCACTGTACGGGGGTACATCCTTGAAGGGTCCATATTCAATCATATCCTCTGAGCGGCTGGGATTGCCTAACTTGGTGTAGTTTTCAATGTTTCTTGAGGCCAGTTTCACACGAGTTGTTTGGGTCTTGGTTACATATGGAGAGTAGAAATAATGATTACCTTCAAACACCACAAACTGCTTCTCTGCCTGAGAGATGTGTGTGGGGTAGGGTTGCAGGACATGTGTGAAAACTGTTTCAATAGATAAACGAATTTTTCCACCTGGAGGCAAAGGAGCCGGCAATTTCACAGTGAAGAATTTGCCACTAAAAAGAAGGGGGGAAAAGTAGAAAATCAGTCAGACCATTTCTACATTCCTTGCTTCTAAATGAGCTCACTGCTATCAGGAATCTCAATCGGTCATGGGAGTGGGCAATTTCCGCTGTTAAAATTCAATGGCTAGCTCTAATGGTTTTAAAGAAATATATATATATTTAAAAATCAATGCAATGTATTCATTGCTAATACAATAATATGAAATAAAGAATCTATTAACCAGACTGCATTTCTGTGAATTACTATCCCTTACAACTTTAGGAAACTTTTTTTTAGCACATTATCTTTTTTCCTAAAAATAGTGCAAGCAGTCAAAAGAAAACCAATTATAAAAACTGAATCTGAGGTATCAGCCTATTTATACAATCTAATTAAACATCTGACATTTTTTGAGATCACACTGAAGATTACATTTTAAAAAGTACTCTTTAAAAAACGAAGTAGCCCTTATTTCCCCATGACAAAACTTACCTTTTACCTTTTACTTTTGTTTCTTTTACCTCCAGGGTATTTTCCTCCTCTTCTTCTGCTTTTACCTGTTCAAAATATATATATATAAAATGTTGGTAGGTGTCACCATTGATAGTTCCCAAACACGTCAAAAGAATTCATCTATACTATTTGCCAAGAAAGATCAAGTTGGTAGAGATACCAAAAACACATTTTAATTTGAGGCACATGCTAATAATTAAAAATTGTTACTAAAAAAATAGCCATAACTATTAAAACCAAAAACATCACCCATTAGAAATTGACAAATGTGTCAAATGTGTTATACTCCTATTTTAGAATACACAAACATTATGGTTAATAAATAAAAGAATTGTAGAAAACCAGTAAGAAATACATAACTATTTCCCGCAAAAATCCAACTAGGAATTTTTTAAAAAACCATTCTTTCTCTAGGAAACTATCTATGGAAAAAGAAAATGATGTTTCCTTTCCAATGAGAATTTGGAGATGGCAGCAACAATGCTAATGCTTACAAAAAATACATATTCTTTAATTCTTCAACTCCACTGAGATTTTAATAAGTAAATACTAGTTGGTTGCATTTATGCATTCACTGTCAATAAAGAAAAAAGCATTCAGAAAACCAATTTTAAAACAGTAACAGTAGAGACCTAAGGCACAGGTTTTCATTTAAAATCTATCCTATTGAAATTCTTGTGAAAGAACTGCCGAACAGCTGAGAATAGGCTGAGCTGACTTGTGAAGTCCAAAAATACGTTTTCTTTTTACTAATAAAAATAATAATCAAAGCCTCTTAAAATTTACTAAAAAAGTGGATTTTACAAACTTCATTTTTACCCTCAAGTCAAAGTGTTTACTGTAAAAGAAAAACTCTCCATGACCAAAAAAGGAATAAATATTTTAGTATCCCCTTCCTGGTGTGTTGAATTAAACATTCAAATTCCCTCATCACATGCCATACAGAGGGAGTTAGAAAAGTGATTTCCTCCTAAAACAATCATTTTATAATATTCTATCCAAAAGTTAGAGCCATGTTATCAGAAATGTCAGTTAGAAAATACTGTTTATCCAAGGATTATGCAAAGAATGAAGACTCTTCTCAGTTTATTCCAATTATTTAATAATGCAGGCCAATTTTAGAAATGATCCAGCAGATACGAATTAAAAGGATATCTCTTCTACACCACTCCTATATAAATTCACATTGAACCCAAGGAGCAGTACTGTAAATCACAAACGTATCTTTTTTAATGGACTGAAAATGAACACTTAGTTGCCACCGCCCAGATCTCAGCTCAAGTGTCACACTGGCATTGATAAATGCCATTATTCAAACAATTACAGCATTTTGCTCTAGCTGAATTAACTTAATCTGTACTTTCTGACTCCAAATTTAATTTTTAAAATCACATTAACTTGCACAATAAAATAATTTAAGAGCACTTGCTTCCTAACAGTAGAACCCATGCAGAAATAGTATTGGTAGTTTTTTTCAAGGTGAAGCTTCTGTTAAAATCTTTAATTAACATATAATACAGCAACAAGGTGTTTAGCATCTTCTATCAAGGATCTCAAGAGAATCCAAACCAACTTTTCCTTCACCAGAGTTAGCCAGAATGCAGAGAGAGAAATAAATGGTACAAACTATTGCTATAAGCGACATGGACAGGCTTCAAAAGCCACACCTCCCTCTGATTTAAACTAGTTGCTCATGGCTCTCGGAAATAGTCTATGCTTACGTGTCAGTACTCACCAGGCTTTTTACTACAAGCAGGACTCTGGAAGAGAATCAACACACAGGAGTAACAGGAAGCAAAGAAAAGGGGGCGAATCTGGCCCCAGAAGGGCATTATTATTTGAACTGGCATGCTGGCAAAAGTCCAAAAGGGCATCTCAAGAGCAACTTTGGATGAAATATAATTATGTTTCAATGAAATGTCCATTATTCAGTATTCTCAGTTTACAACTCATCACACAAAAGAGCCTGGAAAGATTCTATGCCCATAACATGGGTGGGTTTTGTCTATATTTTCTGCCATGCTGTGTGTACCCTGCTCTCTCTCCAACTGGGCGCTTTTCAGACACAATGCGTTAAAACTTTCAGCGCCCACAAAACAACATAAACTGGGCGAAAGATGGTAAAAGGTGTTATGCAACCACGGGGGCTGACATGAGTGTCTAGATCGCCGCTCTTTTATCTCCCTGTATTCCACTGATTCGGCCAAAGCATTCGCCCGATCGCCATAACAACCGATTTAAGGACTTAACCGGCCACACCGCTCCTTTCCACCAAAAACTGGAACTAGGAAGGGTGGAGAGGAGACGTAACAGCCGAGCAATGCTGGGGGAAGAGAGCGGAGGAACAGAAGAAGCAAACAAGGAAGAGGCACAGATTCGCCTAAAAACGGACAACGTGGAAACGAAAAGCCCGATCACAAGAAAAAAAAGTAACAGACTTTGGCAAGGAGGGCGGCATCCGGGTTCAAGGAGCGACAGAAGAAGCAGGCCGAGAGCTTGGCGGCCCCCGCGGTTGGCTCACCTGCGCCCCCAGGTAGGCCAGGTGGTTCTCCAAGCCGGGGTCCAAAGCCAGGAGGAAAGACGTGGCAGATGCCGAGCTCCCGGCGGAGTTACCCAGGCTAATCTCGGCCGTCACTTTGGCCAGGTGTGTGCCGAGGTCCACGGTCCGCTTTACGTCTTCGTTGACCAGCTCGGGAGCTGCCAGGGCCGCCCTGCCCAAGCAGAGAAGCAGCAAGAGGTGGGCGAGGTGGATCCCCATGGTCGGCCACGCTGAAGAACGAAGCCGCCGAGCAAACCGGATGGACTCACTCTTTCGCGTCGCTGTTCATTCATCCAAAGGGCACAAGATGGCGCCCCCCACGCCGAGCCACAGACAAGATGGCGACACCCAGGAACGCGCCGCTCTCGAAAACGGCACGGCCTACAAACGCTACGTCCTGACCTGCGCATCGTATTCGCGTCACGTAGTTGAAGTACGGGGGGGGGGGGGGGGACGATGGCGGGAGGGGCGGGAGGCGGGCGAACTGATAGCAAATGAAAGATCGACCTGTCACAGCTGTTTGCACGTGACTCGAGTCCGCGCCTTCACTAACGATTTTGAGATCTCGTAAACTCATCCGGGTGTGAATGTGTGTCAGTACACTACAACTGTCGCTGACTTTTTATAGGGGGGGATATAGGAAACCATATCTTAGCTTATAAACTGTTCTCTACAGTGAAGATCACAGTTTGCATATAGTACTGTAGTATAAGCATGCTTGATGTACAATTGAGCTTTGATTACGCTTGCGGCATATTGTGCAAAATGGGCCCAAATTTTCCAGGATTCTCCTTATAGTCAGCAGGGGACGTTGCATATGGCACTGATTATGATAGGTAATGATTTAGTCATACACTATTGCTTAAATGCATTTAGTGAAAGCCTCATCCATCTTATTGTATGTTTATTGATTTAGAGACAGTAAGGGATTCGTTTTACTATTTTATTTTACTAGAAGGCTTCTGTTGGCTGCTCAGTGCAATTACGGTATATATGGAAATAAACCATACATGAGAATAAATGGTATTTATAGCAAATTGGTGTTCTGCTGAAAGTATGACTAGGATATGTGCTGTCCCTTTGGTTGTTTAATAATGACATTGCTGTGGCAGGGATGTGTTGGTTGGAGAAATTAATATATATGTAGGGCCAGTGTTAAGCTAGAAATCAGATGACAGTGAATTCTACTCCTCCCTTAGGCACAAAGGCAGCTGGGTGATCTTGGGTTAGTCACTTTCTCTCAGCCCTAGTAAGGAAGCAATGGAAAACCACTTTTGAAAAACCTTGCCAAGAAAACTGCAGGGATTTATCCAGGCAGTCTCTGTGAATGGTACAATATTTAATGGAAGGAAAATTATGTAGACACAGCCATGCTGTTGGCTGAGAACCCAAACGACTTTCAGCAAATGCAGCAGATTCATTTAATAACCATGTTATTAACTTAACAACTGCAGTGATTTACTTAACTCTGACAAGAAAGGTTGTAAAATGGGGCAAGTGTCGCTTAACTGTCTTCCTTAGAAACAGAAATTTTGGGTTCAATTTGTAGTTGTAAGTGACAACCACTTAAATATGCGCCAACTGTGTGTGGCAGCCGCCAAAAAAGCCAATGCAATCCTAGGCTGCATTAAAAGACAAATAGAATCAAGATCATGTAAAGGTTTGATAGCATTTTACAAAAACCTAGTAATCTCACACTTGGAATACTGTATCCAGTTCAGATCACCACAATATATATGAAAAAAAGATGTTAAGACTCTGGAAAGTGTGTGTTTGTTTGTTTGTTTGTTTGTTTGTTTGTTTGTTTATTTATTTATTTATTTATTTATTTATTTATTTATTTATTTATTTATTTAAATTTCTAAACCGCCCCCTCTCCCCGAAGGGACTAGGAGCGGTGTACAGGAAAATTAAAAAACATCTAAAACCATAGCAATACATACAAAATTAAAACCGAATTAAATATTAACCCTGTACTAAAATTTATAAAAACATTAAAACTGTATCCCATTAAAACCAAATTAAATAATTTAAAATTACAGACTGGGGCGAGGAGTATAAATTAGGCCAAGCCGGCCTGATGGAACAGATATGTTTTAACTTTTTGGCGGAAGGAGCGGAGGTCCATAGTAGTTCTAATATCGGGGGGTAGGTCGTTCCAGAGGGTCGGGCCCATCACAGAGAAGGCCCTTCCCCTGGGCGACGCCTGCTGGCATTGCCTAGTGGACGGCACTCGGAGAAGTCCCTCTCTGTGGGAGCGATTCGGCCGAAGGGATGTATGGGGCAGGATACGATCCCGCAAATAACTAGGTCCTGTGCCATGGAGCGTTTTAAAGATGATAACCAACACCTTGAAGCGCACCTGAAAGGCCACAGGCAGCCAGTGCAGCTCGCGCAGGAGCGGTGTTACATGGGAGTATCTGGGAGCTCCCAAAACTGCCCGCACGGCCGCGTTCTGAACCAGCTGTAGTCTTCGGGTACACCTCAAGGGGAGCCCCATGTAGAGAAAATTACAGTAGTCTAGACGGGACGTCACAAGTGCATGAGTGACTGTGTGAAGGGCGTCCCGGTCTAATAGGGGACGCAACTGGCGTACCAGGCGAACCTGGTAAAACGCCCCCCTGGCCACGGCTGTGACATGGTCCTCCATTGACAGCCGGGTATCCAGGAGGATACCTAAGTTGCGTGCCTGCTCCACGGGGGCTAGATGTTGGCCCCCTATGGCCAGTGATGGAGTCAACTGGTTAAACCGGGGCGCCGGTAGCCACAGCCACTCAGTCTTGGACGGGTTGAGCTTGAGTCTGTTCCTTCCCATCCAGATCCGCACGGCTTCCAGACACCGGGACATCACTTCGACGGCATCATTGGGGTGGTTTGGAGTAGAGATGTACAGCTGAGTGTCATCAGCTTACAGATGGTAATCTACCCCAAAGCCACGGATGATCTCACCCAGAGGCTCAGGAGAGGTGAGAGGACCGACCCCTGAGCTACCCCACAAGTGAGAGGCCTCGAGGTCGACCTCTGCCCCCCTGCCAATACAAATTGCGATCGACCGGAGAGGTAGGAGGAGAACCACCGTTAAACGGTACCCCTCACCCCCAACCCCTCCAGTTGATGCAATAGGATACCATGGTCAATGGTATCAAAAGCCGCCGAGAGGTCTAATAGGACCAAGATGGAGGAACAACCCCCATCTCTGGCCCTCCAGAGATCATCTACCAACGCGACCAATGCCGTCTCAATGCTGTGTCCTGGCCAGAAGCCGGACAGATAATCAATTTCCTCCAAGTGACATGAAAACTGTTGTGCCACCACACTCTCTACAACCTTCGCCAAAAAGTGAAGGTTGGAGACCGGACGATAATTTACTAACAATGCTGGGTCCAGGGAAGGCTTCTTGAGGAGAGGCCTCACCACCGCCTCTTTCAAGACAGTGGGCAAGAACCCCTCACTCAAAGAAGCGTTCACTATTTCCTGGAGCCAGCCTCGTGCAACCTCCCAGGATGCCAGTACAAGCCAGGAGGGACACGGGTCCAATAAACATGTGGTGGCTCTCAGTCGCCTACCTAACCTGTCCATATCTTCGGAAGTAACAGAGTCAAACTCCTCCCAGGATGGTGTCTCAAGACCAGCCTCCGACATTCCCACTAGACCACTTTCAGTGGAGACCAACTCGCTCTGAACCTGAGCGATTTTGTCCTGCAGATACTCCCCAAATTCCTCTGCTCTGCCCTGCAAAGAGGCTTCCCGCGGCCTCTGTTGAAGGAGGGAGCGGGTCACCCCAAAGAGGGCGGCAGGGCGGTTATCTGCGGACGCGATAAGGGTAGTACAATGCTGACGCTTGGCCACTCTTATCGCCACAAGGTAGGTCCTCAAATGGGATCTTATCTGTGTTCAGCCCGATTCAGAGTGTGTGGATCTCCATCTCCTCTCTAGGCATCTCTTGCGGCGCTTCATCACCTTCAACTCCTCGGAAAACCAAGGAGCCTGGGTGGTTCGCTGCCGCAAGAGAGGCCGCAAAGGCGTGACCCGGTCCAAGGCCCCAGTGGCCGCACTATTCCATGCAGCCACCAGGTCCTCCATCGGGGCGCGGGTCAGGGCCACAGGTAATGGCCCAAGCTCCGTCTGGAACCTTTCAGGTTCAATCAGGCGCCTGGGGCGGAACCATCTTGGAAATTCTGGTTCCGCCTCCCCGCAGTGGGGTGTAGCGGTGGGAAAGTCGAGCCGGAGAAGTAAGTGATCTGACCATGACAGAGAAGGGCAACAAAAATGATTAGGAAGCTAGAGGCTAAAACATGAAGAATGGTTACAGGGATTGTGTATTTCTAGTCTAATGAAAAGAAGGACTAGGGAAAGCATGATAGCAGTGTTCCAATATTTGAACGGCTTCTATAAGACGAGTGGATCAAACTATTTTCCAAAACACCAAAAGGCAAGACAAGAAGCAATGGATGGAAACTAACCAAGGAGAGAAACAGCCTAGTCCAGCGAACCTTTTTCGCCTCGGGTGCCAAAAGCACACATGCTTGCGCTATTGTGCGCGCTCATGTGTCCACACCCATAATTTAATGCCTCCCATGCCGTGTCCCCTGAGCATGCATGTGTGACACCCCCTGCTGCCCAGTTCAGGAATGGACTCCCAGGTTGCCCGTTGGGCCATTTTTCTCCCTCTGGAGGGTTCAGGAGGCAAAAACTGGCCAAAAATCAGCTGGCCAGCATGCTCATGTGCTCTGGAGCTGACAGGGCAATGCCTCACGTGCCCTCAGAAATGGCTTCGCGTTCCATCTGTGGCACCCGTGCCATAGGTTCACCATCATGGGCCTAGTCCTAGAAGTAAGAAAAAATTTCCTAACAGTAAGAGCAATCAACCAATGGAATAGCTTGCTTTCAGAAATTGTGGGTGCTCCATCACTGCTGGCTTTCAAAAAGAGACTGGACAAAAATTTGCCTGAAATGTTATATGGTCTCCTGCTTGAACAGGGGGTTGGACTAGAAGACCTCCAAAGTCTCTTCCAACTCTATTATTTATGTTCTATGTAACCTTTTGTCATAAAATAGCAGATTATATTACTGTTAATTATAATGGGTTCTTGTTTCAAAGTTTGTATACAACTAAAGTTGTATACAAGTTGTATACAGGGTGAAATTAAGTTCAAGCATGATAAAGAATTTTTGGTTAAAAAACAAACCAGTTCTTAAGTTGGACTTCAGCCTCTTCTGGAGGTAGGTAGGAAGGTAGGGAATGGAAGGGGAGGAAGGAATCAATCAATCAATCAATCAATCAATCAATCTGCTATTTGGGAATGCTTCTTGAATACCATCTGTGTCTGGTTTGTAGTATAGTGATGCACAATGTGCTAGTTGCAACTTAGCCATTTGCACTTGGCAATATGTTTTCCTTACATCCCAGTTTAACTGCTGCAATTCACTCATCTGTAACCTATTCTTGAGATGTATTTAATATAAAAAGAAGGAAATCTGACTTGACTGCAAGTCTGTGCATTATCATATTCTACAGCTATGTTAAAGGATTTGCACTGCTTGTCAAATGCTTTCCATTCATTATTTCAGATGTTGATTTTAGCCATTAATAATATAAATATCATAAGGATTAATTAGCTTAAATATCACCTATCTCAGCACTATATATGAACTTTTACAGATGCTAAGATGAGCAGGGCATGTCATTTTAAAAATCCACTGGCTTTATGAGATACATTTATTAGGTACAGTTTTGTTTCTCCGATAAAACAAAAATTGTGATTAGTCTTTACATGGACTTTTTGTTCTGAGTTAATTTTATAGGGATTTTTTAAAAGCAATAATTCAAATCTCCACAACCCAGTAACAAAATATTCCAATGTTCCTTGAAATGTTCTCTTTTCTTTTCTTCTCTTTTCTGCTCTCTGCACTGATGCACAGATTTCAGGGCTGCAGCATTTTTGAAACACACTATGAACCACTCCTACATACCCGGAAGAAAGCAGCTTGCTCCAGGAAACAACAGAACAGTCTGTTACTGAATTTAATAATTTTCAACATCTCTATTAAATGTCCATCTCATTTTTAATTCTAGCCCAAGGCTGATATAAAAATATACACTACAAAAATAAAATATTTTACAGTGTATATGAAATTATATAAATTATTT
Organism: Rhabdophis nuchalis; assembly: GCA_039707465.1. NCBI lineage: Eukaryota > Metazoa > Chordata > Lepidosauria > Squamata > Natricidae > Rhabdophis > Rhabdophis nuchalis. Next base: position 74,127,310 of record CM077646.1, read on the forward strand.
TTAAAAGATAAATGTAGCTCTTAAATTGGGAGACTTAAGCAATAAAATGGTTAGCCAGCTTATATTTTATTATTACAAGAAATCTATGTGGTGTAGTAAAGATTACTGACACCAAGAATCTTGTGATATCTTATAGTTAGGAGCTTTCAGACAAGGCTTTTATATTAGAATAACTACATAGAGTAGTTTTTTGGCTGAGAACACTAGTAGCCATTCATCTGAAAGCATGCCTTTTTGTTGTGGCATTGTAAGGTACCATAGATATTTAATTTGGTCAAATGCAGCAGCCTACAAAACTGGCGAGGCCATCAAAACTAAAACCACAATAAAAATTAGTTTAATGCCGCAGAAGAATTCTTTATTGCAATTTGCTGATGTTATAAGTAATTGAGGTTCTTTAAAGCTCTACATGATCTCATGACCACTCATATTCTAGCCATTGTCTATCCTCTGCAGGATGAAGGCCTCTTCCGCATGTTTCCAACCAATATGATCCTGAGCTTTCTTTTGCATAATCCCTTTTATAACAATAATTGAGAATGTTTTTGTGCACTGTTATGATTACAGTGAACTGTTATTCTTAATTTGTCAAATCTATTCTGACTCAAAATGAGGAAAATAAATGGCCTGCACATTTTGGATTGAGTATTACTGGAATTGTAGTCATAAGCACCTTAACTTGGAAGTAAATTTAATGAAAATTGGATAATTTTCTTTCGATATTGTATTGTTTTCTCAACTAAATTTATTTTGCACATACTGTATATATCACACATTACTTCTTTCACTTTCAATTAAAAGCAATATAAGTAACAAATTGTGAAGTATTACAACCTTTTAGAATTCATGGTTTCTGGATGTGATACAAAATATGTTAAACAAAACGTGTACCCAAGGCCATTAATTTCTCAGTTCTGGAAATCATAGGATTAATTTAAATTTTAGGATACTAGTTCCATTCAAGACAACTAATATACCAGTATTTCCAAATATATATATGGAGTATACAAAATTATGCTGTTATATCTAGATTAGGGCTCCTATCATAGATTATCAGAAATCTTAATAAACCTTAAATTGCCTTAATTTAGACAATATCAGTACGTTTCAACATTGCAGTAGATGGTTTTTGTCCTTGTAGGGAAGGTTAAAGTGGAGAATTCGTCACGTATCCTTGGAAAGGGGGAAATTTTCATCATTGTTAGGAAAGTCATGTGAGAATAGTGGAATTTCTTTCTGAGTTCTTTTGTTATAACATAATCCATCTACTCACATTCATCCAGTAATTTTTCTAAATTATCACTTACTTCCATAGTTCTTATCTTAAATCTATTCAGGGACATTCTCTCCTTCTCTAGATCCTAATAATCTTTTTCTCTTTACCTTTAGAACTTCACACTTTATCCCTCTACATTTATTTCCCAGCACATTACAATCTGCAACTTTTGTTCATTCATACAAAGAAGTCCTAAGCTATCTTGTTCTCTGATACGATTCAACACAGTTTCTTTGTTATGTCTTCAAACATCTCCCAATATGCTTTTATGCAACCATCTTCCTTACTTCCCTCTTCAAAACTCACATTTATCCAAAAGATTGATCAACTCTCTAATCTTATTGGATCTAAACAAAGTATATTTGTTTATAGAAGAGGGAATCAAACTATTCTCCAAGGCACCTGGGGGCAGGACAAGAAGCAACGGGTGGAAACTAATCAAGGAGAGAAGCAACTTAGAACTAAGGAGAAATTTCCTGACAGTAAGAACAATTAACCTCTGGAACAGCTTGCCTCCAGAAGTTGTGAATGCCCCAACCCTGGAAGTCTTTAAAAAGATGTTAGATAGCTATTTGTCTGAAATGGTATAAGGTTCCTGCCCACACAGGGGGTTGGACTAGAAGACCTACAAGGTCCCTTCCAACTCTTGCTATTGTATTGTATTGTATATTAACTTGTTGATTGAAGCTATTACTGGTACTTGATTTTCCTAATGAGTTTGCTACAATAGCTCATCCATTTTCCTCTATCTACTTTGGTCTTTTAACGAAGCTAATGTTATACAGGCAATCCTCATTTTAAGACTACAGTTGAACGCAAAATTTCCACTGCTAAGTAAGAGAAGTTGTTAAGTGAGTTTAGCCCCTCTTTACAATCTTTTTTGTCAGTTGTTAAGTGAATCAGTGCAGTTCTTAGTAACACGGTAGTTACATAAATCTGGCCTCCCCATTGACTTTGCTTTTCAGAAGGTCACAAAAGGTGATCATATGATCTCAGGACATTGCAACCATCATAAATACATGCCAGTTGCCAAATGTCCAAATTTTGATCATGTAACCATAAGTATGAAAAATGGTTGTGTCATTTTTTTCAGTGCCATTGCAACTTTGAACGGTCACTAAACAAATGGTTAAAACTCAAGGACTTGCTGATCTCCAGAGGAATTCTCATGTTAATCTGCCACAGCAAAGTTTTATTATCACAAATGCTTTAGTGGATTATATGTTAGTATTATTTATTTCTACATTCATTAGACACAATGGAATTGTTGAATAATTCATCATACATTTTTCTGCTCGTTTAAAATCTCAAGAACTTGACTTCTTTCCGGTTAGCCGGAGGCGACGGTCGGGTCCTGGACTCGTCCGCCGCTTGGTTGCTCCGGCGGCGCCTTCGGGGGCAGGGGGCTCTTGCTAAAGAGCCCCCACTGCACGGGCGGCTCGCGGTGAGTCCCCCCACCTCGACGGCGGTCGGGGGGTGGCTCCCGCCTCGTCCTAGGCGCCGGAGAACGAGTTGCGGGGGGGAGTTCCTCTTTCGTCCCCTTCGCCGATGGAGAGCCGGAACAGCTGCTGAGATTAAAGACGGGCTGAAAGCCGGAGCTGAAGGCAACGCCGAGGCTCATGGCTACAGAGTGGATTGTGAGTGATTTTCACTTAATGCTTTCAACTTTCACTTTAAAAGAAGGAGGAGGAGGGAGTTTGTAAAACTCCACCTCGGAAAGGAAAAAAAAGCGGCGTTTTGAAATGTTCCCCAAGCTTGGGGAGGTGGAGGAATCAACATCCGACTTTTAAACTATAAGTGAAAGTTGTTTACTTTAAGATTTTCAATGATACTTTGTATCTCTGTCTGGCAACAATTGAAATGAACTTTCACTAGCTCTCCGCGGCTTCCAGGGGACGGGGAAGATGGCGTTCCTTTGTTCTCGGCAAGAAATGCTTCCTTTTGAAATTTGCTGACACTCCCTCGTCTTTGGGACTGAACTCTTTAACAGTGGATTGATCTAATTGATTATTAGGACCTTTCCCAGATGTGCCTTCTTTTCTTTTTCTTATTTGATTGCTTTTAAAAATTGTTCTCTCTCTGGACTGTAAGCAAATTGAACTTTGAATTTGGATATTGACTTTTGCTCTCTCTTCACCTCACGGACTACCTCTCCAACAGACGCCATATTAGTGACAAGAACTTAATACTTTCATTATGGCTTCAAAAAAGCAGCCACATCAACCCAAGATTACTTCAATGTTATCCAAAGGAACAGTGGTGGAAGCTACACAGTTATCAGCAATAGAGGAAACTCTTCAAAACATCATGAAAGAAATAAAAGAAATCCGGAAAGACAATGTTAGCTCAAAATTGGAACTTTTGGAGACACAGAAAGCACTAATGGAAAATAAACAAAGAATTGATGGACTGGAGGGGGGGACGGCTGAGATGAAGGGAGAGATAAAAAATTCTCAAAGGGAAATTGTGGATTTAGCTGGTCATATGTCTAGGATGGATTTTGAAAGGATGTCTTACTTTTTAAGGTTTCGAAATGTTCCTGAAGTTGCCTCTGAAGATTTAAAAGATTTAACGTGTACGATGTTAGCAGATTACACTAAAAAGAGCAAAGAAGATATTTGGGGGGACATTGATCTGATCTATAGAATTAACTCAGCATATGCCAGAATAAATGAGGTACCCAGAGAGATACATATTAAATTTGTAAGAAGGTCAACAAGGGACGGGATCCTGAGAGCACAAAGAGACGGTCCCTTGATATATCAACAGAATGAGATTGCCATCTTGAAACAGATCCCGAAAAAGATTAGAGAAATTAGAAGGAAATATTCCTTCTTATCAAAAAGATTATATAAAAAGGGGGTGTGGTTCAAGTGGTTGATGCCCGAGGGAATGTTAGTGTTCTGGGAATTAAAACAATTGCAGAGGCGGAAGCCTTTCTTAAAAAACATTCCCCAATCCTGGAGGATGAAAATGGGGGAGCGGAGGGGCCACGGCTCCGCCCACTGGAGGTCAGGGAGAGGAAGATACAATTGCTAAAAGACTTAGATCTCACAAATGACTTTTTTCTATATAGTGTAACCTTTATCTGGATGTTTATAGAAATAATGATTGATTGCATGAATATAAAATGATATATTTGTATCTCTTTCCATTTTGTAGGGAAATGAAAAATGATTTGTATTATCTTTTTTTTTTTGTAAGAAGCCTAGGAGGGGGCCGACACCTCCGACATTGATGTCCTCAAAATATCTCTGTAACACCTTATACCTTTTTCCTATTTTTAAAATTTTGTAAAAACCAATAAAACTTTTTCCCCCATAAAATCTCAAGAACTTCAGAATGTCTGCTACAATTCAAATACACATTAAAATAAAAATCACCTCATAAATGTAAGAAGAATGTTATCTGTTCACCTACTGACCATTGCATTTTTATATTAAACTGTATAAAATGTATTTTTGAGAGCCATTTCGGTGTAGCAGCTAAGGCACAAGGCTCGAAACCAGGAAACTATAAATTCTAGTTCTATCTTAAACATGAGTGACCTTGGACCAGTGCGTCACTGTCAGCCCTAGGAAAGAGACAATAGCAAACTAATTCCAAAATCTTGCCAAAAAAATAAATAGCCAAAGAACCAAAGAACCAACAAGTAGGGACTGTGGCCAAGTGTCAACACTGACTCAAAAGCACAATCACAACCTTTCACTGCTTGAATCTTGTAAAGTCATCATTCAGTTTAGCCTGTCATTTAATAGCTTTTCCTGGCAAAGAAAAGATTATTACATTTGCCATGGGTCACTAATCTGGGTTTTGTATTAATTTTGGAATGAATTTTCCTATCTGCAGTGTTTTCAAAAATATACAGCAATTCTATGATAAATGTCAAGTATATATGTAAAAAATATTTTGGTTTTTGTTTTAAGAATTACAGGTATCTGTAATGTTATTCAACTTCTAGAGTTCATCAGAAAAACTAGAATTTGAAATTTTCTGCACGTAGTATGGATATGGAAATATTTATGTTTTAAAACAATGCCTTGTTTAAGGTAGGTGAGGGGCTTTCTAGATGTTGAATTCTTCTCCAGTGAACTCCATCTAGTATGATCAGTGATGAGAGGAATTTTACCTCAGCAACATCTGGAAAATCACAACTTGCTCCTTCCTGATTTAACCTTTGTTTAATCTTTTGCTGAATTGTATAGATTCAAGGCCTTAGAATTTTCTTTGGAATTACATATATACAATACAATACAATAGCAGAGTTGGAAGGGACCTTGTAGGTCTTCTAGTCCAACCCCCTGCATGGGCAGGAACCTTATACCATTTCAGACAAATGGCTGTCTAACATCTTTTTAAAGACTTCCAGGGTTGGGGCATTCACAACTGCTGGAGGCAAGCTGTTCCAGAGGTTAATATGTTTTCATATTTTTAGGAACTAGACAAGGTAATGTGACCCATTGCATTTTGATGCTTTTTGTTTTTCATCTGTGTTTTGCATGCTTAGTTTCCTTAAAACATATTTTTTATAATAAAATTTAGTTGTAGCAATGTATATATCTGTAGTATGCTTTCCCCATTATATTCCTCTTAGCAGATTCTACCCAATTTATTGGTTTTGACTTGAAGAGATATAGGACTGCTAAATACTACTAATCTTTGATTAATGTCTCATCATTGCAATAATCAAATGATGGATTTTATTTCATCAGAACATAAAGACTATAATTACTGTTAGTATTTAATTTGTCCCCTTATGTAATTTTGCTTTATTATAATTAAGTGCAGTTTTGAATAATTATCAGAAATCGGACCTAATAAATTCAGTGGCCTCAGACATAAATCAAGCACCCTATAAATTCCCACAATTTCTATTATAGCTGTGTTTATACAACATGCTAACTATAATTAAAGATGTATTGTTACAGAAATCACATAGTATACTAGGCTAGTTAGCTAACAAACACATCCAATGACTCTCAAGACAGACAGCCACATTTTAGTCTTAATGTAGTCTAGAATTCCCGCCTTTGTTTCTTTCATAACTATGTATTCATTTCACTGGGACTTACCTTGTAAGAAGTATAGATAACGTAAGCATGGAACTGATACAGTTATTTATTAACTTCTGAACAAGAAATAAAAGAGGCATAATATACACTGAGAAAGTTCCGTTGTTGGGTGGAACATTACTATATAGATTTCATATGCAAATAAACTAGGAGGATTTCAACATAAGGAATGCTATCACTGAATAACTAAAATATGCAAAGGCCTTTCCATGTAGCCCTCTTTCTACTCTCCAAAGATGGCATGTTACCAGCTTCACTCCTGCTGATCTTGGAATGCTAAGACAAGGCAGAAATCCCAACTAAAAGAGCCAGTTATGAATTAAAATAAAACAGCAGAACAGTTTGCCCTAGACAGCATGGACCCACCTTCACTTGATTGGATTCTTGCATAAACTGCAGGGTACCCCACCCCAGGTAGACGAAAGTTTACATAAATGTGACTTAATTTGGTTTTTCTTTATACATTTTTCCTATATAATACATAGATATCTGGGCTGCAATTGCCTTTCAGGATACACACAATATCCTAAAGTTATGACAGCATTAGGTCCAGAATGTCTGGTGCTAAGTGATGCATTTGTAAAGCTCAATGTCGCAAGACAGCATCACTTAGCAGTAGCAATCCTGGGGGAAAATTTGCGTCGAACCAGTAGTAATGCCGGTAGCAACTCACCCCTGTTCCACATCTTCCGATCTTCCATTACTTTTTTCAGATGTTTTATGCTCTGACTGGTGTTTTCACACAAAAATCACATTGTCACTCTGTAAGCAATCCACATCCATATTTTAATCTTGCTACATTTACACTATCTACACCAGCAACATTACCATATTTCAATGATTTTCTTTTTACTAAATTTTGGGCACTAACAGGTACAGTATTTCTTTCAGTTCCATCAATGATATCACCATTCTCATGCAAATTTCTAAAATACTATTTCTAACATGTCACTTCAATTCCATCACAAGTAATTTCATCACTTTTTAAAATTCCATTCATGTTGCTAAAGGCTCATTACTAGTCCTTTCTGCTTACTTCCTGCCCAATGTTTTATTTCCATAAAAATCCTTTTATATTTGTCTGCACCACTTACTTTTTACCCGCAAAATGACATTCTTTGCTACTTTTTTCCAGATACATATTTTATAAAGATATACCTTTATAAATTAAATAAATAAAAATGAAATAAAGTAATGAACAATACACTCACAGTTCTCAAAATCCTATCCATCTCCTCAAGAATGAGAGCAACATGGGAAGAGCTAGCTTCAGTCACCTCAATAGGACCTGTCCATCTGAAGTTCTATGGAGCAGATCTGAGCAATATCCATTGGACATCTGGAAGGATCCTCACAGCAGCCTTTGAGATGTTCCTCCGATTGTTGCTTTTTTAAAGAGAGTTTGAACAATACTAAAATGGGCTGCCAGATGGCACTTCATAGACACATAAGGAGGGGGGTTAGGATTGCCCCTAGTATCACCACAGTGTAGTCTTAATACAAGGACAGGTAGACTTGCTCATAGTTCTCCAGAAGTGTTTGAGCAACTCTTCAGCTTCATTACTTGGAACTTGTTAGGAAACCTAGGGACTTTCCAGGAAAGGTGCACAGAGAGACAGCTTGAGAGGAATCCAATCTAGAGCTATCAGAACCTTCTTACTATTAGAAAGTCTATAGGCTCACTCCGAAAACCATTGAGTTCCCTCCAGCACTAGAATAGGCACATGATGGCGAACCTATGGCATGGGTGCCACAGGTGGCACGGGAACCATTTCTTAGGGCATGTGAGGCATTGCCCTGTCAGCTCCAGTGCGCTTGTGTGTGCTGGCCAGCTGATTTAGGCCTTCTTTTGAGGCCGTTTTTTGCCCTCTGGAGGCTTCAGGGAAGCTCCTGAAGCCTCTGGAGGTGGGGGGGGGGAGAGGCTGTTTTCACCCTCCCCGGGCTCCTAGAAAGCCTCTGGAGCCTGGGCAGGGTGAAAAAAGCATGCCAAAAGCAGGGGGTCACGCACATAACATTATGGGTGTGGCACGCAGCCTCCATGTCTCCAGTGTCTTCTTACCCACTTGGAGCCAAACCCAGAAGGACATTTCCTTACTACACGCCCATGCACAATCCCCCTGGGCTCCCTTCGCTTTTGGCATGCGAGCCAAAAAAGGTTAGCCATCACTGGAATAGGCTAACTGAATAGTTCCCACTTTCCCACATTGGGGTGCTGTTTAAGGAAGCTACAGGACAATTTTTTAAACTGCCAGTTTAAAAGCTGGGTCTAGAGATCTCCAGCAATTGTGTCTTCCATTCTCTCTGTCCCTCCCCCCCCCCCATTTCTGTAACTTTCTTCCTAATGAAGATATAATATTTTAAAGGTTAATGCTGGTTGTGGTGCAACTGGGATGGTGTAATAAAGAAACCATCATGCTGTGAATTTTGGAAATGATCTTACTTACGTGCAAACCCGTATAATTTCAGTGTTATTAATGGAGCATAGCATTGCACTCTTCCCTTTAACTTCCTTTTTCATTGGGTGAGCTAAACTGGTTCTTATTCTTTCCTGCCAGTTGTACCCCCTACGTGTTCGGTGATTTTGAATGAACCTTACTCGATACTATCTTTGTTCTCCCGATAGATGCTTGCATTGTCTTCACTCCTCTTGCCTTACACTTCAATGTTCCGGGTGTGACATTTTGCTTTAATAGAGACGGACTGATTAATGCTACAGTGCCGGGAGAACAAGCTCGGGGAGCGAAGTAGGTAGGCAGCAAAGCTGTTAATATTGACTCGAGGAAAGCCCCTTTGAAGCGGATGGATTTCGTAATCTGTTTGTCAAGCAATCTGATCTCATGTTTACTCCAAAATAAGTTCCGCCCATTGAACGAAGCTCACGTTGTTTTTAATTTTTTTTTTAAGGTTCATGCTGAAAGCAGGTGCTTGCTGCCTAATAAACTGAACACCAAGTTACGGTAGCCAGAGGCCCCTCAGCGGCCAGCCTCCCGTTAATAAACCCCGTTTCATAATTTTGAAAGGGGGGTACGGGGGACTCCACAATGACACGTATCATAGAGCCGCCGCCAAAGGCTAGGCTAGAGCGTGAGCCTGCCGTAAATTAGAACCAAAGGCTTCCCGAAGGCCGTCCGGCCTTTGGCCCCGCCCTTTTTACACGTCAGTGCAATCAAGACGCCGGGCAGGTCGCGTGACCGGAAGGGGCGAGCAAGAGGCGGAAGTGAAAACGGGGAGGGTGTTTGGCCCCATTAAAGCGGAGCCGAAGGGAGCGGAGGGTTGGCGGTCCTGAAGGGTGAGGGGGAACAGTTGCCACAAAGCCGGGTTTCGTTGTTTTTACACGGTGAGTCTGACGGCGCGGGTGGGGCCCCGGAGCGCCACCAACGCGGGGCGGGGGGTGTCTTGTTGCTGGGAGAGCGGCCTAACGGCTTGGAGGGAGGGAGGGAGGGAGGGAGGGGGGCGCTCGCTTAGCCCGCTGGGTTGGAGAACGGGGAGAAGAAGGGCGCGGCTCTGTCGGGGGCGTCCGGGGGGGGGAGAGAATTCCTTTGTCGCTGTCCTTATTTCTCCCCCCCCCCCCTCTTCGGCCGTCTTCGCGAAGGGAGGAGGGAGCGGTCGCCTGGGGCCCCGCCCTGTTCGCTTTGGGGAGAGAGGGAGGGAATTCTTCATAGGGCCAGTTCAAGGAGGGTTGGGGGGGGGGGAAAGAGGCAGCCGTTGAATAACGATCCGTCTGCGGTGGGCGGGGGTTTGGCAAGGCGAGGAGGCTGCCGGTAGGATGTCCCTGGGAAGAAGCTTGGAGAGAGGGGTGGCTCCTGTCCTTCCGTCTCTTTCTCCACCCCCACTCCCCCTCCGTTTCTCCGGAACAAAGAAACGTGGACTTGAGGAAACCCCAACTGTCCGTTGTTAGGGTTGCCTGGTTTTTGGGTTGACCGTAGCTGGTTCCTGGCCCACCACTGGAAAACCGAAAGGTGAGAGAGCTGCTGAGCCCTCCTCCTTGCCCGCCTTTGCTGGCTAAACAATAACGCTTCCTGATACTGCTCAATTGGAGGCTTAATAGAATACGGATTCATGACTTTGGCCCGGCTTCAATTTGTTGTTCGGTAAATATCGAACTTCGATACTCAAACAAGCGGGAGCTTTCTGTATTCTGAGTAAATAGAAGTGTGACACCCCCCCCTCCCCCCATTTAATACTACCATCTTAATGCGCGTATCGGGGATCATTATACTTGAACCTTAATGCAATTTTGTATGATTTGTATAATCCAGGTTGTGCTGCAAGAAGCCTTTTTGTATTGCCTTAGACCAGTGGTTCCCAACGTGGGGCCGACGCCCCACAAGGGGGGAGGGGATTTGAACCTTGTTTAAACCAAGTTAATTGCCTTTTAGGCTTCCTTTGTGAGTAGAGTTCTCTTTTTGAGTAAAGCAACAATTATATATGGCATGGGGTGGCATCAGGATTTTAGAGATGCTTAGGTGGGGCATGGCCAAAAAAGGGTTGGGAACCACTGCCTTGGACAATACTAAATTCAAGAGTGGAATCAATTGAGCAATTATGTACAAGGACAGTTGAGCTCAATCTAATACAAGAGTTTCCTTTGAGTATGTGAATGGTAAATCGGTTGGGGCTCACAATGTTATCTCACTGTCTAAACATGATGTGGTTTACTAAGTTACGGATGGTAAACAAAGCAGTGTCTTTCTGTATTGCCATAAGTAGTTAATTGGAATGCTAGACAACAAATGACTCAGGGTAAAACTAGGTTTCAAGACTTGACTCATTGATACCCTTGAAGAGAGCTATCCTTATCTTTGGTGCTATTGCATATGAATATGTCTTCATACTGAATAAGCAGTGTGTGCCATATTTAGGAATATTTAGGTATTTAAAGCCTGGCAATTTAAGGCAAATGACAATAATGGATTGGGCCACTAAATTGATTTTCCTGTGATAATTGCATATCCCAATGAAAGCTAAGCAATACCTTTAACTGTTCTAAAACATTTCTGGGCTCAAATGAATATATAGCTAGCTATGATTTAGATTGTGTGGGGTTCAACTTTATTTTATTTTTTTATTAAGTTACTGGGTAGTACAATTAAACTATATTAAATGGAATCCATGTAGATTTCCTGTTCTATGTTTTCCCTCCTTAGCTGGGAAGATTCTGTCCTCCCTTGTGATTGCAGCAGCTGATTAAGCACATGATTTAGTTCATGAGTAGTTAAGTGCAATTTATCTAGGGATTAAATGTCATGAAGTGTTCCTAAAGGAACTGGTATATACAAACTATTGCTTTGGAAATTGTGATATAGAAAATAGGCTCTGTAGTAATCAATTTCTGTAAAGGCAGGTTTGTCATATGCTTTGTCTTAAAATTCAGTTAATATAACTGAAAAATAAATTTTAAGACATCAGTATTCAAAGTAGATATTTCAATTTGCTCTTAAATATTTCTTTTTCTGCTTATGGTAAGAAATTCTCAAAGTTTGTATTACCACAACCTTTGAAAATGAGGAAGGAATTGGATAACTTTCTATGAATAATGGCAAGCAATGTCTGGACATTTTCAATCATGTAAGTCATAGTTATCTCAGGTGCTTTTTTCAAGAGGCTATTGGGCTGTTTTTTCTTTAAAGAAAACATTTTGCTTCTCATCCAAGAAGCTTCATCAGTTGTGATGGAAGCAGAGGTGGTGATGCTTTTTGAATGAGAAGCAAAAAGTTTTCTTCTTTCCTCAAGGAAAAACAACCCAGTTGCCTTTTGGGGAAAAACCCCATCTCTGAGACAATGGCAGGGAATAAATACACTCCTTTAATAGTTCTATTTAAACTCAACAAGGTTATTACATTTTGTAGTATCAATACTGCCCTCTAGAGCTTGCTCATGAAAAATTAGCAAATCCCAGTATTAAATTTTGATAGCATTTCCAATCCTACCTGTGCAACATTTTAAAAAATTATGCCCTTGGCCTCACCTGTTTCCAGGATCCTAACCCATAGCTTGAGAATTGTTGGTTTATTGTACTGAAAATTGTAGGCAAATAATACAAACATATCCTTACATCCTGATATATAAAGCTTAGTTGTTGCTTCATACAGATGAAATTTTGAGTAGTGGCGGATCTGTAGGAAACTTTCATCTAATGCTATAAAACTGTTGATAGTATGAGCAAATCCATAGTAGCAATCTAGACCAATTACAGAATCTTATGATACTATGCATATATTTGATTTGTATTTGGACTATAAATAAAGGCCAACCTTGTAGTACTTTCTATTTAAAATAGTGTATAATATGTGTATTGGTAACTTAATTAAGGTTGTCTAGGTTGTACTTTCAAACTCTTAATTCCCCCCAATTCATTTTAAAAGTTAAAGTGGCATATTAAAAGTGTTGAACTCAACAGCATAAATTTATGTTAAATATGTCTCTGTTCTCCTTAAAAATCCTTACAAAACAAATATATTGGTTGGCCATCTCCCCCATAGCTTAGAGCAGCATCCTAGTTTACCAGTCAATATATGACACTGCAATGGTTGGATAGTTCTAAAATGTGTTTTGTGTAATTGGTTGGAAAATGACCTTTATTTGTCAAATTTGTGCCCTGTATTTTTATTCAAGAGTTTAGGATAACATACATAGCACTCCTCTTTCTTTTTTCCCCCTACAACAACCCTATTAGATTGGCTGCCCAACATCGAGTAGTTTTCATAACTAAGGATGGATTAGTATCTGGGTTTACTTGGTATCAATCAGATGGTTTAACCATCACATTACACTGGCTGTGAGTTCACCTACTCAGAAATAATGAAGAAAAAATAAGTTGAGTGTGATTACTCGGAACCAAAATCAGATTTTTCTCATCGTGGATATTTATAAACTCATTTATAAACTTTATAACTCATTATTTTGAGTGATTTGAGGCAATGTAACTATTGATAAGATTAGTTCAAGCTTTTTCTGATAAGAGATACTGCATATATTGTTTATGAATATATTTTCATAGGTTTAAGAATTGTCTACAACAGATTACACAAGAGCACAATGATAGGCATCTGGTTTGCAGCAAAATATTCTAGATATAAAAAATATGGAGAATTGTTTCCTGTCAATATCGACGCTTTTGAACTACAAATCTGATTGGTTGTAAGGCAGTGTTCTGTGTTCTTGGACCACTCACTGAGAGAAAGGGTTTTGTGTAGTGGTTAAAACACCATGCTAGAAACCAAGAGATCTGTGATTTCTAGTCCTCCTTTAGCCGCCAAACCAGCTGGATAACTTTGGCCATACTGCTATCTCTCAGTTTTAGGAAGAAGGCAGTGTCAAACCACTTCTAATCCAGTCAATGACCAGGAACCCCACTAATTTGAAGGCATCTGAAAACGTAATTTATTATTAAGACATGTATGGCAGAACCAGGTTTATTTGGTCAGAAGTGGGTAATTTCTTTTAAATCTGAGGATAAATACAGAATTAAATTTCATTGCTACTTACCCATAAATGTTGAACTTGAAGAGCTTATACTGGTATATTCTCTCTGACAATAGAATAAGTAGGCATGGAAGACAGGTGGTTACAGTATTCCTGAGCTAATCATATAAATGAAGTAACAAGTAGTTATAAACAAAGTTGTAACATGAAAAGGTGATATTAGTTTTTGCTTAGAAGTAGAGAAATCTTTGTTTGTTTAATTATAGTTACTTTTCCTATCACTTAGCAGTGTCTATTTCATATCAAATAACAGTGCAATTCATGCTGAGATCAATTTAGACCTTTCACCATTAATATAGAAGCAGTATTAATAGTGGAATAGGCAGTGACACTTTTTTGGAATCCTAAGTCCATCTAATTTCATAAGTATTATGGTAAATCATCAATATTCTTTAATTAAAATACGCTATTACTAAACTTTCATAAAACATGAATTATGACTAGTCCAAAGTAATAGGCAAAGTTGGTAGTGGCCTTGTCTGTTTGACATGTTTTTTCTTTCCCAAATGCTCATGTGCCTCCACCTCTGCCTTCAAGTCAGTCTTGGCAACTGCCTGAACAAGTCTGCAGTTTTCTGGAGAACATTTTCAGAAGTAGTTTCCTTGGGTTGTAGAATGAGAATGAGTGATAGTCCAAAGTCACATAACTGGTTTCATACTTAAAACTCATGGTCTCATGATGTCTAGCCTGATAACCATTACTCTAAACTGACTCTCATTATTGGTTTATAATACTTTATTTTGGGTTAGACAAATCCCTCATTCACTTAATTATTCCACATTGCCATTTTAATTGCTTTCTTCTTTAAAAGTTATTTCTGTATCATGCTCAGCTGCTAGCTAATAGCTAGAGAAACACATTACACCAAGTAATGCAATTTGTTTTGATTGTTGTTTATCATGTTGTATTTACAGAGCTGCTCTAAACTATGATTTATCAGATCCCCTATCCAATAAAACATTGGCTTTATCAATCACATTTATAGGACCAGTTATCTCACATAAAGTGACTCTCGGTAAATACAACAATTGAATAAAACAACAGATAAAACCAATTATAGAAGTCATAATTAAAATGAGGATATTATCAACACATTTAAAATATACAAACTTCACAGAGAGAGCAAGAATATCAATAATAGTTGAGCCACTTAAGAATTTCTCTATTTTCCATTGCCTAGGGTCTTATAACCAAGTCTTAAGGGAATTCCTAAACAATAACAAAAAGAGCTAGCCTAACTTTGGTGAGATTGTTCCATAAGGCATAACGGAGAAGGCCATTTCTTGGGACCGGTCAAATACAACTACCTAACCAATAAAACCCTTACTATTCCTTCTCTTCCTGTTGTAATGGAATGCAATGCAAAGACTTTCCCAGCTACAATTACAACATACTTTTTGAGCAGGAATCATGAATCCTGAGGAGTCCCAGATTGCATGCTGGGTCTGTCTGGGGCAGTCCTCATCATCTAGCACCGAAGATGGCATAATCCTTGTAGGAACCATCCAGTCTTACCAGGGTTCAGCTGAAGACTGTTGTACTCCATTCAGATCCTTTAATTTCAGATACACTTGTATACTGTTAGGCATCTCTTTTGAGGGAATTCATGTAAAAATCTTGCAGGATTCTATTTAAGAAAGCCCTAGTTTATGTCTGCCGTTTGCTTTTCATGTTTTATCCTTGTATTTCTAATCTAGGTTATTCAAGGTTTCTATAATCTCTGATATTTGATCATACTCAATAGAAGGAAATTGCAATTTATAATATATGGAAGATTCAAGCTTAAGAGGACTGATGCTATTCTTTGGAAGATAATTGAATGCATTAAGTGCCAATTAATTTTTTTTTACTTCACTCTGGAATATGATTCTATTTATATTGACACCATAAATAGCTGTGGTAGGCAGTGAGAGATTCAGAAGCGGAATTTAGACAAATAGAGGCAATAATGCTGGCATTCATGCCAATTATATTTCAGTTTTCTTGGCTGCTCTTGATCACAGCTTTGGTTCAGTTATAAACGCTGAGTGGAAAATGAAGCTGCTGCCAGTGTAGCTATTTGAGATGCATGGTGAAATTGCTTCAAGCAGGCAAATTGCATTCTCTAAATATTAATATTTAATGAGTGTAAGCATCCCTTTAAGCAAAAGTATGGGCAATGTATAGAGAGCGTAAATTCTTACTAGTGTTACTTGGAACTGGAACATTTACTATTTAAGGACTTAAGTATTGTGCAAACTGATGCTCAGCAGTTAAGATAATCTAAAATATAGGAGAAATTTCTACCTACCGTGAAAGCTGTAATCTTAACACACTTGAAATACAGCAGTCAGAAAAGATTTTCACTTAGTTAACATTTCCCTACTTTTCAGTTTAGCATTGCTGATGAGTTTTTCAAATATTTAAACTCAGCATATAGAGAGCTGGTTCAGGGAGCTCTACTAGATAAAGCACATTTGTCTACTGGAAGCTTAAGGTAGGCACAGGTAGGTCTCAATTTACAATCACGATTGGGATCAGAATTTCTGTTGCTAAGCAAGTTGTTAAGTGAGTCATGTTGTTTGCCATGGTTATTAACAATATCGCTTCCCCATTGATTTTGCCATTGGAAGTCATCTGGATAGGTCACAAATAGTGATCACATGACTCTGGGAACTGCAGCCACTATAAATACATGCTGGTTGCCAAGCACCCACATTTTGATCAGGTGACCATGGGGATGCTGCTACAATTGCAAGTTACCTTTAGCAGTGCTATTGTAATTTCAAATGGTCACTAACAAATAGTTGTAAGTTGAAGACTACCTGTATTGAAATAGTATAACTTTTCATACAGCCATTTCGTAGACTTAGTAGTTTTCAGCATAATACTTATCTAGCCTGGTATATCTTGCTGCAAGCATATTTGCTTATGATCTATTTTTTAATAAAAATGAAAAATTGATGCAGCAGCTGTGTTTAAAGCTGCCTGATAATGATATCATTGTTGCTGCTTAAGGGTGTGCATTTTTGTAAGATTATTTTGCCAGCATCAAGGATATATAGCTAAAGATGCAGCTGGTTTTTTTAAGTGTTGCTTTTAGTGTGTACTATCAAATGTAACATGTCTTCTCAAATCTATTAGTCTTGTTGTCCGTTATTATTAACTGTTACACAAATAATTAAATCCTGGCAAGATTATTCTGTTCGATCCTCTGAGGTCTTCTGGGAAAAAAAGAAGGAAAACCAGCAAAATTACTACATTTTGTGAAATTTTTGTGAAGAATAGATTTTTAGCAGGAACAATGACTCTGCAACAAGTATGACTAATTCAGAATCGGTATTTTTGTAATGTAGAACTAAGTAAAAATTACATAATACTGCCTATTGAGCAAATGATACACTTTACCTAATTTATGGTTGGATTTATTTAATATATTAGACTAGGCCAGTGGTCGGCAAACCACGGCTCGTGAGCCACCCAGCCATGGGCAGACTCCGTCTGTTGCATAGGTGGCTGCTGCTGCCTCCAAGCCCTGAGACAAGCAGCTCCCGCTGTTCAAGGTCACCCGGCAGGGGCATCGGGCAGGGCGACCCGGTGCGTCTCCACCAGCTTCCTCCGATGGCCACCGTGGCGCACTTTCCGAGGCTACCCGCCACACGGGGCTGGGAGGGAGGTGGGCGTGCGGCGCCTGGACGGCCTCGGCAGCGCTTAAGGTAGCCGTAGCCTCAGGTGCTTCCCCCGCCTACCTGCTCGCTGCAGAAGGAGGCAGCCGCAGCCGACATGCCGGCCCCTCCGCTGCTTCCCGGGGGGGGGGGGAGAGACTGACAGACACACAGCGAGAGAGACAGAAGGAGGGATGGAGAGAGAGACAGAGAGGGGGGAGAGGGAATCAGAGAGAAAGAGACAGACAGACACACACACACACACAGTGACAGATATGGGTGGAGGGAGGAGAGACAGACAGACAGAAAGAAAGAAATAAAAAGAGAGAAAGAAAAAGAAAGAAAAAGAAAGTGGGAGAAAGAAAGAACTTAAGACCACAATTGAGCCCAAAAATTTGGTTGCTAAGCAAGACCGTCGTTAAGTGAGTTTCACCACATTTTCCAAGTTGGCCACGCCCACCCGGTTACATGACCGCTGAGCCACTCCCATAAAACAGGCCACACCTTTTGGCTCTCAAAAGAAATTTCAATCGTTGTACTGTTGATATTTGGCTCTATTGACTAATGAGTTTGCCCACCACTGGACTAGGCTAAAGTAGAGTTGTTGTAGAACCAAGTACGAACAAGCATATTCGGTAAAATGATAAAGTAGAAGAAACTGCGGATAAGAAGTATGGATGCAAAACTAAGGATGAAAGGAAAATATTTGTGTATAGAGAAAATGATAGTTGCAAATAGAAGTAGATGCTCCATCATCACTTGAAGTTTTGAAGAGATTGTATAGCCATTTGTCAGTATAGGTCTCCTGCTTGAGCAGTTGTTGGGCTAGAAAACCTCCAAGATCCCTTCCCACTCTTATGCTGTTAAATGGGTTAATCAGAGAAAGCAAGGAACAATTAAAGTTAAAAGAGAAGATGTAGAATAAAGGAAATAGATTGGAATTATGGATTCCCCCTCCCCCGGCAATGGAATTAAAAGGTGGCTGCTGAATATAAGATGGGTATATAACAGAGGAAGTAAATGTGTGAGAATAAATAGAATGCTTTAATGGTTTAATACTGAATAGATAGTAAAAGAATGTATTCCATTGCTTATTTAGCATATTTATGAATATGTAAAATATTTGGAGATGCAAATGTTCTTTGTAAGTCATGCTGCATTTTGGGCTGAGAATTCATGTTCGGAAAGTTAGATTACATGGCTGTAACAAGTATGGATCACAAAATTATGACTGAGTTGTGCTTGATGGAAAAATGGAGTGCATAATTGAAAGTTATATGATAAATAACCAAAAGCAGAAATGGGAAAATGAATGGAGCAATTTTAAGATGTGCAAATGCTGGAAGAAAAGTAGTGGATAGGGTATAGTTTGAGAAAAATCAATGTTTGTTAAAGAAGTAAAGGTAGATGCATGTAAGAGAGTGTATCTCTCTTTATTATGAGCCGTGGTGGCACAGTGGTTGGAATGCAGTATTGCACACTAATTCTGCCCACTGCCAGCAGTTCCATTCTCACTGGCTCAAGAAGCCCTCCATCCTTCCAAGGTGGGTAAAATGAGGACCCAGATTGTTGGGGCCAATATGCTGAGACTGTAAACTGCTTAGAGAGGGCTTTAAAGCACGGTGAAGCAGTACATAAGTCTAAGTGCTGTTTCTATTATATGAAAGTTTCTGGACTGGAAGGCTAGCTCACTGTTCATTGTTACACTAAAGATAGTCTTAAGCTTTCTATGGAAAAATATACAGAATGATTCTTACACCTCTCTGCCTTACTGCTTGGTTTGAGGAAGATAAGTTGGTATCATGACTCCCATCAGAGGAATCACTTTGATCTGTCTTCATTCAGAATCCATAGAATAAATATTGTTTGACTTCATACTCTTTCAGAGGAACTAGCAAACCTTGAGTTTAAAATTACACTTCTATAAAAGTCAGATCTTACAGTGAAAAGAAATTATGAAGTGCTTTCTCCATGAAGGAAGGAATGTGATTAAGCATTCTGAGCCCACACATGTTGTAATCTGATTGTGCAGACTTGTGCTAAGTACTGTTCCTATGGTAACCTGAAGGAATAAAGAGAAATACAGCAATAAAGAAATAGAATTATCAATAAAGCTCACTTCATATGTGCAAATACTAAAAATCAATTCTTTAACCTGTTATCTCACCTTGATTATCTTTATCAAAATAGCAAACAGTTCATTAAATCCCCTATATCAGGGGTCCCCAACCCCCGGGCCGCGGACCGGTGACGGTCCGTGGTTGGGTGGGAGCCGGGCCGCAGGGCTGGAGAGGAGGAGGAGGGGGCAGCCCCCTGAGCAGAGCGCGCGGGAGAACGCAGGCGCGGCTGTTCGCGCCGTTGGAGTGTGGCTCTTCCTCCACCCTCGTCGACGGAGGGACTCCTGGGCGCCGCCGGACCGGCCACCGATTCCCTCCCCTGCTGGCATGCCGGCCACTCGTTTTGTTCCAGGGGCTGTGGAGGCTCCGCGGGCGGGGGAGGGAACTGGCGGCCGTAGGGAGGGTTGCTCCGTCGACGAGGGTGGAGGAAGAGCCCCCACCATCCTCCTGCGTTCTCCCGCGCGCTCTGCCCAATGGGCTGCTCCCTCCTCCTCCTCCTCTCCAGCCCGGCTCCTACCCAGCCACGGAGCCTGAACGAGCGAACGAGCGACAAAGCGCGGCAGGCAGGCTGAGGAGGCGGGGGGACGATGACGACAGACACACATAGAGAGACAGAGAGAGGGAGGGAGGGAGAGAAAGATAGACAGAGACACAGAATGAATGATTGAGTGAATGCAAGACAGACAGACACACGCACACACACACAGAGTGACAGAGATGGGCGGATGAAGGAGAGAGACAGAGAAAGAAAGAGAAAGAAAGAAAAAAAGTTGGAGAGAGAGAAAGACAGACAGAGAAAGAGACAGAAAGGAAAGAAAGAGACAGAAAAAGATACAGAAAGAGGGAAAGAGAAAAAGAAAGAGAAAGAAATAAAGAGAGAAAGGGAAAGAGAGAGAAAGAGAGAAAGAAAGAAATAGCGAGAGAAAGAAAGAGAGACAGAGACAAAGAAAGAGAGAGAGAGAGAGAGAAAGAAAGAAAAAAGAAAGAAAGAAAGAACTTATGACCACAGTTGAGGCCAAAAGTTTGGTTGCTAACCAAGATCATTGTTAAGTGAGTTTCACATTTTCCAAGTTGGCCACGCCCACCCAGTCACATGACTGCTGAGCCACTCAGCCGGTCCGCAGAATTTTCTTTAAAATGAAACTGGTCCCTGGTGAAAAAAAGGTTGGGGACCCCTGCCCTATATCATCATCTGACTGGAATTCAAAATCTCCCAACAATTCACTGTTGTAGGCTAAGGCATGTGGCAAAGTTATTTAATTGGGAAAATGAACTTACATATAGACTGGTATGCCTTTGAAGAAATAAATCAACAATGGAATCATGCCTTAAAATAGCCACAGCAGTCTTTTATAACCTGAGCAAATTTGGAATATGTAACACTTTTAAATTGTGGTACTGTGGTTGAGTATTTTGAGGGTTGAAATCTACATGCTGAAAGTTACTAGTTGGAAAACATTGATTACAGTATCCATTTTTCTCAAAATAGTACAATGATGAGACTGTGAGTAATTTGTTTCCTATGAAATACCATTTTTTTGTGTGAAAAATAAACCATAACTCCAAAAGGATATGGACAAGAGTATGGTATACATTAACCGATTGTTAATGTTGGGACTTTTTATATTTGTAATAACTATGACTGGCTGCTGGCATAGAGTGCTAATTTTTTATAGATACTTCACATTTCATATATAAAATGCACTATTGTTAAGCCTCATTTTATCTTTAAAAATTGTACTTTTTCATGGAATTTTTACCAGTTAAATAAGTGTGTTAAAATTTATAGGAAAATGCACGCTTGATAACATTACATGATGTTTTATAAATAATGTTAGTAGTTCCCAACTGTTGGCAGATTAGAAGGAGGAGATTTAGGAGATAATTTCCAGACAAATAGTCCCTTTCTTTACCAATAAAGGAGAATCTTTGTAGCTCAGGTTGAAATGAGAAGCCTTTGGTGCTCTCTGAGCTTGGTTGTTTTCTTGCAGAGGTTTCACTACCCAAACTAGATAACATAATCAGTGCTAGTCATTATGATTTCCAAGGCATCATCATCAGTAGCACAGATGTTACCTAGTTGGGTAATGCAACATCTGCAGGAAAACAACCAAGTCCCTTTGTTGCTGAATAGTTTGCCACCAGAGATCTGTTCTGACCTTTTTGTCTTTGGGATGCAATTTTTAAAAAAGCTGCTCCAGAAAGCTTTTTTTAATTAATGAAGATAATGTCATAAAGTTATTGATACTGTCTGAAAATATTTTAAAATATTTCTTATTGTTTTTATAATCCTTATACTATTGTATCCTGGACGTTTTTCCTTGATGGTGCTAAGGATGTCATGCCTGCAGGGTTTGTCGAATAAATAAATGAATGCCTCGATTTTACTGATTGATATCTGCATTCTATTGAAAGTTCTTTGACTAATTTGGGTTAAAATTACAAAGATTTTTCCCCTGGGTATGTTTAAACGCTTTCTGCACCAAGCTTAAGCCTTGTAGGTGTGCCCTGTCTGCTATTAATTTTGCTTTGTTATAGTAGCACTTAAATCATGTAAGTGTTAATAATTGCAGTTGTACTCTGCTGGTACTGAGTAGCTCCATTGGCATTTGGAAAGCGGTGCTGTCATGAACAAAAAGTCTACATGAGAGCTGTGGCTTTAAAAGATGTATTCATAATTCAAACATCTGAAAGAAAAATTATTTGAATCAACAGAATGTTAATACATTGAATCCTCATCATTGGAGATAATATGGAGGAAATGAATCCCATGTTAGATGGTCTTTTAAAAATAAGGGCTAGTTTCATTTTTTAGAGCAGTACAATAAAACCATGATTTATTCAGTGCAATAGACTCTTGGAAGGGACTAAATTTCATTGCAACTTTATTTCATTTATTATTTATATTTCATGTTTATAAGTGCCCATATCCCTCAAAGAGAGAGTATTTGAGTACTGCAGTACTGCATTTATCATTTGTGTGATGATGTCATGATGCAAATGATTCAAATTGTGTCATTAGCATGGTTTGCTATGATCAAGTGCTCTTTGATTTACCGTATTTTTTGGACTATAGGCTGCACCTAGATTTAGAAGAAGAAAACAAACAAACAACTAGTTTTTGGCCTCCGCACATCACGTGTTTGCCCTCCCCAGCTCCCAGAAGCACTTTGTAGGCAAAAAAAGGCCCATATCTGTCCTGCAGGTTGCAACTGGGTGCTGCAGAGGGCGAAAATGCGATGTGCAGAGGGTTCAGGAGGGTGTAAATGGGCCCATTTTTGTTGAAAAGAAGCCATGCAGAACACTGCGGAGTGCTTCTAGGGGGCTGAAGAAGGAGAAAATGTGACATGCAGAGGCTTCGGGAACCCAAAAACAGGCCCATATTCGATCTATAAGACGCACTGAAATTTTCACTGACTTTTAGGGGGGGAGTGCATCTTATACGTCGAAAAATGAGGTACTAGAATTTGGGAAATAATGGAATACTGCACTAGCCATTAAAATTTCACCGTATGATATTGCAGTTATTTTTTCTTTTGTTTCTTATTGAAAGACATATGATTCAACTGTGCCTTAATGTTTTTTAAACTAGCTGCAACTTTTGCATTTGAACACTTCCTTTTTTTGGCACGCAATGTTTCTGCAGCATCACATCTACATTAAGGAGCTTGCAATCCATAATGGCATTTTCGTTAATGTTTAACATTTGTAAATCTTACACAGCAGAATATAGGTACTAACAGGTCTTCACAATTTACAAGCCTAATAATCATAGCCTTGCTGGACTTTTTAAATGAAGCTGCTATTCCACTGTTGGAATTTCAGTTCGCAGTAGATTGCATAATTATACTTAAGACAGTTGCAGAGCAGATGTTTCATGTAACCTCAAAGGTTATGCCTAATGTACAGTTTTGCTGTACTTCATTCTCCTTTCCACTTGTTCTCATATTGGAATTAAGCTGTGTGTGTCTGTCTGTCAAAACTGTAATAAGCACTTAACAAAAATAAGAATTGTGGAGTTTTCTCTCAAGTTGAATCACTGGTAGGACTAACATTCTTTCACAGAGGAATTTCTGAGACTATTAAGCCTGAAACTTAAAAACAATTTTTCATAAACCAGCTTTAAGAAGATAACTAAATCTATTTTTTTCTGTTTCAGCCAAAAAGGAAAATGTTGGAATGTTTTTAAGATGGGTAGCATTCAGCATTAGTGAAGTTTCTGGGGAATCTTTCCTTCCTGCTTTTATACTTTATGGGGCACTTAAGTTGAATAGCTAAGTATTCTCTGGATTTGATCAGTAGCCAAACAGAGGCTTTTTTGCAATGAAGTGGTTCCATCTTTACATCTGTTTCGAGAAAGCAATATGTAGTACCCAGTTTGCAAGGATATGAAATATTAATATGTTACCTGTATTTTGACTTGTCTGTAAAAACAAATGGATTGCAGAGTAAGACATTTATATTATTTCTTTTTGTCTAGTAAGTGCACTTGAATATTCATCTGAATTCTGTAATAATGACTTCTAGAAAGAAAGTATTACTCAAAGTCATCATTCTTGGAGATTCGGGGTAAGTATTAGTATAATAATATTTTGCCTTGGCTAGCATTGCTTAAAAATGGTCAGCAAAGAGAATTGTGCACTAAGCCATACAAAATACCCAAGATAATATAGAAATGTAAGCTTTGCTGCAATTGAAATATAATGAAGAATAATGGAAAAATCTCTCAGCTTACAACGTTTTGCAAAAGAAGGGCACTGAACATAGCATGTTACAATAACGAAGCACATTATTATGCAAAGTGTAAGAGCATACAATTCTTAAAGCAATAAAAATGTGAAAAATGATAAGGTAACAAACCAGCACCAAACGGGTTGCAGCAATGAATAAATTGTCAAATCATTTCGTCTGTGATTCTAGCAAAGTAGTTCTGATAGCTTTTACTCCATGCACTATAGTTTAAGCAATCTTTTTGTTTCCTTTTTTTTAAGCTTTACATAAGAAGTAGATGTGACAGACTAGAAAAAAAATTAAAACCCAATGCTTGACTACCTTTGGAAGATAGTTATCTAGGTATTATTATCAAATTTATGTGGCTTCCCATATCATAAGAAGTGTATCTCTACCCAATGTACATCAAAAGTACAAACAATAAACATATCGGTCATATTAAAGGTTTAAAAAACACATAATTCAATCAGAAATGAATGCCTCAAGAGCATGCCAGTTAAAATATAAAATAATATTAGTATGCTAGTATATGGAATATAATGCTATAAATATATTAATAATATATATAGTATACAAATATATTTGTATGCTAGTAAAATAGTATACAAATTAGTCATGCCTGATCTTACAATTTATTTTTGCCACGGTTGTTATGTGAATTGTCCCATTTGTTAAGTGAACCATATGATCATTAAATTAATCCAGCTTTTCCCCATTGATTTCATTTGTTAGAAGCCAGCTGGGAAAGTTGTAAATGGAGATCACATGACCCTAGGGATGCTAAGTCAGTTCTAAGTGCGAGTACCAATTGTATGTCACTTTTTTCAATGCTGTTGTAACTTTGAACAGTTGCTAAATAAGGTTCATTGCTGAAGCCCGCCAAGGAATTTCTCCTCTCCACATGGAAGTGACAGGAAATCCCTCAGAGCACTGCTGGAACAGACCTCAAATCCTCTTATCTTCTTCGCTTGCAATCTTCCCTGCTGACTTCTCTATTGACTTCTGAGGAAGCCAGCAGAGAAGATTGCAAGTGGCAACCACATGATTGTGGCTCACTTGGCAACCTGCCATAAATGCCAGCTGGTTGCCACGCACCCAAAATGTGGTCACATATTCACAATGGGATGGCAATCACAAGGAGATGGCATAGTGTGATCCTTTATGACAACCAGAAGTGCTTTACAGACTATAAAACATTCCATGTCCACTATAACTTTGCAAAGTCATTAAATTAGGGACTACCCGTATGTGGCAAAGTGCTATGTTTCAGTTATAGGAAAGCTGTAACTGAAGGAATACTTTTATTCCTTCTCTTAAATCTTGCAAACAGATGTAGCTACAGAATTCAAGTAATCGAATTCATAATACTGTTCCTCTGAATACGATATTATAATTTGCTTTAACCAATGTGGGTGATAGTATACAACACATCTGGAAGACTGTAGACTAAGCTTGATTCATAAATCAATTTTGAACCATTGAGTGATTAAAGTTTATATTTAACATGCATGATTTGACCAGTTACTTATTTCTACTGTATTCTAGAAATGGTAAATAGAAACATGCTGTCATAATGAACACACAAAAGCATTCTCCCAATCTGTATATTTAAAAATGTCGATGTAGATTACGGGATATCTAGAGCAGAGACTTATGCAGGTACAGGATAATGTATTCCTGACCCTAGTTCAATATGTACTTTCTAAATGAATCAGTTACAGGCTTACTGTCAGTTGAGTTGACCTCAAAGCATAAATATGAATAGGTTGTATTAATTGTAGAAATTAAGATGCATACAATTCAACAGTAGTTGAGTTATGATAGCAATGGTGTGTGCCATTTTAATGTCATTTTTGCAGCATGAGTTAAGCAAACCCATTGTTCTCTATGGCACTGTTTTGCTGAAAACTGGAAATAATTGCCAGTTTTTGGCAAAGTCATCATAAAATGTGCCATGTGGTTGTGGGATGTTGCAGATTGCCATAAGTGCAGCCCTGATGCCAAGTTCCCAAAGTGCATTCATATTGTTGGAGCTTTGGATCTAGGTCACAATATATTATTATTACTGAGCTTGTGCTATTGTTTTCCATGGCTTGAATTCTTTTCTGTTTGCATAGGGTGGGAAAGACATCTCTTATGAATCAGTATGTTAACAAGAAATTTAGTAACCAATACAAAGCTACAATAGGAGCAGACTTCCTGACCAAGGAGGTGATGGTGGATGACAGATTAGTCACAATGCAGGTAAGAGTGTGCTTTTAACATTTTCTTATAGAAGCCCCCATTTCTGTTTTCCATTACTTAATGTATGCCAACTCATCTTACATTTACATAAAATGTTATATAGAACATTTTTTTAGGGATATGGGCAAGCTCAGCTGTGATTTTGATGGGAGAAATGGGCAGTATATAAATCCGAAAAATAAATAAATAAATAAATTTTAAAATCTTAACAAGATAGAGGGGCTTTAGAAACACTAATTTCATAAATTTGAAATTAGGAGAAAAATATGTTTTTGCTTATTACTATGGGACATCCTCTCTCCACCCAAATGGTTTGATAGAGAACATTTTCCCAGTATACACATCTGAGAAGAGATCAGAGGGGTCAGCACCCAGGGAATGATCACCTCAGTAGTGACTCCTACTATTACAGCCTACCCTGAGGTTGGATGTATCCTTATGTCTTTTAGAAAACAATGGTAAAGACAGTCCTGTTTAGGACGACATGCAGGTAGCAAAGTCTAATGATAGCAGTGATTTTTACTCAGTGGCTTTGTTAGTAACAAACTCAAGCTCAACCCGTCCAAGATTGAGTGGCTGTGGCTTCCGGCGCCCCGGTTCAGCCAGATTATTCCAACTCTGGCCATTGGGGGTGAAACACCGGCCCCCGTGGAGAGGGTGCGCAATTTGGGTGTCCTCCTGGACTCCCGGCTGTCTATGGAAGATCATGTGGCAGCCGTGGCCAGGGGGGCGTTCCATCAGGTACGCCTGATGCGCCAATTGCGCCCCTTACTGGACCGGGGTGCCTTACGCACAGTCACTCAAGCACTCGTCACCTCTCGACTCGACTACTGTAATGCTCTCTACATGGGGCTCCCCTTGAGGTGCACCCGAAAGCTGCAGCTAGTCCAGAACGCAGCCGCGCAGGTGATTACGGGAGCGCCTAGACACTCCCACATAACACCTATCCTGCGCGAGCTGCACTGGCTTCCTGTGGTCTTTCGGGTGCGCTTCAAGGTCTTGACGACCATCTTTAAAGCGCTCCATGGCTTGGGGCCTAGTTATATGCGAGACCGCCTCATGCCCCATACATCCCTCAGACCGATACGCTCCCACAGAGAGGGCCTCCTCAGGGTGCCGTCAGCTGGACAATGCCGACTGGCGACACCCAGGGGAAGAGCCTTCTCTGTGGCGGGACCAGCCCTTTGGAACGACTTACCCCCTGAACTCCGCACCATCTCCGACCTCCGCCTCTTCCGCAAGTGTCTGAAGACACATCTATTCCATCTAGCCAGCCTAGCGTAACCTCCATTACTGACTCCTAGATAGTTTTAAATTTGGGATTTTTAATTCGGTTTTAGCACAGGATTCTATTAGAATATGTTTTTTAAATTTTTATTATGTTTTGTATGTATTTTAACATTCCTGTGCGCCGCCCTGGGTCCGCTTGGAGAAGGGCGGGGTATAAATATAATAATAATAATAATCTTTATTGTCATTGTAAAAATTACAATGAAATTGGTTAAATAAATAAATATTAAGGACTATTTATGGATGCTTTTAGTATCATCATTTTGTTTTATTTTTATGGCAAGCTGACTCCTTCAAACTAAGCTGCATGCAAAAAAAGCTACGATTAAAGTTACCTTGCAATATGGGAATTGACTTGATTTGATAAACTGGCCATTTTAGGAAGATTTCAGATCTTACATAGTTTGTGTTTCCTGTTATTTGATAATTATAAAGATAATGAATTGATAGTCAAATTCTGTTACTCATCTTTAATTATGGAATCTTACTATTGCTTTACCTAGTTAATGGATAATATCAGGCTATTCTTCAGAATTCCCAGTTCAAATATTAACAGATCTCATAAGATCACACATCGGGGCCTATTCTATTGTAGAGTGGTTGCAAAGATAGCTCAGGAGACATTCTTCCACTGTGAATTCAAATTAAAAAGAAGTGGTGAAGGTAGAAACTAGTTTGTAACAAAGGGGCGGTGGGAGCAGCAGCAAAAGAGACCTAATTTCCCAAGTGCTGTTCATTCCCAGCATATCTCAGAACCACAGTACTCAAAAGGAGGTCTGGGTTGACCTTGGCATTCCTTATTTGTGGTAATGAAGAAATTGGGCTGATATGATTAAATCCTTACTCACATTGGTTCTATAAATAAGAAAGAGTAGATCTCAAGCCAACTTCCTTTGCCACCCCTGCATTTCTAGAGGGAAGCTGACAGCCTCCGTGATATAGGGCCTCTTCATGTGATTTTGAATCCAATTTATTCCCCAGAGTTCTTAGGTATGCAGGGGATGTTTCAAAGACAAGAGGCAAGAACACAGGGTCACTATCCATATGAAGAGAGGAGTATAGCTGATCCCACATTTTAAAGCATCGGATTCTCTTTGATTTGAACAGACAATTTGCTATTAAGCTACTGTGTTCTTCTCTTTGCAGATATGGGATACAGCGGGGCAAGAACGGTTTCAGTCTTTGGGAGTTGCCTTCTACAGGGGAGCAGACTGCTGCGTGCTGGTTTTTGATGTAACGGCTCCCAACACATTTAAAACTCTCGATAGCTGGCGAGACGAGTTTCTCATTCAAGCCAGTCCACGAGATCCTGAGAACTTTCCTTTTGTTGTGCTGGGAAACAAGATTGACTTAGAAAATAGACAAGTAAGTGGGATGCTACGTTGAACTAGAATCAGAGCAGATGCCCTCCCCCCACTCCCCCCAAGGATGGATTGCAAATTAACAACCAGCTTTTCAGACTGGATATTTTGCAAAATGTGATACCAAAGTACATGAATAAAATATCTGCTTTTGAGAATGTAAATATAATAACATTGCTTTGGGAAGAAGCTTTGGGTGTGCAAAGTTTTCTCAGCACTCATGGCCTCTACAGCTTAGGAAATAATGTGGAGTTCTTTGTAATAAACAAAGGGTTGCTGGTTAATAGGAATGTATGAACTGAACCGAATTAAAATAACCTTCCTGTGTTACCAGGTTACCACAAAACGAGCACAGGCCTGGTGCTACAGCAAAAACAATATTCCTTACTTTGAAACCAGTGCGAAGGAGGCCATTAATGTGGAACAAGCTTTCCAGACAATTGCACGAAATGCACTTAAACAGGTGAGTCCTGCCTAGTGCCCCCTATTGGCAATCAATTCATATCCCCCTTATAAGATCAAACTTGCTGATGGCTGGCTGTAGACTAACAGCCATTGCTGTGTCTTTTATATATTAGCCGTCCTCCAGTTTACTTTTCCAAATAGCCAGCTTGTTTGCAATATTTTAATATTCTGGGGTTATTTTAGTGGGAAGGGGGTCTTCTTTGGGATCTTTGGTGTCATTAGGATTAATTTGTTTTTAAAAATAGCCGAATGATTACCTTTCGCTTCCAGTACACAGTTAGTGCCATTCATGGCAGGAGTTTCTTTTGAAGGGATAGTTTGGAGGCAATGTCCATAAGCATTCCTTGGAAATTACACTAAGCTTGCATGCCTCCTATTCCCAAAGCAGGAACTGGTCAACTTGAGCAAAGTAATTTTGAACTGTAGTTGGTGACCTCTGTCCTCTTTCCTGGTAGGAAACTGAAGTGGAGCTTTACAATGAATTTCCGGAACCTATCAAGCTAGACAAGAACGACCGAGCGAAGGCTTCTGCGGAGAGCTGTAGCTGCTGAGGTGGGGCTGGAGGGATTAAGCACAGTCCTTCACAAACCGATATCACACTTAGGCCTTCAACCATAAATGGCCCTTCTCCTGTCCTGGGGGAAATAAAGATACCATTTTCAGCGGCCAAAATTGCCCCCTGACCGTGAACAACTTGTAAACCCATTCATTCCTCCCCACAACTTCATCAGTATCCTTGTATCCCATTACATTTTTATGGTAGCAGACCTTTCTCCCCTAGTTATTAAAAAGGAACCTCTTATACATTTGGAACTTAAGCTACACCCAGATGTCCCTTGGAAAGAAACTGTGTACAGATACACTGTAACGATTTCCCTTTAATTGTCTTGTGTTTTCCCCGTGAAGGCGGCAACTGGAAAGGCTGATTACTCATAGTTCATTGCAAGCTCAGCACTCAGTCCCACTAGGTTGAGTTTTGTATGTATCTGTTAATGCTTGTTACTTTTAACTAATCAGATCTTTTTACAGTATCCACATATTATGTAATGGCTTCTTTAGGAAAAAAGAATCTTATAGTACATGTTAATATATGCAACTGATTAAATGTATAAATTAGTGTAAAATTCTTGAATTACATGTTTAAGTACTGAAACACAAGCTGTTTAGGAAATGAACAGGACACTTGTGAAATGCAGCGTGCTAGCAGCACAAGTCCAAATAGAGACAGTATTCTGTACAGTAGAAGCAACAATTATGTAAACATTTTTATTGAGTTAAGAGCCAAAAAGCTTCATCTCCTTGAAAAATATTATCTGGCTTATTTGTAGTGGAAAATTTTCAAATGCATGATTTTGCGTGCCGGACTATTGGACTTCAGAAATTAAATACAGTTTTCAAAATGATTGCTTTGTTTCCTTTTAACCTCTTCACAGTTACTCTACAAATGTGTAAAGAGGAATTTTAATGTGGAATGTCCAACTCTTGTAGATACAGCTCCGTCTGGGTAGTGACAGTCACTCTTAATGGCAAAGTGTCCTTTCCTCTTCCGCCTCTTAACGTCCCTTTCCTGTAATGAAACCCTGGCCATTTTGTTCTGCCCTCTTACTTATCCTTGCATTCGTAGTTTTCTTGAATGGAGCACTTCTACACCACCACCCCCAACCTGAGGTCTACACACTAGTATGTAGCCAGAACTCTTCTGTAAAGAACACGCCAATAAACTTAACAAGAACAAACATTCTTGCTCCCTGTTTCTATGTTTCTCCTTGTGGAAGCTGGCGCTTCAGAACTAATTTTATATTTTTAATCCAATGTTCACATTATAATGATAATGGCTTGCCAGAGAACGGTTGCTAAGTACAGGTTTTCCACTCAAGATTTTGAGAAACTTATGTGATAAAGGGAGAAACTATATGACATAATTTTTTCCAGACCATATTCATGGTTGAGTTATATTAAATTATGTCAGTCAACTAGTCAATGAACGTCATTGACTCAGACTTACCCAATATGTTCTCACAGATTTATTCCAGAAGCTGTTAGGTTCTGGAGAACAAATATGCAAAGGGGGGAGGCCAATTCATATGTAATAGTGAAAGTCAGGTGTAACAAGGATTTTTTTAAACAGTTTCAGGATTATCTGTAAAGATTGGAAGCCATATTTCTAATAGTACAATTGGTTGGTTTGTTGTATGTCACTCAAGCAGAATTAGACATTATAAGTGCCTTGATCTTCCTATTTTGGAACTATTTCTAACTTTTGGGGATCTGCAGTTTCCTTAAAAATCTCCTAGAGAAGACACAATTCTCTAGAGCAGGTCTCCAGAGGGCACATGAGCTAAAGAAAGATTGCCTCTGAAGAAGCAATTCCAGTAGGACAGGGCTGTCAAACTCCTGGCCTGCAGGCCAGATGCATCATGTGCTGGCCATGCCCAGTCCGGTTTAGCAAATTCCCGATACGTCACATGATGCCACCATGACAATGTGAGTTCGACACCCCTGCAATAGGCTTATGTCAGTAATTGCACCAATATGGATATGATTTGACTTAACTTTACAAGACAGCTGACTTTGATCGGAAATATCATTTCAAATGGTGGTATTCACAATTTCAGGTGAAGCATAAGATAACATCCAAAGGTCCTAATTGTAATTCTAAAAATGATGAGATGGCTAACTTAAAAATATGGTAGTTCTTAAAAGAATTAGGTTAAAGAAATGTTGCTTTATAGAGTATAATTTCAAATTAACAAAGAGACCAAAATGAAAATTACTGGTTTCTCAGATTTTGAGATCCTAACTCTATTTTGTCCTTAGGTAGTAGCTTCTGCTTTGTGGCAGTGAAAAACTTGGTGCTCTAAAAAGAAAAATTACTGAACAAATGTTATTGGTCATTACATTTCCTTCTATTAAATGGGAATGGCAGATTATTTTATCAGTCTAATTTGATGAATATGTAATGTTATGCTCCTCAGAATAATTATTTTATCAGTCAGATTATTTTATTTTATCAATCAGATTATTTTATCAGTCTAATTTGATGAATATGTAATGTCTGCTCCTCAGAATAATTCATTGAAATGAACAAAGCCAACTTGGGCACTGGATGTTGCTTGCATAAACATTATAATCAAACTTATTGTGCAAGTTAAATTGTAAAGTGATAAAATTCATAACTTCCATGAAGAACATTTAATTACCTTGTCAAATAAATTGCAGTTATTAAGCAATTCTGATAAGCTAAAATTGAATAAATCATGAGTCATATTATTGCTTAATGTAGTATGGCAAGTCCTGTCAGGATCTCATTAGGCCATGGTTGTGTTGTCCTGAAAGTGGCTTAATGGGGATGGATGGCAGTTGGCTTGTGCAAGAGTAACTTCCTGGAATACTGCTTATTCCCACTTCCCAAAACTCTCCGCCTAGTTACTACTTAATAAGAAAGAGATAATGATCATGATGAATCAGGCATTGGCCCTTCAAGTGCCTGTGCTTCTCTTGTTCTTCTATCTTTGGATTTGTAGTTTTATTTTTGCAATTCATATTTATTTATGTAATTCTGTTCCAAAAAAAGGGCATTGTACAGAATGTTGGAAGCCCTGCTTTCCTTTTTCCAATTAACTAGAGGTTTATATTAAAATGTCTAAAAGTTCTCAACATTATGTATACCAACTTGTGATAATTAAGGTATAATTAAGAATTTGACACACATTACAAAAGCCCCTCGCATGTTTTCTGCATATTGAGCTGAGCTAAACTGAAGTATATAAAATCTAAAGTACTTTAGTTTGTTTTTGTTCTTCCCAAAATAATAACTTCTATTTGTCTTGCATATGATTCTGCTTATGCCTATGCAGAATCATAGGAATGCATTGTAATTTAGCTCAGCTCAGATAGTATTTTATGAAATGTTACTCTTAATCTGCTGCTGTTGCTCATAGGTTCTGGTGGAAGGAAGCATGTCCTAGGTATGTGGTAAACCATCATTGTGAAGACTGGGTCTTCAGCATGGATTGAATGCATGGTCAGTGTCTGGCTCTGGTTTCCTGTTGACAAATACTCTGATTTCCACATGGATCATTGCTGCTAAACATGTTTTGATCACAATCATGCAGAAGAGCATTTGGTACATGGAGTTTTGTCTTGTTATGAAAAGCTTTTTATCCACAATTCATAAATGTCAGACAAGATATATGTTTAGACAGAAAACTGTAATTTTCTATGCCAAGCTTTTTAAGGAGGTGTAGAAGGATGACGACCAATATTAGTGTTCTCACTCAGAGAAGAAACAGGACACAGAGAAGAATTGTTGAGTTATTTTTATTCCTTAGCATCGTTTTCATGAAGGACCGGACTAGGCCATCTTATTTTCACTGAGACATTTTGTTGGCTCCAAAGGCTGCAATATATTGAGAATTTTTTTCAGGTGTAAAAAGGGAAAGTTTTCTTTTTCAAAAACTATTAAGGCTTTTTTATATAATATTCTACACTTTGGAATGTTCCCTGATTTCAATTGATGTAAAAAAAATAGTTGCACATCAGAAGCATAGTCAGACAAGAGTTCAGCATGGGTTACAAAATCTACCACAATCTATCTTTAAACTAGATAACCCCTAAAGAGAAATATAGTGATAGTGATTCAAAACTATTGATTAACATTGTTTCTTTTTAGAGTTGTATTTAAATTATAGGCAATCATGACAAATATCTTAAATGTAAACTTGTTTGGCTTTTTATTTTCACTGGCAATTGTTTATTCACCTTACAATCTGTCATTTTAGGAGGCCAAGAAATTCCACAGAAGAATATAATACAAATGTAAAATTATTCTTCATGTATGGGTATGAGTGTATCTATATAAATTTCACATTAGGGCAGGAGGAAACACTAGTGCTATAGCACCAGTAGTAAGTCTCACTATCATCATCAGAGCATTTGTGTCTTTGTTGGGGAATTTAATAAATGAGTTTAAAATATGATTGTTAATTTCACAAACTATAAAGGGGGAGAGAGTGAATGCGCAGGTGCTTTATAGAAAAGGACCAGGTTTCAACAAGATCTTCACAAGCTGTTCAGAAACCAAGTTGAATTTCAATTGAGAAACATGCAGAAGTCTTAACATTTAGTTGGAAAAAGGCAAAGATACAAATACAGACTGGAAGAAGACCACAATTCATACAAAAGGATGTCAGAGACTTGGTCTCAAGGGGAACATGAAGCAGCAATTATGGACATATGAAAAACACAAACACTACCCTATGTTGCTTCAATAGGGAGTTAAGTTTCAAGATTAACAGAACTCATTCTATTTTGATCTGACTGCTTTCAAACGTTGCCAGCAGTTTGGGGCACTGTATTTTAGGAAGGATGTTTATCACCTTCAGAATGTCCAGATCACAGCAGCTGATATTTTAAAGGGTCTGGGTGGAAAACATGAGGAATAGTTCAGAGGCATCTATGTGGTCAACCAACCAGATGTGTTATAGGAGGACATGATAGCCGTCTTCAAATATCTGAAGGGCTGTCACCTAGGAAGTGGAGAAAAATGTTCAATGTTGTTCCAGAAGCCAGGTGAAAAAGCAGTGTGTTTAAATGACAAGGAAGTAGACTTCATCTGGGCATTGGAGTAAATTTCCTGATCATACCAGCTATTAAACAATGGAACTACCTTGAGAAGTAGTATCTCCTTTGCTGGATGTATATAAGTAGACAAGGCTGCTGTAGTAATAGGTTCCTATACTGGATAAGAGGTTGGACTAGGTGTCAAACTGGCGGTCCATGGGCCACACGCATCATGTGTAGGCCACGCCCTTTGCAGGGGTGGGCGTCACGAAACATCACGTGATGGCAAACTGACGCAAGTTTGACAGCCGTGGAATTGGTGATCCCTTCCATATCTTAACTTCTATGATTGAATGTGCCGAGGGAGATTCCACTACACAGATGAGAGAAAAATAATTTAAAAATATGGAATAACTTAAGCTGCACAGGAAGGGAAGACAATATTTGGCATCTAACATTGCTTTAAAAAGTCTATAATAATCTCTGAGACAATATAGGGTTTTGCCCCATAAACATTATTGATTCAGGGTATGTAAAATCTATGGCATAAATGTAAGCAGCGTACCATTATTCACTAAATGAATGCAGGAAAAGCTATAAATTCTGTCGTACAGGAAATTTGATGATTGCATAAGCCCTGTTCCCTCTGGATTCATGAGGTTAAAGGTTATTATGCAGAAAGCCTTCAAGCCACTTGCCCTCGACATAGCACAGTTGTTTGAATCCAATACATTAGTGTCCTAATATGTTACCAATCAATACAAGTAGATAAATTGTTCTTTTTGGAGTCTCAAGTGATTAGTAACCATTAAGTTTGTTTATTTGTATAGTTTTCTTTTCTAATGGACCCAGTGTGAAAATGTTACAGGACCACAAGGATATTTTGAAAACTAGCATTTTTTCATCGGGCATCTTATACTCAGAATTCAAGATCTATCATTCAGTCAGAGCCCAACAAAAGAATAAAGGTTCTTGAAAACTTTAAGAACGCCGCTCCTGTTCAACACATATATGAAGCCGCTGGGTGAGATCATTCGTGGTTTTGGGGTAGAGCACCATCTCTACGCTGATGATACACAGCTGTATATATCTACCCCAAACCACCCCAACGCCATCGAAGTGATGTCCCGGTGTCTGGAAACCGTGCGGGTCTGGATGGGAAGGAACAGACTCAGACTCAACCTTTCCAAGACGGAGTGGCTGTGGTTTCCGACGTCCCAGTACAACCAGTTGACGCCATCACTGGCCATTGGGGGCGAACATCTAGCCCCCGTGGATAGGGCACGCAACTTGGGCGTCCTCCTGGATACCAGGGTGTCGTTAGAAGACCACTTGATGGCCGTGGCCAGGGGGACGTTCTACCGGGTTCGCCTGGTTCATCAGTTGTGGCCCTTATTGGACTGGGACGACCTTCGCACAGTCACTCATGCGCTCATGACATCCCGTATAGACTACTGTAATGCTCTCTACATGGGGCTTCCCTTGAGGTGCACCCGAAGACTGCAGTTATTCCAGAACGCGGCCGCACGGGCAATTATGGGAGCTCCTAGATGCTCCCATGTAACACCGCTCCTGCGCGAGCTGCACTGGCTGCCTGTGGTCTTTCGGGTGCGCTTCAAGGTGTTGACTATCATCTTTAAAGCACTCCATGGCACAGGGCCTAGTTATCTACGGGATCACATCCTACCCCATACATCCCTTCGGCCGATTCGCTCCCACAGAGAGGGACTTCTCCGGATGCCGTCCACCAGGCAATGCAAGCGGGCGATGCCCAGGGGAAGGGCCTTCTCTGTGGTGGGCCCAACCCTCTGGAACGACTTACCCCCCGAACTTAGAACAACCACGGACCTCCGTTCCTTCCGCCAGAAACTTAAAACTTATTTTTTCCAACAGGCCGGCCTGGCCTAGTTCACACCACCTAACCTATAGTCTGCAGTTAAATTGTTTTAATTGGTTTTTAGGGACACAGTTTTAACTTATTTAAATTTTTTAGCACAGGGATACTAATTTAATCTGGTTTTTAAATTTTGTATATTGTTATGTTTATATATGTTTTTTAAATTTCCTGTGCACCGCCCCGAGTCCCTTCTGGGAAAGGGAGCGGTATATAAATTGAATAAAAGTCAAAAAAAGTCAAGTCATTATACCTTGAATACTGTACTTTTTTTTAAAAAAGTTTCAAATATGAAAAAATATCATAACCTGGTCTGCATGAGTCACAACTTTCTGTT
This sequence comes from Rhabdophis nuchalis, assembly GCA_039707465.1. Classification (NCBI taxonomy): domain Eukaryota; kingdom Metazoa; phylum Chordata; class Lepidosauria; order Squamata; family Natricidae; genus Rhabdophis; species Rhabdophis nuchalis. The sequence continues at coordinate 74,164,788 of CM077646.1, forward strand.
ATTTCTTGACTAACCAAAATATGAACTGATGAAGAGGATTTATTTATTGAATTTATGTTCCACAGAATTTCCATAGACTCTGGTCAGTTTGTAAATGATTTAAAACTTTAAAAAAATAAAAGCAAGGCACAAAAAAGGGCTAGAGTTGGCAGAATAACAAAATTGGATGGAAGCAACACTTAAAGGGAGGCTTCAGTCATCCTTACTAAGGCCTAGTAAAGATCCCTGTCTTCAGGCCTCTTTTGAAACACTAGCGGGGGGATGGGCATCTCAGGAGGAAGCCCATTCCAGATGACAGGCAGTTCGGGGGTCCTGATGGATGACAGTGCTTAATTAAAGGAAGGTTGTACTAACTTTGCCAGATCGATTTGGCACTTGGGTTATTAACATCTGGTTACAAAATGTTTATTGCATTTACTTTGTATGTAAAACTGTCTGCAGGTTCAGAATGATAGAAAAAACACATGTTCACTTGAAATTTAGGGGCTTGATAGAAGTCTTTATACCCATGATGGTGAACCTATGCCACATGTGCCCAAAGTGGCACGCAAAGCCATGTCGCCTAGCACACGCGGCCTTGCCTGTTTGTCTTCTGACTTTCTGGCATGCATGCGCGCATGACTATCAGCTGTCCTTCACATGTGGGGTAGTGCTTAAAACCAGTGTGTGCATGCGCGCCAGCCAGCTGATTGTTGGATGCGCATGCACACCAGAACTCGGAAGTTCAGCTTTTCTGGAGTGTGATCTCTTCACACGTCAGGCAGTGCCAAAAATTGGTGTGTGCATGCTCGCTGGCCAGCTGATCGTCAGGTGCGCATGCATGCTAGAACCTAGAAGTTCAGCTTTTCTGGAGTGTGGCTCTATGAGCACACACATGCAACATTTCCATGCGACCTTTTTGGCACCCAGTGCTGAAAAGGTTCGCCATCACATAAATGTTCTGCTTTTGGGTCCTTTTACCTCCATAAGTATCACATTCCAAATACAGGATTTAAACATTCTTTTCAGGTAAAGAGTTGGGCATAATGTCAATGCATGAATTTAATAAAGAGCTGTACTTTGGAAGAAGCATTTTTGGAATCATGGACAATTATTCTACTCATGTGTTGAACTTCGTTCACTAATAAAGCAAAATGAAGGTTTCTCTCTCATTACAAACTATGAAGATAAGAGACTGCTGAAATAAGGTGCCTGACAGGTATTTCTTTCCTAAATGTCTAAGTTTTGGGGCAGATCTGAAAGTGCCCTCTTTTCACAACCCCTTGCGACTAACCAGGTGATAGATAGTCACTGAGAGATCAAATGGGACCCGATTCTAGACTATCCTGAAATCATTCACAATAACAATCAAAGTCATCTCAATACTGTATCTTAACCCGGAAGACATCTGAAACTCCACTTCCTTCAGACTGCTTTGAAACTGGAGTTTACTGTATCTACTGTATAAAAAGAGGAATTTACAACAGCTTGAACCCAGCCACATATCACATCTGATAATCATAACTAAGAGGCCCACGGATCTAATATATGTGTATCTACTTTGATAGTCCTAAGAACTTTTATTCACTTCCTCAAAATTTATAAACTCAAACTCCTACTCTGATAACAGAATGTTAAAGGTGCTGAATACACAAGAACAAAATATATGTTCCTCCAACATCTACCCCAGTTACATTAAGGTAAATATGTTCTTGAATCTGGCTGAGCCTTTAGTGATTATTTGAGATACTTTTGCAAATACTCTTGGCTAGAAATTATTTGCCATTACCACCTTTTAATTTTTAAAAAAATCCAGTTCATATTTCTACTATTTCCTTATATTGCTCAGAGTAAGAGGTTTTTTTTAATGTCAAAGTTGGGAAATGGTGTTCCTTTCTCATTTTTAATAAAGTACCATCAACAGGTTTCTGATTCATCAGTAGGATTGTTCTGCAGTAGACAGATTAAATATAACTGATGATTTAGTAATATATACCGTAAGAAGTTATGGAGAGTAATCTGAAAAAAATCTTTTGGTGTTCCAGATGAAGTGTATGCAGACATATATTATTAAACACTGTGGTAGTACAGTATGTGCCGTGATAAGAGATTTTAAATCTACTTTGTGCTAATTTAATCTACAGATTGTCCCAGTTTCTACAACATACATTTTTGGGGCATCCAGGAGAGGAGGATAAAAGAAAATATGTAGATTTTCACTTTGCTTTTACCTGATATGTAGATATCACTGTACAGGTAATATTTGACTTACGGCAATCTGATGTTGGGTGAAGCAGTTGCAAGATCACATGCCCATGGTCCCAGTGGTTTTCATGTAAGAAGTGTGTGATGCTTTAGAAGACAGAGGTGAGGGGGGCCGTGGGAGGGTCCACGGGAGGAGATTCTTCATTGGATTGCAAGACTACAGCTAAAATCTTCAGGATTTTAAGTCTTCCTACAGTCTGACAAAGAGGTTTCCCCTCCCCTCTGGAGGGAAATCTTTCACCAGGCTGCAGGAACATGATTACATTCCTTCAGGGTTTAATTCCATTCCTACAGCCCAAGAAAGAATTCTCCCCTCAGTGGATGGAGGGGAGAGGACATTTTTTGGTGGGTTGGAAATATCAGCTGAGATCCCTCTTGGAGGGCAGCCCTTTCAAAGAGCTGTCCTATCAGGAAGGAATCTCAAATCCATATGGAGCTGAGCTATTCTATCCCCAGAGCACAGGCTGCCTTTTGCTGTCTCCCCTCCACTCCCAGATAAGAGGTATTCCTTTAACAGGCGGCAGCAGCTTGCAACCTTCCCTGCCAGCTTTCCTGACTTTCTGGGGAAGCCAGCAGAGAAGGTTGCAATTGGTGGTAGCAATAGCACTTATATACAGCTTCGCAGTGCTTTACAACTCTCAGTGGTTTAGAGAGTCAGCATATTGCTCCCATCAATCTGGTGGGACTTCCGGTTTGCTTGTAGGATCATTTTTCATCCTACAGAGCCTTCAGGGAAGCCTCAGAACTTCTGGTTTGCTTGTAGGGCTGGTTTTTTGTGTTCCAGAGGTTTCAGAGAAGCTCCCGAAGCTTCTGGAGGGCCTCGGGGCGGGGGGGGGGCTGTTTTCGCCCTCTCCAGGCTCCTATAAAGCCTCTGGAGCCTGGGGAGGGTGAAAAATGGCTCTAAAAAAGGCTGAACTTAGCTGGCCAGCGCGCGCATGCGCCTGGCCAGCTGACAGGGCAGCGCCTCACGTGCCCTGACAAATGACTCGGTGTGCCACAGGTTCCCCATCCCAGGTATAGGCCCTGTTGAGTAAAAACTTGGACTAGAACTGTGATAGCGAACCTTTGGCACGCATGCCACAGGTGACACACAAACCTATATCTGCCAGTACACGAGCCAGCTCCAGCACACATGTGTGCACCAGCCAGCTGATTTTCAGCTTTCTAGAGGGCCGGGGGAGATGCCATTTTCGCCCTCCCCTGGGAAAGGTGAAAACAGCCTCCTCTGTCCCTCCGGAAACTGGAAATAGAACGCTTCCAAACTTTAATTTGGCTCATTGGGCCCATTTTTTGCCCTCCTCAGGCTCCAGAGGCTGTCCTGAAAACTCCCTCCCCCCATAACACAGGGGAATGGTGCACATTGCATTGTAGGTGTGGGCCATGCACACGCTATCACACACGCACACACAATTTTGGCACATGTTTACAAAACAGTTCACCATCATTGGACTAGAAGATCTCCAAGGTCCCTTCCAACTGTTATCCTATTTATTCATTTTAAAATACATTTTTATAGAATTATATTTTTCCTACTGATTATGTCTCTCTCTTGCAATGAAATAATAATGTAATGAAAGTCCACCAAGGCTCAGTCAGCAATAAGGCAAAAAAGAATTATTAATTCAGAACAGACAATTCATGTTATGCAAATTCCCAAAACCTGTCCAAGTGGAGTAGTTCCCAGAAGAGGTATCTAAAGAAAACCACAATAATGGCAAAATGAGGATGCACACATGTTGAAGTAGTCAAACAAATGTCAGTCTTATGTGCTTATGTCCTAACATCTGACACAAGCACATAAATCACAGCATTTATGTGATGAGTCACATCATTTGCTCCTCCTCATGCCTTTCCTGGTTTTCAGTCCTCAAAAAGTTAGAAATTAAGATTAATTGAAAAAGCAACAGCACGAGTCACAGGACATGCTGAAGGCATTTCTAAATCTCTGATTGGCTGCTGTTAGGATATTCAGCCTTATATTGGGTTGACAATATATATGAGCCTATGTTCTTAAGAAGTTACGTAGCTTTAAGAACTGTCTTTGAATTCTGATTGGCTGTGCTGCTTAGCTTTACTATATAAGCAAGGCAGGAACACAGTCAATTCCCTTTTCGATTCCCTGTGCTGAGGAGCTGGAGCTGTGAAGAAGAAGGAGTATTGTTTTGCATCACTGTGGGATAACTGAGTGTTTGGTGTTGGACTGTTATTGTGTTTGAGAAGTTAGTCGGAAGAAGCATTTTAGTTGCTACAAAGTAAAGACTATTTTCTTACTATCACTGTTTTAGAGTTTGTTTGTGGCTACAGCAACATATCTCTTTACTGTCCGGTGAATTACACTATTCCGCATTTATTTGCTAACACTGGTTAAGGGACCAGAGTAGTAACACTGGTTCCGAACCCAGAGTTGCTGACAGCTGCCATCCCCAAGTCATGTTTATTGCTTGCTGTCTGAAAAATGGCAATTCATGCAATGAAACTTGGCTGATACTCTCCCAGTATGCATTTCACCCCAAAAATGGCAAGACTAGAAGAAATACATCAAGCTCCACGCAAAAGATTGTTCTTATTCCGGTTACACCATAAGTGACTCTGGGATGCTCACTGCAACCGCCATAAATGTCAGTTGTGAAGCATCTGAATGTAAATCACATGACCATGGAGATGCTGCAACGGCCATAAATTTGAAAAATGGTCATAAGTCACTTTTTTCGGTGCTGTTGTAACTTTGAACAGTCACTAAAGTGAACTATTGTAAATCAAGGACTATTTGTATTCTGATGTAGAACCTAATCTCTCAGTTCAGCTTGGTGAATGATTTGCAAGTATTGTGGTTGTTACTGAGCAAGATATTAAATAAGATATTAAAATTGCTAAAGAATTTCTTAATATTGCTAAAACATACAGGTACAAAATGGCTACTAGAAACTTGCTGAACACTGGGTCATCAAAACCAACAAGCTTTCAACTTCCTTTTAACAGGAAGTTAAGTACAGCATACGCTGGCTGACTCTGTAAACCGCTTAGAGAGGGTCATTAAAGCACTGTGAAGCGGTATAGAAGTCTAAGTGCTATTAAGATTAAAATGAATGTGTTTAAATACATTGGGATTCTGGGAGTCTGCAAGGATCTGAGTGTGGAAAGCTGATCTAATGGCTAAGTCAGATGCAGGTGAGAGGGAGAGAAATTGATTTCTTTGCAAAGTTTTGAGAGAAGCCATCTAAGTGTTTGTGGCAGCCAAAGACCACACAAGAAAAGGCCAGCATCTCAGCCCTTGGAAAAAGTTTCTAACTTGGGATTCACCTCCCTAGAACCAAGCAGCTCTGTGTTTAAAAACCCAAATCTCCAGCGATGATCAAATACAGAAGGCGCTTTCTAGCAAACTGCAAAAAAACTCCTTTCTTGGGCCCCAATTCTTGCTCGTTAAAATCGTGACCAACCTTCTGGTTTCAATCCACTGGAGTTCCCAAACCAACAGATACAGCAATGCTCGCTGACCACGAGTTCTTTTCTGCACAAACTTCATTCTTAAATCCAGGCGAGAGAAGGCTCTGTGAGAGTACGACAGGTCAAAGAGGCCCGCCCGCTGCCCCCCCCCCCATCATGAGGCTCCGCTTGTCGCCTTGCCTTTGGCCTTTTAGCATTGTTAAGTGAGGGCAGAGCAAGCACGGGGTGCAATGGTAAATTAACCATTATGCAGACTAAGCATGTGCTTAGGGCACCAGGCCCAAAGGGGGCACCACAAAATTGAGAAAGGGGAAAAAACCCAAGATTTGTACAGTATGTATAGTTGAGACCCATAGATGTTTGAGAACACATCCAAGTCACAATGAGCCAAACATGAGACTTGAAAAACAATCAGCGTTTTATCTTTGATCAAAGCTTAAAGACATAATGGTCAGTTGTTCCCAACATACCCCAAGGATATGCAGTGCAGAACTACTCTTCAGAGAAGGTGTAGCTTCTTTTTATATAGTTAGAGACATAGAATAACATACTGGCTTTATAATACTCCTCACTAGCCTTATCAGCATTATCTTTTTCCTCTGTTCCCAGGATTGGCCATTTGGCTCCCTGTTGTAAAGGACACAGATTAAAGGTTAAGCAGAAGGGAGACATATCAAAGGTGTCAGTTTTACAGCTCTTTACAGCTCCATTCTGTGATAGGTCTGCAATCTATGGGCAATCTATGCCCATAGATTGCAGATTGATAAAGAGTTCAAATGGCAAGGATCTGACATTTGCCAGATACCTTACAAATGCAAGGCGTAATATATGTGTGTGACAGAAAACAAATGTTTCTACTCAAACCAACAAGTTTGTATCCTTATTACTATTCCCCTTCATTATATACAAGGGGGCGGGGACCAAGATTTGTCAACGCTTAGGGCATCAATGAGCCTTAATCCACCACTGGCGGGGTGGCAGTTTTTGGGGTGGCCCCAGTCCATGGGGATGCAGGCAGCAGCAGCAGGAGTAGCCTCAAGAATCCGTGGAGGGACCAACCTTCTCCGATTTAACGGCGACATTTCACTTTAATTCTGCTTCTCCCCACGGAGAGACGTTTTCCCTCCCTGCTTCCCCTCTTTCGCTCTGTTCTCCAGCTGCAGCGGCTTTACAGCGAGCAACCAACCCGCCCACCGCCTCCTACAGGGATTTTCCCCCGCCTTCATTTCAAACCATTACACAAAAAACACAAGCAAATATTCTCCGCGCCCGCCTTCCGCAGCCGGCTCCAAAATGCGGGGTTGGGAAGGCGGTTGCTAGGCAAAAGAAGAGGGCATAGATCCGGGGGAATAAGAGACGTCCTCTCCGAAATGTTGCCTCCCCCCCCCCCACTCCAAATTCGGTTTTCTCTGAAACGGGGGAATGGAAGATGTGTCTGGAAATCCGGCTCTCCTCCGCCATTAAGCGACGGTGGCTCTCCCGCTTTCCCTCCGCCAATCTCTCTACGCCATCCGTGACTTAAAGGAGCGCTTCTCTTCCATCCCTTCTTCAGCCGAAAGGAGGGTGGAAGAGGTCACACACAGACACACACACACACACACCCGTTGCGCTTCCTCGCGCCGCGCTACTTTCCAAAGTTTTCGCGATTTGAAAAAAGCGAGCGGGCAAACGCGTTTAAACACGTGCGTCCACCTTGCCGGTTCCAAGTTCAAGCCTCGCGGCCGCCAGTAATTTAAAACCAGCTGCCATCCTGCCACCCACCCCAATACGTACAATACTTACCGAATCCCAAAGTCAGCGCGGGAAATTTTCGCCCCTGCTGACCACCTTTTGGCTTCTCCCAATTCTGTCCGAACGGTGGCCGCTCGTCTTTCCTTTCACCCGGGTGTGTAAACTGCAACTTTCTATCCCTCTGGCCTCAAAGGTTTTATACCGACAACGTCCCTTTTCTCTGTCACATCATTTGGTTTTTTTTTTTAAACTCTAGACCAAAAAAAAAAACCCCATTCACCAGGGTAGGAATTTTACTCAGTTCCGCACTCGGGCTACGGCATGATGACCGCTGTCATTTGTGGGGCCCCGGCAGGCCAAATCCTGCCCTTTCTGAACCCCGCAGTATCTTGAGTCACGGCCCCTCCAGTTCGGGCGGGGACCCCCCTGAAAACTGCTCGCCGGCTCCGTGCTGCTGCAGCCGACCACGTGAGGGCGTCCAGTGTGTTAGTTACAACAAATTAACCCCGGGCTAGCGCTCCCCCCGAGGTTCGCCAGCGCCCCCCAACCGGACAGAGACACGCGGGCCCCGCTTTCCTATCTGAGCCACGCGCTCCCCGAGAGCTGGGGCTCTTTCTAGGAGGCGCAGAGCCCTCCATATAGGGCGCCCCTATCCTCTGTCTTTCCCCAGTATAGGGTGCGCCTTTAAAATCGCCTCTGGAGAGCCTTTCCCGGGTCCGGAAAACTGTGGCACCCAGACAGCTGGATCAGGTACCGTCGGGAGCAGCAGATGCCATCAGCATCTCGTCCCTGCGGTCCCGGGCGCGTGCAAGAGAGCTCGGCGAAGGGGCCACAAAAAGCACAATTCAGAGCTTGCCTTCTCGCTCCCTGTTGTTGTTCTCAACATGGTCCGCTCCTGACGCATATAAAGAGCGGTGCCGAAGCCCGCCCAGGCAGATTGCTTTTCTCAGGCGGCGTTGAGCATAGCTGCGCTCGGTCGCTCTGATTGTTTCTCGTCTCCGCTACCCCGGCGCCCCGCCACCGAGACTAGCCCCGCGGAGAAAAAAAAAGCGAGTTCCGAGGGTCAAGCCGAGCGTTCGTTCCCAACACTTTTGGGCTGAAAGGCAGCGCGTTTTTCTCCCACCATGTCTGTTGAACTGGAAGAAGCTGACCTGCCGCTGACCGAAGCAGAAGAGGCGCCTCTGGCTCCGGAAAAGAAAGGGGCGGCCAGGAAAGCCAAAGGTGTCGTGTCGGCGCTCTCCCCATCCAAGAAGAAGAAAAACAACAAGAAAAAGAACCAGCCCGGCAAGTACAGCCAGCTAGTGGTGGAATCCATCCGCAAACTGGGCGAGCGTAATGGCTCCTCGCTGGCCAAAATCTACAACGAAGCCAAGAAAGTGGCTTGGTTCGACCAGCAAAACGGGCGGACCTACCTCAAATATTCCATCAAGGCGCTGGTGCAAAACGACACTTTGCTCCAAGTGAAAGGCACCGGCGCTAACGGCTCCTTCAAGCTCAACAGGAAAAAGCTGGAGGGGGGAAGCGAAGGAAGTGCCGGAGGAGGCGGTGGCGCTTCCCACGCCAAATCCCACAAGAAGGCGGTCGTCGCATCCACTTCGCGAAAGGTCGAGAAGAAGCCCGTGGCCAAGAGCAAAAAGCTGGAGAAGAAATCGCACAAGAAAGGCGCGGGCGGCGGGAGCGCCAAGAAAGACAAGGTGAAAGCGAAGAAAGCCCCCAAGAAGAGCGTCCCTTCCCCCAGCGCCAAGAAGGTGAAAAAATCGGCGAAGCCCAAGGCTCTCAAGAGCAGGAAATGAGACTGCCGGCCTCCGGCTTGGAGGGAAGAAGATGCCGCCTCCGTTGTCTTTCGCCCCGAGACGACACTTGACTTTTAGCTCACAAGCACAGAGCCATGTTTCCAGCTTTGATATTTTCTTTATTTTTTGTTGTCTTTTTCTGCCTCATTTCTTCCCTCGGAAGGGCGAGCCGTGTGTAAAATAGCACTTCGCTTTCACCACAGACCCCTGTCGAGATCATTGGGACATTTTGGATCGTTGGAAAGGGGTTATTACCTTCAACCTCGCCCCCTTTTCCTTTCTTTATTGGAATATGGTTGCCATTGGAAGCTTGCTTTTTCTGCTTTTGTGTTCTGCAAAAGTAGCGTGATGTCCTTGTAAATACTTTCTTCCCTCCCCTTCCCCCCCATATCTGGGCGAGGTTCGGTCCCTCTTCATCAGCCCCCAATTTTACTGCAGGGGAAGCGGGAGGGCCATCCTTGGTGGATTCCTAAAGTTTGAACTACCAGCAATCTCGGTCGCCCCCTCTTCAAAGGCTGGGATGCCATGGCAACAGCCTGTTGGATGCACGGGCGTCCGCCCAGTTCCTGGGCCTGGAGTGCTGGCGGCGCTTGCATGCGGGATTCGGGGAGGGGGAGGGGGGGCGTCGCATGGGACCAAGTGACCAGCAGAGTAGCTGATTTTTACCTCGGAGACTTGCGCAATCACTGCAGGTTTTGAAATACGTATCTAGTCGCATCTTGGGGGCGGGGAGGGGGGGAAGTGCAGTTCACCTTCGCCGACAAGATTTTGTATCGTCCTTTTCAGGTTTCGTCTTCAAATGCCTTTTTTTAAATACAAGATTTCCTCGTGGTTTTTTGTTCTCAATAAATCGTTTTAAAACATTTTCTCACGTTCTGCTTCCTCGGTGTTTTTATATTCGGGATCGAAACGAGACAGTCGGTTTTATTTGGGGGGGGGGAAGGTGGGATATCGGGGAGGGGCGCGTTGGAATCGTGAGATCCCGAAATCACTCCTGAGGAATTGGGGGAGGGGAGGTCTCGAGGTGGATAGGGTGGAGGGGCTCGGTGCAGATGTTTAGCGCCCTCTCCCTATCCATGCAATTAACTGGGTGGGCGTGGCTGTTTGCGTCCCTTCTGCCTCGTCTAAGCTTTTGGCAAAGATGCGGCCCCCTTTCCGGTCTCCACCTCCCCCGCCCCCAGGTTTTTCCTTGCTGAATATCCTAACATTCTGGGGTAGCCTTGTTGGGCGCAGCTGAGCCGCCTGAGGCCGTAATAAAAATAAAGGTGAAGCAGCCCTCCGAGTAACTCCGAGGAGGATTAACCTCTTTTTCACGCCCACCCCGAAACGGACACACCCGGGCATTTTGCAAAGCCCCGCCCCCACTGGCGAGTTTTCTATTCCTAGCCTTCGGAGACCGAGTCATCTGGCGTTCTTTTGCGCATGTGCAAGCGGGGATGCCGATTGGACCCTGGAGAGGAGCGATCCCTGAGCCGGAAGTGGCGTCATCGGACGGAAGGCTTCGGATTGGTAGATCGGGGGGCGGGGGGGAAGAGTCAAGGCTTTTGGCTGGAAATTTTGCTCTCCAGTTTTCAGTCTCCGCGCTCTTTGGTCCCTCGTTGCGTTCGCTTATTTTGGAAAGGCTTTAGACTGAGGCAGGCAAACACTTTTTGCCACCTCATCCCCTTTTTAGAGTAATCTTAATGCATACTTTAAAACATCCCAAAACCAAAATGAACAGAAACGAATAATGAAAACAATGCAAGGAAACTGGGAAAGGCGGATTTATTGTGATAGTGTAACTAAAAGGTTTTCGTACCCAAGGGAGGTTCAAGTCGGATAAACCCTCCTAGAGGACCGTTTTTAAATCCATTGCTGGTCATAACTACTCACCCCCCCCCCCAATCTATCTGATCACTGGTAGAAAAGGAAACTATTAAACACTTCGTAGCAAAATTAACTCAAAATTTCTTTCCTACTTCTCTCACATCTAAAGCCCGTTTCTAATTCAGTACAAACCACAACTAAAGTGCCTAGGATAAGGCATGTCTTTCATATCTAACAAATACTGGTGAAGGACATGCAATTCAGTGACTTGCAACTCAGTGTCTCTTAAAGCATTTGATGAATCTACTGGGGGGGGGGGATCTGGATATATAAAATTCAAAACTATGTAATCTCAAGATTGATAAAAACCAGACTGCACATTTATAATACCAAGACTATTAGAAAAGTGGGGTAGGCATGAGATATTTTGGATGTGCTGGCCAAGACCCAGGACATTACATATCATCTTTGGGCAAAGCAGCAGTTTCTTAGAAAATGATGGCTTTTACTTCCTGCCTTGATTCTGTAAAACTGGGGGGAAATGCTCAGTGTGAAGCAAGGAAACACAAAGGATCAAGAAAACAATAAGGAGTTGCTGCAAACAGCTGCACAGGTCTTTCCAATTATCCTTGCTACAATGCCCTATACTGAAACGCCACACCTGCTTTAAGTAATGAGTAGGTAACTAGTTTGAGTTTATTTATTTCATCATTTATTTTGAGCTGTTTATTTCATTTATGGCTATATTTGTATTATTCATTAAAACCTTTCCTGTCTTCAAGAATACATCATTACATAGCTAACACTTGGGGTTCAGGATTGGCACAAAGGTTATTAAGTTCTGCTATTTTTGGACTCTGGGGAGAAAGATAGAAAGTATCACAAAGGGGAAAGGGGACAAATGACACCATTGCATAATTTGCACAATACCCTGGTACGTATTTAGGGGGGAGGGGGAGGAGATGGCAGCAGACAGTCAGAAAGAAGTTACCTAAGAAAGAATTTCCTATTGCTCCTTAGGATTTACACTGAGTAAGATGAAAGCACTTGTATTCCCACCACCCATTCTGTTTACAGTAGAACTTAAGTCTTACTTTCATTCAACTGGGAGAGAAAAGCATTCGTCACCCTACTTAAGGACAATAGACTACCTTAGATGGGCACACAAAATCGCATATGATTATCCCCCATTCTGTTTCCATCATCTCCACTCAGTCCTGCTCCATTATTTTACAAAATTGAAGAACCAGTTTGGAGTCTGGAAAAGAACTCATCCTAACAACAAACTAGTTTCAACCACTACAGCTGAAGGACATACGGGTAGTAGAGAAAAAATAAACATTGACCCATCAGTAGATGTGGCTCATGTAAGCATGTAAGCTGCTACAATGTTATTCTGATAATGGTAAATTGTAAAAACAAGACTAAGCTTTTATATCTAAATCATAGAAGGGCATTATTATAACTGATTATAAAGGTCCTGAGAAATATTGTTGATTTACAATAAAAAGTATTAATATAGTTTGTTTTGGGGATGCCATTGATAATTATATCACATAGAGGAAGACAGATCATGGAAGTGGTTGTACACCTACAGAAATATAGTAAGAGACTCAACATCACACCCAGTTTAAGCAAATCAAGGACTCAAAAGTCAATCAAGGGCTTTCTTTAAAGCAAGAAAAAGCCAAAAGAGAGAGAGAGGTAAGAATAAGTTTCTACCCATATCCAAGATGCTCTATAAGTCTCATATAGCAGCAGTAGATAAGCTAAGTGTAAATAGCATATATGGAGAAGAAAACCACCCTACTTTATCTACTTGCAAACTAAAGCAGTTAAATAAAGTGGTACAAAAAATTTACATGCCAACACACAATTAAGCTTCGATTTTTCAAATAACTGAATACAAAATTTCCAGCTAATATGTTGGTATAGTCAGTGGTCTGTTCCTGACTGCAAAAAGTGTTGTGGCATCATAATGCAAACTCTCATATTTGTATCACATCACACAAATATGTAAGGCAGCATTTCTGATTGCATGTTTTGTCACCCCCACCCCCACCAAAAAATGATAAAGAGCTTAGGAAATGAAGTTAAGGGACTCACTCCAAACAAGACATTCCTTTCTCCCAACAGTATTTCTAACCATTTCTTTCCACAAGAATTCCAAGCAGATAAATCAATGAGAGACAATTTTGATGCGTACTCAAGACTGAATCAGTTTAATATTTGTTTTGCACTTTCCAGTTTCACAACTTTTGAATTTTCTAATACAAAGCAATAGTTGACATAACACAAAATACTGATTTTGAAAGTAATTTTTAAAAGACAGAAAACACAAATAAAGGAACCCCTGTTTTCCAGTTCTCAGCCATTCTTTGCATTTCAAGGATTCCTTCCCTTCTGTGATGCAATCAGTGTCCATTCTCACAGAAAGCAAGAGCCTGCCTGGCCCTGTGCCAGAAAAATGAGATAGCTATTTATCCAAGAGGTCTTTTTCCCTCTGGGTCTGTAATGTAACAGGCAAGACAGACAGACATAGATGGCTAAAGGTTGTTTTTTAAGTATCACTAATGAGACTGTATAGTCATCAGCAACTGACTGAACAAACCATATTCCTTATTCTGTTATTAAAGCATCTCAGCCTCCACTGGTCTAGGTATCCTTAGCTGAATCCAGAGCAAGACAATAGTTCATCCACAGATTTACATCCCACATGATGATTTGAACACATGCTACTTAATTGCACATACACAGCTGCCCATATACATGATTACAGATTCTACTTGCTCAATATCCTAGACTGCTGCATGCACATGGCTCTATAAACTTTTCACCTAAGCAAGCAAGTTTTGGCTCTGTACCACAGCTACTAGGCATTACAGGACAGGCTAGGCCAACCTCCATGCTCATATGTTATCCAAACACCTATTTAGCAAACCACCAACACTAACTAGATATTTTACTCTTGTATAAATTATTATTTTTCCTAAAAACCCAACCTCCAAACATTACGCTACTGAAGATTACAGTTAGATGGATGCCATACTTGCACTCTATTTTAAGCATTAGAAGCAAAATTCCAAACCAAAATCCCCACTGTGTATAGATTAAAGTGCAAACAAGAGTACAAATACTAGACTTCAATCATTACAGGTGACATTACAAGAGAACTGATAATGGAAGGAGGAAACACAACAAAACTGCTTCCTGTTTCAAGAAAACAATAAACATATATCATTGAGGCTGAAAACTACAAAAGCAGTCACACTGAAATACTTTCATTTTAGTTCCAGTGACATCAAATGGACAAAAATAGACCTAAATGTGAAGGTTCTTGCTTAGGTGAGTTTCCAGATAAACTGGAAGCTGGAACTGTTAAGCACATTCAGATCTGAATATATCACATCAAATTTAGAGATAAACAGCATCTCCTTTCCCATTCTTTCCTCTACCCCCTTTGTTTGAAAGAGAAAAATCTTCTGTTATGGGGTGGCACTCCTATTCCACTTTTGTCTCTGGAACATATTAGGTGTTACAAGAGCTGCTTGATGGGAAGACTATAAAGGAAAGATGTGTACATATTCTAGGAATTCATAGAAAGTTTTTGCCTCTCAGTCAAGATTATTTACTCATTAAGATTGTGTTGCAACACACAAACCAAAACTCAACAAAGAAACAGGAATGGAGTGCCAGTACAACTACACAATAGCTCATCATAAAGCAAATACAAGGGAAACATTATCATGTGAAGCTATTCCTTTCTCAGGGAAAAAAAAAGTTATTTTCACATTTAGAAGTTCCAGACCGCTTCCTTTCCTCCCACATTTTCAATTCATAAATTCATGATCACATTTAATGGGATGTGCAACAACATCAGATAAATCGATCCATCACCATCACCAGGACCCACAGAGTTTTAAGAGATTAGGTTGAGTGTTGGTGCAATGCAATGGCCAACCGTTCCTTCCTTCTGTATACTCTCACCTTTCAGGTACAGGAGATATAAAATCAGCATTGTCACATAGTGAGGCCTACTATCTAAGCAGTTTCTTGCAATGTTGGCCTGTGCTGCTTTCATGACTTTCCCATCTTCATGACTCCCCTTTTTTTTCCCAGTTCTCCAAGGATAAGAAAGCAAAGACCACTGTAGAGTAAAAAAACAAACCCCTAATCCTTCTCCTCCCCCCACTCCTCTTCTCCAAAAGAATCAAAGCGATTTAAGGGAGCAAATTAAAGGGGGGGAAACCACTGCTACCCCTCCCCAAAATCGCTGCCGCTATAGAACATACATCTCCCAAAGCAATGGGATGTTAGGCTCAATCGTCCCAGAGAAAAGGGGAGGAGGGGAAAAAAATCTATTTGCAGGGCGCTAGATGGCAGCCAGGCCCGAAGCGCGTGCCCTTTTCGGGGACACGAAAAAAATGACGACCGCTCTTTCCCACGTTCAAGTCTCCAGGGTTGAAAAGGAGCAGGGGAGGCTCAGCGCTGGGCAGAGGGCGAGGAAGCGCACGAGAAACCCAGCGGTCGTAGCACCAGCAGCACCGAGACGTGGGGCGGGGAGGGAGGGAGGCAAAGAGGGCCAGGATCACATTAGCAAGAAAAGGGCGAGCGGGGACAGCTCAGCGCCGGCTGCACCAAGACAGACGATGCGGTAAAGAAATCATCTGCCCGGTACTGGGCTGCACCAAGGAAGGAAGGAAGGAAGGAGAAAATGCCCGGTGGCCGCTGCACCAGATCCTGTGGGTGGGGCGCAAGGAAATGAAACGGGCGAGCGCTTTCCTTTAGCCAGGTAACGGGCTTCATTTCTTAGAGCTCTGGGTTTTCTTGGGCAGCAGCACGGCCTGGATGTTGGGCAGAACCCCACCCTGGGCGATCGTCACCCCGCCCAGCAGCTTGTTGAGCTCTTCGTCGTTGCGAATGGCCAGCTGCAGGTGCCGGGGGATGATCCTGGTCTTTTTGTTATCCCGCGCAGCGTTGCCGGCCAGTTCCAGGATCTCCGCCGAGAGATACTCGAGGACGGCCGCTAAATAAACAGGCGCTCCGGCGCCCACACGCTCCGCGTAGTTGCCCTTCCGCAGCAGCCGGTGCACTCGCCCGACGGGGAACTGGAGGCCGGCTCGAGAGGAGCGAGACTTGGCTTTGGCTCGGGCTTTACCTCCGGATTTACCTCGGCCAGACATAACGAGGCGAGGCTGGGCGCTCGGGGAGAGCTAAGGCGCCGAGACCCCGGTTGCAAAGCAGGCAGGCAGGCAGGAACGGCCTCGTCTGGATAAACGGGAGAGAAATAACATCCGCGTAAGCAAAGCGGCGGCGGGGAGGGGGCGACTAGGAAAGCGGCAGGACGCTGACGCCGCGCATTCCACATCCCCCCCCCCCACCTCAACACGATCTAATGAGCCGATCCAGTAGCTCTCCTTGGGATTCCCACCACTACCCCTCCCCTTACCGTTGCTTACTAACCACGGGGGCCCCCGAATAGCCGCAGCTGCAATGACAACAAGCGCGAGAAGCTGAAGGATATAAATCCAAGCGCATCCTCTTGCTGGCTTCCCATTGGCGGCGGAGAGAGCGAAGCCGCGGTCTTATTGGCGGGCACTCCGATCTCTGATTTGCATAGTAGCTCGCGTCCTCCATATTCGGTCTCGGCTGGGAAGTAGGGCAGCGGCTGAGCGAGAGACCTGCATGCCTGCAAAAGGATGAAGTATTAATCAAGGGGAATATTTTGCGGCTCAGGGTTGACACGAGGAACCCTTGGGACTCTCTGAGCTTGCTTGTTTTCTTGCAGGCGTTTCATTCCCCAAACTAGGTAGCGTCATCAGTGCTAGTAAGAAGTGCTGTTTGCTGTCAGTTTATATTCTGAGGTCTTGCCCTGCCAAGTGTTGGTGGAGGCGGTCTTAAAGATTCTTTGACCGGGCTGTTTGCTTCTTTGGCAGTTCCTTGATGGGGGGAGGGGTATCTTTTACTTGACTGCTTGTCTGATGTTAAACTTGGAGTTAATCTGTGCTGATCTGCTCTGCTCTGATCTGGGTGCTGATTGCTGGGGGAGAGATGCTTAGGTCTTGTTCCCTGCTTGATTGTTTCTTTTGCATAGTCTAGAGATGTAGGACTCGCTGAAGAAGAGCCTAATGCTGAGAAAGACTGAGGGCAAAAGAAGAAGGGGATGACAGAGAATGAGTTGGCTGGCTGGAGTCACCGAAGCAGTAGACTCCTTTGGACTCCTTAAATAGCTTTGTCAGAGTGGCAGGCTTCTAGAAATTCCCTGGTGTCTTTGGATTTGACTTGGTCTTGGTCACACTTTCCCAATTGAAACTATGGTTAAATCTGTCTATATGTTGTGAAATTAATGAGGAAAATTCTGTAAGCATCAAGTTTGGCAATGAAACGTCTGCAAGAAAACAAGCTCTGACAGCACCAAGGACCCTTCAGGATTAAAGTATATTAAGGTGGGAGTGTTGCAACCTTTGGGAGACCTACGGTCTTCCGCATGGAGTGACAGAAGCAGCTGAAGAAAGAGAAGCACTTTCTTGGGCTTGCTGCTTCTAGGTGCATTGTCACCTGGAGAGGCCAATTTGCCTTGAAGCATTAGAGTGAATAAGAGGTGGCGGAGCAGGATATTAACTTCAGTGCCATGCCAAATTCATTTCTCCATGATAACTTTGTTTCTCGCTCCATAGTTTGTGATTAACTGGCACAAGTGCAAATGCATTCGAAGGATCAGAATTGCCCAATCACTCTGTAAAGGTCAATGTAAAGAAATACCAGGTTTGTCACAAAACCTGGAGGGCTAACAAAGACTGGGATGGGTTTATTCCAATTTGCATTTATTTGTGCAATATCTGAACAAACTGCATGTGGACAGTCCAGTTTTAGTTTACCTTTTGGAAACTCAATTTTATAATAGCTGTGGCTTTAATATTTGCGAAGGTTGCTCGGTCCAGAAGCAGGAATATAAATAGACATGCACGTTTAGGAGAAGTTTTGTGACTGTTGTTAAAGTGACAAAACTCTTGAATGAATTTTTCAGAGTTCTAGCATCATGCTGCTATGGAGAAGGAATTGCATTTAAAGTGGCGTATGAATATGGAGAAATGAAAAGTTATTATTTCCCACCAGATCTACAAACTCAGAAGAAGGTAAAAGAATAATGTACTGGTTTTTTTCAGAATTACTATCAGTCAGTTGTAAAAGGAAGCTATACTTGGAACTGTTTATGTTTATGTCCTGCACAATATCTTTAACACCAGCAAACATCTGGGTATCCCAGATCTTTGAGGACTTATCCAGTCTAAACATCTGGCTGACTGTGCAACCAATCATAATAATAGTAATAAAATATCTGGAACAGGAACAGAATAGAATAATAGAGACCTTGGAGGTCTTCTAGTCCAACCCTCTGCTTAGGCAGGAAACCCTATAATGCACGATTTACTTACATGTATGTCCTATTATTACAAATTGTGGAGCATATTCAAGTATCTCTCAGACCAACCTTCTCACAGGTTTGCTGTTAAGAAAAATAGGGAGCTTATGTACATCACCTTGAGCTCTTGAATTTTTGGAACTAACTAAAATAGCAAACTACTATTCAAGATTGTTACTTGGATGCTTCCTTGTACTGCGTGGGTTATACATATTTAAATGAGGAAGAGAAATTTTGGAATAATTAAATAAACTGGGACATTAAAAAGCAGGGAAAAATATAACCAGCTGCTTGGTAATGTACATTCCCCCCTTCCCCAAGCACTTATTTAAGTAACAGCTGCAGTTACTGTAAAATTATAAAATTATTACCAAATGCACAACTAATATTGTAGAGACTGTTCTCCATACTCCCATAACTATAAATTAGCACACACATAATCAAAATACATAAAACTGTTGCCATGGTCAAAAAGGTTCACCTCAGCCTTCAGAGGAAGTGTTCACAAAATATCTCCATTCATGAAAATGGATGGTCATGCCCATTTTTAACTTGAGCTCTGGATGTTTTTGGAATTAATCACTATCATGCAAAAGCCATGGAGAAATTCCATATAATTAATTAAATAAATAATTAGAAAGACAACCCTGCATCATTCCCAATGGTAGTACAAGAAGCCTATAAGGGATAGCACAAACTACAAAGTGTTCGAAATGGTTACAACATGAATTGGTGCAAAAGTACAACCTCTTCAGGGTTGGGAATACTTTCTGCACTGAATAATAAATAACTAAATAAATACAATATTTATAAATAAATACGACAATAAATTGTATTTTACTGTATTTAGTAGGAATTGTGGTATGCGTGCAAACATTAAAGGGATAGCTAAATGTTTTTTTATTTCTAAAACTGTTGTCAGAAGGTAAGAAATTAATGATGTCAAAAGAAGTTTAACTCTGCACAAAATCTTTATTTATATCGTCAGCATTGTTTATATATTAAAACCTTTAAAAATATCCCAAATTTGCCTTCTTATTTATAGTGAACAGCATTTCATAGGAACTTTGAATAATTGAAGCCCAACTAGCTTTCTGCACATCGAATATAAAATCATGTAACCAAGTATCTTTTTTTAAAAAAATTAAATACTCTCCCCTCTCTTTAGCCTGGGATTTTGTGAATAATATACATCTGCATAAATTTCAGGCCTTTTACTCTCTGTGAGTGGAATAAGTTGATCCTATGCATAAAGGTGGATTTTTCTTGTGAAGTACCGTTTTAACCACCCTGCTGTCCCTTTTGACAATAGTGGTTCTGATGTCTTCTGGGCTGAACCGCACACTTTGAGTCCAATATGATTCCTTGTAAACAGCTAACATTTTGTCTTTGTCTCTTGACCCTATAAAGCTTTAGTTTACAATATTGCATTTTTACTAAATATCCAGTTATCCTTAATACAGCCAACTAGCATGACTGCTACCTATCTTCACTTTCTCCCAAAACAAGTTCTTTTTCTCTTCTTTGCTATTCTCTTACCACCTATTCAAAATACTGACTATACAGTGGTGGCCTTATCATCATTATAGCTTTGATGAATGTGTTAAACAATACTATCAAATGTTTGGAACAAATAGTAAATCCAAAAGAGTGAAACAAGATCCTTTTGGAATAGCTTCCCAACCAGTACGAATTATATTTGTATATGGCTTTCAGATGATATTCCACATCTTCCAAAACAGATAAAAAAGGGCAAAAAATTGAGCTGGTTTCAGAATAAAATAAATTATCATTCTCACTGTGCAGCAGCAAATCTCCAGCATTAACAAGTGACCTATTTATTTCCACAAAAGATGAAGCAACCCACAGAGTGAATACTATGATGGTAACCATGACAAACCAAATCTCTGCTTGTGTCCTTGGAGGAGAGAAAGAATAACATTAAATCCTCCTTACATATTTTGGAATGCTATTGCTTTTTCAAAATTGGCAAGGTCAAGTCAATGCTACATTTAACATTTATATTCTATTTGCTTCAGACAAAAGAAACTAGATGTTAAATGTCAAAGCCCATCTACTCAGCATCAGGAAGGAAGCATATCAGAATTCTTATAATTTATTTATAGATTATACCTGTATTATAATCTAAATCAGGAGATTTAAATATTGCAATAACTCAACACATAAGGCCCTCTTTGGCTAAGAACAGGCTCGGTTAATAAGCAATATAACCAAATTATCACTGCTTTTTCAGTTGCTTTGCAGAAGGTTCTCCATCTTTTTTGAGCCACTGGTGCATTAAGTCCATGCTAGTTTTTTTACATGGTGGTGTCTGGATGAATTGGCTGGACCACTTTGGTAAATTGTCTTTATCCTTGTCATCTTTCCTGGGGCCTTTGTTTTTTAACCAGTTAAGCATTACTGTGCTGCTTGCATTAATTTTGGTATTCTGGAAGATACAAAATAAGAAAAATAAGGTTTTTATAACTAGTCCATCCAAAACCACAGACTAGTTTAATGAATCTTGATATTGCAATCTAGTGCTTTCAGGCCGCATTACAACTTGGTGAAATGAAAAATACAGCCACAATTGAGCCCAAAATTTCCATTGCTAAGTGAGACAGTTGTTAAGTGGGGTTTGCCCCATTTTACCATCTTTCTTTCCCCAATTGTTAAATGAATCACAAACGCAGTTGTAAAGTGAATTTGGCTTCCTCATTGGCTTTGCTCGTTAGAAGGTTGCAAAGGTGATCATATGGCCCTGGGATACTGCAACTGTCATAAATATGAGCCAATTGCCAGATGGCCGAATATTGAACATGTGAGCATGGGAATATTACAATGGTTGTAAATGTGCAAAAAGTCATAAGTCACTTTTTTCGGTGCCATTATTATTTTAAACAGTCACTAAACAGATGGTTATAAGTCGAGGGCTACCAGTACTGAAAAGAAAAAAGATTCCCATACTACTCCACCCAAGGACCAATTTATACCTGATGAGGGCAGTTTCAGTTTATCAGAATCACAGACCCCAATATATCCAGGAAAGTTTGATGAAGACCCTAAAATAATATTTTTTACCTATGAACTGCTAAACAGAATACAGATGCAGAAGCTGTACATGCACTCAAATCTTTGAATTTCATGTTCTCCAACTCAATAAGTAACATCAATGCAACATTTACTTTTGCACAGAGATGCTTAGCCTAAAAGCAGGGGGCAGCACCTTAATCAATCTCAGAAGCTAAGCAGCGTCAGCCAGACTTAGTATCTGGATGGGAGACTGTCATAAAATTACAGGGCTGTAAAATAGATTGGGGGGTTGAAAATATATCCTAGAAAAGGAAATGCAAACGTACCTTCTTGGGATCCAATTCAATGGGTAAAATGCATTCTAATGAATTATTTCGGGAGTTGTTCACTACTGTTGACACAGGATGGAAGGCAATGTTTTCTGTGGGCTGGATAAGCTGAAGTGCTGCTTCTGTGGGTATTTCTGCAAAGTCAAGCCATTTTTTAACTGCTTCGTCCCCATCCAGTATAGCTGGCATCCTAGACGAGTCGAAAGACATAGATTTTAGTGATGGAAAAACACATCTGAACTAGTCCACAACCTGTAATAATAGAAAACATAAAAGGCCAAGCATTAGTATGAACCAGATTCTAAAAATCAAATGCAGCAAAAAAAAGTCTGATATTGCAGACCCTCATTAAAAGATCACTCAATTTCTCTAAGGATTAAACTGACCAAACAATGTAGAAGGTTTGGAACAAAACTTAATTATTACTGCTATTTGAATAAGTCATACAGAAATCACCACAGATACCTGTTTCATATAGGCATCTCATAAGAAACCCCCATCTTATAAGGTTAGATAACCTTTCATATTCTAACTTTGATATTTAAAAGTAAGCACAATATCTGGTAAAAGTCTGTAGAGATTCAGTCATCCATTTTACAATATGTTCTGTGAGAAGCGCTCTCTAGTCATGTCTCTCTTGCCTGTGATGGATGGATCTTACACATTCGGATGCATCTACTGTGATGACACTATAACTGTACAATGGTTCTGCTCCATTCTGGGGCTCCCAGCAATCAAAAATCCCAGCCATGGTAAGCAGCTTCCTCCCTTTTGAATCTTCAACGTCATCTTCTATTTCTGGTTTGGTGAACTGTAAAAGAAAAGACACCATAGGCTCGCCTTTTAAACAGACAAAATAACATCTTTAGATCTCTTATCCTCTTCTTGTAAATAAACTTTGGTTTACTAGTCCTTAACTAATACCATTATAATTGCATAGAACATCAAATTATTATTGAATATGTTACTGCTGCATAATTGTATTACAATAACTGAAATTTAATTCATAACTCAAGGTTTTGACACTAGAGAACAAAATGGTTCCACTGACACAGAATGAATTTTATAAATTAAGCTTGTGAACGACCTAAATTAAATCTGTTTGCCAGTCTAGGCTCTGATAATTTCCTAAATTACTACATAATATCATATGTGGGGTTGTCTTTGAAGACTGCTCAAAAACTGAATATCATTAAAAAAAAGGTCTTCACAAATAATTTTTAGTAGTTAAAATCAGGTGTCTGGTTTCCTGTTTTTTATCATATGAAGCAATGTTAATAATTTTAGCAATAGCACTTAGACTTATATACTCCTTCAGTGTTTTAAAGCCCCTTTCCAAGCAGTTTACAGAGTCAGCATATTGCCCCCAACAATCTGGGTCTTCATTTTACTGACCTCAGAAGAATGGGAAGCTGAATCAACCTTGAGCTGATTAGGATCGAACTTCTGGCAGCAGGGAGAGTTAGTCTGCAATACTGCATTCTAACCACTGCACCACCACAGCTCCATTTTAGTTGTATTACTGCCATTCCTCAGGGAATTTTTGCTTTGTGCCTATGTTACTTTCTTTTAAATGCTAGGCAAAAGGCCCTGTTTGTCCTTCCAGATGTTTCTCACATCATGTACTTTTTATTCATGCTATGATGATTTTAGCAATACATTTTATTCATTATTCTAAACTGTCCTGGAAATGTCAAGCTGATCTGTGTATAAGTGCCAGGTTATTGCAGAGTTTACGAATGATACATTTGGAATTGTTAAATGCCCAGGGACTCAAACAAGTGTTTCAAGAAGTAGAATGTATGCTTAGGAGGATAATATATGATCATCTTCAACCTGAGTTGCAGCAACTATGACAAAAAGGGGAAAATGTAAAGGCACAGTTCCATCCATTTCTATCTGACAAATCTCATATTAATAGTAGTAACAATAATCTTTTATGGGAATAGCTTTAAAAAAAATGTCAATGAAACATCAGCATGAAATATAACGATTGCAATAATGTTATACCATTTCCTGCTCAGTTTGGGCAAAGTAAATGAAATATGGCTGCTTTTGTCCATTATGTTGTCGCCATTCATAGTAGCCATCAGCCAGCACTACACAGCGTTTGCCTTTTGAGAGAGGTACCTTTGGAAAAAGAGAGGCTCGGGGTTAATAGCAATCTATTCAAAGCTAACTTCAGATGAATTAAAAAGATACATTTTATGGTTGTTGCTGGCAGATTATAATACCATCTCATACAGCAGGCTATAAAATCATATTTAGAGCAAGAGTTCATTCTAAGTTTTAAGTAGGACTGTGCAGCAATCAGGATTCAAAGGGAGAAAGGTGGTTCAAAATGCACAGAAACACTCACATAACAACTGTCAATAATTGCTGCAGAGTTCCTGTGTATGCTTGACCACTGCCAATCAATCCCAGGACAAGGAATATTACATATGATTTAAAGAGGTGCTACATGAGTGCACAGTTGTGCTCCACCTTGCCATCGGTCCTTCAAATCCAGGTTGGTGCCAAGTTCTAATTTTAATATTACACTATTTTGACCTCCACATAGTAAGTCCTCAACATTCACTGTTGTGTGAAAATAAACACTATATCACTTTAAATACAGGAGTGATTTCTTTGCTGAAATGAAGAATTGTATCTCCCCCCCCCCCCCCCACACACAAATTTTTTTTAGCTAAGCTTTGCTAACTGCTCTGGAGTTTCTGAAGCATGAACACTGGTGTTCTTATTCATCAGACAAATTTGTGGTTAATAATTCTTGAAAGCCTTATTTAGTCAGAGTGCAAATCCAGAATTCTTCAGAATACCAGCTTCCTTTTCAGAAGAAAGACCAGGAAGTTCCCAAGAAGAAATGATTATACTGGGGCTCCTGGTTTATTCAATAAGTTACACTTCAAATTTGACTTATTAAATCAGCTTCCAGATTCATAAATGGTCTGAGGAATAAGATATTTACTGCTTTGGTTTGTTCCTGATGGGATTTTGCTCCCTAATGAGAATAACTGAGGATTTTATTCATGTTCCAGAATTATACTGATAAAACAGCAAGTAAGGGTCAAGAGCCTCATTTGTTTACTTAAGAATAATAACAGAGTTGGAAGGGAAAGTCTTCTAGTCCAAACCCCTGCTTAGGCAGGAAACCCTACACCACTTCAGACAAATGGTTATCCAATATCTTCTTAAAAATGTCGAGTGTTGGAGCATTCACAACTTGTGGAGGCATTGAAGCAATTGTTTTTATATTTCCCTGCTCCAATTCTTTTAAGGTCTGGGGGGGAAAGGAAGGAAAATGCAACTGGATAAAATAAACCAAAAATAAATAAAAGCAGTTTCCCATAATACTGTTTAAGCTACCAAGTCACTATAGATCAAACCAGAGATTATGTGTTGCTATACAGAAGAACAAAGAGAATTAGCTTTCCAGGAGGATATCTACTATATTTCCTTAGTCATGTCTATAACATTTCCTGATTCTGTTTAATTGTTTTGCAATAATCTGATAACCTTAAAAAAAGGAAAGAACATTGTAGAAAAAAGTAATTCTATTCAGCCTTTATATTAGTTTTTAATGGGCTTATTTATACTACTGTAGTTCTAAGCGCCTTTCTTAAAAGTCAGTATTTCGTTCCGTCAAGCATTTGAAATGCTGTCACTAACTGGGCTTTTCCTTCTTCAGAAAAAAAAATAAGGGTAGCGTTTGCAGCATCTTGATGTTGGTAACATATTTTAAACAAAGCTCCAGTTTTCATGTGTAACCCCAAAGTCACGAAAGTCATGACTGAAAGGAAACAGAGACTCCCCCCACCCCAAATTGAAGACTATACAACTAACCTTATAGCAGAATTTCTCCATCATGGTATCACTCCGACAATTGGAAGTGTTGTACTGCATTTTAGATGGGTCAGCTTCCTTGAACCAAGCTGGAACTAGGCCCCAACGCATGGCTACAAGGATACGCTCAGAAGAATTGGCATTCTTTCATAAACCAGAAAAGGAAATATTATGAAGAAGCATGCATAGATACATAGAATTAAGGTTACCCTACAGTCAAAGACTCTGTTCCAAAACCCTAGTGCTGTGAATGCTTATATGTTTCAAATAGCAAAAACCTTAATTAATCAGCTGCTTAAAAGGGAAAAAATCAGATTTAAAAAGTTATTTCAAGAAAAAGACGACATGTAGATTCACCTAAGGATGTGCACCTTGCTTGAATTTGCTACTCCCCATTTCTCACCGATCAAGACTATATGCTTCTGTGTATTTATCTATATAAATAAAAATGTAACAAGAGTTTGTTCAAAACTGCTAATCTCCGAAAGTACTACACCGATCGCTTCCAAATTTTCACACAACGTTCCTTTCAAGTACGGCACCAATGATATATAGAGATTGTGTAGATGTCACAGCTGTGCAGGTATACACAACGGAAATGTAAAAAATGTAGTTTGTAAAAAAGGTAGGTAGATGGATAGAGAGAGAGCAGTGGGCCACATGTATTATGTCATCCTTTATGACATAAAATACTCTGTCCATAAGATTCAAGGAGAAATACAGTAGGTAAGTAGGTAGGCAGCTATAGGAATAGAGAGAGGGTGGAAGAAACGTGGTAGGTAGGTAGGTAGGTAGAGAGATAGAGAGGGAGAAATACAGTAGGTAGGTAGAGGGAGAGAGGGAGAAATACTGTAGGTAGGTAGGTTGGGTGTTATACAGTGGTTGTGTGTACATGTTTGTGTGTGCAGGTGTAGATCTACACAGATTGGTTGGCCATTTAACCAGTCTGGGCCACAGCAATGCGTGGTCGCGAACGGCTAATATATTATAAGTAGTTGGAGTTTTGACTTTGTTAGGGGTCTGATGGGCTGCAGAACTTCAGATATGTTTACCAAAACCTCTTTGCTATCATCCAGTAATCTGCTGTGTTTTTGCAGACTAGATATATGCTAGCCCTACTCTGTGTGTGTGTGTGTGTGTGTGTGTGTGTGTGTGTGTATAATCAGCTAGTCAACTCAGTTACTGAAAGAAGAATGGCAAAATGTAAATTTTGTAAAAATGTGAAAGGAGGAAAGTCAAGTTGTTGGTATTATTAGGAAAGCTCAATTATTTTATATAGGAATTTTAGAGATATATTAGAGTGCACACAGTCACATATTCCAAAACACCCCCCCCCCCCAAAGATAAGTCTCTTCATGATGAGCTGCATTTCTCAAAATTTCAAAGACATGTCTGTGTAGTTTTCTTGGCAGAAATATAGAAGTGGGTTGATACTGTTTTTGTTTTTGTTTTAATTTCCCAGTTTAACAAAAACACATGGTGTTTCCAGGTTCTGTAATCCAAGTTCTAATTAGGCTCAATTTGTTTGTTTTGAGACCAGACAAGGCAAATGCAAATCAGAAGAATAGTGCAAGTAAACATAATGCATTTATAAATATCTTCCACTACTTAAATGAGTCATTTCTCTCACCTTTCTCAGTTAAAACAATTGAAACAGACCAACGGCTTTCATTTCTTCTTTTTCTCCATTTAATCAAATTCACTTTCAGTGCTACCCTATGCATTACTTCTAAATAGCTTTAAATTCAGGTTTTTAAAAACCCAACATTTTTGCTTGTCTGAAATGTTACAATACATATATATTTAAATATTAAAAAATGTTGAAAACTTTGTTTCTAATTCCATATTCATTATGTCTTGTGGATCAGTTGAGTGCTTTTGCCATCACTGCATTCCAAATTTTTAAAATCACAATACAATATTTGGCTATCTCCCTTCAAGTGTGCCCATTCCCTTTTTGTCTTGCCCTCTTGCTTGCTAATCCTGCGTATGTATCTCTTTTTTCCCCAAAGATTAAAATATTCGTTACTATCTGTTGTTGCCTATGAAGCACAGCATAACAGATAAATTGCCAATGAAGTAGCAGAAGTACAGTAATTAGTTTTTTTTCTAGTGGAAGAGAAAAAATATGTGACTTTGTGGCAAACTTTATTAATTTCATTTATTTTTCTCTCTTTGTGATTTTATGAACTGATAAAACTTCTGTAGATTGTTCTCCTGAGCATTTAAGCAGGAAAATGAAAGAGGAAATAGTTTGAAAAAACGTTATGCTTATATGAGGTTTCAAGTTTGTGTGTATTCAGTGATCTGAAACTTTATTATTTTGAAATGCCACTGTAAGTTCAGGCGGTCACTAAACAAAAGGTTGTAAGTCAAAGATTACCTGTACTTTAAAAAATATTATGTTATGTAAGTTAATTGAAGAAATTCACCTTCTCAAAGTGTTGCCGGGAGAGAAGCACAGGACTGTTAGATTGTGGACTCTTATTGAATGAAGGGCTATATTTGTCAGCATTTTGCCATTCAGGATACTTTCTTTCTCCTTGATTATTGTGATAAGCACAGGCACGGCGGATACGATCTGCTCCAAGAGTAACAGCTGTCCGTCCACACATTCTCCCACAGTGCACCCAAAACAGTGGCCTACAAAACAGTGTTTTAGGAACATACTAGAGAACCTGAACCCTGTTATTGTACATATGTAATCATTTCAGAGATATTTACTTAACTAGCTCAATCAAGCAAATGGCCATGGGTGAGCAAAAAACAGTGAGAGAGGGAGCAACTTAAGACTTCCTGCTGGCCTGCTTATTAACTTTGCTTGGGAGATGCTTGTACGGAGAAAGTCAATGGGGAAGCCAGAAGGGGAGGTTGCAGGTTGGAAGATATTTATCTAGAAATCAATTCACTCCCTACGTTTCTAATTATTACTATTATCAACTAAACATGTACCGCCCAACTTGCAATAACTCTAGGCAGTTTACAACAATCAAAGAAAATTACAATCAAATTAATAAAGCAGAAGAAATTAACCTAAAAGAGGGCAAGCAGGATAAAGTGAAGGGTCTCACTCTCCCTTGATGAAGCCAGGAATGGCAATATTACTTTTTATTCAATGCTGCAATTCTTTAGTCTGGCTGCTTCCCTTCTCCTGATTTTGCTAAACTTCCACTGGCATCAATAAGCGAATAATAAGCTTGAAGAGTAAAAGTAGCCTGCCATTTTTCTTAATACAAATAGGTGAAACAACACGCTCCAGAAGGGTCAGTCAGGCCTTAATTTTTCTTCCTTCCTAATCTGCATCCTGAAATAATTTGAAAAGGCCAATTTTGATAAGAAATCCCTGTTCTCTTAACTTCCACAGGCAAGGCCAACATAAATAATTAATTCAGCTTCTCCAGAGATCCCCTACTAAGCCCTCTGGTCCGCTGTTAAGTATCTCCTCCATTCCCCCAAAAGAGGAGCTTTATGCGGACAATAAATCGCCAGGCACTTGAGAAGAGATGCTCCTTCAGCACCTTCCGCTCTTCCTTCCTTCTCCCTTCCTGCTTCGGGCGCCAAAAGCAGCCTAAGCCGCGCTTGTAAGAAAGCTAGCCAGAAAAGGGACGGGGCCGTTTTCCTACCGGAGATTCCCAGGTTTGAGAGGAAGGGATCTGAGGCTCACCAGGAACCAGCTACACAAAAGGTTTCCCTAGCACGTCAGAAGCCGTTTCCGCATCACAGCCATCGCCGCCCCTTCCAGCCTCCCGGATTCAATCCTGACCTAGGGGGAAGCTCCTTTGGCGAGGAAAGAGGCGCCTCCTCCCTTCGGGTTTTCCCGCCTTCCAGCGCTCCTCTCTCTCCGCTTCTGGCAGTCAGTCGGTCCGGCCTGGCGGACGGTTCCTGTTTGTGGCTCGGCTTGTTTTTCAAAACGCTGCTTCGGAAGTTACCCGCTCCGCGGCTGTCACCAATTTTTCTTTTCCCCCCCCCGCCCCCGTGTCACTGAAGCGCAGCGAAGCCTCCGCCTCACACACACACACACACACCCTCCGAAGTCACGCGTCTTCCCGGTCGGTGCGCGCGGCTTTCAGGTCTTCATCCAGGAAATTAATTTAATTTAATTTTAATGTAATTTATTTTGTGAAGCATGTATAAGATAACGGATATAAGTATGAACATGATTATGAATACAGGAAATGGATACGAATAAGTGGGGTTGTTAGGACAGGAACGGTAGGCACATCGGTGGGCTTATGCCAGTGTTTCTCAACCTTGGCGACTTGAAGTCCTGTGGACTTCAACTCCCAGAATCCCCCAGCCAGCATAGCTGTGGACTTCAGTTTAGCTGGCTGGGGAATTCTGGGAGATGAAGTCCACAGGACTTCAAGTCGCCAAGGTTGAGAAACACTGGTTTATGCACTCCCTTACAGGCCACTTAGGAATGGGGTGAGGTCGACAATAGAGTCTTAAGGTTAAAGTTTTGGGGATGAAACCACAGTCAGGTAGTGCATTCCAGGCATTGACCGCTCTTGCAGAAGTTGTATTTTCTGCAATCAAGTTTGGATCAGTTTATGTTAAGTTTATATCTATTGCGAACTTGTGTATTGTTGCGGCTGAAGCTGAAGTAGTCATTGACAGGTAGGACATTGTAGCATATAATTTTGTGTACTATGCTATTTATTTATTTTTAATGTCAAACGAGCCTGGATGGTGCTTCAAGTTTGGCTGGAAAAGCAAAACTTCATTCCCAAAGGGAATGGTTGAACTCAGAATTTGAATCTATAGGGCTGAGGTTGTGTGTGGTGGTGGTGAGGAATTGCGGTTCGGAAATCAAGACAGGAGGATTCTTCTAGAATCACATATAGACACAAATCTACTAATAAACATCCACTATATGTCATTTCTCTCTACTTCGCAGAGCATCCTAACTCCCTTGTGTATCCTTTGTGTCAGAACTACACTACTTAGGACCGCAAAACACTGAATGGCTGTTGGATACATATTTATTTATTTATTTATTTATTTATTTATTTATTGAATTTATACCCCGCCCTTCTCCAAATGGACTCAGGGCGGCAGACAGGAAAATCAAAACATACAGAACATAAAAACATTTTTTTTTAAACTTATTCCACTAAGGGCCTGTGTTAAAACCGAATTAAAATCCCCATTTTAAACTGGCGGTGTTGGAGGCTGCGCAAGGCCGGCTAGTTGAAAAAGATGTGTCTTCAGACACTTGCGGAAGAGGCGGAGGTCAGAAATGGTACGGAGTTCAGGGGGCAGGTTGTTCCAAAGGGCTGGTCCTGCCACAGAGAAGGCTCTCCCCCTGGGCGTCGCCAGTCGGCATTGCCCGACCGACGGCACCCTGAGGAGGCCCTCTCTGTGGGAGCGTATCGGTCCAAGGGATGTATGGGACAGGAGGCGGTCTCGCATATAACTAGGCCCCGAGCCATGGAGCGCTTTAAAGATGGTCGTTAGGACCTTGAAGCGCACCCGAAAGACCACAGGAAGCCAGTGCAGCTCGCGCAGGATAGGTGTTATATGGGAGTGTTTAGGCGCTCCCGTGATTACCCGCGCGGCCGCATTCTGGACTAACTGTAGCCTTCGGGTGCACCTCAAGGGAAGCCCCATGTAGAGAGCATTACAATAGTCGAGTCGAGACGTGACGAGTGCTTGAGTGACCGTGCGTAAGGCTCCCCGGTCCAGTAAGGGGCGCAATTGGCGCATCAGGCGTACCTGATGGAACGCCCCCCTGGCCATGGCTGCCACATGGTCCTCCATAGACAGCCGGGAGTCCAGGAGGACACCCAAATTGCGCGCCCTCTCCACGGGAGCCGGTGTTTCGCCCCCAATGGCCAGAGTTGGAATAATCTGGCTGAAACGGGGTGCCGGAAACCACAGCCACTCAGTCTTGGACGGGTTGAGCCTGAGTTTGTTGCTACCCATCCAGATCCGTACGGCCTCCAAACACCGGGACATAACCTCGATGGCATCGTTGGGGTGGTCTGGGGTGGATATGTACAGCTGAGTATCATCAGCGTACAGATGATATCCCACCCCAAAACCACGGATAATCTCACCCAGCGGCTTCATATATGTGTTGAACAGTAGGGGCGAGAGGACCGACCCCTGGGGCACCCCACATATGAGGGGCCTCGAAGTCGACCTCTGCCCCCCTGCCAACACATATTGCGACCGACCAGAGAGGTAGGACGAGAACCACCACAAAACGGTGCCTCCCAGCCCCAATCCCCCCGGTCGGCGCAATAGGATACCATGGTCGATGGTATCAAAAGCCGCTGAGAGGTCTAATAGGACTAGGATAGAGGAAAATCCTCTATCCCGCGCCCTCCAGAGATCATCAACCAACGCGACCAATGCCGTCTCGGTGCTGTGCCCGGGTCGGAAGCCGGACTGGCACGGGTCTAGATAATCAACTTCCTCCAAGTGTCGCAGAAACTGTTGAGCCACCACACTCTCAATAACCTTCACTAAAAAGTGAAGGTTGGAGACGGGACGATAGTTCTCTAATAATGCTGGATCCAGGGACGGCTTCTTGAGGAGGGGCCTTACCACCGCCTCTTTCAAGACGGTAGGCAATGACCCCTCACTCAAAGATGCGTTGACAATGCCCTGGAGCCAGCCTCGTGTCGTCTCCCAGGATTCCAGTACAAGCCAGGAGGGACACGGGTCCAATAAACATGTGGTGGCCCTAAGTCTCTTTGACAACTTGTCCATATCTTTGGTAGCAACAAAATCAAACTCCTCCCATGATGGTGTCACAAGAACTGCCTCGGCACGCTCGACTGGGCCACTGTCGATGGAGGGTAACTCGCTCCGAATCAGAGTGATTTTCTCCTGCAGATAAATCCCAAATTCCTCTGCTCGACCCTGTAAAGGGGCTTCCCGCGGCCTCTGTTGAAGGAGGGAGCGGGTCACCCTAAACAGGGCGGCAGGGCG
Organism: Rhabdophis nuchalis; assembly: GCA_039707465.1. Taxonomy (NCBI): domain Eukaryota; kingdom Metazoa; phylum Chordata; class Lepidosauria; order Squamata; family Natricidae; genus Rhabdophis; species Rhabdophis nuchalis. The sequence goes on from CM077646.1 coordinate 74,197,373, forward strand.
GTTATCTGCGGATGCAATAAGAGTGGCACAATACTCACGTTTAGCCACTCTTATCGCCACTAAGTAAGTCCTAATGTGGTCTCTCACTAGTGTTCGGTCAGCTTCGGAGTGAGATAATCTCCATCTGCTCTCTAGGCGTCTCTTGTGGCGCTTCATCTCCCTGAGCCCCTCGGTAAACCAAGGGGCCCAGGTGGTTCGTCGCCGCAAGAGAGGCCGCAAGGGCGCGACTCGGTCCAAGGCCCCCGCGGCCGCACTTAACCATGCGGCCACTAAGTCCTCAGCCGAGTCGTGGGGCAAGTCCACAGGAATTGGCCCAAGCTCCCTTTGGAACCTTAACGGGTCCATCAGGAGCCTGGGGCGGAACCATATAGGAATGTCCAGTTCCGCCTCCCCGCCGTGAGGTGTAGCGATCGGAAAGTCGAGCCGAAGGAGAGCATAATCTGTCCATGACAGGGGTGTGATGACTAAATCCCCAATTCCCAGATCACTACTCCACTGTCCCGAGACGAAGATGAGATCCAGGGTGTGTCCGCCCTCGTGAGTAGGGCCTAAAACTACCTGGGTCAGGTCCATGGCTGTCATGGAAGCCATGAACTCCCGAGCTGCACCAGAGGTCTCGCCTGCTGACGGCAGGTTAACTAAAAGTCTGGGGGTCTCAACCGCCGCCTCGGCTATCACCTCTAGCAGCTCGGGCAGGGCTGTTGTTGCATAGCGAGGAGCCAGGTATACAACTAACACGCCCAACTGCTTCCCTAGGCCCCACTTCACAAGGAGGGACTCGCACCCGGTCGTCTGAGGGATTGTGGTCTCCTTTGGCTCAAGACCTTCCCTAACCATAATCGCCACTCCCCCACCCCTCCCTAGGGCCCTAGGCTGATGGAAGGCCCGGTATCCTGGTGGGCACATTTCTACGAGGGGATGTCCTCCCTCGTGGCCCAACCACAATGATCATCCATATGTCTACAAACCCAAAATGGGAGGTTATAATTAAATGCTTCTTGTCAATTTGTGGCCAGCTTTTTCTTGTAATCATTTCTGGGGAAAAAATAAGTCAGTATATTCAGTCTGTCCTTAGAACCCTCGCTATAGTTTCTACTATAGCTTCCACCCTTAAATCAGAAGAGCTGATTTATGTGTAAAACATTATACAAAGTGAAATTGTGACTATTCTGTTTGCCTCAGAAAAAACAGTTCATGGGTTGATGCACAGGAGAACTAACACTTCAGCCATTCACTTTTACACTTCCTTAAAATAGACTCAGAGTGTCTATATCCTACACCGTAAATTAATTTTGTCTGCATTCACAGTGTTTTGCAAACTGTTATGATACAATTCCTTTTCATAAGCTACAAAATTATATTTTGCCATTCCACAGAATAGATGAGGCAGCATTCTGCAAGATACATGTTTTAATATTTGACATACATGCTTCAACTTCTAAGATATTTTCTATGCAAACTGAATATACAGTAGGCCTATAATAGTGATATTTGTTGTAACATTACTGATTTAATTTTAATACAGGTGTTTTATTGATATCTTAATTTTTCTCCCAAGAAACAGATGCTTTTTATTTAATGATAAAGTGAGTAGCTCAATTTTGGAGTCCAGGAATTTATAGTCTGTATTAAAGGCAGTTCTTAACTTATATCTATAATTGAACCTGCAATTTTGATCATAGTCGTGATGGTTATTAAATGAGTTAACATGTGACCATACCTGATTTTACCACCTTTTTTTCAGTGGTCGTTACGTGAATGTGGCAAGTAGTTAAGCAAACCAGTTTGCTATGGGGAATTTTTGCTGGAAACGAAGTGAAACAAAGTAAAAGCCGATTTCAGGGAAAAATAAAATAAATCACGGTCATGTGACTAAGGGGCATTGCAAATAGCTATGTGGGGCAGTTGCTGAGCATCCAAAATGCAGTCATGTGACTGTGGGGAAGAGGGCAGTCATCACAATTTTTAATCCAGGTCGTATGTAACTTTTTCAGGATCTGCCATAACTTCAAATAGTCGCTAAATGTAGGTCATAGGCAGTGGTGGGTTCCTACCAGTTCGGCCGTACCGATAATCATTTGGCGGGCTGGGTCGCTGGGAACCGACAGCGACCCAGACCTGCCACGCGCCCAAACTGGTTCTCAGGATAGGGGCCGCCATCTTGTTTTTCGCTTCTGCACATAATTTTTATTGCACTCTGCATGTACACACAGTGCACATCAAGCACGCACCAGCAGTATGCCCACGAGCGAACCGGCAGTAATGCCTGCCAGAACTCACCCCTGTTCATAGGTCAAAGACCACTGTACTCCTACTACTTCACCCATTTGGAATGGGCTGGCATTAGCAATCTCAGATGTGCTAGTGGTTATCAATCTGCTTATGGAAGCAAGAAAGACTTAAATAATATTTTGTTGAAGTTTCTTCTTTCACCTTCAACAAAACAGCTCTTAAGTCTTTCTTGTGCTCAGCAGCCAAAATGGAATTATTTGCATATCTCAGGTTGTTAGTAATGTACAGTATTTCTTTCAACATTTGTAATGCTATTTGTTTTTCTAGTCCAGCATTTCTCTTTATATATCTGCATTTAAGTTAAATAGGTTAGCAGTATATAACTTTTGTCATAATCCTTTCTTAATTTTGAACTAATTAATTCCATTTTTACTGTTGCTGGTTACCATACAAATTATGCAGTACATAGAGGTAGCTGGAAACTTTTTTATACTGCCTTAACTGGATACTAGATTACAGCTTGATCTTTTTCAGTTCTCTGACCTCAACTGTTTCCATATCTGCTTACCAATTACAAGCAGTATATTGGCAACATACTTTTGTAAAATTTTAAACACGAGTCCTCCAAAGTAGTGAATATTGACTCCATGGGTTGTGGGACTATCCAAATATTGTATTTTCATATAATAAATGTTTAGGGGTTGATGAACAATCTGAAATTTCATGAAAGGGTCAACAAGCTGAAAAGTTTGGAGACTTCTGTTCTAAACAGTTTTGCTGGCATTTCATCAACTCTTGCAGCTTTGTGGTCAGCAATATTTTTAGAGCTCATTTAACTATGCTTTCCAAAATATGTGGGTCTAGCTTTATGTCTATTAGCAATTTGTGTGTGGGGGTGTGTGTGTGTCTTTTTTTATAGTTATTCATACATGAACAGCATCTCTTCTTTACCTGTGTTGATCTCTTGTCTTCTTTGTAGCATTGTGTTATATGTTCATCCCTAGGTAAATGGTCTCTCATCCTTTACACTATTTATATATATTTCTCTGCCTCTTCCTACTTTTCTCTGGAATTAGAGACATTGTAGGGCAAATTTGGAATATTGCTCAAGTCATATCAGATTAATGATAGATATTATTTTTTAAAGTTCAAATTTAAATTTTGCAGCACATCCATGAATAGATTTTCAGTCTGAAAAAATCTCTAGCTTTGTTTGCAGAGTATATAATCCATTCAACATTAAACTTATCCATTCAGCAATAAACAAAATAATAAGGTTCTTAATTTATATGATTCTATATCTAGTACAAAATTTGTAAAGTCCTTACACTTTGAGGGATATCAGGTTGGACAAACTGGATAAAAATGTTGTTGAATGTGTATTATTAGCATAACGGATGATCTTATATTCCCCTTAATCTATTTTTTGCTAAAACATGAATAACTGAAATCTAGTATACACCTTATTTTATCACAATTCTGATAATTAGCTATGCAAATTATAAGAATGTTAAACATTGTTTATTCTTTCATTAAATGGCACAACATTTATGTATAAAATCTAGTCAGAATAGAACAAAGCACAGTATCAGCCTTTACAAAATCAAACTCAACCACAGTAATAGATGACCATTCATAGAACAATTTAGGCTGTTTTACTGAAACAAATGACTTTTAGAAACATGAAGCAATATGAAAATGAGCAATTTCCCTAAATATTCCCTTTTCCTAAATATCAATACAGAAAAATGACATGATTTGAAATAAAGGATGCTTCAGCATTTTTTCATACTGGTTTTCTACTCTAGATTACCTGCCAGTTTTTTGTGAAATTCATATTCCTGATTCTTTTTCACCCTAAGGCTTCTTCAAATCAGGCTGCCTACAAATTATAGCAACAATTTGAAAATGAAGGCAAGTTTGATATAAATCAACCAAATCAACTAGACCAGTGTACTGTGAATGTCTTTTCAACACCGTTTGGGCAAGAGATAAAACGTATTTTATTTTCATATTCTTGAGAATAGCGGCATTGGTGGCATAAAATCCATTATTTTTATTTTATAATATATATGTAAGGGGTTTAGAAAGGTCATAAAATAGAACACTTGCCCCAGTTGTAAAGGCTCTGGCTAATCTCATAATGAATCTGACACATGGTGACCAGAACAGGAGCTACAGCCAACTACTTTAGTGTTATTAGGCACCTTGGTATGTTCTTTTGAAGTAGCCTGGCAAACATGAAGAAATAACCAATTCAGTATTTCACAGAAACATTCTTGTGGTTATAAACCTACAAACGTAGCTTTCATTTCTAATTAGAGAAAGAACTGATGCCAGTGTTCTAATATTTCTCCCAATGTCCAGGGCAGTAGAAAGAGACCTCTAATTCTCCCTTCAGCCTTGGGGGTCTGAAAAGGGCAGCCTGAAAATGAGCTTAGCCCACAGAACCCATGATAATATCCACGGGAAGTTCTTCTTTACTCCGAGCTGTGACTTGCATTGTCACAATTTCTGTGAGGACAAGGCGAGAACGAACCAAGAGGTCATGACCACCTCGAAATACACCTGTAGCAGATCAAAGAGAGCAATACGTTTATCAGCATGTATGGCTGGAACTATATTTCCACTCTTGAAGGCATTAAGGTAAATTACCAAACTACACGCTCTTTTTTTTTAAAAAGGAGATAATTAACCTTCAACATTATCATTCAGAATATTTAGAACACTGACGGTGTTTTGGTCACTGGCTAAATCATCTTACAACTGAATTGTGACTTAGATGACTTTGTGATGACTTATCTGTTCAGCTTTTCCTAAGTGGGATTATAGTGAAGAAGGGAAAAACCACCTTGCAGAATTTGGGGCAAGTATGAATGCCTCCCAAGGATCCCCTTCATTATTTTCATGAATCAAATAATGGGGATAGGCTCATAGAGATACTTTAGATATCATGTACTGATAGAGATCTCATTCCACAGGGATTTCTGGCACTAGCATATTTCTTACAAATATCTACATATATTAGAATAATAAAGCTTAAAGAAAAGTTATAATATTGCTTCCATATCTGTAGGACTATTATGAAATATCTTTCCTAATAGTGAAAGCGTGTGGTAAGTGGATATTATCGAGGTAGACTGGATGGCTGTATAGTTCACTGAGAAAAACAACTGAATTTACATCAAGCTAATATGAAAACCACTTTTCAGACACTTAAAATGGACTAACAAACCAATTAAAGGAGTACATTTGTTTTAAAGGCACCAAGCTAGAACTGGGAGACCATGAGTTCTGGTCCTGGCACAGACACAAAGCTAAGTGGGTGACTTAGTCACTCTTGCTCAGCCTTGGGAAGAAGGCAATGGCAACCCACTTCCGAAATCTTGCCAAGAAAGCTGCAAGGATTTGTCCAGCAGTTGCCAGGTGTCAACACTGATTCAAGCATCCAAAAACAGAAAGACCCCATTAAGATCAGTAGAGAGGGCACAGAAAAACTCACCTGCCAGGTACAAAGTATGGGAGTTCTTGTTATCCGGGACTTTATCTGACCGCTCACATGGTTGCATTCCCAGAAATTTCACAATATTACCCACTGCCTCTGTGGAAATAAAAATATTGGAGCTGATTTTTGGGGGATTCCTTTATACTTAGTGTTCAGTTTGCTTACATAACTAGATTATTAGGTTTCCTATTCCCAGAGAAAGTAGATGTCATTTTCTCCAAGAAACAAAAAGTAAAGTACAGAGACCAGGTGACTTTGCTTGTGGCCACTTCAATAACTCATACAATCTTAGTCCTGGGAAAGAGTGAAACTTCAGTGTGAGGTCTTGGAGGCTAGGGTCTCACCATCTTCAGTTGTATTAATTTGGTGGAATCAGCAAATATTTTAAACACCAGTTTGTATGAACATCAAAATCAAAGTTCAATTTTCTTCCCTGTCAAAAGCAGTCATTTATTCATTTCTAAGGGGGGAATTTTTAAGCAGTCTATAATTACTATAAATTTTTAAACAGTCCATTACTGAGATCTCCACTGTGGTTCCTAGAAGTGCTGGTTCTAAAATAATTACTTTTGACCTACTTTTGTAATCATATTAACAGACAATGCAATTTTGAACTATCATTGTAGATTTTTTCATCCTGCCACTAGTACATCTTCTTTTCAGACTGAATGGCATGTTTCAGAATTCAAAGATTTCCACTTGAAATGGAATAGGAATGTTTAGTTAATGTTATCCCAAAATATTAACTTTTTAAGGCACAGGAATCAAGAGCTGTGCACTGCAATGTTTTTTGTTTACTTACCTTCCAGTGTTTTAACAGTAGACAATGTGAAAGTCTCTTCTTTTTCAAATTCATCACCAACTTCTTCCCAGGCTGCTCCAAAATTTGGCTTCAAAACTCTTTGGATATGGTCTGCTATAGTTACTTCCAGATCTTCTAGCTAATAAAGACATTTGACAGTAAATTACCCTTAAGCTTCTGGGTGAGCTCTTTAGAAAACTGACCAGATTTTAAAGCAACAATAATTATTTGAAAACATCTATCCTTTGCTACAATACTGATAAATTTTAAAGGGCAGTAGAACAGTGGTGTCTGCAGAAGCAACAAGAATCATGTTGAGAAGAGCAGCACTGCAATGCAAGCCTTAGCCATAATCTGCAGACACTGTTACATATATGCCCCAAAAGTACAACTTTGCTTTTGTCATTTTGATACTTTTTTACATTCCTGTAATCCCTTCATTTGAGGTAGAGGTGACTGGATGGAGCTGAGTATTTACTGGCCAGATACCCTTCCTGATGCCATGTGGAGTTCGCAACAGATATTTTTTCATTTGCGCCCCTATAGAGAAATACCTGCTATTACCTAGGATTGACCTCTCAACCTTCTGAGTGGGAGGTGAATGTCCTCACTACTAGGCCACCATGCCACTAAAGTACATTGCACAATCCTTGTAATTTTAATAGACTGATCAGGAAAAGGACAGTTGTTGCAATACTGAAGGCTACTTCTGCTGACTGCTGGCTGACTGCGATTGGGCAGTTTGAATCTCACCAGGCTCAAGGTTGACTCAGCTTTCCATCCTTACGATGTCGGAAAAAATGAGGATCCGGATTGTTGGGGGCAAGATGCTGACTCTGTAAACTGCTTAGAAAGGGCTGTAAATCACTGTGAAGCGTGCGCATTCAGGCCTTCCCATCTTCTTTCCAAAATAGGCTAACCGATAAGTGTTGCTTTTCCACTGACATTTCAGATTGATGTGTGTTCCTTATCACCATTAAGGTTAAACCAATACACTTGACAGGCACTTTGACTCTGGAAAGCTCCAATCAGCTTACATAAAGCTGGATTTTTCTTAAGTCGTCTATTTTAATTTATCATGGCTTTGCAAGAACCTACACAGTCTTGCCCTTCCATATGCTGGCTAGGAGCAAACCAATACCTGCCTTTCTAATTTAAGAGTTCACAGTGGCAATTCCACTGTACCTAAAACAGACAACAAATTAATAGCCTCCAATACAGGAATAAATCTAGTGATCGTCATTGCTCTACACTCAGCTTGTAATGACATTTACTGGAAAACATGCACTGATGTATTCTTATCTCAGAGACAAACTAATGTTTTTCTTTCTCTTTTTAACCTGTAATTTAAGTGACAAGGAATTTCATTTCTAAAGTATTCTTCTCAAACTCTTATATGCAAAGACAATTGGAACAAGCCATATTATTTATGGCTAGCTTAGAGCACATGACCCTGAGGGAGACATAAGGACCTTCAAGATTATGTCTGCAAAATCAAATGGCTATTAGCCAAGTCTGTCAGGCAGAGCTCTAGCAGGAAGCTCCAGGTCTGACTCGGAGCCATCTGGACATGCTGAGATTTATCCACTTATAAGCTCAGAGTCTTCATTAAATTCATTCTTTGGCCCAGATAAAACCAACTGGTGGAACAATTTCCTGGTTTAAACAATGAAATCATTTATCAGATCATGTTATGGGGCTCCATTGATGAAATAAAATATTTCATCAATGGCTCACACTTCACAGTATGATGACACCGAACTGGGTATCACCTGACTTGATGGCAGTGGAAAGAGTTGATATAGCCTACAGATACTGAAGTTCTTTCTTACCACATATTCATCCTCATAGCCCTCTTCCTCAGTGTCACCAGTGTTTGGATCGCAATCTTTCACAGTGAATTTCATCATGCAGCTGAAAGTGCAAGCCACTGCAAAGAGTACAAGGCAGATGTCACACCACTGTGAACTCTAGAAATAACTGTTCTTCCTCGCTGACCACCTAGGCCAGGGGGGTCAAACTCAAGGCCCGGGGACCAGATCCAGCCTCCAGGGTACTTAGGTCTGGCTCACAGGGACGCCCTGGAAACAGCGATGGACCAGTCCATGGTGCTTCTGCCACTGCCTCCTGCAATCTTCTGCCAGTAAAAAGGGAGCTTGGGAGGGTCACATGCGGAGGGTTGCAGGAGGCCATTGCATCCGAAAACAGAACTGACATCAAGCTGGCCATGCCCAAGTGACATTGAGCTGGCCATCTCCCCAGCCCCTACCCCCCGAGGTCAAACACAACCCTGACACGGCCCTCAATGAAGACACCCCTGACATAGGCCTATTCTGTTACCATTTATTTTTTAAAAAAAACCCAACCCATTCCGCAGTGATTTTTGCTTGTAAAATGAGCTATGTTTTCTATGGACACATACTGATCAAATGACCACCCCTTTTATGAGTTTATTGAAAGGTTTGTAAAAAATTGAACAATCTCATTTAAAGCAAGTTAGCTTTTTAAAAAGAATAACCCTTGGTTTTTGAAATTAGTTTTTAAAAATCCAACATTTACGTTGAACCTCTAGAAATAGATCTAGCTATGGCTAACCCCCCCCCCCCCCCCCAGGGTATCGGAGTGGGTGTAGGAGTGGGTAAATTAAGAAAAAATAAACTATTGTTACCTGCTGTGGGATCCTCTTCAGGCAAAGCAATCAATGTGTAACAAGTACCAGGCTGATTGTAGAGCAAGCCTTTGGCAGGTATATAAGCAATGACCTCATATCCCTCCGTTGGCTCCATCTGCACTGTGACATTTTCCAAAATCTGATCATTCAGCGTATTTGTGCAGTCAAACTATCAGAAAAAATGAAACCACATCAGAGCATAAAACAAGGCTTCTGGCATTAGAAAACTGAAGGTTAATTCTTTTAAAAAAGAAGCAAGCAACATTTGCCTGTAGTACTGTACAGGTAGTCTTCAACTTACAACAGTTCACTTAGTGACCGTATGAAGTTACAACGGCACTGAAAAAAGTGACTTATGAGTGTTTTTCACGCTTATAACCATTACAGCATCCCCATAGTCATGTGATCAAAATTCAAACTCTTGGCAACTGACTCATATTTATGACGGTTGCAGTGTCCCAGAGTCATGTGATCAACTTTCACGACCTTCTGACAAGCAAAGTCAATGGGGAAGCCATATTCACTTAACAACTGTGTCACTAATTTAACAATGGCAGGGATTCACTTAATAAATGTGGCAAGAAAGTTTGTTACATGGGGCAAAATTCACTTAACAAATGTCTCACTTAGCATCATAAATTTTGGGAACTGTGGTCGTAAGTTGAGGACTACCTGTATATAGCCTGTGCAACTTCCAAAATTATTTTTTATGGTATTAAATATGTTCAGCTGAAAACCCTCAGTTTACAAGCTCTTTCTAGGAGGCAGAATGATGTCGTCTTGGCCTGTCATGCTTATTACAATCAATATAATTTCAGATTCCCTATATTTATTAGCTGAACTGAAGGGCACATTTCCTTGGGTCTATCTACATTTGAATAATGCTAAAATTTTCAATCGCTTTGGTAGAAAAACTGCTGTGGAAGAAATCCCACTTATTGAAGCCTCTTGAGTATCACACAGCCATAAAAAGAACTTCTGCTTATCAACTGGTGTAATCCTCTAGTCACAGTTTTAAGCTATCAAGCTAAAGGAGATCTTCAGCCTTTAGAAAGCGTAGTGCTGAAGAGTGAATATGATCTTGAGAATTCATACAATATTGTTTAGTCCCTTTGCTTCAGGACAGCAACGAAGATTGATAGCCTTTGTTTCCATTTTTATTTAACTTTACTCCCTTTTGTTAAAATCTGGTTTAACAACCTGCATTCAGAGGTAAACAGGATCTGGGGAAATAAACCATTGTTTAAAAATATGATTTGTTTTTCCTAAACCCTACTCTTTCCTTGGATGATTCAAGTAATCACATTTAGATCAGTGGTGGGTTCTGGATCCTGTCGCAACCGGTACGCTGTGATGGAGCTGGGAGTCCACCAGGTGCATGCATGCTGTGCACACATGTGCCCCACCTCCCTGCGATGCTCCAGCTGCTTGGCGGAGTGTCGCGCAGGTGCCATACACTGCGTGCGAATGTGCAAATGCCTCAGTCGGTTCAAATAGAGGTAAGGAGAGTGGGCAGGAGGGTGGGAAGCACCATACCGTACCGGGGCGTACCGGCCGGAACCCACCACTGATTCAGATGAAAACAAAACAGAATGATTTTCAATCTTTCTTTTAGAGCTGCACTGCAGAATTACTGTGAGCCTCAGTTTTATTTCTATAACATTAGCTGGTTGTGCAATGTTACAATTAGGTAATACAAAAGAATACAAAAGTGCAACAAAATGCACAAAGTGTAGCTAAAGAAATAATTACTTTAGTGATATTATAGTATTATACGGTATGATATATGTATCTATGTTCCAGCATACCAGTGAGATTAACTGTGCAAATGCTTTTTTTCAACATCACCCACCTGGAATACCATGTGCTTGGAGAACGTGTGTTTTGTACAATAGATCACATATTCTGTTTCTAATTCCGTAAGTGCCTCTGGCTCAGGCGAGGACTTGAACAGTGGGCCAAGACCCTGGAACTCTGGAATAGCAGCCAATTGCTCTAAAAGAGAGCAAAAAAAAAAAAAAAAGCATACACAGGTTTCTGTTTAATACAATGACTATATTTCTATAGAGAGAAGTGTAAAAGGAGAAAGTTTCATATTACATCTGGTAGGTTCAATGTCAAAAGACTTTTCCATATGAATAAACAGTAACTTAAAAAAAAAAATACAGTATTCCCAAGAATGTATGCTGAGGATCTATCTCCAACATGAGCTGGCTTTTCTAAGTCAATTTGTTCTGTGCTAATGTCATTACTGCATTATATACTTTTGAGGTAGTTCTTTGTGTTACTCTGAATATAGTTATTAAAAATTGAAGGTTTAGATTTGACTCTGATTCTTGTTTGAATTATTCCTGGCTTACGGCAATTATCTGGACAGCTCCCTTTTTCATAAATGGTTTACCCTTGACTTCTTTCTAAGGTGAAAAAGAATGACTGTCCCAAAGTCACTCAATTGGCTTCATTCGAATGCTAAGGCAGAATTAGAATTTAAAATTTCTCAGTTGCTAGTCTGCTGTCTTAACCAAAGTAGTTCTCCTATTGTTGGAAATTAGTAATATGGGGGGAAATCCATTTCCTCCCAGCTATGGAATGAAATCTATATTAAATATAGAAGTTCTTAACCAGAAGTATAGCTGGAAGATCCTCATTTTAGAAGCTTTTGTAAAGGACGTAAGATTCCAGAAATCAAAAAGGTTGAATGTAGAACAAAATAACATCCTGCATTATACTTCATTTTATACAACAACCAGTAGAAACAAACCTTGGAATATATCTTGTCGGGTTGTTGCTATTTTCTCTAACTGCTTCACTGCAGAGGTGGGAGTGTTTTCTGTGGAAGGGCAAGAAAAACACAATAAGAGTGTAAAAATGCAGAAAACAGGACTGAAAGGTATGCTGTGGTAATTCAAAAGGGATGCAAATCCTCCGGCAACAAAGAGTTTATTTTTGCAGGCCACTGAGGGGGAAAAAATGGTGGGTGGCAAGAGGAATGGGAGATAATTGGAACTGGCAGCAGGTCTGGAACAATCATAATGCAAAAGGTTAATGATAAAATGTAAATCGGTTGGCAATGGAAGGGGAAATGAAGTACTCTTAGATGTCCAATAAAATGAAAGACAAACAGTTCATAACTTCACAGATGTTACTGCCAAAATTTCCCCTCTCAAATCAAACCCAAAACATGCTAGATCAGGAAAATGGCTTTCCTTTCTAAGATAAAAGCCGTGGTGGCGCAGTGGTTAGAATGCAGTACTGCAGGCCAACTCACTGCTCACTTCAGGAGTTCGATTCTCACTGGCTCAAGGTTGACTCAGACTTCCATTCTTCTGAAGTTGGTAAAATGAGAACCCAGATTGTTGGGGGCAAGATGCGGACTCTGTAAAACCGCTTAGAGAGGGATGTAAAGGGGGCACTGTGAAGCAGTATATACCGTAAATCTACGTGTTATTATTATTGCTTTTTCTTACCTGTTCTTTGTTCCATGATGGGGGCAGTTGCCAAGGGAACGGACTTGAGGTCAAAGGGTTTTTCAGAGGGGTCCAGAGTATATTGATGCAGAGCCCTCTCTAGGCCAGGGATAGATACTGTCAATCCTGGAAAAGAAAAGTTGAACTTTGCAAAATGCACGAAACTAGACAGGTCTTTGCCAACTTCTAAATCAGAGCACAGGCAACTCTCTTCTTCTCTAATTCCATATGGTTCCTTCTATTGAAAGAGCTTGGGTTTTTTACCAGTTGAAATGCCCCCCTTCCCCCCAGCTTCGTTTCTTGTGTCTATTTCCAAATGTAGTGACATCTATTTGTTTAGCCTAATGAATGTGTGTGTTTCAAGCATATCCTCAAAGGATTACTTCTGGAAACCTCTAATCCCTAGAGGAGAAGCAACATCTGGTCTACATCTGTTTCCATTTAAGGCTCAAACACAGGGGACAAGGGGGCTCTGCAATGCATCAAAGTAGAGTCTGCTCAGACAGTAAATGTTACTACCACAGAGGAGCAGAGCTGGAAATTAGGGTGCCCGCCTCCTTTGCTCTTCATGCCGTGTTAGCCATGTCTGTAACCCACAGGCATTCAAGAAGAACCATCAACATCATCAATCAAAGGGAGACTTCTAGCCAGAAGGCATTTGAATCCTGAATGTTGCTCTAAACCAAAACATATCAGCTATTGAGAGATAAACAGGGATAGGAAATCATGCTTTCACTCTGGCCTTGTTCCTTTTCCAGCCCTCAAGAAGAAATGGATGGCTGTGTCTTAAATGTGTAAATAAAGAACTGACGTCGCTCAATGGTGGGGGATGAACTGCACAGATTATGAAGTGAAGGCATTCACCCTGCTCAATGACCCCTCAGCATACAGACCAGCAAAGACATCAGAGATGGGAATGATGGTCACACAAGCGAATGCTTATCTTAGCCAACTCAAACAAAACAACTGTATAATGGAGAAGGAATGGTGGAAAATAAGAGGAACAGACACTGCCCCGGTGAGATTTTGCAGACTCCTCAAAATATACAAAATAGGAGTCCCTGTCAGACCTATTGTAGCGCTACAACCCTACCTACCCCCTGGCTAAATGGCTGTCACAACACTTGAGCTTCTGGAAAATAAACAACCAAATCAACAGAGGTGATTTAAGGCTTGCCCTCATCTTTGACACAATGATGTTGGGATGACGAAAAGATGCTGTTACTTACAAGTGGGGATATGGCCTAATAACAAAGGTCATGCAACTTGAAAAGCATTCAAGGCAATAAATAAAAAGAAAGTTATGAGTAAAAATCTTTGCATCATTCCAGGATTTGGATAGAGGAAAATATATTTCTTTCTAGTCTGAATACAATGTATAAATGTATAAGTTTATGAAGTCTGAGCAAACTACATCAGATTGCTTTTAGCTCTTAAGCAATTTAAAATTTCTATTTTCAAAAATGGAAGCTTAAAGTTTTACAGCCTCCACCATGCTGAAATATCATGATTTACAAATTTTTGACTTGAGGTCATTTAACAATTTTCAACATTTACGTGTTTTATCATGTGTGAAGGTCCATCACCATCAATATTTTTTTAGAAAAGCAATGAATAATGAGCTTAGGATACCGTTCAGAATGTAGCCAGCGTTGAGGGCCTTTTGCTTCTGCTCCAATACGCTTAAGTAGAAAGTAGCCCTGTCTCTGACTTCGTTGTCGTCATCCATCACACACCTGAAGATTTTTTTTTTTTTAAAAGAGGGTTCTGCTTAATTGGAGGAAAGTATATTTTCTTAGACAACCCCCACCCCCCATCTAGAACATTAAATCAGTGTAACCAATCAGGAAACATAACACGACACATTACAACTACAGGATAATGTTGTTTTCTTACATAAAAGTGGGACAAGATACTTTGCACCTGCAATGGAAGGAAGCTAGGGGCTTGCAAGCCCCATCTAATTTGCACCTGCTAGAGCTGGCCTGATCTCCCTTGGGTGGATGAGTGATTGTGGATAACATTGAAACTGGGTCATAAGCAGAACTGGGGAATCTTCGGTAACTTTGAGCAGTCACTATGTGACTGGTTAAAAGTTGAGGACATATAGGCTTGCATTAACATTTTTAGAAAGTATAATCAGATCCCAGTCACTGGCCATGTAGGACAATTGGAAAATGGCTCAAAAATATGCTCAATATGCCCTGGTGATACGGAATCTAATCATCTAAATTTTCACAAACTCTACATTTTTATATGGCTTCTTTATGATTTCCAAATTTGCCATGTTGGCAAGCTGCTATCCTTAAAACTCACCTTTTCAGTAACACTAGGATGCTTGGTAGCATTTCCTCATTCTGAGCCCCAAATTTAGCCAGAGCGCTCACTGCACCTGCAAACCAGTGAAAAAAGGTAGAAGGAATGATTAATTGGAAAAGACAAGGAAGATGTTTGTCATTTATTTAGCTATTTGTATATAATCTTATTGTAGCCAAGTATGATTAGGAAAACATTATTTAAACAGTTCCAAGGTTAAATGGATTTGAGTGCTTATCTAAAGCTAACAGGTAGAGTTATTTAAAGTATTTGAATAGATCCTAGTTTCCCGATTCCTATTTAGTTCAATTACCAATTATCCCAACCAGTTCAACTATTTTCTACATGTGGATGAAATTCAGAAGAAATTAAGTTAATTAAGTAACGCTTAAGAAATTACCGTATTTTTCAGAGTATAAAACCAAGGTTTTGAAGAGGCAAATTACAAAAAAAAAGGTACGTAGTGGGATAGAGAGGGAGAGAAAGAAAGAGAAATATGGTAGGTAGGTTTAAATAAAGGGATAGAAAGAGAGAGAAATAGAAAGAGAGAAATACAGTAGGTAGGTAGGGAGAGAGAGAGAGTGTGTGTGTAGGTAGATAAGTAGGTAGGTAGAAGGATAGAGAGAGAAATAGAAAGAGAGAAATACAGTAGGGAGGGAGGGAGGGAGAGAGTGAGTGTAGATAGGTGGGTAGAGGGATAGAGAGAAATAGAGAGAGAGAGAAATACAATAGGTAGGTAGGGAGAGAGAGAGTGTGTGTAGGTAGGTAGGTAGATAAAGGAATAGAGAGAGAGAATAGAGAGAGAGAGAGAAATATAGTAGATAGGTATGGAAAGAGAGGGTAGGTAGGTAGATAAAGGAATAGAGAGAGAGAGAGAGAAATACAGTAGGTAGGTAGGGGGAGAGAGTGTGTGGGTAGGTAGAAGGATAGAAAGAGAGAAATACAGTAGGTAGGTAGGGAGAGAGAGAGTGTGTGTAGGTAGGTAGAAGGATAGAGAGAAATAGACAAATACAGTAGGGAGAGAGAGGGAGAGAGAGAGAGAGAGAGAGAGAGAGAGAGAGAGAGAGAGAGAGAGAGAGAGAGAGAGAGAGAGAAGGTAAGTTGATGTTTTCAGGTGTATTTATCCATGTCCTGGAGAAGGAAATCGCTGACAAACCTTAGGACTTTGTTTCTGCTGGCACAGAAACAATTAAAGAGCCTTCCAAAACAGCTTTCCGAAAGTGTTATTGCACTGCAAACCTCCCCAAAACTGCTAGATTCTCTGAAAAAACGGGGCCATTTTTCTTCAAATAAAAAGCATGACTAGCTTTGGGGGGGCTTGCAGAGTGCTCCTGGGGGGGGAGGCTGAAAGATGAGCAAAAAACCCGCCCCGTTTATCACGAAAATGGACCATTTTTGTGTCAAATAAATTGCATGCATAGCCCTATGGAGGCTTATAGAGTGTTGCTGGGGGGGGGGGGGCTAAAAATGGCCCGATTTAGGCTAATTTCTGCCCTCCACAGCCCCCAGGAGCTCTCTGGAAGCCTCCATAAGGCTAGGCCCAGCCATTTTGGTGAAGGGGGTGGGGTTTCGGGAGGAAAGAAATGCTGTATTCGATGTATAAGACACACCCAGATTTTCAGCCTCTTTTTAGAGGAAAAAAGGTGCGTCTTATACTCCGAAAAATATGGTAAGTGTTTATTTAAAAGTGTTGTCTATAATCTGGTGGTGATAAAAGAGTTCAACTGCTACAAGAAATCCAAAGGAGAAAAGCTGTGCCTCTAATATCCAGACTAGTATCCAGTTTCAAAATCTCCCAAGCATGACTGTAAAAGATCCTTGCTTGTAGACCCCTGAAAGCTGCTACCAGTTAGAAAGGATGATGGTGAAAAACAGTAGACCAATAAACCACCTAGGTTTCCAAAATTCCTACGGCATGTTTTTTTCTAGTGCACATACCTGCCCTGACTTCTTCATGTTCCAAGACGACTCTGTTGTAAATGAAACGAATATATTTTGAAGGATTGTTGGTCTT
Source organism: Rhabdophis nuchalis (assembly GCA_039707465.1). Taxonomy (NCBI): domain Eukaryota; kingdom Metazoa; phylum Chordata; class Lepidosauria; order Squamata; family Natricidae; genus Rhabdophis; species Rhabdophis nuchalis. The sequence goes on from CM077646.1 coordinate 74,214,380, forward strand.
TGGCCCTTCCTGGCCCAGCAAGTGGAGAATTCGGGTGGCCAGGACAGTGAATTCACAATCTTCAATGAACTCACATAGGTGGGAGAGGCCGGTTTCCTTGCTTTCAACATTGTCTTCTATGATACTGATGATACATTCAACAATGGCTCGTTTGTAATCAAAGCCACCCTAAGTAGATGAGGAGAATGGATCAGAATGACAGATTAGGCTTTCCTTCCTCAGGTGCTAGCTCATTAGCTTATAAAGAAGACACATCTAGGCAAGCCAAGACTAAAACCTGTATGATCTCAAGTTCTAGGCTGTTTTTCTTATGACTTGGTCTTATGATAAAAGGGCACTGCAAGAATTACACAGAAGACATCTGATCAAGCTACCCAAGATACTGTGGATCAGCTTGTATTTCTGTCCTTGGAAGAATTTACACTTCTGTCCTACTTTTCTAGAAAGAGCTCCATGCTATGAACTCTTTTGTATGCAAATAACTGGCGAAAAGTAAAAAGAAATCTAACTATGCTGTGTAGTCCCAGAAAACTGGACTGTTAGTACACAAAATTAAAGTTCCTAACAAATATTGATTGATAATTTTTAATTAAGGTTTAATCATTGTGTTTTTCTTTGAACAATCGTTGTCCATTTCTTACTCCACTCTGCTTCATGTCTTTGTAAATAGGCACTGATTTATTCTGTTTCTACAGCCTGGGGAACTGGCCTTCAGCATGCAGAGATATGCTTCTCTATTTCTTAGGAAATGAAACGAAATTTCTGGAAATGAGGCTAACACTTCTGCTATAGGCACAATCCCATATGCCTAAATATTTGTGTGTTCAGGCTGAGATCATCAGAGGATCACTGACAATCTATCTGTCTGTGAAATATATAGTAATGCAGAGTTGATCTAGCCACCCGACTCTACAATATTGGAGGTGCAGATACCTTGATTTGTCAAAGTCATCAATAACATTGACTGAAGGAGAGTGGGTCCTATTTTGGCTATAACCTTTTGAAATTGAAAACTGCTCTGTTACAAGTTCTCTGTAAATTTCAAAGCAAGCAAATAAGGAAGGAAAAACTCTTGTTTTTCTGCACAGCAAAGAGTCAACAATAATGACAATATCTCAAGTAGCCAAGCTTACCTCCTCACGTAGCATTGTGAAGAGGAAACTCATAAGGACCGCATGCTTGCGTGGATATTTTTGACAGAGGGCACTGATAGCCTGAACCACCACAACCTAGATGAAACCGGGGAATTAAACAAGACCATGAACAACTAGAATTATTCCCATCAGCCAATCCATCCCACGACATAAAACACGATGAAGGCTTAACACAAATAAATTTCCATGCCTTGAACTCATCCGAGATTTCAGACATGAATGAGGAGATCTGCTTCATGAGACGGTCAATGCTACTCTCACTGCCAGTTTTCAGTAGAGTTGTGATGGCCAAGGTAGCAATGCTGCGATTGGAGTCGGTCACAAGATTCTCCAAGTCAAGGTTGCAGGCAGTCACAGCAGACGGGTGCTTCATGGCAACCTAATGAAGAGAAAACAAAGTAGAATTCACCTCATGCAAATCAAGTGACCTTGACAGCATTGATATACAATTAAATGTACATAAATCAAATGTGTATCTGGAGAGAATGAGCCAGATACATCTATTTTGCCAGGAATGTGTCTAGCCATGTGCTCCTCATTCAATTCAATTCAATTCAATTTATTCGACTTATTAACCGCCCCCTCTCCCCTTTTGCTTGCTTCTGGTTCATTCAGCCTTCATCCCTTCAATCCTATTCTTTATAGACCACAATTTCCACTAATCCAGATTCTTCTCTTTTTAGTAAAAGTACAGTTTACTCACCAGGATCTTCAATGAAAGTTTGATCCTGGGATATGAAACAATTTACAACCTCTCTTTTTTTTAAATGGAGGAGCCATACTGCCTTTATTTGGAAAAATAAGATCTGCCAAGTATCCAAAAAGATAGCAAAGTATAAGAAAATTAAGGTTCTCTTCTGAAGAGAATTTCATAGGTAAATACAAAGCCAGGATTGATCACCTGAACTTTTTACATTGCCACAAGGACAGAAGTTGGGCCTCACATGAGGAACTTAGAATACCCAGCAGCCAGAGTGGAGATGCTTGGATTCCAAACTGAGTCTTCAGAAAGCAATCACTAACAGCTATGCTCTAGAGATTTCAGGTTCAATTTCTTGGATCTATCTTACCTTGTTCAGGGTTCGGACGGCTGCATAGCGAAGAGCTGCTTTGGGTGAACTACAGAACAACTGCAACACTAGGAAAGGTAACATTTATGAAACGTTACTTCCACCATTTTATGAAAGGATATTTCAGATCCATTATTAGCAACCTTATTATATAAGATACCAGGGAAATGGGGAAATTATGCAGAAAAGGCCAGCTTATAACATTCAAAAAGGCCCCAAAGAAGACATAAATTTACATTTTACTTTAATAATTTATAACTATCCACTGGGAATTGCAAGTAGTATCTGCTTCAGTTCTTTGTTTCCCTCATTCTTTCCTCTTTTGAACAACTGAATTCCCTTCCCCCACCCCCTATTACAAGATCAGGCCCTTTCACTGAGACCATTAGACAGAGATAAATATACTGCGCGCGTGCACACACACACCGCATATTGTTCCTCTATGAGATGTCACTATATTGATACTACTCTGCAAAACAGTCCAACATCCAAACATGAAGCAACTTGGCTGAAAGTGTTAGTAACCTTACATAAACACAGCAACAAAGTTCATTTTGCAGCCAATAAAACCTCATTTAGAATTAATAAACCAAACCAATACATGTGAAGTAAACGTAAGCATGAAAACCTTAAGCATGAAATCATTAAAAAAAATGTCACCATTACCAGACACAGCAGGTGCTAGTTCCTTGGCTGTGCATTCAGGCAGGTTAACAATGGCCGATGCTGCTTCATAGACCACCATTTCATGCTTGTTCCGTAAGCAGTTTTCAATGAAATCAAACAGTGGACTATCCCGGCTAGGACAAGAAATAAAAAAGGAAAAAGAAACATCCATTATCACCCACTTTATTTAAACACCAATGACTGGTTCTTTTTTCTGTGATCAAAGTTAAGTTTATAAGTATTGGGTTGAAATTGCTGATCAGATGGCACAAACACCAGCATTCTTTAAATTTAAACAGACAATTGCAGATGATAAAATATTACTAAATCGTCAATAATTCATCCTGCTCAATCTAGCTTTGTGAGAATAGCAAGTTTAAGAAAATTAACAGATTGCTAATATCTCTTTTGATATGTCTGTAATACTTTATAGACCTATCAACAGAGACAGCGGATTATGCAATTGTGGCTTTACTGGAGGCCAAAAAAATACAACATGGTACAGAATAAGTGTTTGGACATGTATTAGTGGGGTGTGGTTTGGATATGTGCTGGTGAGGACATGTGGTGGTTGGTGAGGACATATATTGGACTAGAACTCATGGTCTCCCAGTTTCTAGCCTGTTGCCTTTAATCACTTATACTGGACTGGCTCTATAGACCAGGGGTGTCAAACTGGAGGCCCATGGGCCGCATGCGTCATATGCAGGCCATACCCACCCCAGCTCCATGAAGGGAAAAAACATAGTGAAACATCACATGATGGCAACGTGATGCTGCGAGTTTGATACTCATGCTATAGGCCTATTACATACATCATATTTTGAAGACAGAAATATGTCCTTTTCTTACCCTCCAGCTTCTTCTTCAAGCAGCTTACTGGCGACTCGAATCATCATGCAATAGGCAAAAGGTGACTTCAATCCATGACGCATGAACTTGTTTAGCATCTTGTTGACAGCCAAGCGATCATTCTTACGAATGTGATAAAGCAAGCCAAGAGCATGATACTGGAACAGGGTAACAAAGGAAGATGATCTGTCAATTTTATTTCTATATTTGTACACATAAATTCATCAGACCACACAGCATTATATACTCTGGATTAGCTTTAAAACTCTTACTTGGACCATGATATTGTCACTAGATGCTGCCTCCTGAGCTTCATTCACCCAACGTTTTACTATATCAAAACTTGTCTTTAGAAGGTGCTGTAAAGGAAGAAAAGCAGATAACATATCAAGAAATTGCTTCAAATGTCAAACAGAAACATTGCAATTGACATAGAATTGCTCCCCCCAAAATTAGAAGTTTTGTGGCCCAGGAGTTGCATTACATCATCATTTTTCTATTCTCTCTTTCTGTCTTATTCGTGATCTAAAATAGTGTCAGTTTGTGCCTTTAAAATAATTTGGCAAAAAACCCCACACAGCCACATCCTTGCTTTTACCAAACAGACAAATTGCTCCATCAATTAAGAATGATCATGCACCATTCTACTACTCACAGAATCGACAAAGAACTATTCATCTGTCAATTCTTTCTATGCCTGGGTCAGGTAAGGTTTTCCGTCATAATTTCCACTTTTTTTTTTAAAAAAAGTGTCCTGTTGGATAATGAGCACTCAAAATTTCTTGTCTATTTCATAAATTCTGCAAGCGCTTACGTACCAAAGATGACACCAAGGCAGAGCTGGACACACTGGGAACCTTGTCGACGATCGCCTGCTTCATGTAGCGCTCAATAGATTGCAGCATGGTGGTCTGCAGGAGAGACAGAGCATGAGAGGCTGGTTGGAAGGACATAGAAAAACATCTCCCAAAACTTCCAAGAATGGACAAAGACCACAGTGAAGGAGCAAACAATACAGGAGGGAAAACCCACAAAGAACAAAACAAAGGAAGATGCTGATAATGATGAGAAGGTGTAAAAATGAGAAGGATTGCAAAGGATGCAAAAGTTTCATACGTACATCTGTAATTTTGCAGAGCGCTCGCACAGCAGGGCCTCTATAGTTGTCATCCTTCCCTGTCATATCTTTTGTTAAGCTGGACAAAAATGGAATAGAGATGTTAGTATTATGTATTTATTATATCAGATGTTAAGACTCCAAAAATTGACTTCCCTGGGCATCTCAGTTGGAACATAATGTCTTTCAATACACAGGTGCCGTGCATATCACAAGATATACACAATGCATATTATCAACGTAACATTTCATTGTGTAAACACTGAGTGAGATCAGATTCACTCATTGCACTAAATCATTAACCCTGCTTCATAGAACCCAATGGTTGGATGTGTAGCACATGCTAAGACAAGTGAAACAACCCACATGTGTATGTAACACACATACACACACAGAGTTATTATTGACTAACATTGGTAGACATCACTTTAATATTTTGAATGCGGTTAATATTATTATGAACCTTACTTATAATGATTAATTATAAATCATATAATTAAAAAGGAAAAAGAAGAGAGGGAGGGCAACACATATCAAAACATATCTTGTTGTATATGTGTTTGGATAACTCAAACCAATTAAGTGGTGAAAGCTTTGTATATAAGAGTTTCAATAGCCTTTTAAAACTACCATTTATTTTTACTTGCTAATGACTCCAGTTTTATTATCTATTAGTACTGCTGCTCCTCCCCTACAGCTTATATGATTGAAACGTTATACAGTTCCATTGATTCAAGAAGAATTGATTACCTGCTTGTTACTATAATGACATCTTCCGAAATGGTAGACATCTCTTTGATGGTCAGGTAACACATTCTGCGGAGAGTTGGCTAACACAGAGAACAAACCAGACTTAGAATGTACAGATATTGACAGGACATATAAAGGGGCCAATATTGCAGGAAAAGATGAGGTCCCTATATATTCTGCATCTGGATAACACAAACCAAAACTGAGAAGCCAGCATAAGAAATAATAATTAGGAAATATTTTGTCGAGAGACACATGGCCTGTGCAAATGGAGCCTGGCATCAAGCCATCGTGAGAGCAAGATGCCAGAGTTGTCATCCCAACAGTGACATTAATCCCTAGCCAGCTAAGCAAAGTACCAAAGTAGCAAAGTACCCTTTCAGAGGCTAGACTAGACTAGAGGCAGCCAGCTACCAAAGCCAGGGAGGGGAGGGGGCAACATCAGTCCCTTTTGAAGGGCTTGTAACTGAAAGATCATGCAAGGGGGAAAGAAAGGAAATGGGTTATCTCCAAAGGAAAACTGGGATTCTATAGCACAAAAAGTCAAATTGGAAAATAAAGTATGTATAGAAACATAGGTTCAAGGATATCTAAAAACTAAAAACAGAGATAAGCTGTGAGATAAGAGGAAAGCATCACCTATAAAAAGTATAGACACTGTAGATGTACTAGAATAAGTTTCAAATATACTTACAAGTTAGTTTTCCAAGCTTAATTAGTATTAAAGTAATAAACTGATCATACTTGGGATCAAAAGCGTATCCTGTACATGTGTGTAATTTTATCCCCAGAACAACCCATGACAACGGACCTTCCAAACATCCTCTTTCCAGCCTAAGTAAATTCCAAAATGCACAATGAAAGACTCACATCATTGGACTGGAACAGTTTGGTCATTGCAAAGAACGATTCGGTGGCTTCCATCACACCAAGATGCTCTCCCTAGAATGAAAGGAAACACTCACATTGGCTAGTATTTGTGCCAGTAGGTACAAATACTAGCCAAGAGGCTAATCAAGAGAAGCTCACGACTAGAGTTAACCCAGCTGAGAGGCAAAGTTAGTGAGAGCCGACGATCCCACCTAAAAGAGTCACCTTTCATATTGCCATTAGACTATGCAGGAGCTCTTTGAGGCAACTGCTGGCTCCTTTATCATTGAAAAAAGAACTGAAGGTTTAGCTAGTCTAGCAATTTAACTTTAATGTTGGCAAGCAAAGCAAGTACAATGAAGCCCTTGTAAATAAAACCTCTCTTTTACCTGGTTTATGAGATACAAAATCTTTGTGAGGATATGAGCGCATTTCCGAGGATTTATAGGTGTCTCGTTGAATACTCGGGCCTAGGACAGAGAAATGTAGACATAAGAATTTTGGGATATATTCAGGGGCTTTTGCCTTAGAAAAAAAGACAGGCATGAGAACTTACTTCTTGCAGCACAGCACTTTTTTCCAAATGTTGGAATGGATTGGAACCTCCCCCTGCAATGTAAGATAACTCAATTTAATTAATGATCAAAGTTTTCACATGGGCAAAAATTCAATTGGGAAAGTCCAGGATCATTTGCCCCTTAATAAAAATTGACATTCCTGAAAGAAACATAATAACAAAAGTTGGAGTGATTAAAAGAGGAAGAAATGCCGCCATTCTAAGCAATTATGAACCTTTTCAAGTGCAAATGGCACTGAAATGTCACAAAATATTAGCTTAGCTTTGCAATTAAGTGGGATCAATTGCAATTAAAGGACAAATATCGTTCTGTATTTCTCAACTTCATATGCAATGAGAAAAATACATAATAAATAATAATGCAACTTACAAACAAAAAGATATTTTACTATTAAAAGAATATTGAATGTTACAATGAGAAATTAAAAGCTAAGGAGATACATTCTTTACTGCCATATAAGAAGCACACAGCTTCTAGTCAGCTGCAGCTGTTGCTTTAATTGGTTGCTTCTTTAGCATCTTGATCCGCTGCTCATGTTTCTTGATATTAATTTATTTGGAAATGTATATTGCAGCCTATTTGCCCATGGCGACTCAAGGTTGCTAACAATGATAAGGGGAAAGCTGGGTTATAAGATGAGGATTCTGAGAAGGGAGAGTGTGCATTTGAGGATGGAAAAGTGAGAAAGGAAAAAGAATAAGGTACAGAGAAGTTTCACATGACATAGACAAGGTTGGTTTTTAAAAAGCCACAAAGTTGTGCTGGAATGGAACCAAGGGTTATCTAGCTCAGCATTGCATTCTACAAGAACCCTGCACATCTCAAAAGAAGCCATGAACACAACGATTCCGTCCTGGGGATACCATACAACTTTGAATGGTCACTAAATGAATGGTTGTAAATCAAGGATTAACTGTATGCTACCTCTAAGATCAGGGACTACGTGTTCTTTAATATAACTCAGGGTTACATTATTTAAGAACATGTAGCCCCTGATTTTGGAAGTAGCATACAGGTAATCCTTGACTTACAATCATTTATTTAGTGACCATTCAAAGTTACAATAGCACCGAAAAAAGTGGCTTACAACCATTTTTCACACTTATGACCTAGTAGTATTTCCATGGTCATATGATTAAATTTGGATGCTTAGTAACTGGCATGTATTTATGATGCTTGCAATGTCCCAGGTTCATGAAATCACCTCTTGAGACCTTCTGACAAACAATGGGCATACCAGATTAAAATGACAACTGTGTTATTAACTCAACAACTTCAGTGATTCACACAATTCACTGAACAACTGTGTTGCTTACCAACAGAAATTTTAGGCTCAATTGGGGTCATGTTAAAAATGATCCATATAGCAATTACAAAGAGGAGTTATTAACCAACATTCTTCTCCATGTCATTTCTTTAAAATTGTCCAAATAGATGCCCATCACTTTCATGATAAACAAGTTATCTGATTTAACAATAGTCTGTGTTAATAGTTCCTTTTTCTTATGTGCTATTCCTTCCATTCATTATGTCTTAAATTTAGTTACCATGAAAAATTAATACTTTTGTTATATTCCCTGGCTTTCCTTCCATCCCCACACCTGAAAATCCTCATATAATTTAACTTTTAGATACTGGTCTATCATGTTAACCAGGTAAGCAGCCATCTCTGTGCTTATTCAAGTTATAATACCCTTTTTTATGTACTGAGCAGATTATGGTAATTTTATCTTCACCTCCTTAGTTTTGATCTCTGCTGTGATGTTTGCATCTTTCTTCAAAGTTATATGGTAAAGTCAATAATTGCATGGAACTATTCAGCTTCCCAGCTAATAATAATGCTAAATCCCAACATTAATCCTTTTCATCATCATCATCATCATCTGGTTAATCTTTAGTGAGATTCAAAGCCTTTGGGGGTGATTGGTAGCTCAACAACTCGAGTCCTAACCAAGGACCTAGGAACAGTTAAGGTAACGTCGGAGGATATAAGCTGTTCCAAGTAGGGTGGTTTTTTGTAGAATCAGAATGTTCAAGGCAGGTCAATTTAGAATTTAGAATCATCATCATTATTATTATTTTTACTGTCAGCCAGTTGTTTAGCCTGAATTTGGCATTTTATCCACTTATCAAGTGCCCCTCTCCAGGACCTGGGATAGGCAATGATGTTGTTTGATTGCTGCAGGTGTTGCAGGATGTAAGTTAAGGTACTATCTTTGCTTTCCTTTGCTACAATTGTTCTACTTCTATTTTTAGATCTTTATTTTCTCCAGTTCTCTCTCTTCTATTCTGCTGTCTCCAGGTACAGCCATGTCCATCATCCAGACTTTTTTTGTCTTTGTTATTGACAATTGTTAAGATTGGGATGTTATGTAGCAGGTCCTTGTCTGCTTGAATTCTAAGTTCCAGAGCACTTTAGCTTTTTCATTTTTCAATTACTAGGTCTATATTATAGTCCAATCAGTTTTTGCTTGCAGGCAAATGGTATTTCTTGCAGATATTCCAATGCACCATTGTTCCTATTTTTTAGTCAATCTATGCAATCTTCAATTTTTATTCTTATATTGCACCTTTTAAAAAATATAATTCAAGGCAGCGATCACATCTAATAGTCTTGTACACTATTTCCCTCACAACAACAATCCTATGTATTGAGGTTTGCTGAGAGTAACCACCAAATAACATCTAATCTGTTTCAGGGGGAAAGTTTATATTTTAAATTTATATGCCACCCACCTCACTTTGAAAAGTGACTCTGGGAAGCTTACATTTAAATCTAAAAGTTATTTTGTTTTTAATAACAATTTAGGAAATAAAAAGTAGATTAAATGTTCCTATAATTCTGTAGAAAATTCATTCTTTTATAAGGTTATCCAAAAAGATAGTGCTATTATAATAAAATCTAATTGTCAGTATTACATCATTTTCTCTTTCGTTAAAGAAACCCTCCCATGCTTTATTTAGCACAATCAAGAGACACTATAGGCAGCCCTTGAATTACGATCACAGTTGACCCCCAATTTGTTGTTAAAAATTTTATTTGCCCCATTTCACTACAATCCTTGTCACAGTTGTTAAGTGAATCGTGGCAGTTGATAACTTAGTAACCAGGTTGTTACGTGAATATTGCTTCCCCATTGATTTTGCTTATCAGAAGTTTGCAAAACAGGATTCCAGGAGCCCGGGATGCTGCAACCGTCATAAATATGAATTTTGATCACATGACCATGGGGAATGCCGCAATGGTTGTAACTGTGAAAAACGGGCCATAAGTCACTTTTCTCAGTGCCACTGTAAATTTGAACAGCCACTAAATGAACGGTTGTAAGTCGAGGACTACCTGTATTCTTTCTCTTAACAAGAATTGGATAGAGTAGTTACATTCTTATTAGTTGCAATGAATAGCGGACAACCATTTAAATATGAGACAGCCATGTGCAGCAGCTGCCAAAAAAGCCAACACAGTTCTAGGCTGCATAAACAGAGGGATAGAATCAAGATCACGTGAAGTGTTAATACCACTTTAGAATGCCTTGGTAAGGCCACACTTGGAATACTGCATTCAGTTTTGGTCACCACGATGTAGAAAAGACGTGGAGACTCTAGAAAGAGTGCAGAGAAGAGCAACAAAGATGATTAGGGGACTGGAGAGTAAAACATATGAAGAACGGTTGCAGGAACTGCGTATGTCTAGTTTAATAAAAAGAAGGACTAGGGGAGACATGATAGCAGTGTTCCAATATCTCAGGGGTTGCCACAAAGAAGAGGGAGTCAAACTATTCTCCAAGGCACCTGAGGGTAGAACAAAAAGCAATGGGTGGAAACTAATCAAGAAGAGAAGCAACTTAGAACTGAGGAGAAATTTCCTGACAGTTAGAACAATTAACCAGTGGAACAGCTTGCCTCCAGAAGTTGTGAATGCCCAAACACTGGAAGTCTTTAAGAAGATGTTGGATAGCCATTTGTCTGAAGGCAGGGGGTTGGACTAGAAGACCTCCAAGGTCCCTTCCAACTCTGCTATTGTATTGTATTGAATAATTTACACCACACACCTCTGATGCAATAACACTTCATTCATAAAATAGGAGGGTTGTATTTTTCTCCCTTCCTAATATAGGGCACTTCACTCATTCCTCACTGGATTGCAGCTCCCGTAATTTCAGCCCCTTAGAGATTCTGCAAACATCCTGACCACTGCTAGTTTAGCTGGAAGCCAAGGGGGGTTATGGAATAAATCCAAAACGGTTTTTTTTCTACTATCCGGATTTTTGCAACCCGGGTGGGGTAGCTCTTTGCAAACTGGGCATAGCGGGGAGGGAGTAGCCACACGTATCAAATCTGGGAGGTCCCCGTAGTTTCCCCACTCACCGGACTCCTCATCCTTCTTGTCAAATTTCTTTAGCATCCTGTCCGTGGAGGCGCAGAACCGGGTAAAGAAGAAGGAGCGGGAGATTATCAACCTCACCCCACCCCAGGGGAAAGGGAGAAGGGAAGAAGGAAGGCGCGGTGACAGACAGGACAGAAATTGTGGGCAACGACAGCGCCAGGTAGACAGTCCGCATCTGCGTGGAAATCTCCACTTCCTGCACAGGGCGCCACTTCCTGCCAGCAAGACAAAGTTGAGAGACAGCTCAGCATCTCAGCGACGCGCAGCCGCACTCGTCGGCGGGCGGGCTGCAGAGGGCTCTCGTCGTAGCCGGCAGGAGAAAGACGAAACGACGGGAAACAGGCCGGACGGTGACGTCACGAGGCCTTGCAAACCAATGATCGCGGGCAACCGCTTCAGTGCCGGAAAGGAAGACTGGCAGCCAATCTCGGGCAAGGCGACAAAGGGCGGAAGTGGAGAGGGCAGGGCAAGCTCGGCTTTGCACCGCTTCTGTGTATTGGAAGCAAGCGGGGAAACCGGATCCCGTTTATAGCTTTAGTAGATTAACAGAGTTGGAAGGGAGCTTGCAGGCCATCTAGTCCAACCCCCTGCCCAAGCAGGAGACCCTACATGTGCCTCTACTACCTAGGATCGAACTCACAACCTCCTGCTTGTGAGGCAAGAGCTCCACCTCTAGGTTACAGCAGCTTCGAACTGTTTTAGATTACGTTGGTGTTGCTTTTTTTCTGGTGTAGAAGAGATGGAGGTTTCTTTCCAGACAATCTCCGTTTCCTTTGGAAAACCTCGACCTTTTTCTTCGTCCCCGTCCCCTCCCCTGTTTTTTTGGAGCTGTCAATACTTTCCTCTGTGTGCTTATTGGAATTATTTTCCGGGGAGGGGGGGGGGATACCTGGAGTTCTGACCCAAACCGGCCTTTTTTTTCCTTTTTTTTTTTTAAGATTGTTTTTTATTTTTTAATTCTGTTACATACCATTTTAAGTATACATTCACATAATTGTTATTCTTCTTTACATTTATCATTCTTATACATTTATTATTTCATTTAATAGGTTATAATACATAGTTTGGGTTGCTTTATTTACCATCCCTTCTGCCTGTTGTAACACCACTTTATTTTCCCTTTCTTTTCTCCCTCCCTCCTCTACTTTCTTCCTCCCTCGTCTCCTTTACCTTCCTTCTTCCCTTCTCCTTCTCCTACTCCTACTCTTTCTCTTCCCCTTCCTATCCTCTCTCCTTCTCTTCCTCTCCCTTCCATCCTCCTCTCCTTACTTCTTTCTTCTTTCCCCTATCTTCCTTTCCTTTTCTCTCTCTCTCTTTCTTTTCTATCATCGTAGGTGTCTCAGATCTCAGTTTATGTTTCCTTTTCTACTGTTACCTATTTTTGTTTTCCTGAAAAAGTTTCATTGTTTGCACAATAAACTGAAATTCAGTAAAAAGATTCCAATCATTTTTACATTTTCATTACTTGGCAGGAGATGGGGAAATCTCTGGAGGTTTTTAAGAAACAGGCCTGGTGATCTCTCCAGGATGGTTTAGTTTAATGCTTTCAAAACTTGTTAACTTTAAAATGTGTGGACTTCCAACTCCCAGAATTCCACAGCTAGCATGAGGTACCTGAGTTACCAATTTGGTTCCGCCCCAGGCGGCTGATGGACCCAGATGGGTTCCAGGCGGCGCTTGGGCCACTTCCTGTACCCCTGACCCGCGCCCCGATGGAGGACCTCGTGGCCGCATGGAATATTGCGACCATGGGAGCCTTGGATCGGGTCGCGCCCTTGCGGCCTCTCTTGCGGCGCCGAGCCACCCTGGCTCCTTGGTTTACCAAGGAAGCCAGTTCTTGTTTGGGAGGAGTTTGACTCCGTTACTTCCGACGATATGGACAGGTTACGTGGGCGACTGCGAGCCACCACATGTTTATTGGACCCGTGTCCCTCCTGGCTTGTACTGGCATCCTGGGAGGTGACACGAGGCTGGCTCCAAGAGGTTATCAACGCATCCTTGAGTGAGGGTTCCTTGCCTGCTTCCCTAAAAGAGGCTATGGTGAGACCCCTCCTTAAGAAGCCCTCTTTGGATCCAGCTTTATTAAACAACTACCGTCCAGTCTCCAACCTTCCCTTTCTGGCGAAGGTTGTTGAGAGTGTGGTTGACTATCTAGACCCGCGCCAGTCCGGCTTTCGGCCCGGGCATAGCACCGAGACGGCATTGGTCGCGTTGGTCGATGATCTCTGGAGGGCCAGAGATGGGGGTTGCTCCTCCATCCTGGTCCTATTAGACCTCTCGGTGGCTTTCGATACCATCGACCATGGTATCCTATTGCATCGGCTGGGGGGGTTGGGGGTGGGAGGCACCGTTTTACGGTGGTTCTCCTCCGACCTCTCTGGCCGATCGCAATTTGTGTTGGCAGGAGAGCAGAGGTCGACCTCGAGACCCCTCACATGTGGGGTGCCTCAGGGGCCGGTCCTCTCGCCTCTCCTGTTCAACACATATATGAAGCCGCTGGGCGAGATCATCCGTGGTTTTGGGGTAGAGTATCATCTCTACGCTGATGATACTCAGCTGTATATATCTACCCCAAACCACCCCAACGATGCCGTAGCGGTGATGTGCCAGTGCCTGGAAGCCGTGCGGATCTGGATGGGAAGTAACGGACTCAGGCTCAACCCGACCAAGACCGAGTGGCTGTGGTTTCCGGCTGCCCGATTCAACCAGATGATTCCATCTCTGGCCATAGGGGGCGAACATTTTGCCCCTGTGGATGGGGCGCGCAACTTGGGTGTCCTGGATACCCGGCTGTCCATGGAAGATCAAGTGACAGCCGTGGCCAGGAGGGCGTTTTACCAGGTTCGCCTGGTACGCCAGTTGCGCCCCCTATTGGATCGGGACGCCCTTCGCACAGTCACTAATGCTCTCGTGACATCTCGACTGGATTATTGCAACTCTCTCTACATGGGGCTCCCCTTGAGGTGCACCCGGAGACTTCAGTTGGTCCAGAACGCAGCCGCGCGAGCAATTATGGGCACCTCCAGGTTCGCCCACGTTACACCGCTCTTGCGCGAGCTGCACTGGCTACCTGTCGTCTTCCGGGTGCGCTTCAAGGTGTTAGTTATCATCTTCAAAGCGCTCCATGGCTCGGGAACTAGTTAACTGCAGGATCGGATCCTGCCCCATACATCCTCACGGCCGATTCGCTCCCACAGAGAGGGACTTCTCCGGGTGCCGTCCACTAGACTTTGTCAGCGGGCGACGCCCAGGGGAAGGGCCCTCTCTGTGGCGGGCCCAGCCCTCTGGAACGACCTTCCCCCCGATATTAGGACAACTACGGACCTCCGCTCCTTCCGTCTGAAAGTAAAGACACATCTTTTTTGCTTGGCCGGCCTAGGATAGGTTAGTCTCTGTTAAGATTAAGGGATTTTATGAGGGATTTTAGCGCAGGGACATATGTTTAATCTATTTTTAACATAGTTATTTAGTTATTTATTTATTGGTTTTTAATTCTGTATCTGTTTGGTTTTGGTTGTTTTTAATACTCTGTGCCCCGCCTCGAGTCCCCTCGGGGAGAGAGAGCGGGATATAAAAATAAAAATTATTATTATTATTATTATGATTGGTACAAAAGGTGACAGCAAAATTTGAAAACCTACTGTGACACTATATCAGGAGTTTCCAAAGTTGGCCACTTTAAGACTTGTGGACTTCAACTCCCAGAATTCCTAGCCAGCCATGTTGGCTGAGGAATTCTGGGAGTTGAAGTCCACAAGTCCTAAAGTGGCTAACTTTGGAGACTCCTGCTTTATATTAAGCAGAAAATTTGCCTGGCATTATTTCTGTTCACTCATCCATTCCAAAGTGCCTGAAATGAGAAAGTTTGCTGTAGTTTTGCTGATTTAAAGATTGCAATATAAAGTATGACTTTGAAAATGGTTGTGTCAAAAGACCAAAGAGATATGATTAACAATGAAATAGAATAAATGATTGCTACTTATTCATAAAAACTCTAGGGCAACAGATGAATTTGAGCGGCTTTGTAAAATGTTTACCAAAGATGGGGAAATGGATGGAGAGAAGTTCACATGCTGGTAGAAAGGTAGTACTTGTTGGCATACAGACGGTTGTGATGAAAGAGTACTTGTTGAAATGAAACTAGCTGTATGTAAGATGTGTGCTGCTCATTTTGTTTAATGAAAATGAAACCTGGGTATGTCAGGACAAAGAAAAGTACTGGTAAGATGAATGTAGGGCATCAGGTACATCAGAAACATGCATAATCAAAAAAAGGAGAGGATCAAAAATAAATTGGCATTGAATTAATGTGAATTGAATATACAAGTGTGACTGATATAGAAGAAATATGCGCAGGTGGTTTGAGCATACAAAAATAATAGGTATTTATTCATGAAACAAATATACAAAGAATGAATAGATTGAGAAGAAAAGGAAGGCCAAAAAAATTGTGATGATGGAATTGAGAGAACTCAAAAAGAGAGACATAAGAAATGTAAAGAATAAAAGAGAATTCATAAAATAGTATATGGATATTACATAATACAACATAATACATAATACAATAGCAGAGTTGGAAGGGACCTTGTAGGTCTTCTAGTCCAACCCCCTGCATGGGCAGGAATCTTATACCATTTCAGACAAATGGCTGTCTAACATCTTTTTAAAGACTTCCAGGGTTGGGGCATTCACAACTGCTGGAGGCAAGCTGTTCCAGAGGTTAATTGTTCTTACTGTTAGGAAATTTCTCCTTAGTTCTAAGTTGCTTCTCTCCTTGGTTAGTTTCCACCCATTGCTCCTTGTCCTGCCCCCAGGTGTCTTGGAGAAAAGTTTGACTCCCTCTTCTTTGTGGCACCCTCAGATATCGGAACACTGCTATCATGTCTCCCCTGGTCCTTCTCTTCATCAAACTAGACATACCCAGTTCCTGCAGCCGTTCTTCATATGTCTTAGTCTCCAGTCCTCTAATCATCTTGGTTGCTCTTCTTTGCACTCTTTCCAGAGTCTCCACGTCTTTTCTACATCGTGGCGACCAAAACTGTATGCAGTATTCCAAGTGTGGCCTTACCAAGGCACTATACAGTGGCATTAACACTTCACGCGATCTAGATTCTATCCCTCTGTTGATGCAGCCTAGAACTGTGTTGGCTTTTTTGGCAGCTGCTGCACACTGCTGGCTCATATTTAAATGGTTGTCCACTAGGATTCCGAGATCCCTCTCACAGTTGCTACTATTGAGCAAGGTACCACCTATACTGTACTTGTGCATTTGGTTTTTCTTGCCTATATGTAGGACCTTACTTTTTTCACAATTGAATTTCATTTTATTAGACAGTGCCCAATGTTCAAGTTTGTCTAGATCCTTCTGTATCTTAAGCCTATCTTCTGGAGTGTTGGCTATTCCTGCCAGCTTGGTGTCGTCTGCGAATTTGATGAGTTCCCCATTTATCCCCTCATCCAAATCGTTGATGAAGATGTTAAAGAGTACTGGGCCTAAAACAGAGCCTTGGGGGACTCCACTGCATACTTCCTTCCATGTAGATGCAGTTCCATTGAGGACTACACGTTGAGTGCGGTTGGTCAGCCAGTTACGAATCCATTTGGTGGTGGTGCTGTCTAACCCACAATTTTCTACTTTATCTAATAGTAGGTTATGGTCTACTTTATCAAATGCCTTACTGAAGTCCAGGTAAATTATATCAACAGCATTCCTCTGGTCCACTGATTTTGTTACTTTGTCAAAGAATGCAATTAGATTCGTCTGGCATGATCTGTTTTTGACAAACCCATGTTGGCTTTTGGCTATTACTTTGTTTGCTTCTAGGTGTTCACTTATTTGTTGTTTAATTATCTTTTCCAGAATCTTTCCTGGTATTGAGGTCAGGCTGATGGGTCTATAGTTTCCTGGATCTGTTTTTTTTCCTTTTTTGAAGATGGGAACCACATCTGCTCTTTTCCAGTCTTCTGGCAGTTCCCCGGTGCTCCAGGATCTCTGAAAGATATAGTTCAGTGGTTCTGAGATCTCGTCTGCCAGTTCCTTCAGAACCCTGGGGTGTAATCCATCCGGTCCTGGTGATTTGAACTCGTCCAGGGCAGACAGGTGCTCACTTACCATTTTCTTCTCTATTTCAACTTGTGTTCCTAATCTGATATTTGTGGTGCTGTTTTTGATTGATTGGACTGTTTTATCCCTTTGTGTAAAGACAGATGCAAAGAAAGAGTTAAATAGTTCTGCTTTCTCCCTGTTGCTTATCATCTTCTTGCCATTTTCTCCCAGCAGTGGACCAATTGTTTCCTTAACTTTTTTCTTATTTTTAACATGTTGGAAGAAGCTTTTTTTGTTATTTTTTACTTTTTTGGCAAGCCTTTCTTCATTGTGAGCCTTAGCTTTCCTCACTTCATCTTTACAGGCTCGGGCTATTTGCTGATATTTTGCCTTGGTTATGTCCCCCTTTTTCCACTTTTTATATTTATCCTTTTTGTCTTTCAATTTGTCAGAGAGTTCTTTATGCAGCCATGCTGGTTTCTTTTGGGAACTGTTATTTTTCTTCTTCATTGGTATTGCGCTGGACTGGGCTTTTATAATCTCATTTTTCAAAATTTCCCAAGCTTCTTGAGTTGTTTTCCCCTTGAGGATTCTCATCCATGGAATCCTTCCCAAGCTCTCTCTGAGTTTGTTGAAATTAGCTCTCTTGAAGTCTAAGACTCTAGTTTGACTTTGTTCAACTACTTTTGTTTGCATAATGTTGAATTCCAGTATTTCATGATCGCTTGCCCCCAAAGTTCCTGTAGCTTCTACACCTTCTATCATTTCCTCTCTGTTAGTGAGAATTAAGTCCAATATTGCTGATCCCCTTGTTCCCTTCTCTACCTTTTGGGAAACAAAGTTGTCTGCTAGGTTTGTTAGGAACCTGTTGGATCTTCCACTTGGTGCAGAGTTTGTTTCCCAATTGATGTCAGGGTAGTTAAAATCTCCCATTACTATTGCAGTGTGCTTCCTACATACCTTAGTTAGCTGGTTAGCAAAAAGTACATCCACTTCCTCTGCTTGGTTGGGTGGCCTGTAGTATAGACCTATGACAATATCATTCCCCCCCCAACCTTTAATATTGACCCAAATACATTCAAGATAGTTCTCATCATTGTTGTGCTCTATTTCTGTAGAGATGTAATTATTTCTTATATATAGTGCAACTCCACCTCCTCTTTTATTTGGTCTATTTCTTTTAAATAATTTAAATCCTTCTAGCTGTATGTTCCATTTGTGGGTTTCATCCCACCAAGTTTCTGTAATGGACTGGCTGCTAAAATAATGGACTGGCTGCTAAAATAAAGCAAGATCATGACACACACACTTAGGAGTAAATCAGGAAGACTGTAATTGGGGGGGGGTGTCTGTCTGCCAAGAACAAAGAATGCTTATCAACAGGAAATATGCATGTGTAAAGCTTGTTGCAATTATGGGTAGCTAGAAAGCTGATAAAAGGTAACAAGAATTAGACAACTTGCAGACCTCAGCTAAACGTTAAGAGATGGAGATGGCCTGCAGCAAATGTGTATTAGATAATTCCTGGGGCATTCATTAGCTAAGAAGACCTAGGAATGGGACAACTATAGACCAATAGAACAAATTGTAGAATTAGTGCTAAAATGTTTATTAGAGGATATTTCTTATTGTTTCACCTTGTCCCGCCTTCTTCTTTACTAAAAATGTATAAAGCTTTCTTAATCCTTTGTTCTTGGTTCTTGGCCTTTTGACCAGGAACCCTTTTCCTTGGAGTACTCCAATAAAAAGCACTCAGAAAACCTGCACCTTGTGTCTGGCGTCCATCATTGGCTTCGGCACCAGGCTCAGACCCGAATTGGGGACAACAATATGATAGAAACAAGCATGGTTTATGAAGATAGAAAATAATAGAGAAAAATATTGAATGGTGTTGTTAACTAAAATAAAATTATGTCTCTTTTTTTAGCTCACTTTTTTTTCCTGGTCTTCTTTTTTATGCATATTGTTGCTGACCCTAAAGGAAATACTGTGATGGCTATGTTTGTTTCATATATAGTATTATGATTTGCTTGGAAGTAGCTGGGCTCACAAATTTGTAGGGCTGCTATACAGGTGTCACCAAAAAGAGGACAAAAAGCAGCACAGATTTCTGTAGAAAATTATTAAGCTTATGCAATGAAACAAAATGTTAAAAAGTTATACTTATATAGTTACCAAGCATTTCAAATTATATTAAAGTAACCAAAACATCTTTACAACCCCCGAGGCATGTCACAACTTTTGAGCACCCCTAATGTTTGGAAATTGAAAGTTGAAAAATTTGGCATGTCCTAAAATTTGCATATATGCAAAGTTACAAATAATTACTAGATGAAATAGAGATGTATTTCAAAAGAATGGGGACATCTATAGCCGTGATGGTGAACCTATGGCATGCGTGCCACAGGTGGCATGCATCACCTTCTATGTGGGCATGCCAGCCATCATCTCAGTTCAGCTCTGCCGCATATGGGCACATGCCTCCTGCCAGCCAGCTGGTCATTGTGTCTCTGCCGCGCATGTGCAGGGGGCGGGGTGCATGCAAAGAGCCTTGCGTGCATGTGTAGGGGAGTAGTGTGCATCCTGGGGTCCATGCACGAGGGTGGGGTGCATGTACAAGGGCAATTTGCGCATTGCATTTTGGGGTTTTGGGTGCACGTACATGCATTTGCGCACGCACACTTTGGGTATTCAGTCCGGAAAAGGTTAGCCGTCACTGATCTAGAGTATGGCAATTAAGTGACCTGACTTTGCTCAATCTGCTGAATCACTGATCCACTGCTAATGGACAATTTTGAAACCTGCTTGTTATCCTTGTGATTTGAACCAGTTTGGGCCTGAAGGTACCATTGACAGAGAATTGTCTCTGGAAGCTGTTTAAAGCCAGGCCCAGACACACAAATAAACCACTTTACATACCATTTAAAACAGACAGTAAAAATATTAAGAAAACAAAAGACCACAACACATTATCCAGCAGCCTATATACCCAGATAAACAAGGAGTAATGCCAGACAACTATCAAGTGGAAAACAACTTAAGGAAACTACAAGAAGAAAACCACACACCCCCACCATCACTGGCTGGACAAGTTACTGTATATAAACAGAGAAAGTCCACACTCGCTAGCACTGATTATTTTACTTAGGCAATGAAATTTTTGCAAGCAAACTACCAAGCTCAAGGAGCATCAAAGCCTCCACAGTTCGAACCTGAGCCTCTTCTAATCTCTTCTATTGGAGTTCTAATCTTAATTAAATTCAGCGTATTTTCTGTTTTGCTAGAGAACATTAGTAACTTTTTTTTGCCTGGAATCCTAACTGGCTTGTCTTCCAAGCCTACTTTCCTCAACTCAGGACCTCCACAAGAGTAGACTTCAACCCCCCAAATTTCCAATTATCATTATCCCTTGGTTAGAACTCTGGAAGTTGAAATCCATATATCTGTAGGACATTAGGGAATTAAGGAAGGCTGTCCTAAGCTTTTTGCCAACTTTTTGCCAGCTTTTTAAATAATGAAATATTGATGACTGACGTTATTTGGTATTCAGCTGTTCTGATACATAGGAAGATCAGACTTTAATGCGCATATGAAACAAATCTAGAGTTTTGTTTTCAATTTCAAATTTAATTAGTACCAAAAACAAATTTATTGAGATACATACCGATAGGCATTGCTGGTGCTTGTGTGTGATTTTTGAGTCATTGTTGATGCCTGGTCACTACCTGGTGTAGTCCTTGTAGTTTTCTTGGGAAGATTTTGGACATAGTTTGCTATTGCCTGCTTCTAGAGTAACTGGCCCAAAGTCACCTAACTGACTTTGTGCTTAAGGTGGGACTATAACTCAATCTCCTGGTTTCTAGCCTGTTGCCTTAATCACTACACCATCATGTCCAATCTTTTGTCTTGCCTGGGCTGCCTTGAGTGAAGAGGAATATTCTTGGGCCATATAGAAAATGTGTAATATAGTAACTATTGGCAAAAATCACATAATAATGTTAAAGATTACAATCTTGGGCCACATTACCCATCCAGGGCCCATGGACCCTTCTTATATTTAGCATATTCATTGTTTTGTTTCTTGTGCTAAACTTAAGGGCAAACTAAAAGAATTGCTGCAGTTCCTTTTTCTCTGATCAGGCAAAGGGGTATTGTCAGTTGAAGGAATTAAAAGATGCACTCCATATATATATTTTTTCTAAACTAACTCAATAAAGTCTCAGTACAACTGCTGAAAACATATGTTTAGCCTGCTGTGAAAATGCTTACCTAGCCAGCATGACAATTGCCTGTATCATACAAAACCTATTTCAGCATTTGCTTTCTGAATAATTATGATGCATTCAGTAATTGATAGGTTCAACATTCATTATTTTGTTGCTGTTTTATTATTAGCATTAAATGACATGGTAATGATAATTCCTTCTGGTTGCCAATTGTTCTTGTGGAAAGTGAAGAAACTGATCGGCAACCCTTGCAAATACTCCCTCCACCACTGCTGTTTGACATAAGAGGAATAGACCCCAAGAGAAAGACACCTACCATAGCTCAAGTTGTCCTCAAAGAACATGGTCAACCCTGTGAGGAATCCCAGCGGAGAGCCTTTTCTTACCGTGTCCTTTAAGCGCACAGTGTAAATGCTCTGTGTACTTTGCACCAAACTGCCAGCCACTGTTATCTCAAAGTACTTAAAACATTGGAATCAGGGTTCAGTAAAAGGAGGTGACAATTCTTACTTGTTTGCAATTCTTACTTGTTTGGTATTATTTCCGCAGCAGAGTATCTTAGCGAGCCTGACCAGCTGCTCAAGGGAAAGAATGAAATCCAATTCCCATTACAATGTAATTGGATCGATGACACTTATAAAGTTGCTTTTCTGATATGGTCTCTTTTCACCTGAAATTCCTGAATCTAATCAGTAAGGATGGAAGGCTGATTCTGTACCCAGCAGGAGGTAGTGAATCAAATTTGGTTATATACTGCAGTCTTCCCGAGTCTGACAATTTAAGGGCTAAAACTATGGTTTTTAGTATTGCACAGCCCTTTTGTACTAGTTATCTTTTGTATTCTGGTACTTTTTAAAAAATCTTAAAATTAAAAACAAAAATAAAAGAACAAGGAACAACTGTACAGGTCACCTAAAGTTTCAAATGTAATGAATGTAGAAATATGTCCATTTTATAGCTATCAAACTCCAGCTGTTGCACTGATGTTAGTTAAACTGTCCCCTAAGTATTCCACTAAAGTGTACCCACTTTCAGTATTGGGAAATATGGGTGGGACCACAGAAAAAGCATTCTGCAGCTTCTTCAGACCAAAGGCTACAGATCAAACACAGCAGTGTGATGTGTGGGCTGAGAGGTAGGGAAAAATATCTGTGATGGGTCTAACAAAGTCAGTAAACACACTTGATTCAATGAGGTACTGTATACTTTTATTTGATTAGCACATTCAGATTTTTGCACCATAATATCATCAATAGAGGAATTTTACATAAAACAGAGAAAAATTCTGCAGTGATATGTACATTCAATATTTTGAAATACAACAGTGATAAATAGTGATAGCACCAGATATACGTACACCAAGGTTGTTCTCTTTGGCCAACCATATGCTTTCTTAAGCATATTGATGAGAAGAAAATAGACATGACCCATGTTAGTTTATTGTACTTTACTTGGACTTATCATCCACATTTGGGGTAGAATTGCTGTACTTTAATAATGGGAATGAGTAGATAACTGATGTTTAATCTTTAAGGTATCACAGGTGAGACACCAGTTTTGCAAGAGGCTAAATGAATTACCCTTCTGATACAGTCCTGATAACATTCAGAATGGCGGATGAGGTTCTACAGAACATTTCAGAAACATTTCTAAGTGTTCTATGCAGAAATCCATAGAAACAATCTTTGCCACCTCAAGGTAAAATCCACACATACATACCTTTCTGAAGGAGGAGTGACTTTAGGTACGTGATGCAGAGCCCTCTCTGATGGCACATGACCCATTGCTCTAAGTTTAGTTCCACCATGCATGCATGCACACCTCCCACCAGCCATCTGGCCTTTAAGACTCTGTGGGGGGGAGGGGGCATGTGGGAGGGCATGTGCACATGTGCAAGGATGGGTGCATGTGGGGGCCATGCGTGCATACACAGCAGGTGGGGTACGTACAGGGGGGACGCATTACATTTTGAGGGTTTGCATGCTTTGGGCACCCCTGCTCTAGGTTAAAGCTGAGAAGCTATTGTCCTAGAGGCATCAAATTTTAGGGGGCACCAAAATTGAAAAGACTTCTAGAAAAACAAAATAACAAAGTTTTAAAGCGGTAACTGCTCACATTGTGAGCCACCGTGTTTGCTTGAGGATTAAATATAGTTCTGCAGTAAATAAGATGACAATGCCAATTTAATCTTCAAGCAAAAAATTGTCTGGGGCTCGAAAATCTAAAGAAGGAAAGAAGCAAGAGGATGCCCTTTTGAAATGCCTAACCACCAGAAGATGATCCAGACAATAGGGGGCGCCAAAGTAGAATTTTGCCTAAGGCACCAAAATGTCTAGAAGTGACCCTGAAAAGAGGGAAAAGAAGCAATAGACTAAGGGTAGTCCTCAAGTTACAATAGTTTGTTTAGTTATAGTTCAAAGTTGCAACGGTACTGGGAAAAGTGACATGACTATTTTTCAGTTGCAACCATTGTGGCATCCCCATGGTCAAGTAATCAACATTCAGATGCTTGCCTCATATTTATGATGGTCACAATCTCCTTTTGCAACCTTCTGTCAAACAAGTCACTAGGTAAATCAGACTCTCTTAACAACCATGTTACTAACTTAACAACTGCAATGATTCCCTTAACAACTGTGGCAAGAGAGGTCATAAAAGGGGGCAAAATTCACTTAACAGATAACTCACATAACTAAATTTTAGTTTCAACTGTGGTCATCAGTCAAGGACTACCTATAGTAAGTTCAATTGTACTTACTTCAAAGTAAGTTCAATTGTAAGGAAAAAAATAGAAATCAATCATGCTTTTTAATAACTATCCAGTGCAGCCATATATAGAATAACTCTAGTTGTCCTAGAGCTCCAAGTATTTCAAAAGACATGAAACATAATATTCTCCAAGGCATATGGCATTCTTTGTCAATGGATATGATGATCTACCTGCTCCTGGTAATGAACAATTGTTTTTTCTCAATTTTCAAGTTTAATTTTTCAGTTATTTTTCACAATACAAAATATATGGATCTTTGCAACTTTGAATTTTGCCAGCCTTGCCACCATTTTAATCCGTGGAGTTTGGACACAAAGCCGTTCAGAATTAAATTCAACCACCTGACATTATTTTGTTCAAGTGTTGAAAATTTAAGGTATTCTAGTACTCTAAAGGCCCCTGAAAACTGATGGCAGGGAAAAGAAAATGTTTTGGGGAAAGATATTGCATTCTGTGACAATTTTTTTTTGACATCTCAGGCTCAAAAAACCCCTGGCATTCCCCAAACTTTATTTGCTAACAATGAAAAAATCATAAGATATGAAAAAAAGCCATTTTAGGGGAGTGCTGCTTAATAATTTATGCTCATAATGAAATCAATTTATAGAACGAACTCTAGCACTGTCTGTGAATCAGAAGTCTTTTGTATTTTTATGACTGGAAAGACATTTTAGCCTCTCAGGATTAGCCTGGGTGATACTGTCCAGTGGGCTTCTTATTAATTTACTCCTAGAGGAATAATATATAGATTCATAACCCTGCAAGTTGCAGACAGAATCAGAATTTGGTCAGGCCACAATACATTCCACGTGTCATTAGTTAACCAGTATCAAATAAGTTAAAGAACTCTAATTTAAAAATATGTCTTTTCTTTACATTATACATAATAGATGGTAGGCATATATTTCCCATTTGATTAAACAAAGCACCTTAATTTAAAAAAGGGCAACAAAACTACTGTTTAAAAAAAAAGAATAGCACCATTTCTCTGCTCCAGCTGAAGCAGCCCACACACAAACGATCTACACATACACAGTCCTATGGACATATGCAACCACAAGGAACTGTGTTGCAGGCAGTACAAATGGCAGCAAGGAGATTCTCAGGTCACAGGTCACTGCCAGGTGAATAAGTAAGACCTTATATATGATAAGAATGGCAGGGAGTCCAAAAGGCTGCAACTCTTCTTCAGACAGTACATCAGTTCTCCAAACTCACTTCAGCATTTATACCGTTTTGTTTTTATCCACTGTGCTATTAACTACCAAAAGAAAAAGAGACACACAGAGAGAGAGATGGTGAAACATCATGGAGAACTACAATATTTAGAACTATTAAAAGAGTGAAGAATAGGCCCTTCATGGGGGACTTTGTGAGCTCCTACCTGTATCTGCCTGGGGCTTGCAGTAAAGCTCACAGTCCTCTTTGGAGCTGAAGCGGTTGGAATTTCCTCCACAGCCACTGTAGATAAAGGGCCGGCATTCCAATACTCTCTGGTTATAGTACCATTTTAGAGTGAATCTGCTGCACGTGCCTTCTTCCAGACGCAAGGTGCACAGGTCAGCTGGGGGGGAAAATAACAGGCCAAGGTATTAGCTTATCTAAGATGCAACAGTGCTACTTTAGGAATTGTGCGTAACTACAATTCAACAGAAATGTGCTCCTTTTTGCTAATGCCCTAGATCAGGGGTGTCAAACCCAAGGCCCGGATGCAGCCTGAATGGTGCTTAAATCTGACCCGTGGGGCCACGCTGGAAACAGTGAAGGCCCAGCCTGCGGTGCCTCTGACAGTGAAAACGGGCTTTTGAGCTCCGTTTGTGGTTGCAAGGTCTTCCTGCAACCCTCTGCCAGTGAAAACGGAGCTCGGGAAGGATGCATTTTTGCTGGCAGAACACGGACACTGACACGAGTGACATTGAGCTGGCCACACCCACCTGGGCCTCCAGGTTGAGGTCAAACACAACCCTGATGTGACCCTCAATGAAATTGAGTTTGACACCCCTGCTCTAGATATAGTTGTACTGATATTACCAGAATAGGCTGGAAAGAACACAGAGTGCTGGTAGTTACATCCCAGTTTAGAGCAGTCTTTACATATTATCTACATTTTCCTTCACAAGAAAGAAACTATACAGTTTAATCAATTTACTGGTAATGGGGATTGCTCACTGGTACAGAATTAAAGTTCCTAGTAAGTAGACCACACCATAAGCTTCTTCTTCTTATTATTATTATTATTTTTTTAAAATCCAAGATTGCCGGCTAGTATATAAAGGACTATAAAGGAATAGCTTAATAAAGCTATTGTAAAAGGAATGGCTTATAACAAAATTATCCTTTATGTAAAAACCCTGATTGAGCACCATTCCTTTTAACCACATGGAAGCATGTATCTCCGTGAACCTATGGTATGCGTGCCAGAAGGGGCACGCAGAGCCATCTCTCCAGGCTGGCAAGCTGTTGTCCGTTGCTCTTCCGGGTTCCAGCATGCTGGCCAGCTGGTCTTCACACACTTGCGAGTGATGGAAACCGGAAGAGCAGTCGCCTGGTGCACATGCGTGTGCTGGAAAGATGATCCTCAGGTTTCTTGTGCACGCATGCACACAGGCCAGCTGATCTTTGCACATGCATGCATGCCAGAAACCAGAAGACAAGGTGGCAGATACACATACACATGTCAGAAACAGGAAGATCATCTTCCTGGTGAGTGCATGCAAACCGGCCAACTGGTCTTTGCGTGTGCATGTGTGCCAGAAACTGGAAGACCAGGTGGCCAGGGAGCAGGCATATGCCAGAAACTGGAAGAGCAGCCACCCACCATGTGCATGTGCACCAGGCTCTGCTCTTCCGGTTTCATGCACGCACACACGCACTCCCGTTTCGGCACTCGGTGCCAAAAAAGTTCGCCAACACTGATGTATCAAATTTTCTTTGCAAGAGTATGGACATGGTTTTTCATTGCCTATCCATGGGATTCTGTTTTGAACTTCTTCTAGTCAAAACCAGAATGCTTAAAGCAGGCCTGCCAAACTAGCAGCCTGTAGGCTGGATATGGCCTGCAGAGGCCACGCCCACCTTTACGCCCACCACCACAAAAGCAAAAAATGTTGCAATACATCATGATCCTGCCCGCGATGCGATTGAGTTTGACACACCTGGCCTAAAGTGTTTGAGGTGTCCCAGATTTGATCTGCTTATCTTTTTCCAATTCAGCCAACAAGGTAGGGTAGATTTAAAGCCATTACTTATTTCATAGAGGTTACCAAGTAGTCTATGAATGATTGCATGCTTATTAATCACTTCCACAAGTTTCAAAAGGATTCCAACCTTTCACTGTCTACAGAGAAAACCACAGGCATCAAACACACATCAGAGACTGATGAAACTCACCATCCCTCAACATAGGACTCTCAGTCCCATCTGCTATCATGCCCTCTTCATAGTCTTCCTCTGTGTAGATATACTCATACTCAGGCCTACTTGCTTTCAATATGTTTCGGTCCTGGCCCCCTATAAAACAGAGAAGGCTGATTCAAAAAATCTCAGGTAAGGAAGGCCTGATGAGAAAGAAGGAACAACAAATCTACCGAGTCCATGAAATAGGGCACACTTACAACTGTATTCCTAGAAAATATAATTGGTTTATTTATGAAGGTATTAAATTTCTAAGCCACCCAATTTCAAAATGAGTTTACAGATTAAAACACAAAAGGGCATGAAGAAGACATATTGTTTATATCATTTCTTTAGTAATGAGTAATTTAGTAATGCATCAGATAAAATATACCAAAAAAATATGTCAAATACAATAATATAAAATAAAAAAGAAGCAAAAAATAGGCATCAAGCCAATCGAAATTTTCAGTATTGCCCATTGTACTGTATTATGAATCAGCCACAGCTTCTGAGTGATTTTCAAAGGCACTTCCAGGTGATTCTAGGGCACTATAAATTATGAATGTCAATTAACTTGATGACTATTTTTTCTGCATTTTTATATTACTGTATTTGACATATTATTTGTTATATTTTATCTGTTGCATAAATTACTCATTACTAAAGAACTGAATTGAGCAATATTACATTACCGCTACTTATTCTTATTTCCCCTGGATTTTATCTATATAATAGTATATGCAACCTCCCTTCCTTTTCATAAGCTATTATAGAAATAGCACTTAGACTAATACAATGCTTCATAGTGCTTTATAGCACTCTCTAAATGGTTTACAGAGTCAGCATTGTATTCCCAACAATCTGGGTCCTCATTTTGTTCCAAGTAAAACAAAGCTAATCATATCCTGCCTCTTGTTTCGAAGAGAAGACTAGATGGTCAATCTGATAATGCCTGGCTTGCATTGGAATTCCAAAGTGGACTGAAAGGAAAGGTGAAAATACTTAATTCTTGCAAGGAAAGTGTGACAGCAAACATTTTATGCATAATAACATCAAGAAGCCTACAATGTGTGCAAGAAAAAAAAGGAAAAAATACTAAGAAACAAGACTCACCTTCCTCTTCCTCAGCATGGGACAGTTTAAGCACAGGGATTATTTGAGCTTTAACAGATGGGTATGGGTGGGTGGATGGATCATTGGGGAGATTACCTGGGGAAGAAGAAGCCACAATGTAAAGCTAAGTAGGCACATAACTGCCATAAAAATAATTGGCACATATTTGACATCCCCACCTCAAGAGAAGAAGTTTCCAGCTTCAAGAACCATCAGAAAACATATCGCCTTTTGAACTTTTCTATAAAAGTTAGTGAGTAATAATTATGTACATAGAGAGGAGAGAGTTCTCAAATAAAGCTGATGTAATCTATCTATCTATCTATCTATCTATCTATCTATCTATCTATCTATCTATCTATCTATCTATCTATCTATCTATCTATCATCTATCTATCTATCTATCTATCTATCTATCATCTATCTATCTATCTATCTATCTATCTATCTATCTATCTATCTATCTATCTACCTATCTATGGCTGTGTGTGTGTGTGTATGTTCTAGCATAACTCTGGAACGCCTCGAGCAATTTCAACCAAACCAAAGAGATGACTTACTCTCTGGAAACCAATACTGTGGGGGTAAGACACCCCTAAAACCCCTCGGGGGGGTGTTCTGTTAAGATACAGCCTGTTGTGTCTTAAAATGGCTTCTACTGTACTGCCGTAAAATGAATTCTACTGTGCAATGTGTTGCAGCACAATTGAGTTGCCATGGTAATGGATTCACAGTACTCCACAAAGGGTCTCTCTCTGGTAAGGAGGAAAATCCAACATTAGAAATTATGTTTGGTCCAGACATTTTCCCCCTATAAATAAATACCTGGGCAATGCTGGGTTATCGGCTAGTCAGTAATACAAAAAATGGAAAAATCTGTATTCCTCAAATGTTTTACATATCTGGTATATTTAGGAGTGATATATTGTCTCAGATTACAAGTACTACAGAAAGGAAGACAATTAGAAAATACTTACGCCGTTCAGAAACAGAGAACTGGCTTCCACAAGCTGAAATGAAAAATAGAGAAACAATCCATTCAACAGGACACCCATTTTGTGAAAAGTGACCATCCGGCAGTTTTTAAACAGAAATGCAGTTCTAGGTGGAGCATAAGGGTCACTATTTTTTTCACAGGAATTTCGGGGAAGCTGGAGTTTTGCTGCAATTTTAATGCCTCAACTTTTTATAACCAGGATGATACAGTAGATGTCCTATTATCTTCTTTCAGCTCTAACTTGAATCCTATTGCTTAAATCAGTGTTTTGCAATTCTAGAAACATTAAGATGTGTGAACTTCAACTTCATGTTGGCTGAGGAATTTTGAGAGTTGAAGTTCACACATCTTAAAGCTGCTGAACACTAGGTTAGACCAGTGGTAGTCAAACTGGTCACTACCACCCACTAGTGGGCGTTCCAGCTTTCATGGTGGGCGGTAGGAGTTTTGTCCAATACCTTTTTTTAATTTAATTGACTTCCCTACTTTATTAATCAAAATTACTGTGGAATCGGTGGGCAGTTAGAAAATTTTACTACTAACAGAAATTCAAAAATGGTCGGTAGGTATAAAAAGGTTGATTACCCCTGGGTTAGACTGATGCAATTAGGGCTTTTAGTAGTTTTTCAATTCGTGTTGTGGTTTCTTTTGATTTAACAGATTAACAGAGTTAGAAGGGACCTTGCAAGTCATCTAGTCCAATCCCCTGCCCAAGCAGGAGACCCTACATCTGCTTCTACCTAGGATGGAACTCCCAACTTCCTGATTGTGAGGCAAGAGCTCCACCTCTAGGCCACAGCTGCAGATGACTTTGATTTGTGCAGTTTAAGTTCTCAATAATTTGCTTTTTCTCCATAATGGTTAGGGCTCACAAAAAAGAATTTAGCTACAGACAGATTTTAGTAACTTAGATTTTCCTATCACGATGTTAATTCCCAAATAAAGTTCACACAAGTATCAGCCTCAACAGTACTTTCTTACAAGTTACACTTTGAGTATTTCTCTTTACAAACATTGTTCGTCCTACGAAAAACATGTTTGACTTCCCAAACTATTTTCCCTATGGTAATTGTCTCTAGCTGCTTCTTGTATGACAAACAAGGCAGAAGTAGCACACATCTACCTATGGGGCAGGACTTTGAAAAGTCCTGGAGTAAACAGTATATGACAGTGATTGCTAACCTTTTTTTGCTTGTGTGCCAAAAGTGGGGGGGAGCGCAGGGGGAACGTGCATGGGCATGCCACACCCATAATGCTATGTGCATGACCCTTTGCTTCTGGCATGCTTTTTTCGCCCTCCCCAGGCTCCAGAGGCTTTCTAGGAGCCTGGGGAGGGTGAAAACAGCCTCCCCCCCACCTCCAGAGGCTTCAGGAGCTTCCCTGAAGCCTCCAGAGGGCGAAAAACGGCCTCAAAAGAAGGCCTAAATCATCTGGCCAGAGCACACATGCACGCTGGAGCTGACAGGGCAATGCCTCGCACGCCCTAAGAAATGGTTCCACGTGCCACCTGTGGCACCTGTGCCATAGGTTCGCCATCATGGGTATATGACATCCAAAATCCTCCCCACTGTTGCAAATGTATCTGCAATTTCCCTAGTAAGCACACATCCAGTTAAAAAAAGATGAAATAGATCCTAATCCCAGATTTCTAACCTACTGATTTGGATAGAACAATACATTGCTAAACCAAGCACATGAAAAACACCAGGCATAGCTGTTCCATTGAATAACCATGCTTCAGCACCATCCAGGGCAGATATGAGTTGAACTGTTTACAAGAAAATGAGAATATGGCTATGAAGAGTCTAGAGGGAAAATGGCAGGGTTGAAGGGTCCAATTAGCCTTACGTACCACAATGTTGACTCATCTCTTGCCTGACAAATTGTCGGACTTCTTCTTCCTGCAAAAAAGCACAAAGCAAATAATACGGAACTAATTAATAATAATAATAATTTAATTTATAACCCGCTCTCTCTCCCCGAAGGGACTCGAGGCTGTTCATTCATTCATTCATTATAATTGCTGTTCATTCATTCATTCATTACACAGATATCCCACCCACAATCCAAATGGACTCTCAGCAGTTAATTACAAAGCAATAATGATTTATTTATTAGATTTATAGTCTGATATTATTTTACTTTATGACTATTTATCTATTATACATATTGTGCACGATTACTCAAGCAGCTTAGAAATAGCAATAAAAACTGCAAAAACCCATAAAAACATAATAAAAACTCCCATTGTCCTTCTAAACCAGAGGTTTGCAAAGTTGGCTCTTTTAAGACTGGTGGACTTCAACTCCCAGAGTTCCCCAGCCAGCTATGCTGGCTGGGGAACTCTGGGAGTTGAAATCCACCAATCTTAAAAGAGCCAACTTTGCAGACCCCTGTCTAAACAATACTCCCTCCCCCCATCAATATACAATTTTACTAAGCTCCAGCCTCCCTGTAGCACAAAGCGGGTGGGAAGAACCAGCTCTTTAATGCTTTCCAGAAGGGTAGGAGGATAGGGGTCTGCTGAATCTCAAGGGGAAGTGTATTTCAAAGGGCAAGGTCTGCTCCCAAGGCAGCAGTGTGTCTAGGCCTCCCATAAATGTGGGAAATCATCCTTTCCATTTTCTTCATCAAATCCTTCCAAAGCAGCATCCATGTCAAAGCAAAATACAGCAGAGAGACTTCTGAAAGTCTGGAATGTGAACAATCAACTATAGTGCTTAATTAAATGTAATTTTTGGTAAAGGAAAAAAAAAAAGCCTGCTGCTGCTGCAGCCACCTAAAATGAATTTAGGAATGCACAAATCGCAATCCTGTCTCAGGATTCTGATTCAGAATGTTACTAGGCTTCGGTTTCATTCACTAGTAGAAAGCTGGCAAAAACAATAAACAAATGTCCTCAGGCCAATGTATTGGAAAGGCCTTTCTCCTCACCGTCATGCCAGGTATTCCTTTTTCTCCTCTTAAGCCATCCAGCCCTGGACTTCCCTGTCAATATGCAAACAAACAACCAAAGTAATTAAATCAAAGCATTTGGAGCTGAAAAACATGCTCACTTGGAAGAATATCTGCGATACACAATTTTCATTTATTTTAAAAAAATGTATATGGTTTATAAGTAAAGTTGGATAACAACAAAAGCAAATGAGCTTGGCATCATTCCGATTTAGACTGGTTTCACACAAAAGGCTAAGTCATCGATTATTAAATAAATCATAATAGGTTTAAATAACATGCCCAACCATAGTAAATCTTCCGTCAAACTGGATGGCCATCAATGAATATGTGAACGTAAGAGTTTCTCAATCTATTCGGGACAGTCAAATTGAGCTAAATAGCTCAAAATAGATCTATCCTAGTCTCCCTTATTTATTTATTTATCAGCTCAAAACCTAACACACATGTAAAAAAAAAAGGACACAACGAAACTAATAGCTTTCTGTCTAGATGGTCTCTGGTGAAGAGCCGAAAGGCGGAAAAGGAAAGCAGTATGCTTCCTCGCTTAATTGGGGCTTACCAGGGTGTTGTGACACAAGCATATACTTATTTCACCTGTCTCAGGTGATCAGGAGGAGAACCTGGTGGCTTCATGGCTAAAAGCTTTAAGACTGGTTTATATTTATCTACTAGCGATTTTGACTTGGTGATGTTTGGAAAATGGGAGACTTTGCCACTGTGGACCTTGGAAGAAGCACTTCGAAAGCACAACTGTACTCAGCGGCTGACCTCTGTGACCTGCGGGAGTCCCCCCTCTCACAGATTTGTCCCTCAGCTTTAACGAGGGCCTACCACGATGATGGGTTCGTTAACCAAGAGAGGTGGTCAAAGTGGAAATTAAGGGGGGTTTTAATTAAAATTTTAATCCAGATCTTAAGGGGCTCCAGGGAAGGTGAGGGTCAAACCAAAATTAGGGTGGTGGGTGAGGGGGAAAACCCACCGGGGAATGTCTCCAGGCTGGCTAGCGGTCCTGATGGGGTGGGCGTAGTGTCTAGAATTGGGGAGGGGGGGAGGTTCTGTCCAACAGAGGGCTATTCCATCAAGACTGTGTGTGGGAGGGGCAGGTATGCCAGGAGCCGAGGGCCATATCATATAAAGGGAGGGCGCACCCGCTGTTTGTGAGTGGTGGCACGCTCCGGCCCTCATGGCTCCCCTTGCAACCCAGGGGGTTTAGGATCTCAGGGCCTGGGCCTTTGGCTGATGTTGTGTAATGCCAGGTCCGTGGTTAATAAAGCCCCCCTCATTCACGATCTGGTTTTGGAGGGGGGGCGGACCTGGCGGGTATTACGGAGACCTGGCTGGGCCAAGAGGGGGGGTGCCCCTCGTTGAAATGTGCCCACCGGGTTACCTTGCAGTTCATCAGCCACGAGCCCAGGGTCAGGGTGGGGGGGGGGGTAACGGTTGTCATAAACGAGGGTCTGGACCCGAGGGAGACCACTGTACCACAGACAGCCGGCTGTGAGTCTCTATGTGTGAAGTGGGGTCATGGGAGGCAGCTTGCTGAGTGTACCTGGCTCCCAGCTACATATCAGCAGCCCTACCCGAGCTTCTCAATGTGATAGCCGAGATGGCGGTTGATACCCCCAGTCTGCTAGTCATGGGGGATTTCAACCTGCCATCAATAGGCGAGGCATCTAAGACGGCACGGGAATTCATGGCCTCCATGACGGCCATGGACCTGACTCAGTTAGTTCATGACCCCACGCACACTGGAGGACACACGCTGGACTTAGTTTTTGTCTCCGGCCAGTGGTTGAATGATCTGGGTTTAGGGGAAATAGCCGTTGAACCTCTGTCATGGTCAGATCACTCTCTCCTTCGGCTGGGCTTTCCAACCGCTGCATCCCACCGCGGGGAGGCGGAACCGGAAGTGGTGAGATGGTTCCACCCCAGGTGCCTGATGGACCCTGAGAGGTTCCAGATGGAGCTTGGGCCAATACCTGAGACCCTGACCCACGACTTGACTGAGGACCTAGTTGCCGCTTGGAATAGTGTGGCCATGGGGGCCCTGGCTGTGGCTTCTGGTGTCACGATATAGCCAGTTGGTTCCATCTCTGGCTATTGGGGGCGAGTCATTGGCCCCTACAGAGAGGGCTCGCAACTTGGGTGTCCTCCTGGACTCTTGGCTATCTCTAGAAGACCATATGACAGCGGTGGCTAGGGGGGCTTTTTATCAGGTTCGCCTGATACGCCAGTTGCGCCCCTTTCTGGATCGTGACACTTTACGCACGGTCACTCAAACCCTCATCACCTCCCGTCTGGACTACTGCAATGCTCTCTACATGGGGCTCCCCTTGAGGTGCACCCGGAGGCTTCAGTTAGTTCAGAATGCGGCTGCGCGGGGGATTCTGGGAGCGTCTAGATGCTCTCACGTGACACCTCTCCTGTGTGAGCTGCACTGGCTGCTTGTGGCTTTCCAGGTGCGCTTCAAGGTACTAGTAACCACCTTTAAAGCACTCCATGGCAAGAGACCTGGTTACCTGCAAGACCGCCTCCTGCTACCAAACACCTCCCACCGACCAGTTCGCTCAGACAGAGAAGGCCTCCTCAGGGTGCCGTCGGCCAGGTAATGTCAGCTGGCGACCCCTAGGGGGAGAGCCTTCTCTGTGGAAGCTCCTGCCCTCTGGAATGACGTACCCCCTGACCTACGGATGACCACGGACCTGTGCCTTTTCCTTCGGGCCTTCAAGACCTATTTATTTCGTGTGGTTGGCCTGGCGTAGTTTTAATTGTTTTTAGTAGGGGTTTTAGTAGGGTTTTAGGACAGGCTAATCATTTAATATATTTTTAACGTATTTTATGTTTTATACTATTGATTTTTATCGTTGCCTGTACACCGCCCTGAGTCCCGAAAGGGAGAAGGGCGGTATAAAAATCTAAATAATAATAATAATAATAATAATAATAATAATAGTAATAATAATAATAATAATAATAATAATAATAATAATAATAATAATAATAATAATAATAATAATAATAATAATAATAATAATAATAAAATAAATAAATAAATCTGCCTAACATGTAAATATAGCCCCGGTTCAAATCCCAGTAAAGGTATGGCTAGCTGATGAAAGCTAAATACCTCAAAATAGATCTATCATAGTCTCCCTTATTTATTTATTTATCAGCTCAAAACATAACACACACACACACATATACAGCATAGCCAGGACATATTTGGAGATATATTCAAATATATCCAAGTAGCTGTTGAGTTAGTGTTTGTTCATACCCCTCTTAATTCAGAAATAGGATGGAGGGAGAGGGAAAGCATTCTGGTAAGTAAAGATAGTTCATAATCATAATGTATTTGCAAACCTGTTCTCCCCTTTCTCCAGTCATGCCTTGTGGTCCTGGAGCTCCTACAACTCTCTCACCTGCAGGGCCTCTTTCACCCTATAAGAGGAAACCAAGCACATCAATCATGTCAGCACATAGGAGCCCTCAAAATGGAGTCATTTCATAGGGCCAGACACCCCTTCTAGCCCTTCCTTATTTTCTCCCTCCCTTCCTTCCCAGAAATGGTATTTTGAAGAGGTACATCTTATCAACCTGTACCACTGTGCACCACTAATGTTGAATAATGCTAATTATGTTAGTGATGATATATCATTTATATATTTTGTTTAATTTTAGGTTTTATTGCTTTCAATACAGCGATCTGCCTTGTTTTTTTATTTCTTGGAAGAAATGGAAAAGAAGAAAATAAATTAAGGAAAATAGATTTAAAGTTAAGGACCGCTACTTTTTAAAAAGAACTGAGATTAGTATGTCATTTGTCTTTGGGTGGAATTGGTTCATAAGTTCAAAGTGCTCTGGACTCATAGCACCTGTCAAGGAGCAGGTGAGAGCTGTGGCCCACATGGCTCTGGGGTTATGTCTGGTGCACCAGTTATAAGCAGTTCTAAACTGGAAGGCTCTTCATACAGCTGCTCATATCTCAATCATCTCTCATTTGGGTGACTCCAGTTGACCCTATGCAGGCTGTCCCTGAAGATCCCTCGGAAGCCTCATCTGATCCAGAATGCAACGGCTCAAGTACTGATGGCCATCTATGTAGCACAGGGGTGTAAAACTGGTGGGCTAGATGTATCCTGCACAGGCCATGCCAACCCCAACTCTGCGAAGGGGAAAACATTGCGAAATGTGATGGCAACGTGAGTTTGACACCTGTGATGCAGCACCTATACGTGGAGAGCTGCACTTTGCCCAGGATATTATTAGCCAAGAATCTACCTCCTACTAAAGGTTGGCATAGAGCAAATTACTAAAGATTGTACTTGAGTATTAGTTGGATTATGTCCACCCCTAAGGTAGAAAGGAATGAGCAAAAGAAAGAAAGGCAAAGCGCAGTCTAGCCATACTGTTCTTTTGTGGAGATTAAAATGCAATCATTTGATTACAAGAAGTACCAGGACACAAAAGCTTATATCAGGCAATTCTGCACAGGATGATCTATAACAGCGCTTCTCAATCTTAGCAATTTTAAGATGCATGGACTTCAAATGCCAGAATTCCTCAACCAAGTCATTCTGGCTGGGGAATTCTGGTAGTTGAATTCCACCCTCTTAAAGTTGCCAAGGTTGGGAAACCTTGACCTAGAGTTTTGACAATAACAATCAAACAGTCCAATGGTGAATACTTACTTTCTGCCCTTGAATTCCTTCTGGGCCTTTGGGGCCAATGTTGCCAGGTGGACCAGGAGGCCCAGGGGCTCCATCATTCCCTACAGGTCCTGAGGAACCTATAATCCCTGGAGTACCCTACCAATAGAGATTTGAAGAATTCTTACATAGAGATTTCACTTGCAAAGAAATTTAACTATCCTGCTTTTGCATGGATCGCTATTCTGCTAACTAGGTTGGAATGTAAAAGTTTGTATAGCACTAGAATAGAATTTATTTTTGAACGTCTGATTAGTTTTTGCAGAATGGAGTAATTCACTCTTGTTAAAATTGTTTATAAATATTTAAAAATAACATCTCTTTTTATTGTATCATATTTTTTGCAAAAATTATTTGAGTGCAACCGTTCAAGATAATTTTGGCTTTTGTCAATCCTGTTGAATGTTTCTGATTTAAGCAGAAGACTATACATAAGGAAAAGTAATCTCAATTTAGTATTTCTATGAATCCAGTAAAAAAGTCTATATATATATATAAATACTCATTTATGACTTCTTTGAGTGATATCTCTTTATTTGTGTAACTCAATAAATCAGGTTTACTGTATTATTTGTTATATTATCCTCATTATGCATATAAGCCTAGATCTGTTTTAAAAGATAGAGTCCTGGCAATCTTCCCCAAAGCAGAAATCTTATAACTTGTAATTAACTGAGGTCGCACAATGACTCTGAACAGTATTAAAACAATTTCTGCATATGTTTCTCTAATAATGAATAACAAATGGAACTAATTATTTTATGAAAATTAATCTGCAAGATTTCAGATGATAAATTATCTGCACAATTAATTTAGGCTGCTTTTTGGAAAGTTTCAACTGGAGCAAGTAAAAGTCCAAAGACACATAACTCTGATACAAAGGTTTGTTTTTTTGAGACTAAAATGAATTATAAAAGAATTCCAGCAACTTGTGTATCAAATACAAGCTCTAGTTATAATGAAATTAAGGTTTTGAACTATTATGTTTTTGGGCAGGAAGAATAATTCTGTCTGTTTTGATATGGGACAAGTTTACAAGCATTTCTCCTATTGTGAGAACTGGTTCTCAAAGGGACTGAAATCTAGGCAATTTGATGTAGAAAACCAAAAGATTATTCTGTTTATAGGTGAATTTCTATTGTTTTGATTGTAAATTAAATGGTTGAATTCATCCACAGTAAGGATTTTATATATATTCATTTATCTATATCCATCTCTAGCTATAGCATCTATATCTATTTGTCTCCAAGTACAGCTTTAAAAGCATGGCATTTCATTGAATTCCGGGTCTTTAAAGTATTTATTGCATTAATTTTTTCCCATTACTCTTAAATGAAAGAATAGCACACCCTTTCGCCCTTTTCTCCCTGATCTCCTCTGGATCCTTTCCCGCCATCAAAACCTCTGTCGCCCTATAGGAGAAATAAATAAATAAATATATAAATGGTATGATCTGTATAGAAATAAATCATGCAGTCATATGCCACTCTCCCCCATCCCCAATGTGTGTATGTGTATCTTACATATGCAAAAAAAAAAGTTTACTTCATGGTAAAAAAAATTCATAGAGGCTGATTTATTAGTGATTGGTTGAACCAATCAAAATGGAGACAGCACCATTCCCCACCCAAATTCAAATCTTACATAGACAACAATATTGCAAGGCAACCCCAACCTTTGAAGGAGGCCTGTCTGGATGTAGGAAAAGATGTTCTCGTTCTCTCTCTCTCTCTCTCTCTCTCTCTCTCTCTCTCTCTCTCTCTCTCTCTCTCTCTCTCTCTCTCTCTCTCTCTCCCTCCCTCCCTCCCTCCCTCCCTCCCTCCCTCCCTCTCTCTCACACACACACACACACACACACACACACACACACACACACACCTTCAATATTGATCTACTGACACTTTATATATACTAAGTATATACATCAAATCTGGGCTGGCTCTATTCCCCCAAATCCACAGTACGGGCATCTTTGATATCAGCCATTAAGCAGAGTCATGTATCTTTCGTTTGTGGTGCTAGCATTTTTTTTCTTCCCATATAAGCTCATTACTTTATATCACTGTTTTGCAACCTTGGCAACGTGAAGAGGTGCAGACTTCAACTCACAGAATTTTCCAGTCAGCTTTGCACTATGCTATTCTATGATGTAT
The DNA here is from genome assembly GCA_039707465.1 of Rhabdophis nuchalis. NCBI lineage: Eukaryota > Metazoa > Chordata > Lepidosauria > Squamata > Natricidae > Rhabdophis > Rhabdophis nuchalis. The sequence goes on from CM077646.1 coordinate 74,254,192, forward strand.
TTTTACTACACTATTATATCATCTATTCATTATTCTATACCTTTGGACCAATGAGGCCTTCCTTCCCAGGGATTCCCGGTGTCCCAGACATGCCAATCTCTCCCTAGGAAAACATAACAAAAGGTATAAGTTGTTCTGTTCAATTATATGGCCTGCTCTACTGCCCCATTAGAAGAAACTTGAGACACTTACAGGGTCACCCTTCTTTCCAATAAGGCCCATTCGGCCTGGTAACCCTGGCTCTCCCTAGAACAGAAGGGAAAAATGTTTTAGCTGGAAAGGGCAAAGCAAAAGAAAATGTAGACACTAATATTGCAACAGGCTTAGTGAACGTCTTTGCTATGGTAAAGATTCCCCAAGTTATTATATATCTATCCCAGAACAGACTATGAAAATGTCCAGAATTCTAGACATATCCAGAATTCTGTCCTTAAGGAGGAAAGCCTTGTATGTAACCTGAGAGAAACTGGTGGAAGAAAAAAAACATATTTATTTTTTACTATTGATTTCAATCCTCCCTTCAGAGGGCTGTATATTTTCAATTCCTATCTTCCATAATGTTTTTTTTAACAATATTCCAAATTATCATTATGCACCTTAAAAACAAACAAACATCAAAAAGCAAGTGGACAGAATCGCATTCAATACAGCCAAATATCCTATTTATAGAAACAGAGGCACTCTCATTTTGACCACAAACCAAAAGATAAATAAGAAGAGATAATCTGTCACCTCTGATTGCTTCAAAATTTGAAGCATATTTCTGTCAGCCTTGCTCAATAGAAATTGGGGATAGAAAGATGGATCCAAAAGAGGTAAGGTAAAATAAACAATAGATAGTTCAACTCCCTTCTTTTAGTCTCTACTTTTGAGATTAGATACTTTAAATCAGGACAGTTTTGTCAACAACGGTCGTGGCATGGGACATAATTCAGATTCTGATGCTGACAACACTGCTGAAGTGGAGTCTGTAGATCAGTAGTTCTCAACCTTCCCTTTAATACAGTTCCTCATGTTGTGGTGACCCCCCAACCATAAAATTGGTGTCTCGGTTCCTAAGACCATCGAAAATATGTGTTTTCCAATGGTCTTAGGCGACTCCTGTGAATGGGTCGTTTGACCCCCAAAGGGGTCGCGACCCACAGGTTGAGAACCACTGCTGTAGATCATCAGCGTTGGGAATCATCAAACCATGATCAACCTCAGGCATCTCCTGATCAGCTAGAGCAATTGGATGATGAGGCATAACTGCCAAATCCCTTGTCTTGACACATACATCAGTGAGCAGAGCAAGGTTGTACAATGAGGCTCCTTGCTAGGCAAAGGGCAAGACCTAAGTAATTGCATCCAGCTGTTTGCAGGTAGATTTATGTTGCTACTTTGTCTTCAGTCTTCATTGGTTGTTTGGAATTCCAATTGAGTACTTATGTTCCTATGTTTCCTTGCTCTTGAATCCTTGAGTACTGAACTGGCAGACTATTCCATTTGACTCATTTGATTCCTGGAATGAATTTGGACCATCCTCTTGGTACTTGAGCTTCAAACAGAATTATTCAAGCAAGCACCTTTTGCAAAGACCCTGATCTAGGACTTTGTCTATTGTTATCTGCCTAGTTGTGGTAAATAACTCTATTTTGTGTCTGGTCCCATCATATCAGTGTGGTCAAAAAACCTAGTAACTGAATTCTCTTCCCAATACTCATATTCACTGGCAATGCTTTGCAAGTTCCTCTTAATTGAACAAACAAGGAAGTGTTTATGAGCCATTTCATATGTTTATCAGACCAGAGGTGGTATTCAGCCGGTTTGGACTGGTTTGGGCATACAAGTAGTGGAAATTTTGAGTAGTTCGAAAAACGAGCACCTCTGACTGTCCCCACCATTCCCTATCCTATATTCCCTTGTTTTTAAGGTCAGCTGATTTGCGTGGCAGAGCAGATTGCTGCGCCACAGCTGATCTAAAAACCAGCTCAGTTTATCAGCACTGACACCAAGGGCGGTCTTTGAGTGCTGCGCATGCATGAAGCACACTCTCATAGAACTGGTAGGAAAAGATTTGGAAGCCCACCTTTGTTTCGGACCCACCATCGCCTTATCATTTATGTGAGTTCATAAAAATGATTCTAAGGTCAATATATACAATACAATACAATAGCAGAGTTGGAAGGGACCTTGTAGGTCTTCTAGTCCAACCCCCTGCGTGGACAGGAACCTTATACCATTTCAGACAAATGGCTGTCTAACATCTTTTTAAAGACTTCCAGGGTTGGGGCATTCACAACTTCTGGAGGCAAGCTGTTCCAGAGGTTAATTGTTCTAACTGTCAGGAAATTTCTCCTTAGTTCTAAGTTGCTTCTCTCCTTGATTAGTTTCCACCCATTGCTTCTTGTCCTGCCCCCAGGTGCCTTGGAGAATAGTTTGACTCCCTCTTCTTTGTGGCACCCTCTGAGATATCGGAACACTGCTATCATCTCTCCCCTGGTCCTTCTCTTCATCAAGCTAGACATACCCAGCTCCTGCAGCCGTTCTTCATATGTCTTAGTCTCCAGTCCCCTAATCATCTTGGTTGATATAAGTGCCACTCCATATGTTCCCAGAATTCTTCCATTGCACACATTTGCTGGTGCGTTTTAAACATAATGATAGCCAGAAATTTTCTATAGAGGGCCCCGCTGGAAAAATAATCACCGCAGAGATGTTCACAAGAGTCTCCTCTTATATAAACAAATTTTCTTTGCCCTAAGTAATTCTTTGCATCATGGTCATCAAGGATATATTCAAGCAAAGATGCACTTCTTTTCTAAATGCCTGCTATTGGTGACTTCTTTTATCAGGGAATAAGATGTAAGAACCATTCTGTTTCATAAAAAAAAATTATGCTCCTTTGCCTGAATGTCTGTCAAAGTATTTTACTTCTTCCCCAAGCAATCTTAATTTTAGTTAAATTAATTTGGGTTAATTTTTACTTAATGTCTCATAATGCAAAGGAATCAAAGAGTAAATCTGGCAATCACCTTCTCACCCTTATCTCCATCTTGGCCACAGGCTCCTTTCATTCCCCGATCGCCCTGTAACAAAAATAAAATGAGAACCTCAAACAAACATAACATTTATGCACATCTCCAATTATTGATTGTACTTATTTTTAGAATTTCTTTCTAAAACAAGAAGAGAGGAAAAGCTAAGAAACAAAAAGCCCCTACCAAATATAATATAAGCAACATTAACAAAGCAAAAACTACATGATAACTTACTTAATATTTTGAAAGCCATAAGAAATTGGTAAGATAAAGGCCTGATTAAAAAAAGATAGGAACCTCTGTCCAAATTTTTATCTCCAGTGAAATATGATGCAAACTGGCATGCAGAGATCAAACCTCCTTGTCAGTATAAGGGCTAGGTTGCTCTTTTTGCAGTTAAATCTAATAGCAATAGCAATTACATATATGTCACTTCATAATGATTTATAGCCCTCTCTAAGTGGTTTAACAGAATCAGCATATTTCTCCCAACAATCTGGGTTCTCATTTTACCAACCTCCGAAAGATGGAAGGCTGAGTCAACCTTGAGTCAGTGAGAATCGAACTGCTGGCAGTCCTCAGAATTAGCCTGCAGTACTTCATTCTAACCACTGCACAACCACAGCACCAATGCTTTTGTGTAGCTTCTGATACCATCATACAAGTAGCTCTTTTCTGAGCTAATGTGCTCCTCTCCTTTGATATTTTCCCTCCATCAGCTTCACAAATCTTTGTGACGGAGGTCAGTACCATATGACCTGGAGGGAAATCTCTTGAACTTATAAGAAGATAAATATAACCATGGTAGATCGCACCTTTGGGCCTCGCATTCCAATGGGTCCCATTTCTCCTTTCTCCCCTCTGTTTCCAGGAATACCATCCTTCCCAGCTTGACCCTGGAGAAATAAAGGCAATATGATTCTCTGACACAGAACTGCACAATTGTAGGCAGAAACTGTGACACATAAAAAGCACTCACCGGCTCTCCTGGTTCTCCAGATTTACCAATTTCCCCCTATGTAAAGGAAAACAGCCAGTATATAAATACCTGATAGGAATATAAACCAACCAGTAGATATGCAACCATGAATGAAGAAATAATCTCTTGCCTTTTGCCCACTGGGTCCTCGTGCACCAGGGAAGCCTGTGGATCCTTTCTCACCTAGTTCACCTTTTACTCCCTAAGTTAAAATTGCAAATTACAGACAAATGTGAGTGCCAGATCAAGAGAGAGAGAAATAAATGCCTATCCAATTCCTGTGCTCAAAAAAAAAGGAAGTATTAATAATGATTCCATGCTGTAAGTAGAGTTCTCCATATAAATGTGGGCATAATGCTTTCAATCAGGGGTGGGCTGCTGGGGGTTCGCATGAATTCAGGCGATCCTCTAGCTGGGATTCTGCCCAGTTCGACGAGCCCTCAAATGCCACCCCAGCTGACCACCGCCCACCCTGCCCCTCTCATCCCTCCCCTCTGGGGAGTCTCCACATGGCCCATTCATCATGCCAGGTAAGTGGTAAAGTATTAACACTTCACGTGATCTTGATTCTATCCCTCTGTTTATGTAGCCTAGAACTGTGTTGGCTTTTTTGGCAGCTGCTGCACACTGCTTGCTCAGTGTGTCCACTAGGACTCCAAGATCTCTTTCACAGTTACTACTATTGAGCAAGGTACCACCTATACTGTACCTGTGCATTTTGTTTTTCTTGCCTAAATGTAGAACCTTACTTTATTTGGCAACATGCAGAGTTTCATAACTCAGAAACACAATGAGCAAACAGAAATCTCTGTGGCAGCTGTCAGGAGCTACAAACAGTGGGTGTGAGCTCTGACAAGGCCTAAAGATCTAATTTTGCCATTTTGACCATGATCCCTTCTCCAGTGAAAAAAAGTTATCAAATTCAGCTATGGCATTGGAAAACGCAGGATGAAAAGCTTCACTATGGAATGCTTTCAGGTGATGCACACAGATCACACCGACTTCCTTCTGCACTCTAATACAGGTACTGGTTCCTTTAGCCCTCAGTGCCTCTAGAGCAGGGGTCTCCAACCTTTGCAATTTTAAGTCTGAAGGACTTCAGCTCCCAGACTTCTCCAGCCAGCAAAGATTTTTAGGAACAATTTTAGCTCTTTTGAGGAGCCAGCATCTTCCTTTTAACATATTAACAGAGTTGGAAGGGACCTTGCAGGTAATCTAGGCCAACCCTCTGCTCAAGCAGGAGATTCTACATCTGCCTCTACCTAGGATTGAACTCACAACCTCCTGATTGGGAGGTTAGAGCTCCACCTCTAGGCCACAGCAGCAGATATCTGTGAGGGATACAGCAAAACTTGGGCCTTTGCCTGCTTTCTTACCTGCCTGGCACAATCCAAATTCCTCGCCTATCCTGATAAATGCAACCCAAAGATCTGCCCCAGTACCTTCTCTCCAAGGATTCCGTGATCTCCTTTGTCACCCTTCTCCCCTTCCATTCCTTTTAGGCCACGTTCGCCCTAGAAAAGTGCAAGAGAAAAATATATATGCCTTTTAAATCATTAATGAGAGCCACTTTGATATAGGGATTAAACTCCAGGATAAACACTGGGAGGCTGTGAGTTCTAATCCTGCCTTGGGCACAGAGCCAGATAGGTAGCCTTGGGCCAGTCACTTTCTCTCAGCCCTCAAAAAAAAAAAAAAGCAATACAGAGATGGTATTCAGCAGTTCTGACCAGTTCTGGAGAAACGCTGGGGAAATTTTGAGTAGTTCGGAGAACCGGTAAATACCACCTCTGAGTGGTCCACCCTCCATCTATTCTCTGCCTCCCGAGTTCCAGCTGATTGGGAGGAAATGGAGATTTTACAGTAACCTTCCCCTGCCACGGCCACACCCACCAAGCCACACCCACAGAACTGGTAGTAAAAAAAAATGAATCCCACCACTGCAATGGCAAAGCATATTAGGAAAAGCTTGCCAAGAAAACTGCAAGGACTTGTCCAGACAGAATCAGACACAATTGAATGGAAGGGGGGGGGGGGGGGGAAATCAATGGCAAGAGAATCAAAAATGAAGTAGAAGGGCTATTACGAAAGAACATCTGGATTGATTTTTAAGAAGTATATAAAAAGAGATTTATTTTTTTTAAAAAGGGTGATGCAATTTAACTACAACAGAAATTAAGAGTTTTTGTGTGTCATATTGCTTACTGGTTCTCCTTTGTTTCCTCGGAGACCTGCTGGGCCTTCCACAATGACAGTATCTCCCTATAATTGAGAAAATATAACAATCAAGAAGGATCTAAATACTTCCAATTGTTCAGTTTCCATTTCTGCTCTGAACTAATACAATTTTTCTGTAATGCAAACTGTTCCATAATACAAACATGTTTTCTGTAATGCAAACTGTTCCATAATACAAATATTTTATTTGAAATATGGCAAAAATCAACCCATAAACCAATTCTGAGAAAAGTAATCAATTATCTCACAGCTAAGAAATGATCAGGGATTCATATCATACTTTCTGCTGGTCCTACCTGGAGAGACCCAGGACTTAACCTTGCAACTTTTGCCTGAAAAATCTGTGCGTGATTGAGTTTGAATGCCTTCTTCCTTCAAATAATGCCATTTGGTAAAAGAAGGAACTTGGGAGATTTCTTACATCTTCTTTTTTAAGGTTAGGATAATGTGTACCAGATGAAAATGTATGTATGTACGTATGTACGTACGTACGTATGTATGTATATATGTATATATGTAAATACATACATACATAGCTATAAATTTGTCAGTAGACTGGTATAAATGCTGGCTTGCTTTGAAGAGTTTGTTCATTCATTCATGTATTTTCTAAGGCTTGCCAAGCAAGTTTATTTTGCAATAGATATTACCAGCTAATGCAACTTAATCTTTCCAAAACTGGAATACTTACTTTGTCTCCTTTCAGCCCCATAAGTCCAATGTCACCCTAAGAGGAAAAAAAGTATAATTATACATTGATTTACATAATTTATTATTGTCAGTGATCTAGCACTCTTAGATCAATTTGATTATAAATATATAGATGGATGATATTAAGGCTAATAACTATATTGCATGGCGCTTCACATCAGAAAGCAATATAATAAGCCCTTGCTTCCAGGAATCTACAGTCAGACTTTGGTAGAGATATTTTGAAAACTCATCTGATTTCACTGTGGCCTGGGTGCTTGCTTATAAAGGAGCCAACTTATTATGAGGACTAGATAAGCAATGTAAGGGAAAGGGGACACTGTAATTACATATGTTTTACAGGCTGGTTCTTTGTCTATCCCAAAGGTGTTTTGACAGAATTCAGATTTGCAGCATAACAGGTGTTTGGCAACAGGAAACGCCAGACATTTAGCTACTTTTCTTCATTCATTCCAAAGCTAAGAACTATATTAATAAAATGATTTTATTTTTCAGCATTAGAAATAGGACAGAGCAGGAAGATTCTATTCGTCATAACAGCTGTCCCACCCCATTCTTACTTACTTTGTCACCTCTCTCCCCTCTGTTTCCAGGAGGGCCCTAAAGACAAAATAGAATGCTTAAATGCAAAATGCTTATGCTTCAGAGTAAACAAACAGAGGAAAGAAGATTGAATGAGATATTTACCGCAGGCCCTCGATCTCCCTCCAGACCTGGACGCCCATCTTCACCCTGAGGAAAGACAAATAAAACATTGACATAAAAGAAAAAGAATAACAGGGGCAGGGAAGCAGACAACTGTACATCAAGCCAAAGCTGACAATTTCCTATAAACCTCAGCCAGCTGATAAATCCCAAAATGCCACACTAACATTTATATTTTATTCCAACATTTTAAACTTCGCAATCCTTTTCTGAATGGAAAAATGCTTTTATAAAGAACAGCTTCTGAATATTTTAATAATATAATTTGCCCAAAGTTATATTGGATGGAAGAATCTCTAATCAATCTTAGTTTACAAAATCTAGATATCAATCCTTTGCCTTAATAGGAGGAAAACCAAGATATTACAGTACTGCTAAATATTTTCTGCTTCAGACTATGCCAAATCTAGCACAGTTAGTTCTGTGTGCTCATCTTTTGTTGTTGGTCAAATATGGTTAGAATTTGAGCATCAGAGCATGCAACACATCATATTTCACTTCGGGCTTTGATTTGTCAAAGTTTCTCTCCTAGTTTGAAACTGTTCTTTTGAGTGAGAAATGAATTGCCTTTGAAAATTTTAGCTGAAAACTGTGTGAATTTTGGAATATTCCATCTCAATCACAATCTCAGGGGGAAAAAAGCTACCTTGCATGAAAATAAATTTAATTTTTAAGTTCCATCAGTACGCTGATGACACCCAGCTGTACTTCTCTATCCCTAACGATGCCGTCGAAGTGATGTCCCGGTGTTTGGAGGCGGTGCAAGTCTGGATGGGGAGGAACAGCCTCCGACTCAACCCGTCCAAGACCGAGTGGCTGTGGTTCCCGGCGTCACGACATAGCCAGTTGGTTCCATCTCTGGCTATTGGGGATGAATCATTAGCTCCCGCAGAGAGGGCCCGCAACTTGGGGGTTCCTCCTGGACTCTCGGCTGTCTTTGGATGACCATTTGACAGCCGTAGCCAGGGGGGCTTTTTATCAGGTTCACCTGATACGCCAGTTGCGCCCCTTTCTGGATCGTGACGCCCTACGCACGATCACTCAAGCCCTCGTCATCTCCCGCCTGGACTACTGTAATGCTCTCTACATGGGGCTGCCCTTGAGATGCACCCGGAGGCTCCAGTTAGTACAGAATGCGGCCGCGCGGGGGATTCTGGGAGCCTCAAGATACTCCCATGTAACACCTCTCCTGCGTGAGCTGCACTGGCTGCCTGTGGCCTTCTGGGTGCGCTTCAAGGTACTAGTGACCATCTTCAAAGCGCTCCATGGCATGGGACCTGGTTACTTGCAGGACTGCCTCCTACCACACACCTCCAGTCGACCTGTCCGCTCCCACAGGGAGGGCCTTCTTAGGGTGCCTTCCGCCGGACAATGCCGGCTGGCGACTCCCAGTGGAAGGGCCTTCTCTGTGGCAGGCCCCGCCCTCTGAATGACCTGCCCCCCAACCTCCGTACAATCACGGACCTTAGCCTTTTTCATCGGGCATTAAAAACATACTTCTTTCATGCGGCCGGCCTGGCATAGCTGTTATGGCTGATCTTGGTCTGGGTTTTAATTATGTCTTTTAGCACGGGTTTACAAAATTTTGATTTAATTCATTTTTAATTATTTTATTTATTTATTTATTTTATTGAATTTCTAGACCACCCCCACTGCCCTACAATGTCACTATGTCTGGATAATGATGTTAAGATTGTTCCATAGTCAGAGTAAAATACCTACCCGAATTCCTGGATCTCCTCGTTCTCCTCTAGGTCCTGGTTGTCCAATACCTATGTCCCCCTAAAAAGCATAATATGATAAAGGAAAGCCTATCAGTGAACCCTGACGCTATTTCCAGCATCTCTCTTGAATTATTTTTAGGCACATAAGCTTTATGAAAATAGAATGTTGAAAGGAAAGAAGAAAAGGAAAAGGAAGAGGAAAGGAAAAAAAGATATAGCTCTCTAGAAATAACAGTTGTACTATATAGTAGAGGCTCCTTGTAATTCCTTTAATCTCTTTATATTTTGAAGGTTAAAACTTCATTTATTAATAGTCTATCCAAGAAATGATTGATTGTAGAATGAGGAAAAATTAGAATAAGCTATCTTGGAGAAACAAATGAGATTACCTTGTCACCCTTTACTCCTGGAGTGCCTGAAGTACCCTACAATAAAGCGATCATGAGAGAAAGGAATTTAAAAAAATAGATTAATATTTTAGACAACAAAGAACATGTACATGTAGCAATGCAACACAGAGGATCTGATTCAGACTATACATACAGTCCTCAGTAAACCACTTTCTTACCACCTCATTACTTACTGGTGATCCTGGAGGTCCTGGAGGTCCTGGTGACCCTGCAGTACCATCTCTGCCTGGGAAGCCAATCAAACCCTAATAAGGAAAATATCTGTCAACCCAAAGGCTTAAGTCCAGACTGGAAAAGCCTTGTTCATGGTGTATAATGAAATATACTGGAGTCTGCATTCTAGTTCTATAAGTAGAGTTACACATGGGTGGTCCATACTTAAATATGAAGGTATAAATGTAAATTATGGAAGAAAAATCATTTACATCAGGCATTCTCTTTCTATCAGTTATTGACAGTTAGTTTCTTCAACTTTAAAGTTGTGGTCAGAATGGGGATGAAGATTGGAGGAACAAAATTCAGGATTTACTCCAAGGACCCAGGATTTACCATTTGCGTAAAAACAAGTGAATCAGTTATAAATAATGTGACATTTGTCTTCAGACATAGGTTGAGTGCTCAGACAAAGAACAAATCTAAGGACTACTTATTATGGAGAAATTCAGAATAAGAGGGCAATACAAAAGGTCATAAAAAGGGAAATGATCAGCGATGGAATACTAATTCAATGTGGGTTCTAGCGGTTGTTATTCTTTTATTCAGAGGACACACCAGGCTAAGGGATTGGATAACAACAGCAATTATCAACCTTACCCTCTCTCCTGCAGGTCCAGGTTGGCCAGTCATTCCATTTTCTCCTCTCAGACCAGGTTGGCCAGGAGTTCCAACTGCACCGCGTGAACCAGGTGGGCCTGGTGGTCCAGGTAAACCAGGATCTCCCTGAAAATAAAACACAACCCATGGTGCTAGGCATCAGAATAGGTAAGCTAAGAAATCACATTTCTTTTGTTGTTGTTGTTGCTTCTCAATTATCTGAGAAGGAAGGGTCACAAATGCATGGGTGTACTTCCCCATTCTAGTATAGTATAGTATAATCTTTATTGTCATTGTACTTAAATACCACGAAATTGGTCTGAGCATTTCCAAATTTTATTCAGTGACTTTAAAATGTTTCTTGACTTAACCAAAACTCCAAGTGAAGAATGATATATAGGACATAGAATACAAAAATGAAATGAGAAAGGTTAATCTGAGAAATTACATTTACAATCTATTGTATGTTTTAAGAAATTAATCTCAAGGGTCTCTTACTGCAGTGGTTCTCAACCTGTGATCCATGGACCCCTGGGGGCCCATGATGTTATCAGAGGGGGACTGTGAAGGCTTGAAGAAATGTTATGATCTAAATCTTGAGTTAAGTCTTGGTGGTCAGTGGCCATGGTCCGTGGCCACAAAAGGTATTTAAAGGAGGTTTGTGGTGAAGAAAAGGTTGAGAACCTCTGTCCTACTGTATAGAATCACCAGTTTAATTTGGTAGGAGCTGTCCACCAACAATAGTACTGAAAAAGTTAGAAGTGAGGAGTCCTTAGAAGTGTGTCATGAAATAAGGGGAGGAAAAGAATGGAGTTATTCTGGAACAGTAGCATGGAAAATGAAATTACCTTTAAGCCTTGAGGTCCATCCTGTCCAGGAGGTCCCTGGATGCCAATTCCAACTGAACCCTAAATGGTACAGTGAAAGAAAAATAATAATGTAATACATACAGTATATATGTAAATTATGTGAATAAAGCTTGGTGGTGGAGCATTTCTCACTGACTATACTCCCTAAGAACTTCCATCGTTCTTCCTGAAACACAACAGATTCATGACATACTTCTGAACAAACACAGCGATTCCCCAGTGCTCTTTTGTAGGCATTCTTCTATGCTGTGATCTCCTATCCACTAATAGATGAGGTTTGAGGTTTATTGGACTTATATGCTGCCCTTCTCCCAAAGGACTCAGGGCATAAAAACACATAATACAAAAGTTAAAAAAGATTAAATAGAATATCCAAAAACCCAATTGACAATTGACAATAAAATTTAAAAATTAAATTCAAATTAACAATTAAAATTAATAATTTATTTTATTCCGTCCAGGCTGGCTTGCTGAAAAAGCCAACTTTTTAGGGTGCGCCAGAAAGAAGGGAGGTCGGGGATTATGGGGGCAACTCATTCCAAAGGGAAGGCGCTCCCACAGAGAAGGCTCTTCCCCTGGGGGTCACCAGCCAACACTGTCTGGCCGACAGCACCCTGAGGAGGCCAACTCTGTGGGATCATACTGGACGGTGGGAGGCTACTGGTGGCAGTAGGTGGTCTCTCAAATACCCTGGGCCTAAGCCTTCGAGTGCTTTAAAGATCATAATTAACACCTTGAATCGCACCCAGAAAACAACTGGCAACCAGTGCAGGCCACCTCAAAGGGGTATAACATGGGAGCACCTAGGTACCCCCATGACAACCCGCGCGGCCGCATTCTGGACCAGCTGAAGCCTCCGGGTGCTCTTCAAGGGCAGCCCCATGTAGAGAGCGTTACAGTAGTCCAGGCAAGAAAGGACGAGGGCATGAGTGAGTGCACAGGGCATTCTAAAGGAAGGGGTGCAACTGGCATACCAGGCGAACCTGGTAAAAGGCCCCCCTGGTCACGGCTGTCAGGTGTTCTTCTAAACTAAGCTGCAGATCCAGGAGGACTCCCAGATTGCGGGCCCTCTCTGAGGGGGCTAAAATTTATCCCCCTATCATCAAAGATGGTACAAGATGCACAAATCGGGATGATGGGAACCACAGCCACTCAGTCTTGGAGGGATTGAGCTTGAGCCTGTTCGTCCCCATCCAGATCCGCACAGCCTCCAGGCATCGGAACATCATGTCGAGGGCATCGTTGGGGTGGTTTGAGGTAGAGATGAAAAATTGGGTACCATCAGCATATTGAATGATGTGATTTGAGAAATTCTCAGAATGCTATGCTGGAACTAAGGACTAAAATATGCACTCTAATATCTTGTGCATTATTTAATCTTCTTAAAACACACATCTTCTATAGAATCAGGAACACAATACACGAGACTCATGATATACCTTTTCTCCTTTGATCCCAGGTGATCCTTTGGCTCCCTATTAAAATTCAGAAACATATCATAGATTATTGTTCCATGGTTGATAATAACGTAAAGATAGAAGAAGGCACATGAAGTCTTTCAAAATCAGAACAAAAAAGAAGAAAAATAGCCAACATATCTCCTGAGAAAACAGCCTATTAGAAATCTTTGAGATCAAATTTTAATATGAAAAAACCCTTGAACACAAGAAGTTATTCAGTGTTGGGAATAAGTTGTCTCAGTCTAGCTTCTATTTTGAAATTTAAATTTAAAAAACTCTTGAGGCAGGGATTTAATATTAGGCATATTTATTGTATTTGACCAAATTAGGATATCCTCCTTTAAAATGATTATTCATTTTTAGATCATAACTCTTCGCAACTGAGTCTTTTCATCTGACCGAAACCCACTTGGGATATTACATTTCTACTAAGCAATAATTGTACTAATCATACAATTATTATATTGTATATTTCAAACTACTTACATCTTCTCCAGGATCTCCGGGTATCCCCGAACTTCCAAGATTACCCTATTATAAAAATATAGACATAATCTAGATAGGTCAACATTGAGAATGAATTAAAGACAAATATTTCTGTGAAGCTAACATGCTGGATAATGAAAATTTAGGTTCTTGTCTGGATAACTGTTTTCTTACTTTCTCTCCACGAGGACCTGGTATGCCTCGATCACCCTTGAGACCCTGCAAAGAAGAAAAATCAACCTCAATACTTGCCCTGGGAACTAGTTGCCTGGAAATGGGGAAAATAAGCATGGAAAAGAATAAGAAAAGCCAACTTACTGGCATCTCCAGAAATTCCTCATCAAAAACGCCTGGTTCACCCTAAAAAAGACCATGAAGATAATTTATCAATATATTAATGTCCATTCATATGGGCTTTATCTTACTTTTCTAGAAAGTGTACAAAAACCACCACTTTATTTAGCGGAATTCAGTTATTTGCCAGACATTCATAGAATATAAGTTCTTCCTCGGGAAAAATGGCAAAAGCAAGCTCAAATAACACATATTAGCAACATTTTCCTACATCATAGAATCAAATTTTCATTCAAGGGCTACTATTTGGGGGCTTCTGAAGGAAGTAATGGCAGAATGAAGACCGCTTTGAAAAGTGGAGCTGACACAGTGATTTATTTGATCAAGATTAAAATAGATATGCTTGTTTGTCAAGCCTTCCTGGACTTTTGCTGACATCAGAACTGCAATGATTTTGTTGACATCAGGACTGAAATGATGAGACTTTATGAAGTTGTTTATAGATAACAGATGGAAAATGGGAAGAATACAGTATTTGTTATATTTTAAGAGGTGATAAGTTGCTAAAATTGTTTATACTTGTGATAAAAGTGAGAAATCACTTCTTTATATATTTCCTTTCTTTTTCTCTAATATATTATTTTTTCTTTTCTTTCTTTTCTGCACTTTCTCTTCTTTTATATTCTTCTATTTTTTTCAGTTTGTACTATTATAATTATAATCTTTAACAAAATTACTATAAATATAAAGAACTAATTTTTGCAGGATATTGTGAGACAAAATCTGGAAATTTTGAAGCAACTAAATAGTATTTAATTGATTTTTTTTGTAAGTTCTTATGCCCCAAATAATATTATATTAATTTTCTGTATTTATTTATGTGGATTTTTAGCTTACCTTTTCACCTTTTACTCCAGGAGGTCCCACTATACTCTATAATAAGCAACCAGAATAAGAAGAAAGATTAACAGGAATAAATGATATCAAAACATTTAGTTTTATTTTAATGCAGAAATTAGATATATAGTTAAGAAAAGCTAAATAGTTTGAGATAATAGAAAAAGAAGGATGAAATGTTTTTTCTACTTTCTTATGCAATTAATAATAAAGTACTGTCCTTTTAAACCTATCATTATATTAATAATGAAAGAAATAGCAACATCATAATGAAAAAGAAATCCTAAGACCCTATCATGTTTTCCATACTTCAAAAAATGGTCCAAAAAGAAAGGATGAAAATTTTACTGTTAACAAAAAATACATTCCATATAGTTGTTCACAAAATGTAATGGTTCTATAATCTCTCCTAAAGAATGTAAATCACTGGAAATAAAGAAACATATATCGCTTCCAGTCTAAAAACTATTTGCATTATATTTATCCCTAAATAAATTTCAACATTCACCATTAAAATGGTGAGTATTTATTTATTGAAAACACTTATTTTGTCAAAGTGGAAAACCTGGAACATTATTATCCAGTACTTTCTTAGTTTATATAACCTCCTAAAAAATGATGGAAAAGAACAAAGAATCTCATGATTGTTTCAGAGATTTGTTTTGATAATGTGTTGTCAGTTTCCACGCACTATATATTATTTCCTCCTGAGCCTTAAGATAGTTATATATGATCGGAATACCACCAATTAGCTGTTCCAGGCTGTGGGGATCGGCACTGCCCATTGGCATTGGCGCTGCCCATCGGTGCCACCAATCTCCGCCTCCGCGTGCCCCATTATCGGTCTCTGCACACCCCATTTTAGGTCTCCACATGTACCATTTTCAGCCCATTCCAGGCCCCTGGAATGGGCCGAAAATGAGACATGCGGAGGCTGAAAATGGGGCGCATGGCAATAGGTGGCAGCACCAATGGGCAGCAATGGCACCAATCAGCAGAGGCGATCCCCGCAGCCTGGAACAGCTGATTGCTGGTATTCCGGGAAGCAGATCCAATCGCCAATCATCTGCTCATGCTAAAGCTGACCAGCCTGTTTGCTGCAGGAGGCAAATTGCTCAGAGGCAGAGGCCAAAGGGTGGGGGCTGGCAGGTGGGCGGGGCTTTGGCACCATTTGCTCTACAAGACGCACTGACATTTCCACCCACTTTTGGGGGGAGGGGGGAAGTGTGTCTTATAGTCTGAACAATATGGTATATTTATGATGGCTGCAGGGTTCTGGGGTTATGTGATCACAATTTGTAACCTTCCCAGACAACTTCTGACAAGCAAAGTCAATGAGGGAAGCTCGGTTCACTTAATAACTGCATGATTCTGCATGAGGACCCGGATTGTTGGGGGCAATATTCTGATTCTGTAAACCACTTAGAAAGCACCGTGAAGCGGTATATTAATCTAAGTGCTATTGCTATGATTCACTTAACAAATGTGGCAAAAAGGTTGCAAAATAGGGTACTACTCAACTGCTGCCTTTTGGGCTCAACTGTGATCATAAATAGATAACTACCTGTGTTGTTTTGACAGGCCATCAGGTTTTAAAATAATTTAAAACTGAACAGATAAGGGAACAAAAAGAAAACATGTAAGGTATTCATCAAAGATAAAGAACGGAAAGGAAAGGTTGCTTCTCACCTGTCCTGGGGCCCCAGCATCTCCAGGCTCCCCTTTAGGACCAGCAGGTCCTGAAGGCCCTGGAACACCCTACAAAACAATTAACAAAACCATTTTTTTAGGAGGACAGAAGCACAGATTATGCTAGGCTGCTGCATCCCACACTGGCGATGCAATCCTATTCTTCTTCTTGTGTCATATCTATCATCGGACGTTGGGGATCATGTTGGCGATCCTATTTTTATCAACAGCCACATGAAAAAGGGCTGTAGATTTTGAAGCCATGATGTTCTTCTTCTGGCTGGACCTCGTTTGTCTTCAATCTTTCTTTGGAGTATTAAGTGAAGTATGCCATATTTTTCTAGGTGTCACATTACATGTCCAAAATATTCTAACTTTTGCTTTTTAATGGTTTTGATGGTTTCCCTTGGCTTTCCCAGGCGGCTGATCACCTCCTCATTTCTGATTTTGTCAACCCAACCCAATACATAACAGCCACCTGTAAATCCACATTTCAAATGCTTCTAGTCTCTTCAAGTGGCTTTCTGTCAGAGACCAACTCTCTGCTCCGTAGAGCAGGATAGAAAATATGTAACATCTGACAATCCTATACAGGTTTGTTTAGAGACATTTCCCGCTATATTCAGATGTATTTATTTATTTATTTATTTATTAAATGTGTATGCTACCTTTCTCTCTATCCCATGACTTTGGGTGACATATGAGATCATCTATATGACTTTAGTGTCACTCGTGTTTTTAAAAGTCAAGTTGCAAGACTCTGTATTTCTAATATATTTTACCTATGTTGCATGATCATGCAGAGTGGATATAGTCTTGCTTCCTTAAGCAATGTAATATATTGGCACTTAGGAGGTCTGTCTTCTCTGCTGGATACCTGCTGTTTGGAATAACTTTCCCACTCCCAAATTTTGCGTGTTCCCAGCCTGCTGATGTTAAAGAGATCGCTGAAAAACGTAGTTCTTTTCACAGGTCTTGGATAAGAATGGGTGTGCCCGATGGCGCAGTGGTTAGAATGCCGTATTGCAGGCTCAGGGGTTCTATCCTCACCAGGCTCAAGGTTGACTCAGCCTCCTATCCTTCCGAAGTAGGTAAAATGAAGACCCAGATTGTTGGGAGCAATATGATGACTCTATAAACCGCTTAGAGAGGGTTGTAAAGCACTGTGAAGTGGTATATAAATCTAAGTGCTATTTGTGGGAGGAACTGTCTTTTTTTCAGATGGGCATGTATTTGTATACATTTTGTATTTGTATTTTTCACTGCCCGTTTCAATATTACCTTTTAACTCTGAAAGCCGCCCTAATCTAATAGAGTTGGCCTCTAAAATGCTTACATTCATGGAGAAGAATTGTGCAGTTTCACACAGAGACATACCATTTTCCCAGGCAGTCCAGGCTCCCCTTCTTTTCCAGGCACTCCATCTCTTCCTGGTACACCTGATTTCCCTGTCTCACCCTAGTGAATAGTTACAATTGATATGAACATTAAAGCCTGATTCATCAAGAAGAAAAAGTAATTTGATACAGAGCACCAAATGATGACCCATGGAAAACTGAACAACCAAGAAGAAGAAGGAGCAGAAGCAACTTACCACTTGTCCTGGTAACCCCGGAGGGCCCTGTGGACCCTAAAAAGCAGCCCAACAAGAAACATAGATCAGTTCAGGAATTTAATAGTTCTCTCAAACTAAAGCAAGATATTTTCAACCTACCACCGCCCTGGGTCCTAACAAGGAGAAGGGCGGGGTATAAATTTAATAAAATAAAAAATAATAAAATACCACAGGCCCAGAAGATCCTGGTGGTCCTGGGAATCCCACAGTTCCTGGAGGGCCTGGCATACCCTAAAAGGAAAAAAAAATCACTTTGATCAAAGTTATCAACAGGCATCCACTCAGACCTATTGCATGGTTTTTCCATCCTGAGCCTTTTCCAGAAATTGGAAATATCAATTGTTAGACGGGAAATTCACAAAATGTATATATTCAGGTAGTTCTTTGTTAGAATATTCATGACTGGGAGAGACATGGTAATAAAGTCAGCCAATGAATAGGCATAGAAACTAAGTCAGCCAATAGGAGTTTAAACAGATTTGAGTCTGTGCTGAGCATTGAAACTGAAACAAGACTTGTATTCTGTTTGTGACTTTTACCACGTTGAAAGAATCTACTATATTGTACATTTATTCATCTGTTATTATATATATAAAGAAATTAATGAATCCAGCTGAATCAGTTATCTGTTTGTGCTTTCTGGATTTGATTTTTCTGCAACAAACTCTGACATCCTTGACTTAGGATCAGTTGTCTAATGATGGTCTAATAATATAAAGGCTTAAAAAGAGTGCTGACCATCAAAAAATGTTGCAGAACCTCTGCTCAGGTGATCACAACCTGAGTGTGTGGTAACCTGTTCAATTGGTTACCAAGCGCCTCACAATCATGTGATCACCATTTGCATTCTTCCTTGCCAGCTTCCCTGCCAGTCAATGGGGCAGGAAAGGGTTGCAAGCTTCTGTTGCCTGCTGAGAGACCCTGTCTCATCTCTTGGGATTGGCTGAGAGAGCTGTTGGCAAGGGGAAATAGCAGTAGGCTACAACATTATTGAGTTACTACAATGTGTGTTTGGGAAACCTAAAGAGATACTTACTCGCGTGCTCGATCCAGGTTCTCCCACATCTCCCTGTAAATAAGAAATAAAAATTGAAACTTTCACCTTATTACTTGTGTTTTGAATTTTTCAACTTCTACAGAAGATAATGCAGATAAATCACATAGCATAACATGAGAAGTCCTGTGCTAAATTTTAGAAACCATATTGTTAATAGGATATCATAGGTATGTAGGCTGTGTTCCCAAAGGTAGGCTGCTCCAAACAAAGAAAGATACTAAAGCTATAAGCAGCAACTAAAGATTATCAACCAGTGATGGGATTCAGCCAGTTCGCACCTATTCTGAGGAACCGGCTGTTAGGTTTCTAAGCAATTTGGAGAACTGGTTGTTAGAAGAAATCTCATTTTGTTTTTTTCCACTTTACAGAGCTAATCCTGTAAGGAAGGCAGGAAGGAAACATTCTGGTATTGTTTCTAGCCTAATCTTTATTGCCCTGGTTACAGAAACTGCCTCTCTGGTTAACCCTTATTACATTGTAACAGTTACGGCGAAACGCCCATCGATGTGAGTGATGTTGAGTTGGCCACGCCCTCCCAATCAGATGACCACCAAGCCATGCCTATTCAGCTGGTCATTAGGGCAGAGAACTGATT
Organism: Rhabdophis nuchalis; assembly: GCA_039707465.1. Taxonomy (NCBI): domain Eukaryota; kingdom Metazoa; phylum Chordata; class Lepidosauria; order Squamata; family Natricidae; genus Rhabdophis; species Rhabdophis nuchalis. The sequence continues at coordinate 74,273,754 of CM077646.1, forward strand.
GTTAAATTATTAGAATCCCACCACTGTTATCAACCATGTGGCATGAACTTACATACATTTATATATGATTGTTTTAGATGATATAGCGAGAGAAGAACATAATTTTCTCACAGAAATATCCTCACAGGAAAGAAGAGCTGACAAAAAGAAGTACAAAGTTGGGAGGCAAGAAGACCGAGATTAAAGAAAAAAGTAGTGGACAGTGACTGGTGACCAAAAATGGATTTTAATCATCTCTGGCTGCTAAAGATTTGGTTCCAGATTTCATCAGGACAAAGATCCTGAAGCAAAGTTGAGGTTATAAGCAGGGATGGGAATCCTACCGGTTTAACAACCGGTTCATTTCAACTTCCAGAATTCCATAGCCAGCAATCAAATCAGATCACATACCTTTATTCCAGGTACGCCTTGAGTACCAGGTTGGCCAACAGGGCCCTGAAGGAAAACAAAAGACAATTATTTCCAGTAGTCAAAGCACAAGTATGACTAAGTTAATTCAAATATTGTATATGACATGCTAAATTGTCTTTACTGTGTTGCTGGCCTTTTCTGAAAAGATAAGGTTGCTTTTATAAAAAAAATGTCCCACCACCCTAATACATGTACATTTCTATATAAATGAATTTCAATCAAAACTATCTATTTACTGACCTGAACAAAACCTCAAAACCTCAGTTACTAACGAGCCTTAAACCAAAACAATCCATATTGTGAATTCAGTGAATCTTTAGTGATAAAAAGACATTGATTCTCCATTGATAAATTGATAAATTAGCCCAACAATTCTGAGAAAATGACATGACTGGCATAGAATTGCAAAGACAAGTTACATTAGAAATCATCCATAAAATGCATGCCATACTGGGTTTGCTATCTGCTATTAAGAGCCTATTCCAAAGTCTTATTAGTTTATCCAATACACTGGGAGACCCAAATTTTTCTATAAACTTTCTTATATCTACTCAACTAGGTGGATACTGTGGTGTAATATTTTTAAAGGAAAAGAACCAGGTTTACTTACAGGAGGGCCTAGTGATCCAGGATCCCCTGGATTTCCCTGTTGAAATGAAAAGACATTCTCAGTGGTAGATGTGGTACTGATTCTCATCTGAGTTAGCTTTTTTTTAGAACTGAAGGACCATAAAATAGATTTGTCAAAATACTTGACTCCAAATGAGATCTTTATCCATCCCATACAATCCAGATCACTGAAAAACCAGATGTTGCTTATTCTAGAATTTTAAACAGTATTGACTATTAAAGTCTAATTTGTCAATTTGCGAAATATCCCTGGCCTGCTCTCGAGTTGCCATAGGCAAGGGGGATGGGGAACTGAAGACGCAGCATAGCAGCCACAAACAGAAGCACATTGCACACATCTTTCTCAAGGCTGCCTCCCAGGTTACCCGCAGCAGCCAGAGGAGCGTGATCTCTACATCCTGCAAAAGTGCTCCATTGGAGAATGTGATTTATGACACAGCCTGGGGGGGGGGGAGGGGGGAGAAACAGGATCATAATTGGGTCGTAAATTACATGGGGTCAGAGTTGGCTTCACTTGGGTACATGTGGACATGTTGCTTCTAATAAATAACTGGTGTTCTTTTGAAGTTTGGCTCAAGACTCATGGTTTAATTAGGGCATCCGTTGGAACCCTGACATAATTGTTACAGACAATGTCAGCTTCTAGCAATATCAGTTGATAACAGGTCTGGAATAATTAATTATTTGAGCTTCCTTACGTCTTGTTCTGGTGAACTCCCCATTAAGAGCAAGTTCAGAGTCATTTTTTATCAACTCATTTTTGCTGTGACATCTTATCTTTTTCTACACATAGAGACTATGGCATGGGAAATTATGGTGCATACATACAGTATATGCCACAATGATGTGTATACATGACAGCAATACTTTTGCACAGCTGTACTATCCAAATTTCAGTTTTCTGGATACAATAGGATGATGGAGACAGCTAGTTGAAATATTGGGTCAATATGTGCCTGCCATTTCCTGGTTGCTCTATAGTCCTTCAATTTTAAATTCTAAAATAATATACCAATGCTAAAATATTGTGAAATAAATGTACACACATATATATTATGCTGCATTATTGCTATTATTAAACACTAGTGTGCAATTCATAATATTTTACTACTATTGATACTATACAGTCATGCCTTTTACAAAGCGATTTAAAAATATTATAAGAGCTTCATTATTACATCTTGCATTTGACAAATGAAAAAAGAACACAAGTGGTTTGCTTTATGTCCCCCTGTTGAACCCAGGTTTGGTCACCATGCCAGGGTCTCTCTCTTCCTTTAGCAAAGCTGACCGTGCTAATTAGCCCTGCAATGCAACCTCGTACTCCCACCCCCATGATTAGTAAGAAGACTCATTGTGCCGCATGCAAGGTGGGATGTGAGTGAGATACAGGAGAGGGAAAGGGGAAAGGAGCACCTACCGGTCTGCCCAGAACTCCAGGGAAACCTGGCAAGCCCTGCAAAGATCCAAGGCAAAGACCCAAAGAGTTAGTGAGACCCAGAGCAATCTCTGAAGCAAGCTTTGGATGGCCTCATAAAACGGCAAGGCAGAGCAGTTCATTCTGCGCTAAAAAGAAAGCGAGCGGGCAGAGAAAGCCAACCACAGTCAAGGACTCAGGGCTGCTGCAGCTTAGGTATAAAAGTTACTTACAGCTGGGCCGGGGGGCCCTCTAATACCCTGTAAGCCCTAGATGGAGGCAAGAACATATACAGACACATGAACCAGGTATGTAAAATACAACCACAAGGAAGCATGATGGACTGTTGTCATCTGAAAGAACTTTCTTAGGGAGGGTCATCTCATTACTGTGTTCACTAGCATCTTCTGGAGGAAGCTGTGCAAGTTAGCAATGGGACCCCAGAAAAATGCATGTTTAGGATGAGGAGGCACCAACAATAGTACAACAAGGTGCTTCAGAGCAACATGGCACCTGTTGGCAACTGAGCCTACTGCAGATATTTGGATGTTCTACACAGGTTCTGCAGATTTTTCTGATTTTTCTCTGTTTAATAACTGCCATTCATTTTACTACCCCCCATCATCTCTAAAATGATGGAAACGCAGGGTAACCAAAAGCGGTTCATGAATGGAAGGATTTTAAGCTGATTCTGATACCTACATCAATGTTCTGATAGTAAGCCTAACATTTTCATTCTATAATTTAAGCCTACAATTTAATTTAATATAATTTTGTCTGTTTGTCTGTCTGTCTGTCCGTCCATCTATCTATCTATATCATACCTTTATTATTTTTACAAATAACTCAAGGTGGTGAACATACCCAACACAAAATCCTCCTCTTATTTTTTGTCCTATCACAACAGTCTTGTGACGTGGGTTGGGTTGAGAGAATGACTGGCCCAAAGTCACCAAGCTAGTATTCATAGTTAAAGTAGGACTTGAGCTCCTGGTTTTTTGGACTCCTGCTTTTTAGTGTTAACCACTAGACCAAACTGGCTAAAAAAACAGTCATACAAAAGAAAGAAAAATGTCATCACAGAATAGTTGATTGATTTCAATATATTCATAATCTCTTGTTCAAATGCTTGAATATTTCTGTATATTTTGAACAATAACTCACATGTCTGTTTATAGGTGTGCTGGTCATATGTAAGAAACAACCATAATTATAAGTGACAAAGAGTAAGCAAAACCCTTCTGTTGAGGCCTAAGCTGACTATGTCCTACCAAACAATACATCAGATCCAATTATGCAAGGGTTTAGCAAGAAGAGATTTAGAAATGATTTGGTAAGTCAACCCAATTTACACTTAAAATTAATTATTATTAGGAAACATGTGAAAATTAATTTCAAATGCGGTTCATAAAGAAAATGTATCCTGGCTTCCAGAAGTGGGTTCCTACCGGTTCGGACCAGTTCAATCGAGTAAGTAGTAACTTGGCCTGCCACACTCCAGAACCAGTTCTATTGGTGGTGGCACGCGCAGAACAATCTTCATTGCAAAAATTATTTTTTTTGCTTTTCTAACATTGTGCGCATGCACTTGTAGTTTTCACTGAGCTCCTTGTTGCATTCTCTCATATATAGTTCCAACAATAACCCTTTTCTTTTGCTGTCTTCTCCTGCCTCTCTTTTTTCCCCTATAGCAGGGGTCTCCAATCTTTGCAACTTTAAGTCTGAAGGACTTCAGCTCCCAGACTTCTCCAGCCAGCAAAGCTGGCTGGAGAACTCTGGGAGCTGAAGTCCTTCCGACTTAAAGTTGCAAAGGTTGGAGACCCCTGCCTTATAGGATAGGATTTTCTCTACCAATGCGGAACCGTTTATACTTACCGCTTTCCCTTCTGACCCAGGAAGGCCTCTCTCTCCTGTAAGTCCCTGCAGAAGATGGAGAATAAGTAGCAGCCATCAAAGCCACAGTGGTGTAATGCAATATTAACTATACATGGTAATAGAACAGGCCCATTCTGAAAGTAAGGCATTCACTGTTAAAAAGCAGAATAAATTCTGACGTCAGAATTGCTTTTGATGCAACAGCTGTCATCATTTTGATAATGATCCATCGTTGATACTCACTGGAGTGCCATCCCTGCCCTTTTCACCAGCTTCACCTCTCTCCCCTTTTTGACCATCTTCACCCTGCAACCCAAGATGGCATGACATCATAAAAGGAAAACTGGCAGCTCTAGGGTGTCAACTACCCATATCACACAAGCCAGGATCACGGGTGTCAAATTTGCCGCGTCATGTTGCTGTCGTATGAGATTTCATGATGTTTCCCCCCTTTGCAGAGCTGGGGTGGGCGTGGCCTGCATGTGACACATGAGCCACTAGTTTAAACCCCCCTCCCCCTGCTCTAGGTATTCCTGTTCTATTGAAATATATTTCTATTTCACCTAGTAATTATTTGTAACTTTGCATTTATACATAAGCTTTCTATGAAAACGTGTGTTCCTTTTTGTCCTCTTTTTGATGATGCCTGCATATTTGACACCCCTGTCTCATTTCAACAAAAGTAGAAAGCCTGCCAAGACCAGGAGAGCTCTGCCTTTCTCCTTTGCCTTCTATAAAGGCCCCTGAAAGGCTGAGATCTTCTGTATACTCCTTGGAAGCAAGTCTGAAAAAGATAAGTATCCTAGGTTTTATTGAAGGCAATGAATTTGATGCTTTAACTACATATTTAGGGTTCAATATTAGTATATTATCCTTTACTATAATTTCTTTCTTAGTGTTTCTTAAATGGAAAATAGCATAAAGAATAAAATAAAAGCCCAGTATAATTTAAAAATAAAGTAAAAGGAAGCCACGTCTATGATGTGATTATTATTTATGAAATGTTTATGGTTCCCCAACTTAAGCAATTGTGACATACAAGCAACAGGTAAACAATACCGTTAACCACCATAAAATGTAATAAGTGATTGTGAACAATATCATTATCCCTCTTCCTGTGGGTTTTGCCACCAATAGATTACCCAACTCTTCCTTGGCTCCTTCATCACTATCTTGACATAACCATTTTATAGCATAAAAATGCTATAAAATGCCCCCCAATTTTTTGTCCAGTCTTAGCTTCAAAAGAAAGCATAATGTAAACCAATGGCAAAAGATTCTTGCAAAAAACTCATGGTCACTAATAGATATGATAATACAATCAAAGGAGATAAGTAATCTTGGTGGACAAAGCTATCTCACTCTTACTCACTGCACCATTGCTCTGATGGCGAAAAATTAGAGCCTTGCAAATCATTGCATGAGATAGTGGAGAGGTTAGGCAGGTTAGTCAGATATAGCGCAACTCATTCAAGGGCAGTGATACATAGCAATTGTTAACTGGGAACAGGGAAAGAAAAGCACTGGGAAGATTGGTAGGCAGTGTGGTGAACAGGCCATGTGGAGAAGAAAAAGAGGAAGAGACAAGTTGCACTAGCCTTTCCATACCTGCCCCATAACACCCTGCTGAAATCTGGTGGAAGCAAGCTATTTGGGTTTCAAATAGGCTGAACTTCTGAGCCACAGCATGTGTGGGTTTTTTTATTCACTTTTGTGAATAAAAGACCCCTTGGGGCTGCTGAATTATTCATTAAGACAATGAAAGAGACAGAGACAAAATAATATTAAGGCAAGATCAAGTCAAACACTTGCAGGAAAGAAGAGTTCCCTCTCGCAAGTGGAGGCACAGAAGAGGCACAAGGACAGCTGGAGAAGTGCAGAGATGAGAAACTTACTACATTCAGACCTTATCGCCTCTGGAGCCCTTTGCACCATCTTCTCCTGGGTCTCCCTGTGCAAGAATAAAAAAAGGGAATGATCACCTCCAAGCTTTAAAGTACAAGGGGAAAATGTCCTGCTATCAAAACAATCATCAACAAACTCTCAGTAGCTGGGACACCATGTTAATAAACCATTTACATTTTCTGACTTGTCGTCCTCACTTCAAGACCAAAAGAGTTTCTGCTCACAGAAGAGAGCAGAATATCTCTTGTTAAAAATACAACTCCTGCTTTTTTCTCAACAATAAACATAACCCGTCAAACGCTAAGGTAAATTAGTGGCAGTTAATTAGTGAACATGGTTTATATAGCAATAGCACTTAGACGTATGCACTGCTTATAGCGCTTTACAGCCCTCTCTAAGAGTCAGCATATTGCCCCCAACAATCTGGGTCCTCATTTGATCGACCTCAGAAGGATGGAAGGCTCAGTCAATCTTGAACTGGTCAGGATCGAACTCCTAGAAGTGAGCTGAATGAGCATGCAATACTGCATTCAAACCACTGTTACCACTGTTCTTATATATACAATTTTTTTTTTAAAAAAATGGCAACTATATTCTAGAAGGTGATATATAATTGCAAAATCACAGAAATGTTGAATCCTTCCATTGTAATCCTACAGACTAAACAAATGATACTTCCCAATCAAAATGCGCACTATATAGGAATATAATTTGATTGGGAAAAAAAATAACAAAGGGGCATTCACTAACCTTGCTTCCCTTGGGTCCTATTGGTCCACGTTCTCCAGGAAATCCTTCTTCTACTCCTGAATCTACCTGAAAGTACATAAATATGTCAGTCTTGACATCAATATGTCTGACAGCCTCTGCCTCTCTCTCATACAAACTTCTATAGATTGCTGTTCGTGCCCATAATATTATCAACAAAAGTAACATTTTCAACACAGCTATAGAACCTTTCAGATTTAATGACATTTCAACTCTCTCCCAGAAAGTGCATGATTATCACATACATATACAGTAACCGAAGTTGGGATTGTTCATATTTAAGCAATAAATATTGAAAGATCCATGTGCTTGATGAATCTATCAATTTTCCTAGGCAACAACCCAAATTCTACTTCAATAATATGGATTTATTTTTATTTATTTATGTATTTATTTATTATTTCATCAAGCATTAATTAGATAACAAATATAAGTATAAACATGATTTTGTATACATGAAATGAATACAAGGGAATATTAGGACAGGGGCGGCAGGCACGCTGGTGCGCTTATGCACACCCCTTAAAGACCTCTTAGGCATGGGGTGAGGTCGACAGTAGACACTCTAAGGTTAAAGTTTTGGGGGTTTGGGGAATAAACCCCAGAGTCAGGTAGTACATTCCAGGCAATGACCACTCTGTTACTGAAGTCGTATTTTCTGCAATTAGGTTTGGAGCAGTTTACCATAATTAAATAATAAGGATAATAATAATTTATCTATATAAATAAAAATGTAAAATAGTTTGTACGAATCCACTAATCTCAAAAACTACTGGACAGACAGACAGACAGTAGGTAGGTAGGTAGGTAGGTAGGGTGATAGAGAGAGAGAAATACGGTAGGTAGGTAAGTAGGTAGGTAGGTAGGTAGGTAGGTAGGTAGGTAGGGGGATAGATAGATAGGGAGAAATACAGTAGGTAGGCATGTAGGTAGATAGGGGGATAGATAGAGAGGGAGAAATACAGTAGGTAGGTAGAGGGAGAAAGCAAGAAATACAATAGGTAGGTAAGTAGAGGGATAGACAGAGAGGGAGAAATACCGTAGGTAGGTAGGTAGGTAGGTAGGTAGGTAGGTAGGTAGGTAGGTGTATAGATAGATAGCGAGAAATACAGTAGGTAGGTAGGTAGGTAGAGGAATAGAGAAAGAGGGAGAAATACAGTAGGTAGGTAGGTAGAGGGATAGAGAGGGGGAAATACAGTAGGTAGGTAGATAGAGGGAGAAAGAAAGAAATACAGTAGGTAGGTAGGTTGGGGGTTATATGATGGTTGTGTTTATGTGTGCAGGTGTAGATCTACACACAGTTTGGTTGGCCATTTAACCAGACTGGGCCACAGCAACGCGTGGCCGGGTATAGCTAGTTGGATAATAAAAAAGATCATTCATACTAGTGTCATATGAAGCTTGGAATGATTATTCCACAAATACCCTTCTTAACTAAAATGGACACAACCCCTAGACTTAGCCATTAATTCCAAGAGAGGCAATGTTCAGTATGTCATGAAACACAAACAGAGACATCACACTGAGCCCCTCTTTTCTCTGTTTCATGTTGACAACTGAATGGTTTGCAAAACAGCAATTTTTGTATGGATTTTATCAGTTTAGGAAACTGCTTATTAGGATAAAGTAAAATATACTTCAAGCTGAGCTCAATTCATGGTGATGTCGTAATGCCATCCATTCTTTCCAGGGGAAAGAAACACAAAAGAATAGCTGTCTTGTGGTTCCTTGGTCTCTTCATGACAGATATAATTCAAATGTCCACCGTTTTCCTTCCACAGAATTATAAAATATAAGTATTGGAAAATATAGTAGGTCATGTAGTCTTAAAGATCAAAAAAATAACTTCTTAATCTTTTGTAATTTGGTAGCCAGAGTGTTATTTTAAATCCAACAGACCTTGGGTCCTGGTGGGCCTGGAGGACCTGATGGGCCATCTCTACCCTGTGGACAAGAAATACCATGTAAAAATCAACAAAATGCACCATTTCTAGAGGTCACTTCTCTTTTGCAGCTACAAACCTTCTATGTTGACTTTAAAGAGAAAAGATCAGAGATCATGAGTTCTTTTTCAGACTAACTGCAGTTTACTTACCAAGAAATCTATAACAGAATCTAGACACCTTAAAAATCAAGACAAAAGGTGCAAGGCAAGTGATTTCTAGGTCAATGGGTTTTAGATTAGAAAAGCAATGGTAGAAGGGGTTTACAGTTTACAATTTCCGCAAAGAAACATTGCTTGGAACAGGGCTCTAAATGTCAATTAATGATTTGGACATACATACACACACACATGCTGTAAGTGTGGGCATACATATGTAGGGGACTGTGATTACTTGAAATCTAACTATAAAAACCTGTGTGTGAATCTTGTGAAAACTAATTGGAGGGTAACGCAGAGCAGACACATAACAGATCTACAAACACATATGTAATTCCTTTTCCCACTGATGGTTCACATGCAAGCATTTAAAAAAATATTGGTATCATATGAACTTTTAAGGGATCTGCCTCTACGTAGAACTGGAACACTGGAATCAACATGATCTAGAGCAGAAATAGAATGTTCCAAAGTTCTCTATATTGTTGCATTTACATTTCCCAAGAAAGTTTAAGGTTGCACATCTAAAGAGACCACTAGAGACCCCTACGGTATTGCATAGTTTCGTTGCAGGTAACATGAGGGATGCAACAACCAGTCATGAAGGTTCAAGAATAAGTAAATGAAGGTATGTACCAAGTTGGCAGCACTAAGAGCCAGGCTAACATCATGCATGCTCTTGCACATAGAGCTACCAATATTGATAGCAACAGACAGGAGATCATTGTATGTGCATTTACTCATAGAGTTCTTCTGAAGATGAAAGGGGAGAAGTGAAGCATTGCTCAGGAATGAAACACAGAAAATGGCATTCTATATATTAACTCTGAGCTACAGTAGTTCAGTCTAAGTCAAGAGCACAGAGTAGGCATAAGATGCAAAACTGCTTCCAGCAAATGGGGAACTTTGGTGGGTTGATATAAGTATTCTCCTGGCTATGTGTATGCAGTTCTAGAACTTTAATTCCAGCTGCCGGAATTGGCTATAAGGCTTATAACTGTGACAGGTCATAGAAGTACTTACAATGTACTCTCAAATCATAATTTCTGCATACAACAGGGGCTTTCTACTGAGCTAGGATGACCTGCTATGCAACCTGGCATTTATATCTTCGGATGGGATGGGTAGATTGTCCATAAAGGCAGAAAATGGCCCGGTCAGTGCAACCCCAGGACATAGCAAAGTACAGAGCATGCAAGCATCAGTTTACCAGAATCTTCTACTACGCACTAGATAGGAGAATCTAAAAATATCATAGGAGAACACAATGGCAAACCAATTTTATACCATTGCCAAAACAATCACATAGGTCTATAAAGTCACAAGGAGCTGAGTTTTATCCCTACTCCAAAGGACTTTTTATTCCTACTCACCTGTTCTCCTTTTGTACCCTGCTCACCCCTGTCACCCTGAAATACAAAAATAACATTTTAAAAAGAGATAAATAAGCAATATAGTTGCACAACTTCTAACATTCTCTAATATCAGCTTCAACTTAGAAATGTAAAGAGGATTCGTTTGGGGGGGGGGATTCATGAAGCTTTGTGGTTATCATATGACTTTTTTCTCCATTGTAGTGGAAAACTATTATAGATACTTTAAATGGTTTTACTGTTATTATGTACACTGTTTTGTATTTGTCAGTTACAGAACTTTATAGTGACATAAATAAATACCTACAGGTTCTGCAATGAATAAATACGTATTCAGATGTGTTTTATAATAGACAAGCCCATTTAAGAGGTTTCTTCTAAAGCCAAGATCATCAAAATGTATAAAATCAAAGAATACATTCACCCCAAGAGCAAGGCAAGGCTATTTTACTGCCCCTGATGATTTTTTTTTAAAGCTTTTCAGTCAGGGCTCATACTTCTGCTTACTTTCTCTCCAGGCCTCCCTGCTTCTCCAAGTTCTCCTGCCCGGCCTGGCAGCCCTGGAATTCCAGGTTTCCCAGGCTCCCCTGGCAGCCCAGGTGATCCTCTTGGTCCCTCCTCTACAATGGCACGTCCTGGTGGTCCTTGTGGTCCTTCATTCCCTTTATCTCCTTTTGCTCCCCTTTCCCCAGGGAAGCCTATGAGACCCTACAAGAAACAGTCAGGCTTTTACACAGGGCGATTCTGGAATAGAAAGCTTGTTAGGCAGAGATTCAAGGACACATTTGTTTGTTTTTTAAAAGACTATTGCAGATACTGGGAAATTGTCCACAAAATCAGCAGCTGATAATTTTAAGGCTCAAACTATTTATATATTAGCTTCAAATCTTCAAATCATTCTTGACGTATGAGTGAGAAACAGATGAAGGCCATTCATTTTGAGTGGAGAGACCAGTTGACATCTAAGCATTAGAAATATAGTAAATCAGTCTTGTCTCAACCAATTTAGCTCTTCCGTCAATACAGAGCATACCATAGGCCAGTGATGCCTAACCTTTTTGTTGTTGCATGCCAAAAGTGCACACATGCATATGCCCATACCCATAATGCAATGCGTGCATGACACACACAACCCTCCCTGTGTATGTGTGTGTGACCACCCTCACATGTGCACGTGACATCCCCCACCCAATTTTGGGCCTAGTAGGCCTCCCTGCAGCCTCCTGGGATCAAAAAATGGGCTGGGTGACACCCCCCGTGCAACTCCCATGCATGAGCATGCAACCAGGGGTACATGTGACGTGTCTCCCGCATGCACCCCATCCTCCACGCATGCACGGCAGAGACCCAAAAAGTAGCTGCCCTGCAGGAGGCACATGCGCTTGCTCAGTTGAGCTGAGCTGGGGCGAAGGCTCGCATTGCCGCAGAGTGGGATCTGGTGCCACTTGTGCCACAGGTTTGCCATCATGGACATAGGCAAAACAACCTTCTCCATAAAGGGTATTCTGAGGGGGGTATGGACATATGTAAAGAAACCTGTGAGAATCCCCCAGGCTTCTGGGAATGAATGAATACTAAAAGTTTGATTTTCCTATTTCTCAGCACTTAGCCAAACCATGCAAACTTTCAGGCAAACCTCACTGGTGAGGGTCATGAGGAAAACTTTGCTGCCTTCCATAGAATTGCAAAGCTGAGTTACAACTTCACAGAAGTCACCCAGGTCTGCTGTACTACAGCTTACTATTTCATATTTTATTCTTCAAACATTGCAATTCACATCTGAGAGGCTCAATTCGAAACTGGCCTTTTATCACAGAATTTAGGCATTTCCCAAAAAGTAGCTGCCCTGCAGGAGGCACATGCGCTTGCTCAGTTGAGCTGAGCTGGGGCGAAGGCTCGCATTGCCGCAGAGTGGGATCTGGTGCCACTTGTGCCACAGGTTTGCCATCATGGACATAGGCAAAACAACCTTCTCCATAAAGGGTATTCTGAGGGGGGTATGGACATATGTAAAGAAACCTGTGAGAATCCCCCAGGCTTCTGGGAATGAATGAATACTAAAAGTTTGATTTTCCTATTTCTCAGCACTTAGCCAAACCATGCAAACTTTCAGGCAAACCTCACTGGTGAGGGTCATGAGGAAAACTTTGCTGCCTTCCATAGAATTGCAAAGCTGAGTTACAACTTCACAGAAGTCACCTAGGTCTGCTGTACTACAGCTTACTATTTCATATTTTATTCTTCAAACATTGCAATTCACATCTGAGAGGCTCAATTCGAAACTGGCCTTTTATCACAGAATTTAGGCATTTAGGAACGTAGTGAATTGGTTGCCTGGGGTCTCTGCCCCACTTTTAGTGAACTTTTTCTAAACAATACTATAGGAATACTAACATATAAGTATTAATCAATGTTGAACCAGAGCTGGATTGCTCCCAGTTTGGCCCGGTTCAGCTGAACCGGTAGTGGTATTTTGGCCTGGGTCACAGTACTGGCAGTGATCCAGGCTGGCCATGCCCACGAATCAGTTCCCTGGTTGCCATGGCTGGCATGTTGTTTAGTATTGAGCACACATGCGCAGTTCACTGTAAATTTTCTGCGCATGCATGAAAAACAATATACATTGAACTGCACATGTGCATGCAGAACACATAAGCGAACCAGTAGTAAAACCAGAAGCAACCCACCTAAGGGTTGATCCCATTTGTCTACATCAACACCATGGTATTTAGGTTTAGGATACAATATTCAGGAAAATATTATGTATACTGAGTTTAGAGTTTTGTTTGTATATGTGTGAAGAGCTTTTTCCAGCTAGACTAAAAAGAACAATAAAATATACACTTAATACTTATGTATGAAGAACTCAGCCTTACCTCCTTCCCTGGTGGCCCTCTGTCTCCTGGTTCTCCTCTCTCACCCTTTGTTCCCTTCCGGCGGTCAGGGAAAAGTGGTAGCAGATCTGAGCTGCCATCATAAGCACCAGTAATCTCTCGGAGTAGGGAAATCTATGAGGAAGCAAAGGTGAATCACTGAACACAATCAAAAATGCAAATATTTATACACTAATATTCCTTGAACCTATTTAAAGATGAGAGAGAATGATGGCTCCCACCTAATTCGACTTCATTATGGCACCGAGGGAATTTGGCTTAGACATAAACAAGATCCCCATGTTTTACTTTAAACTGTATATAAGTTATGTTACTTTGGTTATCAGAATTCCAAAACAATTTGTTCAAGTGGTCACATAACCACAAAAAACAAATAAATAATTAAAACTATTTCCTGAGGCAGAATGTTCCACAATTTAGAAACTAATGCTGAAAGGTTTGCTCTCTTGGGTCCGCCATCCTTAACGTCTCTCTGTAATGAGACATCATCTAATGACTCAGATAGTTTTAGAGAAGATGGTTATTTTTAACTCAATATATAAATATATTTGACCTGAGGCAGGAGGCACTTACCGTATCTCTTTCTAGTTGTTCACTTACAGAGCCAGCCAGGAGTTCTGGGGGAGGGACAGTGATATGTGCAGGACAGAGATAAGAAGGAGGATGTAAACTGAATTCTTACCTTAATACCATGTCCTTCTAGGGCACGTTCAACATTCTAGACAAACAGAAATGGGGAACCATGAGCAAAAAATAAAATGAACATGAAAATAGACCATTGGAAATAAACATCAAACATAATGGAATAGGATGACAGTCGCCTTATGCAGGCTAGCATCCTTCCTTGTACTCATTCCAAATTTAAGAGATCACTTTAATGTTCTTGAGAAATAAAACTCCTGATTAGCAAACTCTGACAGCTCTGTTACCCCAACAACTTTTTATTCAATAATTTCCCTGTCTTATAAATCCCTTAAATATTTTAATACTGCACTCAGCAGTAGGAATTATTTTCATCCATGATTCAAGCCACGTTCTCAGGATAAAATTGTTCGTTCTTCTCACTTTAAACTTTCACAGGGACAGCTGGTCTATGACTGTAATAACATAGATTGATAAACTTTTACAGAGGTAAATTCTCCTTCCTAGGCTTTCAAGATGAAATGATGCAATAATTTTTTTGCTCACTCACTGATGCTGTCCCGGGTTCGCCTCGTGGCCCAGTTTCACCATCTCTCCCCTGAAGGAAAATTAAAATAAAAAATAGCATGAAAGTAGTCCAAATGACAGGGTGTACGTCTGGATTTTGCCATAGAATATACACTCCAGAAGCAGAACCCTGGAGTTAAACGGCAGTAGAAAGGCAGAGGTTTCTCAGGATTAGAAACAGAGATTAAACTTCAAGAGACAAGGACATCATCCACAGTATTTTAGGAAATCTTTTGCAGTATTCTATCACTACTTTTTATTAATGGCTATTTATTAAGCAAATCATTTGACTACAGTAATTTCTTATGGGAACTTTCAATATGCTATGATGGTTATAGCAATTTCGAAATTAATCATTGGATTACACTCCAGAATCATTGTCTTCCAGGGTCTTTTTCATTATAGTGATAAAACAGATCACAAACCAGCCACTGGAATGCACGAATGCAAAGGTCTTTGGCATACTGTATGAGTTACTAATATATGGATTACTATGTTGGATGATAACTCGGAGAGGTTTCCAAATGCACTTGACAGAAACTGTGAATGATCCATATCAGTGGCCATTAATCTGCTAAAAATTGTGCCATACAATATTACTTGATTCTACTGTGCTTTAGGTTCTATCAAACCTCACTGAAGATCTCATTGTTAAGTAACAAAAAGAAAGGAGAGATGGGCTCAGTGAAAAGTCACATTCCTATTCAACAAAATAGGGTTCCTATCAGATCACATTTTGTGTCACGAAAGCATCCATAATGAGTTTCAAAGCTCTAGAAATAATTGATTTCGAATTATTAAATTCCTGGGGAGAAATGCTCACCTGCTCTCCTTTGAATCCAGGCTCTCCTCTGTCTCCCTGAAACAGAACAGGATGAGAAGTCACTGGGCAGAGAATTACAAAGAAATTCAGTCCTGGTCTAGAAGATCCTAAAGACTCAGGAAAAACCCCCAAGTTGGGCAAGCTGTAGATCAATATCTCTGCTTAATGTGGATGCTAAAATATTCATGTTTTCTAGGAAGCCACAGAAAATATCATATATTGTATATTCTTTAATGAGCCTATCAAGTCATAAGCCAAATTTTTAACCAAAATACCATGGAAAATGTCTCACCCATGGATAAACCAACCTTCACTTTTTTTGTCAATATATTCTGAAAAACTTCATTTATTTTAATATTTTGCATCAATAAATAATCTTTTCAAGAACAGATTCCATTTTAAATTTTCACAATTGGCTTATTCATGGTAGCATGTTTTTCATAATATTTTGGGTTGGCTAATCCATGAGTGTATACAAGTGCTTTTAAAAAGTATTCCCTTTTATGTATATTTATGAATAAACTGAACCCAATTTGGGGGATTATTTTGGGACCTAAGATTCTCAGTTTATCTGAAAGTAAATATGGTAATACCATCTATAATTCAATCTAGATTTATTAAAAATAGATACATATTGGGGTTGGAAATGTGATCCAATCTGCGAGATGCTTGCATTGATGTTTATATATTTGATCTGGCTGCTAATTTGCATTTATGGTGATATTATTGTTCTATGTTTTTATCATCTTATTTGCTGAGATCAAGATGAACAGTCTTATGAATTGAAATAAATAATAAGCACCTGTCAATATTTGTTTTGTAATTTCTATTGTAGGTATTACCACCAAAAATTTGAAGTAAATTGTTAAATAGTAGATATAGTCCAGACTGAATTTATGAGGTGCATTCTATGAAGATATGGGTTACCATCATCATTTGTTTGCTGGATTACTATTCTTCATTCAATGGTTAGACTTGTTACAAATGGTTTTGTCTCTCAGCTTCCGAAGTTATATCCTGATACCCGAGAAGGATGCCCCAGGTCTTGTCCAATTATAATCTTCGTTTTCAAATTACTATATACATCAATGCAATTTTTGGAACAAATATTATTGTTAAAGAATCTCAATGTGATGTTGACCAATATTTCTAAAACATGGAAACTACAATTTTAAAAAAAAATCTGCAAAGTCATGAAAGGAATTCAGCTGCCTTTGGGAGAAGTGAGAATTGCAGTGCCATCTGACTCCCCCCCCCCCCCAATTCTACTGATGTGATGTGAAGCGTAGTAGATTTTTGCTTACCTTTGGGCCAGATATTCCAGGGAGGCCAGGCAAGCCCTAAAAAGAGCAAAATGTACTATTAGAGAACTAGAAAGAGACATTTATGGCTATCTGCAAGACCGCCTCCTGCTACCAAATACCTCCCACTGTCCAGTTCGCTCCCACAGAAAGGGCCTCCTCAGGGTGCCATCGGCCAGGCAATGTCGGCTGGCGACCCCCAGGGGGAGAGCCTTCTCTGTGGCAGCCCCCGCCCTCTGGAATGACCTACCCCCTGACCTACGCACAATCACAGACCTACACCTCTTCCATCGGGCTTTGAAGACCCACTTATTTTGAGCGGCCGGCCTGGCATAGTTTTTAATTTGGCATACTTTTAAACGTTTTAGTTTTATATGGTTTTAGTAGGGATTTTAACAGGGTTTAGACAGGCTACTCATTATCTAATGTATTTTAATAGGTTTTTAATTGTTTTCTATGTTTTATTCGTGATTTTACTGCTGCCTGTACACCGCCCTGAGTCCCGGAAGGGAGAAGGGCGGTATAGAAATTTAAATATTAAATTAAATTAAATTTATCTTATTGAGACCAGCCAACATGTTCCTCAATAGCTGCTAAACAAGGATAGAAAACTCAAGATAATAATAAACCACACGAGCAATACCAGGACAATTAAAAGAAACAATCTCTACGAGCATTTCAAATAAATTATTTGGCAAAGCCAAAGCAAAATTCACCAATAATTCTTTCAAACTGATTTCTGGAAATCTAAATTCTTCCTGATTAAGGCCATGCATATTTATTTATTATCAATTCTCCCCAAAAATGGTATTAATTAGAAATGGTTCTCTTGAAAAGATGATATAAGATTTTGAATGACTTCCATAATGATATATATATATTTGCATATAATTATTTTTATACCAAGTCAACAGGAACTGATCATGAAGAGTAGGGATGGGATTACAATCTATTTAAATTGCATCACATTAGTTGCAAACTTGATAATTTATATTGCTGACTGTAAAATATATTGTATTCATTACCATCTTCACTGGCAATGCCCAATTAATTCGTCTGATTGAAAGTTTTTGAAAATATTGGGGGGATCTTTCATCAAATATCAATCTTTGATCCCAAATCCAGCTTGTTGGCTCATTGCCACTTTCTCCAAATAAATAAATAAATATTGATGCAATATAAACGTTCATTCATTTCCTGTTCTTATGTGATAAGCTTGCAATTGCAGAATACTTCAAAGGTACCATAACTTCTTTTAGTGGATTAGTGATAGTGACAGTGTAAAAAATTGCTCTGCTTAAAAAAACTAATTCAGCAATAAAAAGGTATGAAAAATAAATTTAGAAAAATAATTCTAAATAAAAAGATAGGTTTATTCAATATATTAATTACTGATTATATGAGCAATATTTTAATACATTATCCTTAACTATATAAATATGATTCTGAATTTAAATGGTTAAATGCATATTTTAAAGGTTTATGTTTTTCTTTACTTATATATGTGTGCATGTACATGCAAATTATCCTGCTCTTTCTTTCTGTTGTTTCAACTTCTCTCATTGGCTTTTCAATTTCTGTTCTGTGCTTTTCTTTTCTTGTTGCATACACATGCACACATGCTCCCCATAATGAATTTCGGCCTCTATCCGTCTTCATGCTAGTTTCTGCAGAGGCTTAATGTTCACATCCTATTGCAATTCATCATTTCCTATTGTAGATTCCGCGGGAGAAGGAAATTACCTGGCCTGGTGGACCAACTTGTCCAGGCATGCCAGGAACACCTGATGGCCCTGGAGGCCCTGGGGGCCCACTGGTTCCTCTCTCTCCTTTAATACCCTCAGGACCCTGTCAAAAAAAAAGACAAATACAGTCAGATATCGTGTGTAGGGAGATTTCCTGTGGCCTTTTAAAAACTGGCAACAGCTTTACAAGATCTGAGCCAAAGAATCTTATCCAACCTTGTTTTCTGGAGGGCCTTTTAACAGGAGAGATCAAGGACTTTGTTGTAAATTCTTCTATGCAGAGAACTTCTAGGGTCTAAGAACTTGCTAGCAGTTTCCCCCTGCCCCCATGTTTCTAAATATTATCTTTTTCTTGGTAGCCCAGATACTTATGACTTAATAAAGCCTTACACCTTATAAATCTAATTATCTTTTTTCTAAAATGTTTGCATAAAAGTAGAACAATTTAAAGATCAGGCAAGTTGACCAGATATTTTTTTTTACCTTAAACTTCACCCAGGTGTCAATTCTCATAGCTTGGGAAGGGTGGTTAAGATAAATCTCTCCTTGCTCACAACTTACACTATTCTGAATTATATCACGGTTCTTTGCATGCATAGCATTTTCTGTGCATGCAGAATATGTTTTCCTGTGAAACAGTGTATTTATTCTCATATTTGGCAGGATTGTTGTGATCTGCAATGCTCTGATTACCCATTTTTCCAGGCAGAAAACCCTGGCAGTGCCTTTACTTAAAAAAAACCCCACAACCAAAATAAAGGTAAAAACAAACTTGTGAAGAAAACCCATTATTGTGGAAAAGTACTTACTTCTTTGCCAGGTGTTCCAGATTCACCTTTCTCCCCCTAAAGACATTTAAAAAAAAAATCAGAACGGTATTTGTATGCATCGTGGAGTTTTCTTATACATAAGTAGCAAGGTTTTCTTGGATCCTAACATCCATCCATTGATTTTTATCACCATCCAAGGAGAGTCACCTAAACCTATAGGGCACAGATGTCAAACTTGCAATGCCACATCGTCACATGACATGACATGACTTTCCCCCCCTTCGCTAAACCAGTGTGGGGGTGGCCAGGATGTGACGCATCTGGCCCGCAGGCTGTGAGTTTGAAACTCCTGCTATAGGGGAACTATGGCCTTAAAAGGACTTTTAAAAGGAATATGCTAAAAATACTTTTCTTTTTACACTCCTCTACTGAGATGGAAATCAATAAAATGGCCTACTTTCTGGATACTGCTGAGGGTCAAAATGGCCTACTTTAGATGTGTGTTGAGCCAATTCCTTAATGTTTCATTTCCTAACAAAACACTTCCTAATGACTCTTATCCTCTAATGACTACTTATGAAGTGAAGAAATCATCAACAAAGATTTGCTATTTAACTTAAGCTATGACAGAGAGCAAAATTGGGTCTCAGATTTGCTGGTTCTTGACTTGCAAAAAACCCATTCTCCTATGTCTCTAGACAGGTACCTAATGTACCTTCTTTGCCTGCTCAACGCTTACAAAAAGGGCAATAAGACTGAATATGCCCTTCATATTCAGTGTAAAATTAGTGTAAAATTCTGGCTCAATGTTGGAAGAAAAATGGAGTGAGACAGGGAATGAAATTGCTAAAGAATATCCCTACTTTCTTTTTAGGGTCGTGGTGAAATTAAAAAAAGTTTTCCTGGGGAAAGGCTTATTTGAATTGGAATGTAGCTCTCAGACAGACAAGGAATATAGCTGGTGCCTCTGATGACATTTTCTAAATTTAAACATAGCCCAAAACTGTTACTGAAATAGGGAGGCGAAACAGGGACCCTTAAGGAATTTGGTTCTAATCTCTGCTTAATTGATAGAAGTTTAGCTGAAACTATCGAAGTATGTAAGAGGAAACTACCTTTCTCCCATCTTCTCCTGGGACCCCATCTTCTCCCTGGAAAGTAAACATCATGTTCACATTTGTTTTCCACATTAATTTAGAAGCACATGCTATGATACCCCTTACTATTAGGAGAACGAAAGAAAACAGCACATTTTAATAATTCCCTGTCTTCGCCCTTCTTCCCAGCCCAATACAGGCCTTGGTGCCTGTCAGACCTGAAGCCACACTTCTAGCACAGGGGATCAGGCCCCACACTCACATTCTTCCCATTCAGCCCAGGTTTGCCATCTTCACCAGATTTACCCTGGAAAAGAAATGTAGGAGATCAGCCAGCTAAGAGAGCTTTCACCAGCTTGACCGCAACAGGTCCATAGAATTGCACAAGGAGCAAGGAACAAACAGGATGGATGAATCCATACACAATAAATGATTTTGTTGCAACCAATGGCTAGTGACGTAAACTCAAGTGAAAAGAAATTCAGTTAGATTCTTGTTAATAAGACAGCTTCATCAAACACTCATCCAGCAGTTGTTCCATGGGAGCACAACAAAGAGTGGAAAAGAAAACAGAATTATTTCACTGGTCTGGTTAACAGTGCAGCCATTTTGGACTTCTTCTATATGAATTTGTTGCATTCTAGATGACGAGATAAGTATAAATTTCCATGTGGCTAATTACCCACAGACATTATAAAATCTATATAGTATTAATAATTGGTGCCAGAGTTTTTGTTTTTCTCCCTCCTTTATCCCACATTTTCTTTGTGTGTATGTGTGTGTTGAATCCTTTTAAATTGTAAGCCTAAATTGATAGATGGGAATTCTATTGCCAAGATCACAACATGAATCCAGGATTGAATAGAATTTAATTACCATTCACTTTAGTCCACTTTCACTCTCTAATAACTAACTTGGTTAGTCCAAGTTGGTCCAGTTGTCAACCTAAATACTTTTTTTAAATTTAAAAAGCAGAAATGGAAAACAAAACTAATACGTGTCTTACGTTTCTATATGGGCCTAGCAAGTGAGGTACAAGAACATTCTTCCTATGTTTTATGGCTGACGTATTATAGAGTTGTAGACTAGTCAACTGAGATGTCAATTTGCTTCATTCATAGTGAAATGATTGATTCACTAGATCTGTGTAATTCACCCACTAACAGAGGGCAGCTGTGATGATTAACACAGACATGACTGCCCACTTAACAAATGCTCTTATAGGAAAATATGCATATTGGCTTTCAATCCCATATGTTGCATATGGGCAGTGGATGCACATCAGTCTTTTAACCATTACACTTACAGGCAGTCCTTGAGTTCCCGGTGGGCCAATCGCTCCTGAAGGGCCTTGCTCTCCACGAAGACCTGGCAAGCCCTGTTTTTTAAAAGAACAGATTGTTGTGGATATGCAGAATAAAATAGAGACTCTCCTCTTCTAAAGATATACGTGGTAGCCAAATGTAGTAGTCTAGGAGAGAAAATGTGCCAGTTCTCCAATATGAGAAAGAATGCTAATCAAGCTTTATGCAGATTACCCAGAAATCAATTGAACATGTAGTGTATTGAAGCAGGGTCCAGACCCGGTTGATCCAACGGCTTTTATTAAGTGGAAAACCAACAAGAACTACAACGGTAAGTTAACCAGAACAAAAAGCGCGCGCCTTCTCTCTGACAGCTCCTTTTATATGGAGCTGTCAGAGAGCCGGCCAATCCGCGCGTCTCCCGCTTCGGCTGCAGCCAGTCGCGTCTTAGCCAATCAGACGCGATTGGCTGTTGCCGGGGAATTTAAGCGGGTGTCAGAATACAACACTCCTTCCCCCCCCAGCGAGTACGCATGCGGGCCCATTAGCATACGTACTCGCTGAGGTAGGCGGGGCTGCGTCGACTCCGCCCCGAGCGCCGCAGATCGACTCCAGAAGGCGGTGGAGGAGGACGTGTCCGTGTGAGCTCCTCCCAGCCGGGGGTGTAGCTCCGGACTACGTCAGAGAGGCCCTGCGAGCAGCCGGAAGCCTGCGAGACAGGTAGGATTGGGCGAGGGGGCGTGGCGATCGGCTGTGAGTCAAAGTTAAGTCCCCGGCGCGGCGGGGACGGGTAGGCCGGGTCAGAGGGGCCTTGTGAGTCGGCTGGAACAGGGGGCCGTGCTGCTTGTTGTTGGTAGGCGGAGCACCGGGGTCCCCCCAGGCAGGGCTGTACCTTCGCTGCCAGCCCCGGGGAGGGTCCTGCATTGGCGTTGGCGCCCGCTGTGGGCCAGGGCTCGGCCGGCCTGTTCAGGTCGTCGAGTGGAATGTCGGTCCATTGGTCTGCGGTTGTTGGTCGGGAACACGGTTCGTCCGGCACTGGGCGGCGGCGCCTTAGCTGGTCCACATGGCGCCGCCACTCGGATCCATCGGGTCTCCGAACCCTATAAGAGCACGGCCCGGTTAGTGCGTCGATGGTCGCGGGGACCCATCGGGGGTCGCCCGCAAAATTCCGGGCGTATACTTCTTCGCCCGAGGTGAAAAGGCGGGGAGGGGGAACCCCCAGGTTGCACGGCTGCACCTCGTTGTAGAGGGGGTGCAGTCGGTCCAACTCGGTTCTCAGGCGGCGACCCATCAGCAGCTCTGCGGGGCTTTTCCCTGACGCCGGGCAAGGCGTAGAATGCTGACCGAGGAGGTAAGCGTCTACCCTTGCCTGCCAGTCCCCCCCGGCCATCCTGCCGAGGGCCTCCTTGGCCGAGCGAACGGCCCGTTCCGCCCGGCCGTTGGCGGCAGGGTGGTAGGGGGCGGTAGGCGCGTGACGGATCCCCAGGGAGGCCAGGAATTCCTGGAAGGCGGCGGAGTGGAATTGCGGGCCGTTGTCGGAGACCAGGGTGTCCGGCAACCCGTGCGTGGAAAATAGGCGCCGGAGCGCGCGCACGGTACTCTCGGCTGTGGTGGAGGCCATGAGAATGACCTCCACCCAGCGGGAGTAAGCGTCCACCACCACCAGGAAGGACCGGCCGTGAAATGGGCCCGTGAAGTCGATGTGGATGCGGGCCCACGGAGACTTGGGGGAGTCCCAGGGGCGAGAAGGGGCGGCGGGGGGGGCTGGGCGTGAGGATTGGCACGCCTGGCAAGCGCCAACGACTGCGGCCACCTCGTCGTCCATGCGTGGCCACCAGACATAGCTCCGGGCGAGGGCCTTCATGCGAGCTATGCCTGGGTGGGTAGCGTGGAGGGCATCGAGTACCTGACGGCGCAGGGGCGGCGGAAGGATGACATGGTCCCCCCACAGCAAGCACCCGCTGTGGAGCGACAGCTCCAGTTGGCGGGCCTTGAACGGCCTGAATTCAGCGGGCACAGCGGCCGAAGGCCACCCCCGGAGGACCCAAGTGGAGACCCGGGAAAGGACGGGGTCGGAACTGGTGTGGGCCGCCACGTCCGAAGACGTGATGGGAAGCCCAGCATAGGCCACAGACAGAACGGAGAGGGCCGGAACCGGCTCCTGGTCCGTCTGAGGAAGGGGGCAGCGACTGAGGGCGTCGGCGTGCCCCAGGTGCTTGCCCGGACGGTAGAGCAGCGCGTACTCGTACGCGGCCAGGAATTCCGTCCACCGTGTCATCCTGGGTGAAAGGATGGGGGGGGTGGGCCGGTCACCGGCCAGAAGCCCAAGGAGCGGCTTGTGGTCCGTGAACACGGTGAACGAGCGGCCGTACAGGTACTCGTGAAACCTTTTAATCCCGGAGACCACAGCCAGAGCCTCCTTATCGATCTGGCTGTAGTTCCGCTCCGCTGGAGACAGTGTCCGGGAGTAAAAGGCAATGGGGGCCTCCGAGCCATCGGGCAGGACATGGCTCAGGACAGCCCCCAATCCGAAGGGGGAGGCGTCCGCCGCAAGCGTCAGGGGCCGGCTGGCAGAATATTGCACAAGCACGGCCCGTGACGTCAGCAGCTCTTTGATAGCCGCGAACGCATGCGCTTCGCGGCTGCCCCAGCGCCAAACCGCCGAGCGATCGAGCAATCGATGCAGCGGCTCGGCTATTGACGCCTTGTGAGGAATGAAGGGCGCATAGAAGTTGACCAGGCCGAGGAACGCCTGCAGCTCCGTTCTGGAGCTTGGCGCAGGGGCCTTGTGGATGGCCTCGACCTTGGCAGGAGAGGGGTGGATGCCCTGGGCATCGACCACGAAACCCAGGAACTCCACCCTCGGCACAGCAAATTTGCATTTGCTGAGCTTTAATTTAAGACCCGCGCCCCTAAAAATGTGGAGGACCTTCCGGAGTACTTCGGCGAGGTCTGACAGGCTGGCCGCAGCTATCAAGACGTCGTCGAAGTACGGTACGACGCCCGGGAGCCCGTGGAGCAGCCGCTCCATGAGGCTCTGGAAGATCCCCGGGGCAACGGAGACGCCGAATTGGAGGTGGCGACAGCGAAAAGCTCCTCGGTGAGTGACGATGGTCTGGGCATCAGCCGCATCGTCATCCACCGGTAGCTGCTGGTAGGCCTGAGCCATAACCAGCTTCGCGAAGATGCACCCCTGCCCCAAGGAGTGGAGCAGGTGTTGCACCACGGGAACTGGATATGGGTTCGCCTGAAGCCCGCGGTTGATCGTCGACTTATAGTCGGCGCAGATGCGTATGGACCCGTCGGGCTTGATGGGGACCACAATAGGGGTCTCCCATTTCGCCTGGTCAACGGGTTCCAATACGCCCTGCGCCACAAGACGATCAAGCTCCGCGTCAACTCGCGGCTTCAAGGCGAACGGCAGCCTGCGGGCCTTGAGCCGAATTGGGGCAACCTGGGGGTCGAGGTTGAGGGAGACAGGGGTACCCCGATAGGAGCCCAGCGAGCCGTCAAAAATATCTTTGAACTCGGCGAGGACGGCCTCAACGGCCGAGGAGGCAGGCACCCGGTGGACCCGCTGGATGGAGAGGCCCAGGGCGTCAAACCAATCGAGGCCTATGAGCGCGGGAAGGGGGCGCTCGACGACTAGGATGGGTAGGGCCCCGGAGAACCGTCCATACACGACGCGGATGCGGCGTAGGCCCATGACAGTGATAGGGTTGCCCTGGTAGTCCCGGAGCAGGGCGTCTGGGCGGGAAAGGTCCCCGGGTGACAGGTTGGGGCACAAGGTCCTAAGTTGTCCCCACGAAATGAGGGACCGGGACGACCCCGAGTCAACCTCCATAGACAGGGGGTGTCCCTCAAGGGTCAGGGAGGTGGAAATTCGCCTATGGTCATCGGCAGCGATGGGAAAGGTGTCCCTGATGTCCGTCGTGGCATAGCAGGCAGCCTCCGGAGCCGGGCGTCGCTGTGGGGGTCGTCGTCCATAGGCTGGAACGGCCGGCGAGGTCGTTGGCACGGGGCGCTGGGGGCCCTGGTTCACCCGGCGGGAGAGGACGGCGCGGCACGCGCGGGCGATGTGGCCCCGTCTATCGCACCGGCGGCAGATGGTGTCTTTATAGGGGCACTCGCTCCTGGCATGCGCGCCGCCGCACCCGGCACAGGCAGCGGCCCCCTTGCGTGAGGAGCCGGGCCTGGATGTGCCGCGGCCGGAGGCCTGTAGGCGGGCGACGCTTTCAAAAGGCGAGTCGTCTTCCAGGGGGTCGAGCGGGGCAAGTTCGTTAACGAGGCAGGCCCGCGGAGAGGGAATTGGCTGGGCAGGCTGGCCCAGGTAGAGGTCGGACGTGGCGTCCGCCAGCTCCGCGGCCCTGGCGTCCTCAATGGCCTGCTCCAAAGTAATGTCCGAGCGGGCCAGGAGCCGGCGGCGGAGCTTGATGTCCCGAAGCCCTGCAACGAACTGCTCAAGCAGGGATTCATCCAGGAACGGGGCCGGGAACTCGCAGAGGAGGGCGGCCGCGCGCAGGGCTTGCAAAAAGTCAACCACCGACTGCGTTGGCAGTTGGCGGCATTGCCGGTAAGCACAGCGGCGCGAAATCTTGGATGGCGCCGGGGCAAAATGGGCCTTGAGGCGGGCCTGCAGGACACCCCACTCGAGGTCTTGAACCGCGGCGGGGGCGGCTATGTTGCGCGCGACGGCAAAAACAGTCCGGCCGCCGCAACCGAGAAAGAGGCCCAGACGCCTCTCAGGGGTGAGTTCTCCGCCCACATCGGTGAGGAGAAAACAGTCGAAACGCGCCAAGAAGGCCTCCCAGGATTCAGCCGACGGGTCGTAGGTCGCGAAGGGAGGGAGAGTGGCCATGTTCGTGAGGCAAAACTAGACAGATTTTGCCGGTGAAATCACACAGTCTCTTCGATCCGCAGGGTGAAGAGATACGGGTAGGAGGATCGATGCCGGGCCCCAGTCCTCGTCGCCAGTGTAGTGTATTGAAGCAGGGTCCAGACCCGGTTGATCCAACGGCTTTTATTAAGTGGAAAACCAACAAGAACTACAACGGTAAGTTAACCAGAACAAAAAGCGCGCGCCTTCTCTCTGACAGCTCCTTTTATATGGAGCTGTCAGAGAGCCGGCCAATCCGCGCGTCTCCCGCTTCGGCTGCAGCCAGTCGCATCTTAGCCAATCAGACGCGACTGGCTGTTGCCGGGGAATTTAAGCGGGTGTCAGAATACAACAGAACAAGAGGAAAATAACTGCTCATCTTATTTAGGTTTGTCACAGGTCAATGGGGTTTTTTTTTATACTTACATCTCGACCAGGGTCACCCTGCTTTCCTGGATCACCCTAAAAAAATAAAGCAAAGATGCAATCAGAACTGTGCTTTGAGTTCATGCCATTGTCTTTTACCTGCAGTTCCCCAAAAGATTTGTTTAAACGTATTTGCTAAATTTGTGCACCTCACAAATGCAATCAAACCCAATGCATCTCACATTGTGGTCCAGTGTGCTATATGAACCCAGTTTCAATCTCCTAAATGAGGTTATTTTACTTCCTTTTTTTCTAGGTGACAAATAGTGACAAATGGCTATAGTGATGATCCCATAAAATCGACATAACATTTGTATAGTACTATCCAAGCTTCAACACATCAAAAACATCATTTCTTTATATTGTTCTGCTTAATAAATAATGCCATGAAAATTAAACTTGCATATATAAAATCAATTAATGATTCAGTATAGATCAATGGTAATTAACTTTTATATTTTGGAACTAAGACTAGACTAGACTAGACTAGACTAGACTAGAATAACAGAGTTGAAAGGGACCTTGGAGGTCTTCTAGTCCAATCCCCTGCTTAGGCAGGAAACCCTATACCATTTCAGACAAATGGTTATCTAATCTCTTCTTAAAAACTTTCTGTGCTGGAGCCTTTACAACTTCTGGAGGCACGTTGTTCCACTGATTACTTGTTCTAACTATCAACAAATTTCTTCTTAGTTCTAGGTTGGTTCTCTCCTTCATTAGTTTCCACCCATTTCTTTTTCTCCTACCCTTAGGTGCTTTGGAGAATAGATTGATCCCCTGTTCCTTGTGGCAACCCCTGAGATACTGGAACACTGCTATTATGTAACTTAAGTCCTTCTTTTCATCAAACTAGATAAAACTCAGTGTGACACCCTTATTGTGAGCATTGGTATCGGTACAAAATGTTCAAAATACTCTTTTGGATTTGGCAGCAGCTTCCCATAAACAGCTGACTTTGCTAAGAGTAATGCAACTCCATTGTGGCTTAACAGCTGTTAAATCTAAGAGCTGCAGTCCTGATACACCTGAAGGCATCAAGTATCAGACTTACTCTTTGGCCTAAAGGGCCTATTTGTCCTGGTTTTCCATCCAAGCCATTCCGACCATCCAGGCCTGGAGGACCCCGATCACCCTGAAGAAAAAATGACATGAATGAAGTGAACGAGAAAACAACCATGGCAATAAGTAGGAACTGTGGGTATTAATAAAATTACTGCTCATGAGACCGTAAACATGGACCATTCAATAATTTTTACATAATCCACTTTTAACTGCAGTAATGGAGGCTACTTTGCTTTTTTAAAAAGAAAAGAAAAAAAAGAAAAGAAAGCTAAGGTTCTCTCTAAATTCTATATGAAATATCAGGTCTTGTAGCTTTATAAAAATATTTGGTGGGCTTTCATGGCTTTTGCCATTGTCTTTTCTTTCATTACCTCTTCTAGTGAATGACAAAATTGGAACTCTTACCTTCTCTCCTACTGAGCCTCGATCTCCAGGGTCACCCTGCAAAACGAGACAGTTGACAGACCATCTAAGTAAAAAATGATTATGTAGACTGGGCCTTCTGCTATTCAATAATCCCAGAGGAAGCAACAGCATTACATTCCCTTCTGAAGCATATGAAAGGGGGGGGGGGGGGAGGGAAGACTTACACGAACTCCAGGGACCCCTCTGGAACCTTCAATTCCCTGGAAGAGAGGGGATAAAGATGTCTCTGCAATTCTCTTGTGGGGAAAGGAATGGTTGATACTAGTTTCCTGGACTGTAGTCTTACAAACTTTCCCAAAACCTCTTCCTATCTCCTGTTACTACTACTACTGTTTATACTGCAAAGGATTTGGTCAAGCCATGATTTCATCTTGTGCTCTTCATATTTCATTGTCTCACTGCAGGAGAGAGTGACTCACTGCATTACGAGTGTACCAGTATACGTACCAGTACATCCACATTTACTAATTAGTGAATTCTTTTCTGTGAATTTCAGAAGCAGAGGGCTTACTCTATCTATTTGAGCCCGATTCTGATTATTTTCAATTACAAAAAATTCTTTCAATATCAGGGAAGATTATCTATTTCAAAAGCTTACATCCATCTCAAATCCTGTAGTTATGCTAAAAAGGGGGAAGGATTAAAAGTGCCAATATGCCCACATATTCATTCCCTTTATGTTTAACTGCATAACTAGAACAGCTGAAGCAGGCACCAGATTTCCTTCTTTAAAGATGCAGTGTGGCAATCGCAACCTACCCGTTCTCCTGGCAGGCCAGGTAAACCAACTTCTCCTTTTGTTCCTTTCATGCCATCCTCTCCAGGGTCTCCTGGCTCCCCCTAAAAAGACCACGTAGTTTCATTTTTTATAAACTGAAGTACAGAAACTAATTTTGAGGTAGGCAAAGAATCCCACTTTCTCTGAGGCCCAAACTAGACATGACATTAAAATGCATTTTTACACAAATGGGCAGATTTTATTAAATTCCTTCAGCAGGTGAAGAAAAATATCTAACAAATATTACAAATTAAGCAGGAGTGCAGAGAAAGAATTGAAATAAAATTTTAAAATACTGGAACTATTTAGATTCAGAAAACTGGCAAATAAAGTGGGTTATGATAGGAATACATAAAAATGTCCAGATTGAGAAAAAACTGTTCTTTAGCGAACCTAGATATTTTGAAGCAAATAATAGGCTAAGATGTAGTAACAAGTGGAGCAGGAAAAATAGTACCAAAGAGCCGATAGGATGATCTAGTTGTTCCATGTTTCATTCTATTCTGTTCTATTTGTTTTCTTCAGATCTTATTTTATTTTACTTTGCGAGCCAATTTTGACTATTTTACTGCCCCTGTATATAATTAAACAATCATGACCCTCTAAGCATCATAGCATTTAAGTTAAGCTACCCCAAACAGAAGACATAATGGTGAGAAAGAAAAATTGTAACAAAACAAGGCCAAAACAAGACATGTCAGAAAAACAAATCCTATATAATCTATTTACAAATCAAAGTGAGGGGCATGGATCTGAGAATTAATGTCACTGAAGACCAATATTGTTTTTTGCAAGGAAATTGCATGACTCATTGCAAGCTATACACAGACAATGAGAAACTAGACACAGTGGCTGAATCTGTATTCCCTCTTAGAATGTTTATTCAAGAAAAGCCAGAGGATGAAGACACTGTAAGACGTACAAAGCCGATAGGAAAATAGCGGGCAATTTGTCGGCTGTTGTGTGGAATGAAAGTGTACTGAAAGAAGCAAAAACAACTGTGTATAAGACTGTGCTTCTGCTAATGATATTATAGTCAGTTTTGAGATGGGCTGATGGGATGAGCACTTGGTCAGGAGAATTGTAAAAGTACATTCAGTGTTGTAGGAATCGCTTACTTAACAAGTGGTAAAATAAGATAAAATATAATACACGTTGGGACTTTATAGCAGGATTACCTTTTCGCCTTTTTGCCCTCCTTCTACAGGTCCCCCACCAATCTGTAGAACAGAAATGAAACAGTACATCAGGCATATGCAGAATCAAGGTTTAAAACAACATACTAGAAACAAAAAAAGGCACTCACAACTTGGCCTGGAGGACCTGGCTCTCCCTGCAGAGAAAAGAAGACAAGAAAGCAGCTATGATTAAAATAAGAAGAGGCAATTTTATAGTGCTTGTAATATGTTTCTTTTTTTCTTATGGATGGCATTATAAACATTTAATAGATTGAAAGATAGCTAGTTCTTATTTGGTGTCCACAAATCATTGGAGGCTTTCCTCAAGTATCTCTTTTCTGCAATCTGTAGTGATTGGCCAGGTATTTACAATTCAGAGATAGTAGACCAAGTACAGGAACCCAAGAGAAGAGAACAGACAGAAAAAGAGCAGCGTGGATGGAGAGAAGAAACACTGCTATATTTACCACTACTCCCTTCCTCTGTAACTTCTGGGTCAGCTGTCGCTTTACAGAAGTAGGTGCTACAGAGCCCTTGGAATAGCACTAGCGCTAGCACTTAGACTTACATACCCCTTCACAGTGCTTTTACAGCCCTCTCTAAGAGGTTTTACAGAGTCAGCATATTGCCCTCAACAATCTGGCTCCTCATTTTACCCACCTCAGAAAGATGGAAGGCTGAGTCAACCTTGAGCCTGCTGAGATTTGAACTGTCAAATTGCAGTCACCTAGCAGTCAACAGAAGTAGCCTGCAGTACTGCACTCTATCTACTGTGCCACTACAGCTCTTGGAACCTAGGCCAGTCAATGCTGCTGGCCACACTCTTTTTGTTACAAAAATCTGGATGACTATTACATATCTGCAGAGAAACTGCTTATTTCTATAATGGTAGAGAAGAAGTAGGTGTGTAACCACATGTTTTCCTCTTTCATGCTCTCAACTCCTGCACTCTGGAAGGGTACCTGGAGCCTGGGGTTTCTCAGCAGGGGGTGAACATCTGAGAGATATGCTTTGAGGTCCACAAAGCTTTACTTAGGCCTTGCCCAACAGAAATGAATTCTTGTCCTTGTACTTCATGCTTTCAAGGATAGATGCAGAGGGGCTTTGTGCTTTTGAGAGAAGCATCTTCTCAATTTGCAGACACCTATTCTTTATAACTGTTTAAATACCATTATTCTCAAACAGTCCTTTCCTGCCTAAGAAACACTTGGTCCCAACTTGTAGCTTCAGTCCTTGCAACCTGGTTAAGAGGAAAACAGATGCCTACTGCTACCCTCAAAGAATAGGCTGGTTCTATATTTGTGGTCAGTTTCCATATATAGCAACCTGGAGACCAAACAGTAGATTTAGACTGGGAAGAACAAACTTGAGTAGGAAAACGATTCCTTGGAAATGGCATGATGACTTACGGGACTCCCTCGATCACCCTTTGACCCTGATGGTCCAGGGCTGCCCTATAAAAGAAAAGAACATTTTTGTAAACTGGACAATGATCTGCAGTCAAATTCTGCAATGACACTTGAAAATGGGAAGGAGCTCTTACGTTTCTCCCATCTTCGCCTGGGTCTCCTTGGTCTCCCTTCTCACCAAGAAGGCCTCTGATGCCTGGTGGACCCTATAAGATAAAAATAGAAATGAAGACTGTATAGAATCAGATAATTTCATACATGGAGACATCTTTTCTTGGCTAGTCAAGGATTGGACTTGAAAAAATAATGCTAGAAAATACTCCAACTTTATACAAGATTGTGGGACTAGCAGATTATAATAAACTTTCAATCTATGTAGGAGGAGAAGCAGCAGAGGCATGTGGTGGAGTTAAGAGAGTAATCAGTCTGGTGTCTTTACATTGCCACAAACAATCCAAGTTCACACACACTCCAAATACCATTAACTCTTATGTAGTGCCAATTTAGTATCGACTGTGAGTTGACTGAATTCCTGTGCATAGGCTTGAGCAATAAATCTTTTTCGAACTGCAACTTAAGGTATGGCCCTGATACTTTGCACCTGACAGTCTACAGGTTTTGCACACTGCTGATGCAAACCACATTTACAAGCTACATGCAGACAAAAACTTTAGAGGAGGAAAGTATTCTTTAGTTTCTGGCTCAGGCAATAACAACAAAAACTCATTCATTTACTTTACTGCCAAACTGAAAAGATGCTTGGTGGCTTAATACATAAAATATTACACGTGATAGTTGAACTCATAAACTCAGATACATAATCAGTTTAAAAATGTTGTTTTTCAAATGGCCTCCAAAGGCAGCCCCATGCACTGAAGCAATGCAATGCTATCCAGCCTCTGTGAATCTACAGCACTGCTTATACTTCCTTTTCTCATTTTAACAGGAACTCTTGGGTTGTGCTCCTGTAATACTTACTCGTGGACCTTTCTCTCCAGGTTTCCCAGATAGGCCTGGCTCACCCTATGGAAAAAAGAAAAAGCAGTAAAGAAAGTAAAATAAAATAAAAAGTAGCATCATAGAGGATAATAAATAAGTTGAGACAATTACTTACAGAGACTCCTTCCTCTCCTTTGTCACCTCTTTCACCCTGAAATCCACAACAGAAAGATTACCTCCTACCATTGCTTCTATCATACACTCTGTGTTTGAATATACCTAAGTGTCCTAGCCTTGCAATATAACAGGTTAGCATGTCAAAAGAAAAAAAATACTTGCTACAAATTCATCTCTTTCTGCAGGTCCATCGGATGGAAATTATTTCATGCAAACCTTTCCGTGCAGAATATATACCCTGCAGATTATATACCCTGCAGATGCAGATGCAGCATTTCTTATACAAGTAGTCTTCAACTTACAACAGTTCATTTATTGACCATACAATGTTACAATGGCACTGAAGAAAAGTGACATGACCGTTTTTCACACTTACAACCATTGCAGCATTCCCATGATTATGTGGTCAAAATTCAGATGCTTGGCAACTGACTCATATTTATGACAGTGGCAGTGTCCCAGGATCAGGTGATCACCTTTTGCAACCCTCTGACGTGGAAAGTCAATGGAGAAGCGAAATTCACTTAACAAAGTTACTAACTTTTTTTAAAATTCAATTTATTATTATTATTATTATTATTATTATTATTATTATTATTATTATTATTATTATTATTATTATTATTATTATTATTCCCATTTCAAAAACATTCATTGATATACATTCTTATAAATACTATTTAACATTTATCTATTCATCATTAATCTCTATACACATTCTTACATATATACTATTTGATACAGTTTGGATCGTTTTCTTGCCACCCCGTGTCTCCATCTTATTTTGCAACCGCCTCACTCCTACCTTCTCAAGCTCCCTTCTCTGCCGTCTTATTTCCTCCTCTCATTTTTCCTCTCTTCTCCCTTTCCCCCCTCTCTTTCTTCTCTCTTTCTCTCCTCTCTTCTTTCTTATCCTCTCTCCTACTCTTAATTCCCTACCCTTACTTTCTCTACTTTACCCTTTCTTCCTTTCCCTCCTCGTCTCTCTTCTTTCCGTTGTTGCCTTTGCTTGTTTATTTTCTCTGATGGGTTCTGGGGGTGGCGTTTCAACGTTCCGAACTTAATATATATATTTTCCCTTAAAATAAATTTCTATTAAGCGATAATTCACATAAACATTGAACAAAGACTGAGGGGTTTAATACCTCCTCCAATTTTAGTCTAAATTCACTTAACAATGTTACTAACTTAACAACGACAGTGATTCACTTAACAACTGTGGCAAGAAAGGTTGTAAAATGGAGCAAAACTCACTTAGCAACTGTCTCATTTAGCAACAACAATTTTGGGCTCGATTGTGGTGATAAGTCAAGGACTACCTGTGAATGGCCTTCAGGTAGCTTCATGTATGCCTATGAAAATGAACCTGACCTTCTAGGACAGTGATGGCTAACCATTTGTGGCTCGTGTGCCAAAAGCGGGGGGAGCGCAGGGAGGTCGTGCGTGGGCGTGCCATATCCATAATGCTATGTGCATGACCTCCTGCTTTTGGCACGCTTTTTTCGCCCTCTCCAGGCTCCAGAGGCTTTCTAGGAACCTAGGGAGGGTGAAAACAGCATCTCACCGACCTCCAGAGGCTTCAGGAGCTTCACTGAAGCCTCCAGAGGGCCAAAATGGCCTCAAAAGAAGGCCTAAATCAGCTGGCCAGCGCACACAAGTGCGCTGGAGCTGACAGGGCAAAACCTTGCATGCCCTAAGAAATGGTTCCGCATGCCACCTGTGGCACCCATGCCATAGGTTCATCATGGTTCTAGGAAGTAAGTTCTGCTAAACAACTTAGATTGGAAGAGTATATCTTCCAGTCACCTGAGAAGAAATTAATCCAGTTTTGAGATCACTAGTGATGTGATGCTCAAAGATGATATGCTAATATTGTGATGTGATGAAGTCAGCTTTACCAGTTTTGTTATTAGACATGATTGAGGTACTCTCAATCAGTTATGTTAGTCAACAAGATTTATGATGGAATCCATTGGATCACCATTCTAACTGAAGACTTTTTATAGCTACAATATTACTGATACAACAGTTAAAAAAATATGGAGGACAGTATGAGTTTATAAATGAATATTTATGTTACCCAGATACCAAACGCAAGAAAAGGTAGAGTTGTTTCTTACCTCTTTTCCTCGTGGGCCAGTTGGTCCTGCAGGACCTGATCTTCCTGGCTCTCCTCTCTCCCCTGGCTCCCCTGGCTCCCCCTAAGGAAGTGAATCACCCCAAGGAGGGTGGGGGAGAATAAACTAAATACAGCCAAATTCTGAAGCAAACTAAGTCTAATGATTAACATCCAGGAAAATAAGCTGAGAAACCTTCTACTTCCACTTCAATTACTATCTAATTACTCCCACTTTGAGTACTATCTAATTACTACTTAATAGTAGCAGCCCCACCAAAACATCTTCCAATAGTCTATCAAAAATCTAAGCTGAAGGTAACCCAAAGCATCCAACCAGGCCTATATGAGTTTAATGTGTCTGGTTGCTGCTAAAAACTGTGTCTTTCCATTAACAAAAACTTGAAGAACACTCCCAATTTGTCCACCTACCCAAGATTGGTTATGTATCATTACCATACTCGTCTAAGACCCACACACCCATCCCAGGGCCCAAATCAACATCCTTTTCCTCCCTTTCTCCAATGCACAATAATCACCTTTGGGCCAATTTTGCCAGTCAGTCCCGTGAGTCCCTGAAAGAAAAAAGAATAATTTTTATGGCTCAAATGATTAAGTCAGGAAAACTGCATAAGAAAGGTTGTTGCACTAATAAATACTCCATGAAAAAAAAGCAGAGCTTTATTACCTATTAGTGGCTGCAAGAATACCATATATTGCTCTGCATTCTGTAGTGAATGCACAAAGATATTAGGCCTATATCTAGCATTTGTCCAAAGAGAAGTGATACTTGAGCCTTCTTTTATTAGACTTGATGGAGCTAGGAGCACTGGTGTCAGCTCATTAAATTGAAATGCAACTAGGGTTTCTAGTGGTCTATTTTACAGGGATCCCTTCCCTTTCTGAATGAAAAAAGGGGGAAAAACAGAGTTTTAAACATGTGCCGTTGGCATGAATTTAGGACTCACATTTTCTCCTTGTTCTCCAGGTGGGCCAGGTGGGCCAGGGACACTAAGACCAGGAGGTCCCTGAATAAAAAGTTAAAAAGAAGAAGAAGAATAGAAACACTTAAAAGGATGTCATATATTCATATATGTATATCCATACCCATCATTATGAATAAGGTATCATCTTTACGATCAGCCTCACAAATATTGAGAAGATCTGGAAAATGTTATGTAATGAAAAGAAATTGAATCACAAAGAGTATTTGGGGGGTGGGGGTATTCATCAGTTAATTGAAATATGTCTAGTGAAAGAGCTAATGAAATGGTGCAAGTCTGAAGATCCATATTTGGAAATATGAGTCTGAAGGGCCATATTTGGGAATATGAGTCTGAAGGGCCATATTTGGAAATATGAGTCTGAAGGGCCATATTTGGGAATATGAGTCTGAAGAGCCATATTTGGAAAGAAGAAATATATTCCCCACTTCTA
Organism: Rhabdophis nuchalis; assembly: GCA_039707465.1. Classification (NCBI taxonomy): domain Eukaryota; kingdom Metazoa; phylum Chordata; class Lepidosauria; order Squamata; family Natricidae; genus Rhabdophis; species Rhabdophis nuchalis. Next base: position 74,310,201 of record CM077646.1, read on the forward strand.
TCAAAGAAGAACCATCATCCCATTCTATTAATGAAACCAACAGTAACTTTCACAGCCATCTTAGCCTGGTCCTCACTTTTGCTCTCCAAGGCAGATAGTCCTATAAGGTAATAATCAGGCTATATCTAAAAGTGAAAACAAGTCTTGACAGAAATCGAGGCAATCAACATCCCAGTTTGCTATTCAGTAGGGGGGAGGGGGAATCAACTTTATTTATTTTATTTATTTATAAAATTAATTGGCCACCCATTTTACCTCAGGGTTACATCGATCGTTTTATCAGGATGCATTGCCATAATCAGTATATTATGATATCTCATCATAACCTTGAGTACTCACACGTTCTCCTTTGTCCCCAGCATCTCCTCTAAGTCCAGGTGGACCTTCAGGTCCGATAATACCTCTTTCTCCCTGAAAACAGGAAAACAACCACAACGTCAATGTTGGCATGACAGTATCCCTACTTCCCATGTGATAACTTTAAGTTGAGCACTGCTTTTTCTTATTAAATCAGATTACAAAATGAAACTGCTGGAAAAAGAGAGCCACAATTGTCTCGTGAAATAGTTTCTGTAAGCCAACTTCCCTGCTACAATAAATATAAATTAAAATAGAATACACTACACTGTGTATTCCTTACATCTGTAACAAGAAATTTGTTCCTGGGCAGTTACCTTATCTCCTTTAATTCCAGTAAGGCTGGATGCCTAGAAGAAATATAAAAAAGATAACTACTGAGACCTTTTCAGATCATATTCCAGAAATGCAAACTTGTAAAAAAGCACTTCCTAATGGATAGGATTGTATGAATATTCATACAATTACGTTCATAACTGTATGCATGTAGCTATGCCAGGATAGATGGATAATGAAATTCTCCATAGCTGACTTGGACAGATGAAGAAGAAATATAGTCTTTTCTAGATCAGGCATTAAGCAACTAGAAAAGGAAAAAGGGAAAACTAGGATGAAGATGAAAGGAGTTTTACCCACTCTAGATGTTTATGGTATTTATTATGGCTGATTACAATGGGGCACTTACCGGCAGACCAGGTATACCGGGCTCTCCTCTCTCTCCCTAGGTCAGAATGTGACACAGGAAATGTGTTAGGGCAGCCCAAATTCTTTAAGTCTTATCATAAGGATTTACCACTATTGATTTCCACTGATGACTTTATAACCTCATGAACATCAGTCAAAGCACTGCACCTTCACTCCCTTTGCTCATTGGAAGACCACATCTTAGTTTTACTGGGAGTTATGATTCTTGGACTCCCAAGAATCTGACAGTAAAATTTCATTCAGCCCATTGTATATGATATTGTTGTGTGGGAACAGGCCACTTCATGTTAATCTGCATTTTAGTAAGCTCTGGATACAGGATTGTGTTGTCAACTATTTTCACCAAAGATACAGGCCAGCCATTCAGAGTTCTATAGGTCAGACCTGCACAAATTTGTGGCTCACCAGATAGCAATAGCAATAGCTCTTAGACTTACATACCGCTTCACAGTGCTTTTACAGCCCTCTCTAAGCGGTTTACAGAGTCAGCCTATTGCTCCCTCCTCATTTTACCCACCTCGGAAGGATGGAAGGCTGAGTCAACCTTGAGGTGGTGAGATTTGAACTGCTGAACTGCAACTAGCAGTCAGCACAAGCAGCCTGCAGTACCTCACTCTAACCACTGCGCCACCTTGCCTCTTAAGTTTGCCAGTATTCCAAATGACCAAATCTGAACCAATTTCATAGTAGTACGACCTGGAAATTAGTATTAATGTACACAGAAATAGTCAAAAGTAATGCAAGGATTCAACTATCATTATTGTTCTTACATAAATGCGAATGGCAAGTTACATGACTAATTCCTTTCAGATTCAAGAGCCCTCTGTGTAAGCATATTTCCAATATAAATGAGAGCATTTGCCGTAGGTCTAAGAATCCTTACTTGTTCTCCCCGAGGCCCAGATGGTCCTTGTAAGCCCTGTTAAAAAAAAAAGGGCAGAGGTGTTGAGTCCCCAAGCCTATGTCCCAGACAGCTCGTCTGGTAACCTATGAGTCACCGCATTCCGGAGCTGAGCCAGCAGCTGCAGTGATTAACAGAGACAAGCTGTCTGGAATCTGTCTGGAAAGGAGTCACAATGTTGCAATTGCATTGCTAGGAGTTTCCTGCCTGGTAACTCTATATAAGAGGTTGCCAGAGAAGAAACCTTGCCAGTTGAATCTTGTGTGTGTTGTAAATAGTGTGAATAAACGTTCCTGTTGTTTTGACCATGCCTGAGTCGGAATCCTTTGTCTGATCTAACAAGAGGGAATAGTTATTATTCAGAATAACCATGGATCTCATACTGTGCAGCAGCACAGGAGGTCTTGAAATCAGTTGGGGAATAAACAATTGGCCAACATTAAGAAGAGTCCTTATTGAGAAATCATACAGGCAGGAAAAAGTGTACCTAAGTAATGAGAGGCTTCAAAGTGATAAAAACATATATTTTTATTATTGCACAACTGAACTGCAGCATTACTTTTTGGATGTCACTTATGGTGGGAAATAATTCTTTTCATTTTGGCCCTGAATGTTCACGTTTCAGAGGAACCTAGATCAAGAAACCTAAATTTCTACTGAGAAGCTGTAACAGATGGGAAAGAGGAAGATAAAGTGGAGAAATATAAAGTAGGAAATTTGTCAACCCTCCTTACAATCACTGATTCCTTTTGGAATTCATCCTAGATCCCCACATGTTTTTCCTCTGAAAAGGCAAAACATGCTTGAAGAATCTGGGAGAAAAAAAATAAGTTTGCAGTAAAAAACCATGTCCGCCTTTTATTTCTCTATTAGAACTCATGATATCTCACCATCATTTGCAATTATCCAATAGATCCCCCCCCACCACCACCATTCCAAACAATAGAGTAAAATTTTAGTACGGCAAATCAAAAATTCAATATGTTTTATCCTTTTTCTAACCTTTCCTCGCTTCTTTTTGGACTCACCAAATCATCTTTGAACTATTGCACTCAAAAAGAGAGGAGGAGGAGAATTGTTCCCAGATAGACAATATTTCACCAATAAGACCAAAACTCAGTCAACACTTCTGTCCCCCCAGAAATAGAAACTTCTGACTTATGTCTAGATTTTACAGCATTATGAGATATTGAGATTAAAAAAAACTCCTATACTTACATCTCTGCCAGACGGACCAGGGCGGCCTGAGGGACCTTGTTCTCCCTAAGACAAAAAAGTACTGTAAACATGTAGTTTATGTGAAATATTCCTAATTTTATTATCTGAATAAACCTGTCAGATAATTTAGATTTAGAAGCAAGGCTTTCTTTGTCCAAATCTTTATTTTTAGCCATTAGACCATGCTGTTTTTTTCCCAGAGAAACCTATCCAAATTACTATTGGATTAGGTTATTCTTTGATATAATATGGGCAGTGCGGTGGCTCAGTGGTTTGGCTGGAAAGCCATATGATGTGATGCAGTGAGTTCCCATCCTTGCCCCAGATCCTGCTAACCTAGCAGTTCGAAAGCATGCAAATGCAAGTAGATAAATAGGTACCACTTTGGAACGTTAACAGCGATCTGTGATGTCATGCTGGCCACATGACCACTGAAATATCTTCAGACAATGGTCTTGAAACAGAGATCAGCAGTATCCCCTCTAGTCGGCAATGACTAGCGGAGTAAAATCTGCAGGAACTCCTTTATCTTTTTCTTTTGATATAATATGGTCAATATATATATACCTTCTCTCCTTCAGGACCGGGCAATCCACGTTCTCCCTAGAAGAGTAAAGACATTTTTGCAAAAGGTGCATATCAGGAAAAATGCATTTTATTTCCATAAAAACCATACCACAGCAATGGTTTTATTGAGCTTTATACTTTCCTATTTGCTCATTCAGAAAAATTCTGAATCCAAATGAAACCCTTTTTTACATTAAGGATGGAGCTGAAGATAAATCCTAAATTACATCCTAGGACCATGATGGTGAACCTATGGCACATGTGCCAGAGGTGGTACCCAGAGCCCTCTCTGTGGGCACGTGTGCCATCGCCAGCTGCTCTTCTGGGTCCTGTCACCCGCATGTGCACCAGCCAGCTGCTCTCTTTTGAGTTCCAGCACACATGCACATGCTGAAACCCGCATGTGCGCCCTTGCTCCAGGTTCGGCACTCAGTGCACAAAAGGTTAACCACCACTGTTCTAAGCACTCCAGTTCATAAAAATTTCAGAGAATACATAAAAATCTGTCTGGATGCCACAAGTGTATTCGACTTCACTGTAAAATGATGGTAACTACTTTAACAGGCCATGAATTGTTATATAAGAAATTAGAAAAATCAAATTATGTAATTCACAAACATACAAGTTAGCCCTTGATTTGAAAACTTGATCCAAACCATTCGCAGGCAATCTTCCATCATGAACAGGAATTTAGTTCATTCACAGATTTGCTCCACCCAAATCTTACCTTCTCTGCGGATGGCCCAAGTACACCAGGCAGACCACGGTCTCCCTATTACAGGGGGAGGAAAGATACCAAAATCAAGTATTCGAAGCATCAACGGGTACAAACAATTCAATTCAAAACAATTCAAAAAGGGGCAAAAACCATAGTGTAAAATTAAAGGTTTATTTATAAGGCCTCTCTAATCTCAGCCAAATCAATTTCTTATGGGGGGGAAGAAAAAAAACAGCTCTCCCTATCAATGCATTAGGCTGAACTTTCTGCAGAGAATTTTCCCCAGAAATTTGTATTATCAAAAATAAAAACGAAATGGATATAACTGCCCATTGCCCATGTAGACAGAAGATCTGTGTGAACAATGCTTATCCTTCAGTATAGACATTAGTGACATCAACTGTTGTGGTCGCCTTTCTTATTAAGAAGTGTTATATGGGATTAGTTTTCCAAGTCTAAATGCAATACTGGCATTCGATCAACACCTACCTTGATCCCTGGTTCACCTGGAGGTCCTCTGGGGCCCTAAAGATAACAGTAAGAACATTTTTTGTTTGGGGAATTAGTGAGCAAGCTAATGCATATTGTTCTCTTGGGACCAATTTATTCATTCATTTTTAAATTAAATTATTTTAAAAATGGGAAAAGCAAAGTAGAGTAATAGTGAGTTTTAGTATTGGTTTACTGTCCATATTATTATTTAATTTGTTTAACAAGTTTATACTGTATAGCCACCTACCTACTAATAGGATTTTAGACAGCAAACAAAAGATAAAACATAATACACAATCAAACAATTAATATTTCTTAATGCAGACAAATGAATGCAACATAAGAAAATGACCCCTGTTGTTCATCTCTATATTACCAGCCATAGAAAAATGCATTTTAGGTTGAATTAGACATATTTTAAAAGGTAGGCAATTGCTTTTATTGAAAAATTACCAAAACAGCCAAAAGTTGGAAGTATCCTAAAATTAAGGCTAAATTAATTTAAATTTGATCATTGTTTGTAATCTGTATTGTCACGAATAGCACAATTGTGCAGGTTGAGGATCAAAGAGCACTCCCACATGGCATACCTATTTTCAGGGTTTGAAACCACATTTGGACAAGACTAATTTTCGACCCTTTAATTTTCCCCCCTATTACTGTAGCTGGTCTTAGTCTCTGCTTATTATAATATACTTTGACAACCCGTAAGGACCCCAGCTGCTTTCTTGAACTTAAATGGTGAGAAGCAATATTATTGAGCATCATGCACATATTGATGGAATTTGATTTCAAAATTTCCGATGACAATCAACAGTTTTTCACATAAATATTAAATACTAGGCAGTACAAGGTCAACCCAGCTCATCTTTGTTAAGTTTACTCATTTAAGTTGAAGTTGAAAAGGTTTCTGTTTGCTAGGCTCTTAAGAACAATTAAGAGAGAACGTTTTTCTCTAAAAACTCACCCGATCTCCAGGGTCTCCAGTACGTCCAGGAAGTCCAGGAAAACCTTCTTCTCCATCTCCCTTTAAAATAAAGCAAAGCAGTGACCACTCATAATAAACTTAAGGAGGTTTGCTGGTTAAAAGCAGGGAAGTTAAGGAACTACAGGAAAAAAAACCTTGAGTTCCAAAATTATGTTTCTAAAATGGAATTTGAAAGGATGTCTTTTTTTCTTAGGTTTCAAAATAGTAGAGAATGAAAACATCAAAGAAATTATGAGTGAAATGTTAGCAGAATACATTAAGAGAGACAAAAATCAAATATGGTGGGACATGGATTTGGTATATAGAATTAATTCAGCATATGCCAGAACTCATAATCTTCCAAGAGAGGTCCATGTGAAATTTTTCAGGAGATCCACGAGGGAGGAGCTATTGAGAGCACAGAGGGGTGTGTCGCTGAGATATCATGATAAAGAGGTGACCATTCTGAAGCAAATACCAAAAAAATAAGAGAAATGAGAAAGAAATATTCTTTCTTATCTAGAAAATTATATAATAAAGGAGTTTGGTTCAGATGGTTGATGCCAGAAGGAATGTTGATCTTCTGGGAGGGAGACAGAATTAATCTTAAAACACAAGCTGAGGCGGAAGCCTTTCTGAATAAACATATCTCCCTCCTAGGTGACAAGATAGCAGGGGCGGAGAAAAAACAGAACAAGCCATGTCCCCACCGGGGGACAGGGGGGAGGAAATGATACTGACAAGGCTCAGATCGCAAAAATGAGTTTCATGGAGTTAATATAGTTCTTGATACAGAGGGCAAAGTAAGATGGGATTGAACGTGTGTTTGATACAATGTGAAAACCTGATTCTGCTGTCTTTTTCTACAGTTTTTTTAAAAAAATAGTAAAATATGAGGTGGGGGGGGGGCACCACTGCCGGCATGAAGCCACCAAATTTTTTTATGCACCATTTCCCTTTTTCCCTTGTATACAATCCAATGGGGTACTCATTTGCTTAATCTAGGCTCCATTCACCCTTCCAGTCAGCGAACAGATCCTTGTCTTACCTTATCACCTTTTTGTCCTGGAGTTCCAGGGGGTCCCCTGGGCCCAGGATCTCCAGGAATACCCTGGGGAGTAGGGAAACAGAGGTAAACACCAAAGACCAAATTTTAATTCTTTGCAATTAAGCAGACATTTACTGCTTTTGTTCATTTTTCTAGGAGATTCAGATGTCCTCTCTTATGACAATACTTTTGTTTCAGACACAATTCTCTAGACTTTGAGTTTTACAAATGCGCTCCAACAAATACTTTCAAATGTCACTCTTGTTCCTTCTCATATACCCATGCAGTGCTTCTCAAGTATGAATACTATCTACATTCATAAATCCCACCTTTGCACTACATGTTGTCTTATAGTCCCAAAGCTAAGACATGGCAAAAAATGTACTCACTGGAACACCAGGTTCTCCTCTGACCACACCCCCATCACCTGGTCCAGGAGGGCCCTAGGAAGAAAGTAAAGGTGAGCTCTGGATCTCTGTGTTTCTTCCATTTCACGTTGGGAAAATAAAGCACACTAAAAGGGTATAGGAACACAAAGAAAGAAGGAACCAAATCCTAAAGAGAAAAAAAAAGTAGCAGGAGAAAAAAATCTATTAAAAGGGGGGTGGGGGGTATACCCAGGGAAGCAGAAGAGGGTGGAGCAGAGTAAAAGGGCAAAGCATCCAGACGAGAAGGCAGATTTACATAAAGAGGACTGTGAACAGGATTTTTATATATTTTGTGCCTGGACAAATCCCTCACAGCTGTTAATTTGGGAAGTTCGCACCACTCCAAATGTGCTCACAGACACTCAAAAACCAAAGTTACTACAACTCGTTGTCCTTTGGTTGCTTTCCTGATGCACACTGCACTCTTCATGTTTACTTTCACTCAGAGCTGTGCTCTTTTGTCACGTTTACTTAGAAGTAACATTTCCAGATTTTAGGGGAACTTCCTCCAAGGAAGTCAGGACAGAGAAATGAATCTTACATTCTGATCAAAAGTCCTTGTTGGTCTATATGACTGTTTAGCAACTGAATTAGTGACTGATTTCTCAGCAAAAACAGAGCAGGCAGGGAAAAGGAAGAATCACTTACTCGCTCACCTCGGTCGCCCTTCTCGCCCTGTAAATAAAATTATCATATATGTAAGCATATGCATTAAGCTCAGCAGAGAGCTTAACTGTGAGAAAGCACAAATATTGGGTAAGAGGACATGGTGACTATATATACAGTAAATATGTAATTTTAGAGCTTATCCAAAAAGTATGGCAAAAAGAAATGCTTCAGAGGTAGTCTATACCAAGTAATTCTTGTTATGTAAGGGAGTTAGGGTTTATTATCATTTTCTTATGTTTCCAAAATTATTGACCATCTGTCCATCACCCTTGCCTTTAACCTTCATGAGGATAATGAACATGGATGTAGTGAAAAGCAATATACGAGATTGGGAGACATATGAAGCAGTTTCAAATTTACTGGAAGTATCCCGACATAGGAGAAATGTTCCTGTTACAAAATGCCTTCAATTAGGTCAGAACACCTAACCTAAAAACAAGCACTGTAACTTTATGAATCACATGGAGGCCAATTCCAGAGGTATGGCATACCTGTGCAAGAAGGAGAAGGAAGGTTAAAGGCAAGGGCGATCGTTGCTACCTTGCCAGTTTGCTAACAGGGCGCTATGAATGGACTTGAAGGCAGGTGCGCAAAGGGACTTTATGAGCATACAGATGGACTGCATAGCTTGACTTCATATTCAGAAATGAGCATGAATAGTTTCAATTGTTAAATCACTGCAAGGAGAGGAAGTCATACCTTGATGGAAATGCCAGCAGGCCCTGCTGGCCCACGAGGTCCTGCTAACCCTGGATCCCCTACAGGACCCCGGAGGCCTTGAAGTCCTGGGATTCCCTTCAGACAGAGAAAAAGAAAAAAGACACTTAGCAAGAACCGTCTTCCCTTTGGTACTCAGCCAAAGAAGCAGGTATCAAGTTGGATCTGCAATTCAATACACATGTCTACAGAAGTGAAACATGAAGGGAAAACAGTGGGACTTATGATGAAGTAAATATTCATAGGATTGCTGTGCATGCTTCAAATAAGTGGTGAAATAGCCATAGGATGATGTAAAGAAATACATCTATGTACATACATGAGGACCTCACGAAGGTTAGGATAGTAACCCCCCCCTCCCATTTCCATGGGAATCCTGTTTTCAGTTTCTTTTTCTCCTTTCTCCCTCCTATTTTCCTGTACGGTGTTACTTACTGGATTGCCAGGCTCTCCCTTTAGACCAGGAAGGCCTCTTCCTCCATTTAATGGTATTCCAGGCTCCCCCTGACCAAGACAAAAGTTTAATATTACTTTATCATAGTATGGGATACAGTGGCTCAGTGGCTAAGATGCTGAGCTTGTCGATCAGAAGGTCGGCAGTTCAGCGGTTCGAATCCCTAGCGCCACATAACGGAGTGACTTCTTGTTACTTGTCACAGCTTCTGCCAACTTAGCAGTTCAAAAGGAACCACTTGGGTTGGAAGGTAACAACGTTCCTTGTGCCTTTGGTGTTTAGTCATGCCGGCCACATGACCACAGAGACGTCTCCAGACAGCGGTAGCTCTTCGGCTTAGAAACAGAGAAGAGCACCGCCCCCTAGAGATGGGAATGACTAGCATGCATGTGTGGGGGAACCTTTACCTTATCATAGTACAGTTTAGGAATTAAACAAGAACCTATCCAGGATGTCAAGAGGATCATGGAAATATCTTTATAAGCATAAACTGAAGAGATCACAAAGTGTGAGTCACACTTGATATTTCCAGGACTTTTTCCTTATGCTAAGTGTTAAGAGAAGAATTGTATGAAGAAGAAAAGATAGATGGTGCAGGAACTCTAACAGCCTGCTACTGTCAATCACTTTACAATAAAACTGAGATTTATTTTTTAAATATAAGAGGGTTGGAACTAAGAATGGATAGATTTGCTCTATGTTTTAGACAACTCCCAAATGAGGGATCAGAGTCTCACAGTTTTGTTTTGATTAAATGTGATTATTTGTATGAAAACCAATATCAGTAAAATATCAGGTTGCAAACAGAGGTGTGTTGATAAAAGCAAAGCTTTCTATTTGCATTATGGCGAAGCCATTCTGATGGCAGATTTCAGCTGAGAGTGTGAAATATTCTCTTTCTTTCTTCTGCTCACCCACATTTATTCCCATTTGACTGTGATCATCGCCAGATAATTATCTCCATTCTGAACTTATGATGCCAGAACAACTGTTACTTTCAGACAGATAGTACAAAGATGCACCATTTTTATCATTAGGATTCCCTATCAGCAACTCTGATACTGCTTAGGAGTGACTAGAGAAAGTAGGGCATATATTACATGGAAATGTTACATATCCTACCGCAACAAATTACCTCTATATGATCCTTTTCCCAGTCAAACTCTCAAAGATCCACTTACCGGCTCACCTTTCTCTCCCCTTGGCCCGATTAGGCCGATCAGCCCAGGCTCCCCCTGAAAGGCAAAAGATAAGGAGTAAATGGCTCTTCAGTTGGAAACAAGGCATTTAATGGCAAATATTATCCTTACTTACTTGGTTTCCTCTGAGACCAGTAAGGCCAGGGTTGCCCTATGAAGAGAAGTGGGGAGAGGGGGGAAAAGGTGAATAGGACTTGTTTTCCTATGGTGGGAATAAGAAGAGAGAGAGGCAAGGAGTAAAATGAAGCAATATATTTGAAAATAAATCCTAGATCCAAATAAAGTAGGCTAGCATTTGACATGGTTAACACATGGACTTAGTACTGGGTACATGAAGTATCTCAGTTATAGATAAGTCACCAAATCTTCATTGTGGTCTTGGGGAATCACACACATGGGGGACCAATATAATATACAGATGTTGGGCAGAAACAATAACAAAATCAGAGGCTCCTTGCCTTTGTGTTTGGCACCAGTATATTTTTCTGTCCCAAGCAGAGATTCATATTCTTTTCTCCCCCTTTTTGGCACTTGGTTCATCAGACTGAGACCGAGCATGGAGCCTGGATTTTTGCACTTGCACCACCTTTAAAATAGTACAAAGTTGTACTGGTGGGGAAGTCACAATATTACGTCAGACCAAAATGCTTAACGAAATAAGGCTTCACAAAAGCCTTTCAATTCTAGAAAGTTTTATTTTTGCTTAAGAACAAAACTGAATGCTTCACTGTGCCCATGAAGAAAAAAAAAAGTTTAATCAAAAAAGTATTTCAAAGGTTCCAACGTACGGTGGCAGATACTATCTCAATTACAGCAAAGCATTGGGGACATTTAAGAATGTGTTTGCATGCAACTATACATGGAAAAATGTTTAAAAGGTTAATTACCGGCTGACCAGGAGAACCAGGCCTGCCAGGAAGACCAGGATTCCCTGGTGCTCCATCTGCTCCTGAAAATCCCTAGAAGAAAATAGAAACACTAAGGACATATCTTTGCAAAAAGTATTTACATTTTAAGACTCAAAAGCACAGCCATGGAAATACAGATAGAATTTCAGCTTTCTCTAAATTCCAACTGTCTTGACTTCATCATGTGATCTGAAGATAAGAGTTGAACAAATCCAGAATGGGCCAGGTACGAGAAAGTTGCAAAGGTATCTAATGAAAATTTTGATGATGCCAAAATGTCAGGTACATCAATGTAGTTGAGCATACAACACAAATTATTTACTCATGCCATTTTGTATCAGTGTGCAAAATATTACAAGCATGAAATTTACATTATTTGCACAATGCATTCTCAAGGAAGGTTGGAAAATTGGGTTTACAATTCAGAACTTGACACATATCCATTATCAGATAATGGATTTCAGGTCTAAACAAATCTTTGCAGAGTTATAACTTTCCTCCAACCTACTGTAAGGCTCGAATGTATTTTATATTTATGTATATGCTTACCAAATTTAGTTCAATATCATCAAATCATAATGTCATCACATGGCAAATGGTTCTAATTCCCATAAAGCTACCTCTGTTTCAGTGCTATATGCTATAACTTCATACTTTGGGCAAGGACTCACAATTGAAGGTTTTCTTATATAAAAACAGTCTGACAAACAAAAAAGTAATATATCCAAAAAATATGTTGCAGCTTGGTCTTCTCATTTTCCTCTAAAAGTTTACTTAAGTTAATGTAAATGTAGTCATGTAAGCCTTTAAATGTAATCAGAAGTAATAATGATACAAACACAAAGTCTCAGGGTACAATAAATTTAAAAACTGGTTTGTTTATGGATCACCTTCATTAATCCAGAATTTCTTGTTTCAGAGAAACATAGAGATATGTTAGAAGATTTGCAGCAAGCATAACCAATAACCGTCATTCCAATAATGGTTTAGTTTTCAGAATCCAAAAACAGAGGGCAAAGACTTTATAGCGCACCAATTTGAATCATGAACCCAGATTTTACACCAAATCTGTAAAATAAACCTGATTGCAACTGGAGTTCCTCTAAGAAAATTAATCTAGGGCTGCAACCAAAAATGCCACTCTTCACATAATGGAAGACCTGCTACTCACCAAGCCACCAATGAGATCCAAACCAAGCAGATGCAGATCAACAGCAAAGAGAGAGAGAATTTCAGAAGAGGTAACTCAGGCAAGAGAACTAAACCACACATTATAAGAAAAGGTAAAAAGCTTTAAAAATGGTTTATCAGTAGAGGCACTCTTCATCTTAAAAGATGCCTATAATCAGTGGTGGGATTAAACTGGTGTATCAACCAGTTTGTGCACAGTGCATTTGAAAAAGTTCTAAAACTTACCTTCTATGCACCCCTGGTGAGTAAAACAGCTGAGGAGCGGCAATCCGCTCTACTGCACCTATCAGCTGGGCTTCAAAGGAAATATAGGAGAGACTAGCGCAGAGGCAGGTGGGAGGGGTCAATTGATCACTGGAACTACCGGTTCACTAGAACCAGTCCATACCAGCTGAATCTCACCCCTGCATATAATAGAATTCACTGATTGTTGATCCAACATTTGTTAAAGACTGATAGAGAAGAAGAACTAGGAGTTCCTCCTTTTAAAGAGTCTGTAACATTCAGCTCTTGGTTTTCTCTTTCATTCAGGCTACTGTACATTCATGCTGTGAGAACTCACCTTCTCTCCTTTTTCACCCCGCCTCTCAATAGTGTCACCTGGGGGACCTCGTGGTCCCATTGGACCTGGTGGACCTTGGATCCCATTGCGTCCCTGAGGGAGAAAAAAGAATCATTGTGTTGTATAATATGGTACACTCTGCTTCTTATAGCTGGATTACTATGCTTAGTTGTCAATATCCTTCATGGATATACCCCTTGATAAAATGAAGGAACATCAGCAGTACGAATCTCATGGGGAGAAGGTGGTGGGAAGACATACCAAAATTTAATTCATTTTAAGGGGAAACATTTCAGTTTCCTTGTGATCAGGTAAGTGAGATAATATTCTTACATCAAAATCCCTCTTCTATGTGCTCTGTAGTTTCTTGAAATTGCCAAGTATGTATTATTAAATATCATAATTAATTATTGGCTGCTAAATTATTATTTTTTCATATCTCTCAAAACAGGTCTCTAGTATTTAGGAAGACTATCCTGTGTTATTGGGAGGTCATATACAATACTCATAGATTTCTTTCTGATTTTCTGATTGACACTCCGAATGGCCAATGTATGTACATAGACTCTGATAAAGAATTAATTATTTCATGACTGGAATTTTAAGTCAATCTGTTCAGAAGAAATTTTACCGAGTTGTGTGTATGTGTGTGTGTGTGTGTGTGTGTATGTGTGTGTGTGAACATCTCTATATCCATCCATCCATCCATCCATCCATCCATCCATCCATCCATCCATCCATCCATCCATATCACCTATATAGAGAGATCAATTTCCTATAGGAAACTATACATGCATGTTTCAGAACTGTTCCATTTTAGGTAATGTTAAATCCCATTTGATCAGATTATATGTCCTATTTGTAAAAGCAAATGGATAAGAAGAAAAAATCCTGGTTTTTTTTACAGAAATGGTATAACATAGAGCACCAACATTATACTTTATGTATAACTTACAAATGCTATTGTTTCTTAATAGAATGTAACAGAAACTCTGTCTAATGCTGGCATACGTTCCTATGGGAATGCACAGAACGCACACATACTTTCAAAAACATTTAATTAGAAGAGCGTTATTGCAAAATTGGCTCAAAATCACAAAAATTCAGTATGTGAAAATCCCGAATTGGCTATCACCGACAGAAAGGACAACCCACCCAAATTTTATAGATTTGAATAAAATGCTAAGATACAGGGACCTAACTGACAGAAAGGGAAATTTGAAAACAATTGAAGAATTGGCAGAACAAAACATGAAAGTTGACTGGCTAACATACTTCCAAATCAAAACTAAATACAATAATGATACTAAATTATATGACATCGAAACAGAACCACACCAAGTGGATAAAATTATTCAAAGCTCAGATAGAAAGATGATAGGGAGAATATATAAATTTCTCCTGAAGTATAAAATGGAAGAGGAAATTGTGAAAGAACAAATGATAACATGGGCGCAGAACTTTGGCTATAATATTGAATTAGACAAATGGGAAAAATTTTGGGAAACAAACTTAAAAATGACACTATCAGTTGCATACAAGGAAAATCAGTACAAAATGTTTTACAGATGACACCTGGCACCAACAAGGTTAGCTAAAATTCCAACAAATACCTACACAAAATGCTGGAAATGTGAATCAATACATGGAACATATTACCACCTATGGTGGACCCGTGAGAAGACTACAAATTTTTTGGAAAAGGATCAAAAATTGGTTGGAGGCAATAACAGGAGTTAAAATAGAATGGAAACCTGAAGTTTTTCTATTAGGAATAGTGTCTGTGAAATACAAAAAAGAAAACCAGTATTTAATACTACATATAATTACGGTGGCAAGGATTGTCTTTGCCAAGAAATGGAAAAACAAATTAACTCCAAGTGAAGATGAAATAATAAGAAAGGTTATGGATTGTGCTGAAATGGACAAATTAACTAAAGAAATCCAGGGAAAAGAAGAATCAGAATTCTACCAGATATGGGATAAATGGTATAGGTGGATGGAGGAAAGAAACAAGAAGAGAGTTAAGAATAGTGAAATCCAAATGAAATATAATAGAAGGGGAAATAATATAAGGTGAGCGGCATCGATTGACAATTGCTATTATAAAGAACAGGAAGCTCCTGTTCGTATTGTATTGTGTAAATGTGGTGTATGTCTACATTTTGTGTGCGTGTATTTTGCATGCTTGTAAATAAAAAATTTAAAAAAAAAAGAAACTGCCTAATGGAAAAAAGACTTCTGCAGCCATTGGTTTGTACATGGTTTGGTGAAAGGCAAATTAACTACAAAATTTGAAGCAAATGGAATAGTCCAGAAATTTCTAGAAGGCTAATTATTATTTGAAGAGCTCTTTCCAGTTTTATCTATAATATTTTGGAGTCTTCAAACCTTTTCTCTATGATAAACTTTGAACCAGTGAGACTAAATACATTATTAAATCATTAAACTAATCTCCAACTTAAAAAAGCTTATGTTATTTAAGGCTCCTGGTGATTTGAATGGAGTAGAAACTCTTTGAATTTCTGAGAGAGCTTCTGCCAATGATTTAAAACATGTTTTGGGGGGAAAAATCAAACTAAGAGAGCTCAAGAAATAGGACCAAATCTACACATCATAGACTTGTTCTCAAGAAGTCCAAACATTACCGGATTTCCAGAAGGGCCAGGATTTCCCACTTGTCCTCTCGGTCCCTGCAAAATTATTGATAGATAAATGGTCAATCCCCAAGGAATGATCTATACTTTTCCCTTAAAAGAATCCAAAATGCCTCCTTCTATTATAAATTTTAGATACTCACAGGCTCACCCGGCTCACCCTTCTCACCCTGTAGAAAGAGAGACAATAATAGGCTTGCTTATATGAAATTCAGATTCCTCAAATATCTCAACATTTAATTAATTTTTTAAAATTAGGAATATGTGGGAAGTCTATATCCCTCTTACCCAGCTAACAAAGAGAGTATGGTGAGCGTGCTACAAAAAGAAGACGGTGGTAAACCAATTTAGAAAAGAAATCTTCCCACTAAATTTCCTGATGTCCTTCTCTTTTCTTCATTTAGCTAGACTGGCCAGTTTAAGTTTCCTTGGTTGAGTAGCTATATTTTCCTTTAGCTCTTTTTGAGTATCTATTAGAACAAAGGTTTTGTGCTTGTATTTGATATTGGGAATTTGAGACAGATTGGAGATGTTATTGATGCTGTCACCCTAAAAGCGAATTCAAAGTGCTGGTATTAATTTCTAAAGCCCTATGTAGTTCAAGATTGCAATATCTGGTGGAATATTTTTTCCTATTCCTGCCTATAATCTGAGATCATTTTTGGAGGTCTTGTTTCAGGTGCATTCTCAGGATTAGGTGTAGCAAATTATAGTGTGGCATTATAGGTTTAATGTCATACTTTAATTACTGTATTTACTATTTTAATTATTTAGAAGGTTACTTGGTCATTTTAATCTATTACAAGCTGCCCTGAAAAATCCTGGCAGTTTACACATTTTTTGAAAATAGTTAAGTGTTCAATAAATAGACTTAATTACAACATATTTTTAAAAAGCATTTTAAAAATATTCTTTTACTAAGAATGCTGCATAAATAAAACAAGTTGGGGCTATCTTGCCATAAGAGGAATTTCTCCCATTGTAACAAATGATCCTAACTTTTTTTTCTTGGTTTTTAATCTTTATCTTTCCTTTGTCACCTGAAAAAATAAATATTGTTTATAAGTAGAAAACTTGTGCAGCGTAATTGTCAGTGACTTACCTTAGGGCACTGCACAGCACAGACATCTGGTCTAGGCTGAAAAACCCCCCAAAGAATAAGAAGGTGAGTGTTAAGATAACTACAATGCAAACATTTACATGTTAGAGACTTGCGCTAAGTAATATTGTGTTTTGGGGTTCATGGAAACATAGCAGAAAGGATTTTGTTGTGAGGGGATACCAC
Source organism: Rhabdophis nuchalis (assembly GCA_039707465.1). Lineage (NCBI taxonomy): Eukaryota > Metazoa > Chordata > Lepidosauria > Squamata > Natricidae > Rhabdophis > Rhabdophis nuchalis. The sequence continues at coordinate 74,327,244 of CM077646.1, forward strand.
ATGGTCTCTTTAAGGGCCCTAAAGACACGACTACCAAATCCATTTCCTTTCTCTCACACATGGATCTTCAGGAGGACTAGAGGAAAAAGAGACTAAAATCTTTATCTGCACAGCTGCCTTTTACAAAGTTCCTAATACCATAGGTGGCAAGAAAGCTTTATCAAGGAAGGGCAAGAAAGGTAGGGAGGGGAAGTTTTCATCCTGTCTCAATATACCACCACCCTGACTACTGTGGTTGCTTTTGAAAGGGAGACTACCTGTCTAGTGCAATTGTGAAGAGGTGAAGAGAAAGTTGCTCCATTACAAACCTCAGGGAGCAAGACAGTAGTAAAGTACTTGTTACACTTTGGCAGGACATGATATGCACCAGGTGTATCAAACTCAAGGTCCGAGGGCCAGATCCAGCCCATGCGGCTGCCCTGGAAACAGTAAAGGGCTGGCCAATAGTGCCTCTGCTAGTGAAAAAGGAGCTTGGGAGGGCTGCATGAGGCCCGTTTTCATGCCAGAGGGTTGCAGGAAGCCATAGCAACCAAAAACGGAGCTCGGGAGCCTGTTTTCTCTGGCAGAGTGCTCGAGCCACCACAAGCGCCCCTCCCCACTGGCCACACACCCCAGCCCCCCCCCAGGTCAAACACAACCCTGATGCGGCCCTCAATGAAATCGAGCGCAGGGATGAGCATCAAAGATGATTAGAGGACTGGAGGCTAAAACATATGAAGAACAGTTGCAGGAACTGGGTATGTCAGAAAAGAAGGACTAGGGGAGACATGATAGCAGTGTTCCAGTATCTCAGGGGTTGCTATAAAGAAGAGGGAGTCAAGCTATTCTCCAAGGCACCTGAGTGCAAGACAAGAAGCAATGGGTGTAAATTAATTAAGGAGAGAATCACCCTAGAAGAGAAATTTCCTGACAGTAAGAACGATTAAGCAGTGGAACAACTTGCCTCCAGATGTATAAATGCTCCAACATTGGACATTTTTAAGAAGATGATGGATAACCATTTTTCTGAAGTGGTGCAGGATTTCCTGCGTGAACAGGGGCTTGGTCTAGAAGACCTCCAAGGTCCCTTCCAACTTTGTTATTCTATTCTATTCCACGCTGATATGCACAGTAACTGGATCAAAGGAAAAGGTTATTATACAAAGCAGGAATTCCACCTGTTGCATATCTATCTATTTTCATCCTGTAGAAGAAATTCTGGGCATAATGCAAATCATAGAAAGGCTTTTCTCTGTGCTTTTCCCCTTCAACATTTCTTCTACAGTATGATTGCTACCTCAATGACAGAGGCCAGTGCTTTTCCATACCAATTGTCTCCTTTATCTCCTCCACCGCTGGATCTATTGCTAGGAAACCTGCAGGCAATCCCTCCTCTGATGCCATGAGCAGTGCCTTACCCCATCTGGTCCACAGAGGGCACCGGCAAGTCCCGCTTCCACCTCTGACAGACTGTTTGAGTCTCGCACAAAGAAAACGTTACGTGATTCTTCACTGGTTACAAGGCGACGTAGTTGTTCACGATCGGCTCCTTCCATTCCCACTGCTAGAATCTGGATTCCTGCAAGGTCCACAAAAGGGAAACGTAATCTTAATTATTCATTGGAGATTGTGTAGTTCTGGTTAAGAAACTAAGGACACTAGTAACTCAGCTGATTTTCTAAATGTAAATTTCAGCCAGGGCTAACCAAACTGTATCAAAGCAACTTAAAGATACCTGGGGGGAGAGGATCCTATTTCTTAACCCCAATCAAGTGGCAGACTACTTGGTTAGAACCCAAAACTTCTTCTGATTTATATATGCCAATAGTTTGGAGCAGAAGAAGTAATACTGTACGTTTTTATATATAAACACGCAAAAAAGTTATGAAAAAGTTGGAAGGACACCTAGTCTCTATCACTTTTGCAATGCTCTGAAGAGGCTTCTACATTTGAACTAGCATTTTATTACTGAGAGATGTTTTTTACACTTAATTGAGCATAAATAATTCAATATATAATATGATATGAACATATGAGTTAAGTTTAAAAATAGGTATACAGTTAAGGTCCACCACTGTTGTCATTAAAATGCTTTGAAAAACTCTGCTGTCCAGCCTAAGCTGAAAGGAGAATGACTTTGGAATAAGTAGGCCAGTAATTTACCTCTTACTGTTAAAAAGAAAGATAAAGAGATGTGGCCTTTCGAGTGCGCTTCAAGGTTTTGACAACTATCTTTAAAGCGCTCCATGGCTCGGGGCCTAGTTATATGCGAGACCGCCTCCTGCCCCATACATCCCTTAGACCGATACGCTCCCACAGAGAGGGCCTCCTCAGGGTGCCGTCGGCCGGACAATGCCGACTGGCGACACCCAGGGGGAGAGCCTTCTCTGTGGCGGGGCCAGCCCTCTGGAATGACCTGCCCCCTGAATTACGTACCATCACCGACCTCCGCCTCTTCCGCCAATGTCTTAAGACATATCTGTTTCAACAAGCCGGCCTAGCCTAACCTCCCATGTGGACTTTTAGATAGTTTTAAATTGGGTTTTTAAAATTTGGTTTTAGCGCAGGATAGGTTTATTTAATAGTTTTTTTAAATTATATTTATTGTATTTTGTATGTTTTTTAAATTTCCTGTGCGCCGCCCTGGGTCCTCTGTGGAGAAGGGCGGGATATAAATTTAAATAAAATAAATAAAATAAATAAATGTTTGGAAGAAAACTGCAGGAAGATTCTTATTAGAGAGCAGCAGCTACAGCAAATGCTTCTCTTATGTTTACTGCATTCCAGACATGAAGGACAGGTGACTTACCGGCAGCTTTGATTTCCCTGGCTGGCCCAGTGGCATCATCACTGGATGACTCGTCTGCCAATATCACTAAGGTTCCTGGGACGCCAGGTCTTCGTCCTGCAGTTGGGCTCAGCATGAAGTTCTTCACAAAATTAATGCCTGCTCCTTCATAGAAAAAGTAACAACAGATATGCATCCAGAGAAACACACACCGTAGTAAGAGCACTAGTGATACATTGCTCATTTCATGTTTTCATTAGCAAGTCCTGTGAATTTTGACATCATGGTCACAGGTAGAATTTCAAAAGAAATTTGAAATAAAGATAAAGATCGCTTCTTTATCTTCCTGCTGAGTTTGAACAAGGAACTAACAACTCCCTCCCTGTTCCTTGAATCAAAGGAATGGGCGACCCCTTACCTATGGCATTGCCACCACGCTCCTCATAGCGCAATGAGCGAATGTGCTGCAGGACACTTGCTAAATCATTGGAACGATTAAGCAGGAGTAAATGGAGGCCTCGGTAGCTGTACATCGCAATGCCCACCTGGAGTAGGCAGAAAAGAAAAAAGAAATGTGATAAAAAGCAGAATCTAAAGATGAAGTAGCATGCAGCCAAATTCCCCATCTTAGGAGCAGAGAGAAACCAGGCGTGATATCCATTCTTCTCGGCCTTATAAGATAGGCAAGATTAGGAAGCAAGAGTTGCTAGCAATCTTGGAATGTATTTTAATGCAATTAGGCTGCTGCCCAAGAAATGTGAAAGCCCACCAAACCCCCAATCTACTTCCAGTTATACTATTACCATGAAGGTGGTGCTGTTTTGAGTTTCTTTCCTATGCTTACTATCTTTTCAGAACTCAAATATCTTTTCTTTACTCGCTCAGTATTCTTCTCTCCTTTCTCTCTGAAACCCAAAACTTCATCCCAGGACTGAATTCCACCCCTGTCATATCCCTGCAGGGTCAAAATTTTGATTCATAGCTATTTGGATGGCCAAATAAAACCCCACCCCATGGAGGTTACGGAATATATCTTTATGGTGCGGTGGCTCAATGGTTAGAGTGAAGTACTGCAGGCTATTTCTGCTGATCACCGGCTGCCAGCAGTTTAGCAGATTGGATTTCACCAGGCTGACGGCTGACTCAGCCTTCCATCCTTCCGAGGACCCAGATTGTTTGGGGGCAATAGGCTGACTTTGTAAACCTCTTAGAGAGGGCTGTAAAGTGCTATGAAGCAGTATATAAGCCTAAGTGCTATTGCTATTGCTATCAAATTTTATCTTTTGTCACCTTACTGACAAATGACAATGATAGAATGAAAAATCAACAAGGTTATAACTGGGTTCACTTCGCCCAATTAAAATAACTCCCAATGTCTTTGTGCATGTGAATCAAACAAGAAGGAAGCACTGCAAAATCTGGGTGATGTATGTTACCCGGGTAGTTTCAGGGCCTGGACGAAGAGTGGATATAATGTTGGAGAGGAAGCTCTGCACGGCCTCTGCATTGTAGGCTTTGTCTCGAGTTGTATGGACAAGAAAAATGACATCACGCTGGGCATCTGGACAGACTGCAGAGTGGAATGTTTCAGAAAGAGTCAGAATGGCATCAAATGGGGACATAAGCTAAAGGTTTGATTTTCCCTTCCTCCACCCCCATCCCAAATGCAAATAATAACTGAAGAGATTCAACCTCCCGTGTAGCTGCTTGTAATTTCAACCGTAACCTTTTAAAATCAATTATATTTTATTTTTAAATATTGCAATATTTTAAAACATTTGTTCCAAAGGGTTTGCCATATGAATATGAAAGATCTAGCTAAATCTACTCAAACAACACTGAACCAAGGCAGTGTCATATAATCTCTCTGTAAACAGGCTAAGTAATATACAGATCTGGAAATCCAAAATATAAGGTCTAAAATAGGATCATCATTGTTAAAAACCAACTCTCAGGACTCCCTCTCAAAAATAGGACTTCGCCCTTCTCTCCCATCAAATATTAAGTGAAGCCATCAAAGTAATTGACCAACAACTTGCAAGCAATAGGCTCTAAAGACCCACTGGTGTCCATGGCAAACTACAGTGATGCCAAAATGACAGCATGCTATGATGACATTTAATAAATGTTATTCATTACTTGTGGTTGAGCTTATGATGCAAGTATGTAATTTATAGCACCTGGTTGATCATACGTAGTTTGTTATTCATCCTCTTGAATGGATACCCGGGTAAAGATATCCCTTCATAAAGCAAAAACCTCACCTGTCTGGCCAGAAACAGAAACCTCAGCACCGGAGATGCTCCCAAAGAGTGGTCGAATCATAAAGGTGTATTGCTCCCCCAGATGCAACCCAGACACTTGGTGGGATGTTTCTGATGCAGGCAATGTTCGTCGTGCCTCTTCTCCATCTGAAACACAGGAGGAACATGATAGAGGATTAACACAGATAGTTTTACACAGGGCTAATAAGGCAGATAGTGTGTCTCACAATATATTGGCTTGTGTGCTCATTAATTGGTCACAATACTGCAATATTACACTACTGCTATGGGAGCTTCCATTCTCATGGTCTTTTGGAAGCTGGTAAAAATCTGACACTTCTGGATCTTTGGAGGTTGGCTGTGGAGTCATTAGCACCAGGGATTTTTGTACGATTTTATTAATAGCCTTTATTCAGTATTAATAACTGAAAAATATCTAGAGGCTGAATGGATTGAGGAAGTGGAAGAAAATGTATAAATACAGAAACCCAGTATTTTATTGGATATGTGCTTTTATCACATAGGTTTATGAGCCGAGGTGGCACTGTGGCTAGAGTGCAGTACCGCAGGCTACTTCAGTTGACTACCAGCAGTTCGGCAGTTCAAATCTCACCAGCTCAAGGTTGACTCAGCCTTGCATCCTGCCAAGGTCAGTAAAATGAGAATCAAAACTGTTGGGGGCAATATGCTTACTCTGTAAGCTGCTTAGATCAGGCTGTAAAGCATTGTGAAGTGGTATATAGTGATATTGCTATTGCTATATCTAAGCATGAGATAAGATCTTTCCCCTCATACAGTCCTTAAAGGTAGATTAGACTGAGAAAGAGTGACATGCATAAAGTCACCTTGCAAGCTTCCATTACTGAGGGCAAACTAAAACCTGGGTTTCCCCATTGCTAGTCCAATACTTTGATCATTACGCCACAAAATGTTGTGAAGGGAAATAAGAGCTCCTTGATGATTGAACTCCTGGAGGAAAGATTCTGATGTACATCAAATATAGGACCAACCTCTTGGAGATTTCCACGTGAGAAGATAGCCAGAAGCCCCAGGAACTGGAGTCCAGGACAATGTTACAGAATCCTTTTGAGTATCTGTCACCTGCAAATTGGCTACCCGGCCCACAGCTGCTGAAAAAATAAAGATAAATATGGGACAGTTATTTTGGTCCTTGACAGTGAAAGAAAAATCTAGAGAAGCTCCTTCATAGGAACTCACACTGACGACCACAGAGAGTAGATGTCACACTTGTGATCTCTTGTTGCATTACAAGGTTTAATGGGATGATTTCATTTGAAAGTAAATGGCCCAAATCACCCCATAATAGCTGCTCCAAGAAAAAAAACCTGGGATTTTTTTAGTTAGTCCTTGACTTATAAACATAATTGGGACAGGAATTTCCATCGCAAAGCATGGCAATTATTAACAGATTAACAGAGTTGGAAGGGACCTTGCAGGTCATCTAGTCCAACCCCCTGCCCAAGCAGGAGACCCCATATCTGCCTCTACCTAGGATCGAACTCAAAACCTCCTGCTTGTGAGGCAAGAGCTCCACCTCTAGGCCACAGCCACAGCACCTGATTTTACACCTTTTTTTTGCCATGATTGTTAAACAAATTTGTGCAGTTGTTAAGTGAATCACATGGATGTTAAGTAACTCTGGCTTCCCCTACTGAGTTTGTTTACTGGAATCTGGCTGGGAAATGGTGGTCGCATGAGTTAAGACACTGCAACCATCATAAATGCATGCTAGTTGCCAAGCACCCAAATTTTGATCACATGACTGTAGGGGATGCTACAATGCATTATGCATTTCTTAACTATGATAACTGGTTACAAGTCAGTTTTTTCAGTGCCATTGTAACTTTTAAATATCACTGAACTAATGGTTGTAAGTTGAGGGCTGTCTCTACCTACTACTCTGCTTCAGCTACTTCTTTGGCCCTTCAGAGGTCTTTTGTGCACTCAGAGGTCACTTACTTTGAAGCAGATTGGCCTGTCTTGATGCCTGTGAGACTCAGTACATCCCTGCCAATGTTTTAACCATACATGAAAGTTCATACCGTTTCTGATGCTTAAAGCAGATTGCTGAGGTAGGGTGCATAAGCATTTTACAGATCTAGTATTTATATACCAGAGATGAGTAATATATAATACAACTATGTGCAAAACTAGCGTTATTGTCTGTGACACATTGACTTGAATATTATACAGAGAAAAGCAATACTATACATAAAAACCAAAGCAATAAAATAGAGATAATTTATACTGTTATAGTTGAAAATAAAACATCCACTGTTGAAACTCTGCATTTTGAACTACGTTCTTATATGCTCTATAGATAAGTGTGGAAGAAACAGCCTAATAGCAACATTCCGGTGTAGCACCCTATTTGGGAGTTTTCCTTCTAAAAGGTTAGACTAATATATAGAAAAGCTACTTACGTATGCTTGTATTTAAGCTTCCATTCAAGTTTAGGTGATACATTTAGCTTTGTGTGATGTTTAAACTTTTTTTTTAAAAGGACAATTTAAAAACTGTTTATTAAAATTTGTTTTGAATAGGTGGATTTTTAGTTTTTAATTTAAAAATGGAGCTGTAATAGTCAATGGAATTACATATCATGAAAGATATGTAATATTTACTGATCTTCAGAAATATTAAAGAAGACCCTTACAATTACATATCAGATACAATTTCTCTAATCTGCATGAAAGAACAACAAAACTCTAAAGCAGGTCTCTTACCTGCAAGAAAACACAACAATGGTTTCCCCAGAAGTAGGGACCAAGAGGGCCCATTGATGAAAACCAACCAGATAGGATAGGTTTATCTCTGCTTGGTCTTCAATTCTTCTTAGATATGAAATTTACATTCCATATCTAACTAGAGGCTACTCTAGGAACTTTTGTGCCGTAGACTTCTATCTCTGGATAGCAGAAAGTTAGGTTACCAGTGGTGGCAACAATGGCCACAGCTTCACTCTCTCGGTTGCCACTCAGACTTGTGATGCGGATGTCGTAGCGCCCTCCTGGCTGCAGATCTTCAATGACATAGTGGTTAATATGGGCTGGCAACAGCTGACTCCTTTCAGGCCCACCTGTCCCATGGAAAAGAGTTAGTTAATTTCTTGGATAATGGGTGGCAATGATAGAGGAGGTGCATATATAGGAATATATATATATAGGAAGCATTGATCACCTGCAGGGCGCCAGGTCAGCCGATAGCCTGTGCTCCCTCGTGCTGGGCTCCATTCTAGTCGAATACGGGTTTGTGAGGAGTCAGTCACACGCAGGTTTCCAACCGGTTCAATTGGGATTGCCGCTAAAAGGAAAGGTGTGAAGATTAACAGTGGAAAAGAAGCCTGGAAGTCTGATTTTTAACAAAGAGAAAAAGATACCCTAGAAAGAACTAATTCTCTTATGAAACATAGATGAGATTTATGCCTTTGGTATGGGATAAAAATAAACTTTTTTTCACTTTCACTTTAAGTATAAGGTAAATATATATTTGTTCACTTTTGGTGATACATAACTGTATCCTTCATTAATAATCACTGAAATATTGTCTTCTTGAATAGCATCAATAATAACACCTGAATAACCAATTATGAGATGGGATCATGTATCTTCAAATGTCTGGAAAATATTTTCAGAAAATAAATACTTTATTTAGACAAATTTCTATGAACCTCTTTGATTCTTAGGATAATTTTACAGTAAATACAATTATCAATTCATGAAGGAGGATTCAGTTTTCTGAATCTGGAACTATATATTGTCAAATATTAAATACTGGAAGCCAAACAATTGGTGTTAATTTTCCAATTTGGGCAACTTTGGATCTATCTATCTATCTATCTATCTATCTATCTATCTATCTATCTATCTATCTATCTATCTATCTATCTATCTATCTATCTATCATCTATTTCTCTCTCCCTCTACCTACCTACCTACCTACCTATCTACCTACCTACCTACCTACCTATCTACCTACCTACCTACCTATCACAACATTGGTTAAATGAATAGTATTAGGCTCTAAATACACTAAAACTTTAGTATGCCTGGAAACAATTATGTCTGTTGAAAAGTTATGGAATGGAATGTCCAATAAAATGTTTTGACTCTTTTCCCATGCTAAATTGACATTATGGGGAAACTGTTCTTTAAAAATTGGGGAAAAGCTGGAGATATGAAAAAAATGGATGGAAGATAAGATACCGGCTTTGAAGCAATTGATAGATGAAAATGAATTTTTAATATATGCTATGTTAACAGGTAAATAAATTAAAACATTCCAGAGGCAGAATCTCCTTTATTCATAGTTGTAAGAATTATTAAGATTAGTAAGAATCTGACACACAAATATGGACGAGTAAGTCTTACGTGTTGTGACAGTAATAGACACGGGATTCCCTTCACGATTCCCAATCAGTGCTGTGACTTTTACAGTGTAGCTGACTCCTCCTTCCAGATTTTCTAAGTCAAAGGAATTAATGTTTCCCAAGACCAGTTTGCTGCTCTCAGGTCCACCTTTAAAGGAAGAGAAGGTGACCTTGCTAGTGAAAAAGATGACCAAAGCCATGCAAGATTATTACAACCCACACAAATAAACATAGAGTTTGGTCACAGCAACAAGAAGCATCTCTTTTCCCTAATTCTACATTTCCTTTCAGCAAACAAGAAAATCTCCAACTTCGACCTCAAAATCATCTGTGTTTTTGATTAAATGACTGCTTTGTTTTTCATTCCTAGAACTAAGATGCACAAATTAAGACTGTTCTCTGTGTGCACTTCTGGATTTGAATTTATGCAACAAACTCTCGACAGCTTCCACTCCCAAGTCCATTTTACAACATTTTAACTTTGTATTTCACTTAATCCATCATTGAGATTAAAACTACCATCAGTGTGCTAATAATATATCAGGCTGCACCAATGGATAACCTCTCCCAGGGGCTATAAATGGTTACGAAAATAAGGAGATTCTACATGTCAACAACAAACAAACATTTTGTTCAAGAGGCTCACAAATTCTCGCAATTATTATGAGGAAACCAGAAACAAAAGATCAATAAACTTCGGCAGCTTCCTTACCACTACGCTGGCTCCACACCACTCGATATGCTGTAGCCCCTGGGACACCAACCCAAGAGATGCGTACCACATTTCCCCTGGACTCAAGGACTCTGAGGCTGCTGACTGTTCCCACTGGATCAAAGTCTTCAAAGCAAAGAACCAAAAAAAAGATTGGTATTAGGATTGTACATATTTGAATGTGTAGCAAAAAGGGGCAGAGAGTTATGCATTATCTCATCTGCAACTATAACTGGTCTCACCTGTGGTAACTGTGGTGGTAGCTGAGCTCCCTTCTCTGCTGCCAACTAAGGCTGAAACCTCAATGAAGTACACAGTTCTAGGCCTCAGACCATCAATGGTGTAGGAGTTTATATCAGCTGGTAGGACTCGAGAGATCGCTTGACCTGGAGGGGAAAAGATGCATTTAGGTAACAGATGGAAGCAACTGATTACTCACACAAGGAAAAAAACAATGATTTCTTACTTCTTAAAACCACCAGAGAGTACAAATCAGCCAATACATGCTTCCAGGCTAATAATCTGGAACTCAATCACCCTTTGGCATTTGTACTGTCATTCTTTGACCAGAAACTCACAAAATGTGCACTAAAATCCCTTGATTAGCAGAAATGACAGCAAATATTGTTTTATGTATGCTGGCATATGCTGCCTTAAGCTTCTGAAGTATAGGTGGAATATAATAAATAAAATGAATAATATGCATACTTTACTAGCCCATTTCTTCCTTTATTTGAGTTTGTAGGAGTACAAAAACATGCTGGTTGCAGAAACGAAAATGTCTGTAACATGAATGTTTCCGGAAAATTTACTGAAATGTTTGACAAAAGCAAACTTGTAATTCAAAAATTCAAAAGTTGTAAAAAAACCAAAATAGCTGCATTCTTGTGATTATCTGCTTACTCAAATCTGGCAACTAAGAAACCAGGATTTTCACATCTAACCAGTAGTCTATCCATGCTAAAAAAACATTCTATGGCAGGCTAAATGTAAATAATTATGTTTGCAATAAAATGCAACATAATTTGCAAGATGCAAATTTCATGGATGAAACATCTCAAAGAGTTCCATGTGCATATAATGTGCATATAAGGGGAAACAAGAAGGGGAACACTGCTGTCTTAAAAAATGCAAACAAAAAAGCAGAATGGAAAGAAAAAAGAATCAACACATGGCCAGCAACTCGGTGATGGATAGTATATTACATAATACATTCCCTGATCTGAGAGATGAAATCACAGCTAATAGATTCCAGTCCCCAGAGTTTCCTGTTAGCTAATTAATTTTATTCCTGACAGATTCAATAATGAAAATCAGATCACAAAAAGATACAAAATACAGATGCCTAACTTTTAATTTATTTTCTGCTATTATTACACACAATAGGAAATCAATATTAGAAGATTTTGTTTATGAGATTCAATGCTCTGTTATTGGTTTTATCAGTACATTAACTTCATTTTCAAAATGTCAACTGAAAATGAAATATTAACTACTTTATCTGATACAAACATATCAACTAGGTAGACTATCTCAAGACACAAAGTCATTCTTCATTGGCTACTACAGTAGAGACAAGAAGGCAGGGAAGGGAATATTATTTTATATACTCTGAATATAAACTACTATATTGTACTTCAATGGAACATGTACAGTTCAAGACTACAGTACCAAAATACTAAGGCTGTTGCCTCTTTATAATAAAATGTATTTCACAGATTGCTAGAGAATAGCTAACCTTTGAGGACAAAATATCCAATTTAATTTTTCTATCTGAACTTTCTGTCTGCACTTTATAATTCCCCAAATTATTCAGAACTGACAGAGAGATGAAGCAAAAATTATCTATGCATCATCTCAATTTCTTGGATGCAATTTCTCAGGGTGTGGAGAAGAAGGAGGACGAAGGGAACTGATGAAATCTTTCAATTTTAAATCTTCTAAGAAACAATGAGAAAATGTTATAATATGCCACACACTGTGCAAGAAAGAGAAGCAGATATTTTGGCATTCAGAAAAGTAGCAAGCTGAAATTGAGCTGGCCTTCTCTAATAAGAGTGCAAGTTTCTCCTAGAAAAATGTTATTATTTTCTTGTAATTATTCATATTAAAGTAAAATAATATTTAATGTTATATATATTAAGGCTATGTAGTATTTTGAAATTGAAGCAGAAAAAAATTGCTTTGGAGCATATAGCACCTATCAGCAGCTCCTTAAACCAAAAGCATCTTCCGTTGGGGTGGCCTACAGCTATGGAGAGAAGTTATGTTGTCCAAGGAAAAAATACAGCTGCTTTAAAAAGTTGTTGACATGTCCCATATAAGCATCCCTGCTCATTCTAGCACACACACACACACACTTGCACACACACTAAGCCAAGAAAAATAACTCCAAATTGGATTTGGCTTATATGTAGGTATATATGGTACTATCTATATTCCTAAACCCATATGCAAATAAGCTGCTCTCAAATTTTTAACCAGCTGTGCCACCTGTGGAAAATTGTGACAATTAAAAAAATATGAAAACTATGAGGGTTGGCTTATCTCCAGATGGCACATTTTTCACAGTATTTTAGTTAAAAATATCAGTTGACTTGGCTTATCTTCAAATGGGCTTATACACAATATTAATATATATTGTGTGTGAATGTGTATAAAATCTGTTATATAATTAAAATTTCCTCAAAGGAGAAAGTCACTAATCCTTTTTTTAACATGTTTTGTATTGGGACAACAATCCAATCTCTGCTTAAGAATGCTTACAAAATATTTTAATGTTAAGAAGAGATTTTTGCTTAGAACTGACAACTACCATAACTGCCTAAATAGCTCTGAACTGCAAAGAGATTAGCTTGTTCAGAGACATAGATAAGCTCTAGCATTTTATCAGATTACTAGAGTTTCCTCTTCTAAAATTATTTGGTTTTGGAAAAGTTTTAAAAGCTTATTGGCTTAATCTTTTGAGTCCATTGACTTGCCTCAATGGCAACTGGTCTGTTTCTTTGATTGTTGGTTTTTAACAGAAAGCCAAAAAGAAAAAAGAAAAAACCCAAGTAGAATATTTTTTAGTTCATAGGCAAGTGTCAAATTCTGCCTTGATGCAAAATCAGTTTGAAGGGCATTCTCACTCAAGTCCTTAGAGAAGTGCAGCTTAAGGTCAAATTATGTTCCAAGGTTAGCACTGGGGGAAACATCCAACTTTCAGAAGGATCCAGTAGGAAGGCTGTAAGTTTCAGAACCAAGTTTAACTGGGCTTTATGGATATTTCCATTTGCTTCAAAGTCACATCACCAAATTGGTGTTTATGAAAAACAACTCTGTAGCATTAAAATATACTTTCAGAGAAGACCTTTCTCATCAAGATACTCCTGTTTTAGTCATGGAATGAAATGAAGATAAGGATATCTTCTATTTGTTACTTTTCAGTGTTTTATCCTAATTTCTTTCATATATATTTTTTCTTTCCAAGAAAAAGCCACTAGGGAGGAACAGCAGCACAACAACGTTAGGAAAAAAGATGGCAAAAAGCTCTCTAATAGGAAGCATCCAAATATCTCAGGATTTGCATTTTGTTTTCTTCCATCTATGTATTGGCTCAACATCAGGCTGCCATCCACACTTCAGTATTCGAGGAGAATAAAATCCAAATATATACAATTCATCAGTTAGAGTGCCTTATTTTATGACTTGTCAAAACTCACCCTCTCTCAATCGCCATGTCACTTTATAGCCCGTGGCCCCAGGAACCCGATTCCAGGTAACACGCAATTGATTGGGCCCAGATGGAACTGCCTCTAAGTTGCTGATGCTGCCTACCGATGAACGCTCTACAAGGTCAAGCATATAGAAGACGGAATGATGAGTATAAACAACTGAAAAGTAATTAATGGGTTACCATTATTTAATATAAATTATTGCACATATAGCATTTAGAGTTGTTCTTCCTGTTTTTCTTGAACATTTCCTCAAGAATTTGTGCGACCACCTTGTTAGAGAAGGAAGCATTCTTTTCAGCCCTTGATGGGGAGCTGAGGCCGAAACATCCTACTTTATCTAAAGTCCCCAGTTGTGTTTTATCTGCTTCTCCCATCATGGTCTTTCTGCAGAGCAAGGATAGAAATAAGTGCCAAAAACTGGTATTTCACAATTCTGACTATTTAATGAGAGGCCTAGATTTGCACAGTTGAAGCAACCTAAGTTTTAAAAGACATCAGAAGGAGCATGTAACGTTCCTGCCTTGTTACTGCTGCTTTAAATCTTGATTAAGATTTACTGCTAAGCCTTTACCAATAATAATAACTTTAACTTTTGCATTTATTAACCGCTCCCTCTCCCCACAGGGACCCGGGGCGGTGCACAGGAGAAACTAAAAACAATATAAACAATCAATACAAAATATACAGTTTAAAACACCATTAAACTATGTTATCCCGTGCTAAAAAATTAAAACCCATTAAAATACATTTAAAAATCTATAGACAGAGAGACTATCCAAGGCCGGCCAGTCGAAAGAAATGGGTCTTTAGTTTCATACGGAAGGAGCGGAGGTCCGTGGTCGTTCTGATATCGGGGGGAAGGTCGTTCCAGAGGGCCGGGCCCGCCACAGAGAGAGCCCTTCCCCTGGGCGTCGCCCGCTGACAAAGTCTGGTGGACGGCACCCGGAGAAGTCCCTCTCTGTGGGAGCGAATCGGTCGTGAGGATGTATGGGGCAGGATCCGATCCCGCAGATAGCTAGGTCCCGAGCCATGGAGCGCCTTAAAGATGATAGTTAGCACCTTGAAGCGCACCCGGAAGACGACAGGCAGCCAGTGCAGCTCGCGCAGGAGTGGTGTAACGTGGGCGAACCTGGTGGTCCCCATAATTGCCCGCGCGGCTGCATTCTGAACTAACTGAAGCCTCCGGGTGCACCTCAAGGGAAGCCCCATGTAGAGAGAGTTACAATAGTCCAGTCGGGATGTCACGAGGGCATGAGTGACTGTGCGAAGGGCGTCCCGATCCAATAGGGGGCGCAACTGGCGTACCAGGCGAACCTGGTAAAACGCCCTCCTGGCCACGGCTGTCACTTGCTCTTCCATAGACAGCCGGGTATCCAGGAGGACACCCAAATTGCGCGCCCCATCCACAGGGGCAAGATGTTCGCCCCCTATGGCCAGTGTTGGAGAAAGCTGGTTGAATCGGGCAGCCGGAAACCACAGCCACTCGGTCTTGGTCGGGTTGAGCCTGAGTCCGTTACTTCCCATCCAGATCCGCACGGCTTCCAGGCACTGGCACATCACCGCTACGGCATCGTTGGGGTGGTTTGGGGTAGATATGTACAGCTGGGTGTCATCAGCGTACAGGTGGTAATCTACCCCAAAACCACGGATGATCTCACCCAGCGGCTTCATATATGCGTTAAACAGGAGAGGCGAGAGGACCGACCCCTGAGGCACCCCGCATGTGAGTGGTCTCGGGGTCGACCTCTGCTCTCCTGCCCGCACAAATTGCGATCGGCCAGAGAGGTAGGAGGAGAACCACCGTAAAACGGTGCCTCCCACCCCCAACCCCCCCAGCCGATGCAATAGGATACCATGGTCGATGGTATCGAAAGCCGCCGAGAGGTCTAATAGGACCAGGATGGAGGAACATCCCCCATCTCTGGCCCTCCAGAGATCATCTACCAACGCGACCAATGCCGTCTCGGTGCTATGCCCGGGCCGAAAGCCGGACTGGCGCGGATCTAGATACTCAATTTCCTCCAGGTGACGGGGAAACTGTTGTGCCACCACACTCTCAACAACCTTCGCCAAAAAGGGAAGGTTGGAGACTGGACGATAGTTGTTTAAAAGAGCTGGGTCCAAAGAGGGCTTCTTGAGGAGGGGCCTCACCATGGCCTCTTTTAGGGAAGCAGGCAAGGAGCCCTCACTCAAGGATGCGTTGACAACCTCTTGGAGCCAGCCTCGTGTCACCTCCCAGGATGCCAGTACAAGCCAGGAGGGGCACGGGTCCAATAAACATGTGGTGGCTCGCAGTCGCCCACGTAACCTGTCCATATCTTCGGAAGTAACGGAGTCAAACTCCTCCCAAACAAGATCTCTCTCGTGGCATCCCACTGGGCCATGAATGGGGGCTAGCTCACTCTGTATCTGAGCGGTTTTCTCCTGCAGAAAAGACACAAATTCCTCTGCTCTACCCTGTAGTGGGGCTTCCCGCTCCCTCTGTTGGAGGAGGGAGCGGGTCACCCTAAACAGGGCGGCAGGGCGGTTTTCTGCGGATGCTATGAGAGTGGCACAATGATGACGTTTGGCCACTCTCAGCGCCACAATGTAAGTCCGTAAATGGGCTCTTACCTGTGTCCGGTCAGATTCAGAACGGCTAGACCTCCATCTTCCCTCTAGGCATCTCTTGCGGCGTT
Organism: Rhabdophis nuchalis; assembly: GCA_039707465.1. Taxonomy (NCBI): domain Eukaryota; kingdom Metazoa; phylum Chordata; class Lepidosauria; order Squamata; family Natricidae; genus Rhabdophis; species Rhabdophis nuchalis. Next base: position 74,343,774 of record CM077646.1, read on the forward strand.
TCATCACCCGCAGCTCCTCAGTAAACCATGGAGCCAGGGTGGTTCGCCGCCGCAAGAGAGGCCGCAAGGGCGCGACCCGATCCAAGGCTCCCACGGCCGCAATGTTCCATGCGGCCGTGAGGTCCTCGATCGGGGCGCGGGTCAGGGAAACAGGAAATGGCCCAAGCGCTGTCTGGAACCCATCCGGGTCCATCAGGCGCCTGGGGCGGTACCAGATTGGTGACTCTGGTTCCGCCTCCCCGCGGAGGGGAGCAGCGGTCGGAAAGTCGAGCCGGAGAAGTGAGTGGTCTGACCATGACAAGGGCGTGATGACTATGTCCCCTATACCCAGATCACTCTTCCATTGGTCTGAGACATTGGTCCAGCCATGACTATGTTGTTAACCTGAAGAGGTAAAAAAAAAAAAAGGCACAATACAGTTGTCGAGAAACGGAGGCAGTTCCGGCTTCAGAAGAGAACGCACCAACTTGGAAAGTAAGGGTGGCAGGAGTGCTTTCTTGGGTACCCAACTGTGTTGTTATTTGTACTAAGTATGTGACACCCTCCTTCAGATCTTGCAACTCAAAGAAATTCTGGTCTCCGGGAATTCTTCTTGTTTCCTCTGAGCGATCTGAAACAAGATGCAAAGGAAGCAAAATCAATGTTATTGAATGTTATTATATTGTTACCATATTTTTATTTTTATCTTTTGGTTTTTGCTATTGTTCGTTTTAATTACAAGGCACCCACAAATGTGAGATGCAAGGCTATATAAATCAAGTAAGAACGTAAGTGGTGCATGTGTCCCTGAAGAACTTTTACTATTTCCCACCATTTTCACTTTGGACTTCCAGTTCATCCCTGTTTCTCTCCACCCCATTGTCCATCAAACCTCAGGCCATTTTCTCCCACATTCATAAATGTTAAGGGTTGCGAAGCACCACAGGGACAGCCATGACCTGGATGACTGAGAATCTCCATAGACATTGCTCTTTTTTCCTCAAATGACTGCAAACACACATTCATTCCGCAGAATTATGTTACAGTGATAGGAAATGGAGAAACACATTGCATTTGCTTATTGGATAAATATATAAATTGTGAGAGTTACTTAGTATCGAGGTTTTCAGAAATTGTGTTTTTTTATGTAATGGAAAATAAAGATATTTTATACCGAAAAAACAGTGGCTTGTAATGACAAAGCCCAAAACAAAGAAACTAAATCATACTGTGGCTTAGTATTAAGTGCAAGCCTGACCATTGAGATACTGTTAATTAAATAACAGATATATATGGTTAGATACAAGCTAAATATAACTACGGCTTCAGGGGTGGGTTCTGGCAGTCACTGCTGGTTTGCTCATGGGTGCTTCGCATATGCTTGATGTGTGCTGCACGTGCATGCCCAGTGCAATAAAATTGTTCTGCACATGCGCAGAAGCAAAAAACAAGATGGCCACTTGGAGAACTGGTTCAGGGGCGTGTCAAGCCTGGGTTGCTGCCAGTTCTAGTGACCCAGGTCACCAAGCCACTACTGGTTTGGCTGAACCGGTCCAAACCGGTAGGAACCCACCACTGTACTGCTGGTATGAAACCACAAATAACTACAATATAATTAATGGTATCACTTTAAGTAAGTATTGTTAAGTAAGTATTATTTTCACAGCTCCAGAGATCATGGTCAGTGGCCACTAATGCCATTTTTGCCATTCCTTACTGGATGAAAGCTACACCCAGTAATCACGCAGCTAAAGTTTGACTTCATTTCCCCCCTTTCCTCTTACACCAGGGATGTCAAACTCAAGGCCCAAGAGCCAGATCTGGCCCATGGGGTGCTTAGATCTGGCCCGCGGGGCTGCCCTGGAAACAGTGAAGGACTGGCCCATGGTGCCTCTGCCAGCAAAAATGGAGCTCAGGAGGTCTGTGGGTAGTCCTCGTGGGCTTCGTTTTTGCTGGCAGAGCACTCAGGCCCCCACAGGCGTCCACGACATGAGCGATGTGAAGATGTCCATGCCCACCTAGGCCATGCCCACCCCAGTTCCACGAGATCAAACAGAACCCTGATAGGGCCCTCAATGAAATAGAGTTTGTCACCCGTCTAAGGCCTTAAAGAACTCCAATTAACTCTGCTATTTTCCCTGATTTTGCTTCTTCACTAAGTGACTCCTCGTTTGAAATTCCTTTTATCAACTTCTTGGGACCAATTACTCTGTTTAATTCAGCCTGTCTCACAGAATTGCTGTTAGGGTGGGGACAAACTGAAGGAGGGAGCATTTATGTATGCATCCTTGAGTGATACAGAATTAAGCAGGATATGAAAGAGGGATGGAGGAAGATAGACAAATAGACAGACAGACTCTTCTATATTCCCACCTGTAACTTGAAAAACAAGATCTCCCCCACCTTTTTTTTCTTCACTAGATCCTTTTCTGCTTTGTAGCGCTTGAATCCTCTTGCATCAGAATTATCTAGGCATGCAGAAGGTCCTTACCCTGAGTGTTGACAATCACCAGTTTATAAGCTGTAGCCCTGGGAACAGGAGTCCACAGCAGCCGAATGCGACCCAGTCCCACTGGCACCATGCGCAGATTTGATACACTTCCCACTAATGGTGGTCCTGCCACAGATGGACAAAAAGTAGTATTACTGGAAGAATGTAATAGATGGCTTGGGCTTATAGAGGGAACAGTTGAGTAAATTCCTGAAACAAAGAGACAAACCTCTGGCCCTTTTTTAACATACCCACTTCAAATAATTGTAATAACAATACCTTGTCATTTTTCTCCCCTATAATGTTACTCTAAATACATTATCTGAGAACAAAAATATTCTCCTTATTAGAATACTAGAATATGAATAATTCCAAAAGTGATTCCGTGCGGAGAACAAGGCAGCAAAACAGGAAGTGGAGCATAGAGACAGGGTTAACACACTTACGGATTTGGATGTTGAGAGGAACGGAATTACCCTCACGGTTGCCAATAAGAGCTGACACACGAACCACGTAGGCAACATTCTCTGTCAAATCAACTAAGTCCTCTGTGGTCTGGGACCCTGGGATATGTCGAACCCTCTCAGTGCCATCTACAGCAGAAACCATAATAGTTATGAACATGAACTCATAACTGCGGCTTTCTAATTCAAAGTCTGTTTCATAAAAACAGATCTTGTGATTTTGTAGTCACAGCATCAGGCTACAAAGAGACAGGAACCCAACATTGGATAAAGAGAGAGGAGGCTAAACTAAGAGTTTCATTTCCCACAAACAAATCACTTCAGCTTTATTCAGTTATTTTGCTACAGTCTTCTTACTTAGGTGTAAATCATTTCCATATTGTTCCTACTTCCATTATTCCCCAGGTACCATCTCCAATAGTTAAATGATCAGAAGTGACATTTTATCAAGATTCTGTAACTTGCAAGAAAATCTCTCTTCAGAACCTGCTCTTCAACCCAGAAAAGCAGAAAAAAGAGGGTTGTTGAAGGGGGACCAGATGCTCCAGACTATACTCTTGTTTATTGCTTGGAAAAACTTGCTCTTCTTCTCCTTTTAGTACACTTTTGCTCTTCCATCTCCTCTTCTCAATGATACTTCTGGATTTTCAGCAAGCCGCCACTATCAAGCCACTCCTATCAACCAACTGCTCCTGTGTGCTCACCTTGCATATTGCGTACTACGATCTTATATCCTGTGGCTCCTTGGACTCCTAGCCATGATATCTGGACTCTGTTTCCTATGGTCTCGATGATCCTCAAGTTGGAGACGGTTCCCACTGAAGGTGCCACCCCTAAAGGAGAAATTTCGACTTTCATTTAGCAAAGACAATGTGAGAACCAAAAGCCTCAGCCAGGAATGTGACTAGCTGAATTAAAGGGAGCGTGAGTTTCCTCTTACTCACCTGTCTCTGAGATAGTAACTGGGGTTGCTACTTCTTTTCCATCATACAAAGTGTAGAGGGTGATATGATATTCTGTGTTCGGCTGCAGGCCACTCAGAGTGTAGCTGTTCTCATTGGTGGGAAAAGAGACAGTCTTGGGAGAATCTGCTCCTTGAAATCAATACAAGATATAAATTAGCATTGATCTTTATGGATTTGAAAACAATAGGTATTATCCCTATATCACACTAGTCTGATGTAAGTACTAGAACTAAGTCATTGCCTAACTCTCAATTCTCTTCAACATTAAGACATAATCATCGTTCATCCCACCCCCACCCCCATATATCGAAAGGCATTATAATATACTATATATTTTGAGAGGGAAAATAGAAACATTCAATTGATTTTTTTAAATTTAGCACCAAAATGAAACATAGCAAACTATGAACATGGAATATATGGGGATAACATAGAACAAAAATAGTCCAACTCAGCCTCTTTAGACTCATTTACTACCAAGATCCAGGTCACCAAATTCCATCAAATTCTGCAACAACCATTCTCTTTAAGCCAACATTCCCAACACCTCTGGTTTTCTTAGTTAAGTCATGGAATTATAATAGGACATGCTGGAGGATACCAGATCAGAGAAATTTATTCTAAAAATTACCTTAAAGGAAAAGGAAAGCTATATGCTGCAGAGAAACCTTTCCAAAAGGAGATCCTAGAAATATTTGAAACTGACTGGGAAAGAACAGATTCACCCTACCACATTTATAGGTGTCCATAATCTCTATAACTTCTCTCCCTCTCATTGCACAAATTTAGCCAGCCTACCTGTTGCTTTTCTCCACTCCAGACGATACCCCCGAGCATTAGGGATGATATTCCAGGCAACCTTAATTGATGTTGGGTCAACAGCAATAGTCCTGAGAATCTGGGCTATTTCTAAGAGCAACAAAAATAAATAGTAAAGTTCTTAATGATCAGGAAAAGCTATAATAGCCTCTCAGTTATTACAATCTTTAGATCAAAGCCTTAATCGCTATGGGGCAAATTTATTCAAAAGGTAAAACAAGTAACAATCCATATCCAAATTCACTATTACAGGAAGTCACAGAACCTTTTGTAAAGATGGACTTTAGCTGGACTATATAAATAACATCCATATATTGACATGAACATATCTAGACATCTCTTTGTTCCAGTTACAATTACCATATAATATCAGTCGCATTTTTCTCCTTCCTTTGAATACATAGTAAACAGTATGCCAACCTTAAGCTTGAATCTGAATACTTCCCTAAATCAATTTTCATGTTCAATATCTTAATATTTAACATGTTATGCTATAAACTAGCTTATAAATGGAATGCTAACAATTATTCCATAGGGCATATTTTACCTAACAGCAGGAGAAGTAGTACTGTAGTACCACTAATAATAATAGCAAAAACAACCATCAGCAGGTGCACCTACCTGTTTTCCTCCTAATGGAGGCCTTTGGACCTTCTACCTGCCCATAGAGTGGAGCAACAGATACTAGGTAATCAGTATTAGGCTGCAGTCCTGTTAACAAATGGGAATTCTTGCTAGCATCCACATCAGCTGTTTGACGACCCTGACCTAAGAAATTTCAAAATACAAAGCAAAAATGCAAGAAAGCTGTTAGCCATTATCCATTTGGAACATGCATCTGTGAACTACATGATCACATGCTGAATTGCAGAAGTCTGCCTTTTTAACTTTCCTGTCACATTCAGCAAGAGATCCTTAATTCTTCGCTTCTCATATCACTGGAAGTGATATTGCCATTGCCACCATACAATGTCTTTTGGGATATAGTGAACTTAATCCTTAATTCCTTAATCCTTAATTCTTCGCTTATCATATCACTGGAAGTGATATTGCCATTGCCACCATACAATGTCTTTTGGGATATAGTGAACTTTTAATACTACTCCTAACTACTTAATCTATTAATTAACTAGAAAACTAATTGTATTAACATAGGAGTATTCTAAATAAGAAACAAAAGAGTTAATTATGAATTTTTTTGCAAAAAGAAAAAGAAATCACAGGTTTGGGCAGTTTATCGAACCACTTAAGCGTGCAAGTCCACCACTTCCAAGTTTTGAATTGTGGATGGGTGTCATCACTCCATCCAAGATTCATAATCAGTTCCTTATTGGACTTTCCTAATGCATGTAAATAAGCTTGCACATTAAAAGTTTAAATACATTAACTTCCCATCACAACCAAAAATTACAGAGCTATAGTGTGGTGGAATGTAGGCTGGATTCCTAGGAGGGAGGGGCTACATTCCACTGGACCAAGAGACAGCAAAGTTTATATTGTTTGGTTGGGAGAAAGTCAATTCCTCCCTAGAAGTTCTCAGTGTACAATGATGCAATGTTGGTTTACTTTGGCAAGATTTCTGTCTATAGGTGAGGAACAATAAAGGAAATTGCTCAGAAGTAACTGCGTCTTGCTTGAATTTTGGAGCCTGGCATAGTGATTTCTGGAAAAACCTATAACTTAATTACACAGTAGCCTATTTAGAAATTATTGTAAAAGTATACTTAGATTGGAAAATCATGCACATCAGGACTATCTCCTTTCTAGAAGATATATTAACTCATCACATATGGAGAGTGTGTGTAGGGGTGTGTATCTATTTTAATATTATTAAATATTATGAATATAATTCTAAATAGATATTTTGTAAAGAACCTATTCATATTGTTTGTGCCTATCTATACCTCTATGTATATTTGTGCGTAATATATACCTGTTTGTGTAGTATTATAATGCTACTTAGAACATGACAAGTTATTTCCAGGCCTTGTTCAGGTCTACAAGATTTATATTTGCCATTAAATGCTCCTGTTTCCATTGGGTTTTTTTCCATTGTAACAATTAGTAAAAAACAACAGATGTCTAATTAGAAAACAGTCTCACTTGTTAATTCAGAATGGAAGTTTTGATATCTTGAAAATCATTTCCTGTCTGTGCAGTGTAATTAATGCTGAATTTTCATTCAGTGTCTGAATGGAGAACAGGGTCTTACTCGGTATGTGAGGAGAATATTTACATAACATCAAAGAGTACCAGTGAACAGATATACCTGAAAGCAGTTCCCAGGTAACACGGTATGCAGTAACTCCACTCACACCCCTCCACATCACCAGCATCCCTTGGGAAGAGATGTTCTGAGAACCTAGTTGTTGCACTCCTGCCAAATTCACTAAAGGGAAAAATCAATCAAGATGAGAAGAAGGATGCTTCAACTATCTAATTATCAATAATCCTAGAACCCAAATCTATGTGAGCTATATTTTCTCACCAAATTGACATATTTAAGCAATTATACTTCAAGTTTATAAAAGGCAAAGGAATGATTTCCCTACTTAAGTTATGAAGTTATGGATATTTTTACGACTGTGCTAGTCAATAATACTTACAATCAGTATCTTTATACTGAATTATAAAAACTACTAAAAGAGTTCCAGATAAAGACAAAAAAGTTCCAATCCTGGCACCTCACATTTCTCAAAGCCTACTTCATGCATAAAATAAACACTGGAACGCCTATAGTTCCTTAAGTGCCTAATCAGGGCTGGATTTAACAAACACATCAAATTATAAGTAGTCCTTGGGTTATGGTTGCTTGTTCAGTGATCAAAGTTATGATGGTGCTGAATAAGGGGGACTTATGACGAGTCCTTGAAGTTGAGGCTGTTGCAATGTCCCAATGGTCACATGAACGTGATTCAGGCACTTGGCAACTGGCTTGCAAAACAGTTGAAGTGTCTCTCAGTTGCATGACGGCCATTTGTGACATTCCCTGCTTCCCACAAGCAAAGTCAATGGGGAAGCAGGCAGGAGGTTACAAGTCATTTCTATAAATTTTTCCCACTGTCAGTTTTTTGCCTGCCTGTCCACCTGTGCACTGTAATGTCTGCCTGTGGCACAGAATGCCAGCCTGCATTCTGTAGTGGCCATCCATGGTACCCATCTGCTTATGCTCCATCACTTTTGCCCACATTACTCATTCATCAGCATTACATAATAATAATATTTAATTTAATAATATTTAATTTTGTATACCGCGTCCTCTCCCCAAGGGGACTCGGAGCGGTGCACAGGGAAATTAAAACATATAAAAATGTATACAAACAATAAATACAATAAATAAAAGCAGATTAAATTGATTGTCCCTCCGCTAAAAACCCCATTAAAACTAAATTCCCTAAACACCCCAGAGGTAGAGACTAACCAAGGCCGGCCAGACAGAAAAAGTGTGTTTTCAGTTTTTGACGGAAGGAGCGGAGGTCCGTAGTTGTTCTAATGTCGGGGGGGAGGTCGTTCCAGAGGGCTGGGCCCGCCACAGGCGTCGCCCGCTGACACAGTCTAGTGGACGGCACCCGGAGAAGTCCCTCTCTGTGGGAGCGGATCGGCCGTGAGGATGTATGGGGCAGGATCCGATCCCGCAGATAGCTAGGTCCCGAGCCATGGAGCGTTTTAAAGATGACAACCAGCACCTTGAAGCGCACCCGAAAGACGACAGGCAGCCAGTGCAGCTCGCGCAAGAGCGGTGTTATATGGGCGTACCTTGCGGTCCCCATTATTGCTCGCGCGGCTGCATTCTGGACCAGCTGAAGTCTTCGGGTGCACCTCAAGGGGAGCCCCATGTAGAGAGAGTTACAATAGTCCAGTCGGGATGTCACGAGAGCATGAGTGACTGTGCAAAGGGCATCCCGATCCAATAGGGGGCGCAACTGGCGAACCAGGCGAACCTGGTAAAACGCCCTCCTAGCCACGGCTGTCACTTGATCTTCCATGGACAGCCGGGTATCCAGGAGGACACCCAAATTGCGCGCCCCATCCACAGGGGCAAGATGGGGCGAACATAATGCCTGCATGAAGCAGCTTCCCACCCATCCACACGCCATAGTGCTTGCTCATGGCATGCACCTGCCCATCCGCACTCCCTGGGGCTTGTTGTGGCAACCACCTGCCCTCTATAGTATCTACTCATGGCACCCTTGTGCCCTCCTGCACTCTATTAATACCTATCCAGGCTAATCAGAGCTAAATACAGGAACATCCTTACAGTTAGAATAATTAACCAGCGGAACACCTTGCCTTCAGAAATTGTGAATATTTTCAACACTGGAAGTTTTAAAGAAGAGATTGTCTGTAATGGCAGGGGGTTGGACTAGAAGACCTCCAAGGTCCCTTCCAACTATGAAAAAGACCAAGGCTCTGCTTTCTTAATTTAGGTGACACATACTTGTTCGGCTATGAACTACAGCAGGCACTATTGTATGATGTGGGAAGATGGGGTACAATGTTATCACATAGTCAGTGTTAGGTCGAAGGTTGCTGAGCAAGAACGAAGTAGACCTGGCATCAAGATTCACTTCTTCAGCTTCAGCTTCACCTTTTAGGAGGAAAAACAAAGATCATTTTAGAAATGTACATTATAAAGTTATGAGAAACATAAAGGATCATTGGATAGTGCTACTTCTTTAAGAATGTCAGCAAAATTACAGCTCAAATTCTTATTGGGACTTTATTTTTTAACATTGCGAATTAAAGACTGAGCTATATGGCTAATTCAGGAAAACAAATTTATTGATAAATGAGGGTTATTTCCTTTTAAAACAAGTCTTCCCCATCCTTGTATCTTTCACAGGTTTTCCAGCTATTCCAGCATTCTGAGAAATGCAAGTTGGGAGCATCTGCAGTGGTTAAAGAAACAAGCTAGAAACCAAGGTGCTGGGAGACTGGGAATTCTAGTCCAGCCTCTGGGTGACCTTGGGTCAGTTACTCTCAGCCCCAGGAAAAGGCAATGGCAAATACCTCTCAAAAAATCTTGCCAACAAAACTACAAAGACCTTGGCCAGACAGTTACCAGAAGTCAACAGTGACTTGAAGGAATAGAGTTGGCCAGCAGCCACATCGTAGACTCAGACACTATTTTGAGTCAGAGCCAAAAGTGAGGGAAAATATCCATTCTCTTAGGACTTTTGTCTTAATCTCTTTCTTTCTTTCTTTCTTTCTTTCTTTCTTTCTTTCTTTCTTTCTTTCTTTCTCTCTCTCTCTCTCTCTCTCTCTCTCTCTCTCTCTCTCTCTCTCTCTCTCTCTCTCTCTCTCTTTCTTTCTGATACTCTCTTCTGTCTTCCTTGATGAGAATTTGAAAGATTGAGACCAATACTTAATAGAAATCTTTCTAGGAGCTTTGAAAAATTAAGCCACATGCTATATGGAACTAGGCTGAAGGCTGTAGGTGGCTCTAGGGCTGAAAGTGGCCCACACATCCTTCCAATACAGCAGCTACAGGAGTCCAGCTTACACATCTTTCCGGACTGGGGCTCAGTTGCCTTCCACTTGATCCCATGTAAACCTCCACCCTTATTTCAGAGTATTTAGTATTGCATGGAACTCGTATCTCTAGCTGCTGGAACAAGGAATGGATGCCATTTTAGCATAGACCATTTTAGTCTAAAGTGGATTAGAAGAACTATCTAGAGAGTATTGACAGACAAGTAACAGTGACAGCTACAGGACTCTATTTGTTTTTTCCACAGGGTTTCTTTCTGATTGGGTCACACCAAGCAAAGCAGCAAGCAAAAGCAACAGTTGGTGGTGATCTCATCAACCTTCATTTTGGTGCCCACGGGGCCAGAATTCTCTGCTAGGCAGATAAATTCCCTTGGCAGCAGGTGTGGCCAGACACTGGGTGAGGCACTGGGAGAGTTGCCAGGCTATAAGCACCAGCATGGCTGCAGGCTTGGGTGAGGCAACTCCAGGTGCAGCTTCTGACAAGCACATCACAACAAGTCGCAGGTAAATATTCCAATCAGCTCCACTTCCAAGAGCCTGGACTTTCTTGCCCAGGAAACCCTAAATTCTGGTAATTTGGTAATGGCAGTGATGTTTGGGAGCAGTTGGGGCTGGACTTAAATTATCCTCTTCCCAAATCAATTTGTTCTTTTTAAAAACAGCCTGACTAGTCAGAGCAAACCTCAGCAGCACTGGGGAGTGTAGTGTGGTTGCCTCCTTCTCAGACTTTGTGCTCCATTCTGCTGAAGGACTCACTTTTCTGCTAGATTGCAAGCCCAGTATAACCTAAAGAAACACAGCAATTCCTGTTTCCCCCCTCATCCCTGTGAATCAGGAGCTAGAGAACTACCGATGATATTAAGGGGAAGCTGTAGCACCAGCCATATACTTCCTCTTCCAGTTCAGCTCCAGTATTTCCTGAAGCAATTGAATTAATTGCTTCTTGAGAAAAGAATCTTTCTGAAACATAGCACTTCCAACCCCAAAGATCACCTCTGTCAAGTTTTGCACTAACCTCTAGCTACATAAGTGAGCCGGTAACCTTGTAGGGCTTCATTCAGATCAGCTGCCCAGGATAGTCTGAGGAAAAATGGTCCTGTTTCCGACACCCGAAAATTTGTCACTCCAGACAGCATCTCTGTAAGGAAAGCAAAGAATCAATGGGGTGGGGCCTTCACATTCACATGAATTCCAGACACAATGTGGTATGAGAGAACTTATTGTCAGACG